>CM019751.1:807744-2018000 GCA_009761775.1 Ficus carica | reverse complement strand
TTTTGGAAGTTAAAATCAAGCACAATAATCAGAATATCTTTGGTCAAGTAGTTCCAAGTTATGAGAAAATTTTTATACAGTTCGGTTTACACAGATGAATTTTGGACTGCAGTTCGAAATATCAATACTGCGTATAAGTGAATCCAGTATTGAAATACCTGTGTTAACTTAAAAATGGACTGTTTAATAACTAAAAGTGACAAACAAGCCTTAAGATAGGCTTACATCACTTACTTTATTATTATTACATCATTAGCTTTATTAATGAAAAAAATTTTTGGAAAGTATTGTGTTTGTTTCTCAGCTTGGTGGCCGGCCAGCTGTAGGAGGGGGGTTAAGGGCTGATTGCAGAAAATTTGAAAGGACCAAATTGTGCAATTTTAAGACTTCCAAACCTCTATAAATAGAGGTGTTCATAAATCAAAAAAAATTAGAAGACAACAAAACTCTTGCCATTTCTTCCTTGAGCAAACCGGATTTGAGGGAGTGAAGAAAGGAGTGGAATTCAGCCAAGATCTAGGAAATAGAGAGTGAGAGGGTCGGTTTTTGTGAAGGGAAGCAAGGAAAAAAAGTTTGGAAATTTTGGCACCCAATTTCCTAGGAGTGGCCGGTTGTGGAGCAAGGCTAAGGCAAGAGAGAAAAGGTGAATCTAAGAGGTGATTTAGGGATTTGAAAGTCTGCAATTTCATCTAGGATACCAACCAAGAACCCAAGAAAAATTTTGGTGCTCATCTTGGCCAAGAAGGCCGGTTATAGGGAGGAGAAATCAAGGAAAACCAAGCCAAGATTTTGGCCGGATTTTTGGAGCATTTGGCCGGAATTTTTGAGCAAGTTGGTGGCCGGAATTCAAGGGAAGGAAGGCTGGAAAAATTCGGACCCCATTAGCCAAGCAAGGTCAGCAGCTAGTGAAAGGAAAAAGGGGAAGAAATCCAAGTCCAAATTGGACCAAAAGTGAGGTAAAAATTTACTAAACCTTTAAGCTTTCCATTTAAATTTCATTTGAGAAATTTAAATGTATTTTTAAGCAAGGTTTGTAAGAGCTTAAGCTCATTGTTATTGCTGCTTTAGTTTAAAAATTAGGGTTGTTATTGATAGGTTAGGGTTTGTTGGTGGTTGCAAAGATTATGCATGTTAGGTGCTTGTGTTATTGATTAGGGTTTTATGATTTGGTTGTGATGTTCTAATTTGGCTTGCATGTTGAAAATTGGACGTTAGAAACGTGATGCATGACTGATTTAGGCTCCCGCTGGGTTCGGTTGAGGTAGGGTGAACGTTATAGGACGTAAACGAAAATTGAAACCGAAAACTGACAACTCGGGTAGAATTGGCCAGTTTCGGGAAAAAACAGTTTTGAGGCCTTTAGAGGCCGAATCTGGGAAAACTTAAAACACGAAAGTTGTTAAGAAGAGTTTTTCCTAGTGGACCGCGGACGGATTTACAAAATGAGGCTCCAATGGCCTCGGTTTTTAACAAAACCCGAGCCTGAAGTGCCCAGGACCCCTGCACGGCCAGGTTTGGTTCCACAGGGTATTTGACAAAGAAAACGTCCGAACTAGGTTTTGCCTAAAACACGAAAGTTGTAGGAATTTTTAATATCTAAAACTTTCGTGAAGACAAGTTGTTCAGAATCAGCTTTGATTTTTAAAATGAAAATGGATTTCGAAAACGGTACAGGAAATATGGAAAATCCTGTACAGGATTTCTAAAATCAACACAGAAAAATGGTAATTCGCAGTTACACTAATAATTGACATTGTGAAACTGTTCCAAAGACAGTTTCCAATAGTCAATAATTTTATACGTCTCATTTTAAGATTTTTAGTTTTCAAAGTTAAACAAAAAGGATTTTTATACTTAAACCTAAGGTTTTCTTTTCTAAGGAAATAAGATTTTGAAACCTAAGTTAAAAATAATCCGATTAGAATAGATTTAAACCCTAGGGTTACTTAATGTAACCAAGTAGGATAATGTAAAAATAAGTAAGGGCATATACTAAGGTTTATAAGAGTGTTGGGTATACTACCAACATTTCTAACCCTTACTTCTGTTCTATTACAGAATATAATATCCGACAGTGTCCTGACGAGGGTCAGCTCAACTTTGGACACAACATACACGAACAAGGTAAGTACAACTCCGCCTACAGCATAGGCTTGTTGTGTATACTTGCCTGAGTATGTTTGCTATATGTAAATGTTACATGTTAAATGCTATGAAAAGTTATATGTTATGTGTTAGAAAATGCCATGAATAATGCTATGATATGTTATGTGTTATAGAAAGTTATATGTTATGATTGTATGTTAGGGTTTAGAAATGTCATAAAAAATGTTATGAAATTAGAAAATGTATAGATACATATTATGTAAGTATGCTATGATATGATTATGAGATAAACTGCTATTTAATTATGTGAAACATCACGATGCATGTTCACCAAATAATTATAACACAATGAACGTTAAGATGGCAAATAAGCTTGCCAGTGTCCGTACCGACCCGCGTTAGGTCGGGTTGGACTATGGATTGAGTTGGACAAGGACCTGGGCCGCCCCAATCAATTATAGGTTTGCGAGCCCGGTACGAACACTTACGTTATGGGCCCCCAAGATAGATAAGATAGTTAAGATAATTTAAGAAGGTAATTATGAATAAATAAGAAAGCATAATTGAGCATAAATGGCTCATGCATATGGTAAGATAAGTATATTATTTAGGTTATGCTAGTTAGGGATTGTATGAATATGGTTTGTTTAATTGCGGTATAATGTTGTACTGCTGAGCGAAAGCTCACTGTCTACGTCTATGCTGTAGGTAAGCAGCCTGGCAGCACACTTGTGATACAGATGGAGGGCTTATGGACTGGCGGACTGTGAACTGTGGGAATAAACCGCTTACGCTTATTGATATTATTACGTAATTATTTATGGGTTTTATTTGATATCCAAACAACTTTATTTATTGTCTAAAATGTTTATGTTTATGAGATATGCATATACACTGTATAAAAAAAAAAAAAAAACTTCCGCTGTTTAAGCTAAGTATTTAAGTACGATATGTATGTATGTATGGTAACGGCCTGTGCTAGACGGGTCGTTACAGAGTTGGTATCAGAGCGGTTCCCTGCGATCAAATTTCACAGTCAGCCTTGCCATCGCCACCATCATTGTAAGTAAAAGTTTTATTTTCATATTAATAATTATTATGCGAACATGTGTTATGATAGATACGCGATTATGGATCCTGCATTAGTAGAGGAGAGGACCGACGCTCGACTACATCGTTCTTCGAGTCACAGCCCCTATTCTTCGACGGCACGAGGCGGACTGTGTCGCTATCTGTATGGCTGTATGACACGGAGTTGATTTTTCGCACCAGCCACATAGTGGAGCGTCTACAGGTTTCATTAGCGAGTCGATGTCTAGTTGCAGACGCCCGTCTCGGTGGATGACATGGGCGAGAGAGCGTTGCCAGAGCGCACTTGGGCGCATTTTCGTACCTTAGTGATCGCGCGATATGGACCAGTACCGGAGGAGGGAGTTGACGAGCCCTATCGCGATCCCGAGATTTACCGGGACATGTATCACGAGCGGTACTATGTATTTGTCGCTGATTGGCATGCATATCCACAGAGTCCATGGGACATTATTGCCGACGATTTCAGGAGGCGATGCTTGCCCCATATTCCCCAGGACATACCCAGCCCAGGGATGCAGGCTTTAGTGAATCCTCCGCAACGGACTACCTCTTCCGATCCGGCAGCTCACTCCTATGCCTGCGGCGGACATGACAGTAGGCCATATGATCGAGTACATTTTAGGTGCTGAGGTCATTGTCCACGCTATGCAGGCCGACGCACACGTGGTCGAGCCCGAGGCACCCAGCTGGCGCATCGGCGAGCCAGAGCCAGTATACGAGCCAGAGCCAGCGTATGAGCCGAGCCGGTATACGAGCCAGAGCCAGCATACGAGCCAGAGCCGGAGTATGAGCCAGGCCCAGTCTACCCAGAGGACCCGATGCCTGCCGACCCTGTGCAGGAGGCCGAGGACGATGGGTATGATGCGGATGAGGATATGGACGCCCCTGAGGACCCTCCTGTCATCGTTATATCTAGCGATGACGAGGATGAGGAGGAGGAGCCCGAGCACGAGCCGGGGTTCGGAGGCTGGCTCGATGAGGGCGATGATTTTGAGGAGGACCCAGAGGAGATTCCGATTGATGACGGAGACGAGACGCTGACTCCGATGCAGCTTCGGAGGTCACAGTTGTAGAGATAGATTAGGTTTAGACTAACGGTTATGTATATATTTTTGGTTTTTGAGACTGTTTTGTACCATCTTATTATTTTTTTTTGGATATAGGCTTGTACCTATGTACGATGGTTAAGTGGTAGACACTACCATCACATTTTGACCCTGTGTATATAATACAGTACGATGTCATAGACATGTATTTATAGTTCGGCAATTATGAGGTATTTTTGAAAATGTACAAAGGACCGTGCGACCCACGGGAAATATGATATGAAAAGTTGTATTATGAGATGCAAAAAGTTATGTTATGGATTACAAAGTGCTATGTTAAGCATATGTATGTCTAATATTATGTTATGTAATGCAAAAGCCATGTTATGATTGCGAATACTATGTTAAGTATGAGATGTTAAATAATATGTTACGATACGATAAATCATGTATGAAATAAAGGATATTAAACAATATGATAATATCTTTTATAATGATTTGATAGGATGGTGCGGCCACGTCGAAACAATGCCTGTAAACCCGCCTGTGCCAGATTTAGCGACAGTAGTAGCAAACTTGCAAAGGCAGCTGCTTGAACAGCAGCAAGAAACGAACAGATTACGGGAGCAGATAGCCCAGATGAACCAGAGACCCCGAGTGGACGAAGTTCCTCCTCCCGTTCACCAAGCACCCCCAGCCTATCAGGTACCGCCAGTAGTACCTCCAGTTCCAGAGGTTCAGCCTGAGATTCCCCGGAATGCTGAGATTCCGATGGCACCGGTTGGAGGACAAGTTAATGTACAGCCGGTCCGGGAAGATTTACTGTACGAGCGGTTTAGGCGTATGAAAGCGCCTGAGTTTTGAAGGGCCAACCGATCCCATAGCCGCTGATAACTGGCTGATTGATATCCAAGTCATTTTGGATTTCATACGGCTTACTGAGCAAGAAAAGGTTCTCTGCGCTTCGTTTGCCCTCCGGAAAGATGCCAGACACTGGTGGATGACAGTACAGATGCGCCGAGATGTCCTGGCCATGGACTGGCAGGATTTTGTAACCGAATTTCGTGCCATGTACTACAATGCGGAGATACTGGCAGCCCAGCAAGATGAGTTCACCAGCTTGCAACAGGGATCGATGACTGTTATGGAGGCTGTACAGAAGTTCGAACAATTAGCCCGTCTGTGCCCGGAACTGGTTCCGACTGAAAGGGAGAAAGTCAGACGAATGATGAAGATGTTCCGCACGGACATCTCCAAACAAGTGAGTGCAGGCAGTAGCCCGCCTACCCTGGTATCCGACTGTGTTAGCAGGGCAATAAGAGCGGAATACTGGATTAACCGGGACAAGGAAGCACGGGCTCAGATTTTCAAAGCCAGGAAGGAGGAGAAGGCAGTAGTTAAACAGACACAGCCCCGCCAGAGCTCCGAGTCTAACCAAAAAGGCCAGACCAGTGGTCCCGCTCAAAATTCCAAGTAGTTTGGGAGGAATAAGAGAAAAGGGAATTTCTCAGGTCAGGGTCAACAGAGGAATTTCCCTCCGAAGAAAAATAATAGAGGAATTGAGGGCAGCAATACTGACTTTCCCCAATGTGCCAAGTGTGGAAAGAAGCACCCGGGAGTGTGCAGAATGGAGACGAACGCTTGCTCTCTGTGCGGCAAAGAGGGGCATTATGCTAGAAACTGCAATCAGAATCCCCAGAACCAGAACCAGAACCCTCCACGTCCAAGCCGAAATGTGAGTAGCCAGCTGCATGCGGTTCAAGCTAGGTTGGAAGGACCTTCAATTTCCCAAGGCAGACTGGAGGCTCCTGAACCCCAGGCCAGAATCTTTGCTTACACAAGAGGAGATGCTGAAGCAGGAACTTCTCATGTGGTGACAGGTCAGATCTCTATCGCCACTCATGAAGCTATTGCCTTATTTGATTCTGGTGCCACCCATTCGTTTGTATCTTTGGAGTTCGCCCAGAAGTTAGGAAGAAGTGTGGATAAATTAGAACAACCCTTTAGAACTTCTTTGCCATCCGGAGAAATTTTGTGGTCCAATTTCTGGATACGGAATATTCCCGTGGATATCTGTGGCAGAGAATTGCATGCAGATCTCATCGCAATCAGGCTTCAGGATTTCGATGTGATCTTAGGGATGGACTTCTTGGGTAAATACAACACCAAGATCGACTGCCGGAAGCGTTGTGTAACTTTTAGTCCCTGTGGTGAGGAGGAGTTCTGTTTTTACGGACAGTCTCGGAACTCAGCAACCAGACTGGTCACAGCAATGAAGGCTTGGAAAATGTTAGCTAATGGCTGTCAAGGGTACTTAGCTAACATGGTGGATAAGGATAGAGAGATGGAGCTAACGCCAGAAGACGTCCCTATTATAAGGGAATATGTGGATGTCTTTCCGAAAGATCTGCCAGGGCTCCCGCCAGAGCGTGAAATCTCGTTTGGGATCGAGTTACTACCTGGAGCTGCTCCGATATCAAAAGCACCTTATCGCATGGCACCTGCGGAACTTAGAGAGCTTCAAGTACAGTTACAAGAATTGCTCGACAAGGGATTCGTCCGACAGAGTCACTCTCCGTGGGGAGCGCCAGTTTTGTTTGTAAAGAAAAAGGATGGATCGCTACGCATGTGCATCGACTACCGGGAGCTGAACAAGATCACAATCAAGAACAAGTATCCCCTTCCGAGGATAGACGATCTCTTTGATCAGCTCAGAGGAGCAGTGGTATTCTCAAAGGTCGATCTGCGATCAGGTTATCACCAGCTTAGGATCAAGGAATCAGATGTCTCCAAGACGGCTTTCCGTACGCGCTATGGACACTATGAATTTTTAGTTATGCCGTTTGGACTGACCAACGCCCCAGCTGCTTTTATGGACCTTATGAACCGGGTATTCAAGGAATATTTGGATAAGTTCGTCATTGTCTTTATTGACGATATTTTGATTTATTCAAGGTCCCAGGAGGAACATGAGCAGCATCTGAGAACGGTGATGGAGACGCTAAGACGACATCAGCTGTATGCCAAATTCACTAAATGTGAATTTTGGCTGGAAAAGGTGCATTTCTTGGGGCATGTTGTGTCAAAAGAAGGGATTTCCGTGGATCCTGCTAAAATAGAAGCGGTTAGTACTTGGCCCAGACCCAGAAATGTTACGGAAATTAGAAGTTTCCTTGGGTTGGCTGGTTATTATCGGCGATTTGTTGAGGGATTTTCAAAAATCGCAGCACCTCTCACTGCCCTTACTCGAAAGGGAAGAGTTTTGATTGGACGTCGAAATGTGAAGAGAATTTTCAAGAGCTCAAGAAGCAGCTGACGAAAGCTCCAGTGTTGATAATTCCGGACGTAGATGCGGGAAACTTCGTAATCTACAGTGACGCTTCCAAAACGGGGCTTGGAGCGGTTCTAATGCAACATGGAAAGGTGGTCGCCTATGCTTCCCGACAGTTGAAAGATCATGAAAGGAACTACCCTACACATGATTTGGAGCTAGCAGCGGTAGTCTTCGCACTCAAGATCTGGAGGCATTATTTATACGGGAATAAATGAGAAATTTATACAGATCACCAAAGCCTCAAGTACATTTTTACTCAGAAAGAGCTTAACATGAGGCAGCGTAGATGGCTAGAGCTTGTAAAGGATTATGATTGCGAAATCCTTTACCATCCTGGTAAAGCAAACAAGGTAGCAGATGCTCTAAGCAGGAAGTCATCCGGGATGCTAATGTCTATTGAAGTTTTTCCTAAGCCTCTACAAAGAGAAATTTCTGAGTTCAACTTGGAGTTATTAACAGGAAGATTATCTTCTTTGACTCTTCAATCCAATTTGTTGGAGTCCATTAAGAATCATCAAGGAAAGGATCCCTTTTTGATAAAGGCACAGCTTTTTAACGGGGAGAATAAAGAATTCAAGACCTCTGCGGATGGTGTTACGTACTTCAAGGAAAGGGTTTGTGTCCCTAATTTTGAATTTCTGAAAGATCAGATACTGTCTGAGGCACATAAGACACCGTATTCAGTACATCCAGGAGCTTCCAAGATGTACAAAGACCTCCGAGAAAATTTCTGGTGGCCGAGCATGAAGAATAAGATAGCAGAATATGTGTCAAAATGCCTAACTTGTCAGAAAGTTAAGGCAGAACATCGATGTCCTGGAGGAGAATTGCAGAAAATAGAGCTTCTTGAATGGAAATGGGAGCAAATTACCATGGATTTCATTGTGGGACTACCCAGGACTGCAAGTGGGAACGACATGATTTGGGTTATTGTTGATAGATTAACCAAATCAGCCCACTTTATCGCTATCAAAGCCACCTTTTCAGTGGAGAAATTGGCTGAAGTCTACGTTTCCCAGGTTGTTAGACTGCATGGAGTGCCAAAATCGATCATCTCAGATCGTGATGGGCGGTTCACTTCTCGATTTTGGACAAGTGTGCATAATGCTATGGGGTCGAGATTGAAGCTCAGTACAGCATTTCACCCCCAAACTGATGGCCAGTCAGAACGAACCATCCAAACACTAGAAGATATGTTGAGATCGTGCGTTCTGGATTTCAAGGGAAACTGGGATCAGAAGCTGCCGTTGATCGAATTTTCATACAACAACAGTTATCACGCATCGATCGGTATGGCTCCGTTCGAAGCACTGTATGGAAGAAAATGTCGATCCCCTATTCATTGGCAAGAAGTGGGACAAAAGCAGCTACAAACCACGGATTTCATCAAAAAGACTTCAGAGGATATTAAAAAGATTAAACAAAGGCTTGATGTGGCTTTTAGTCGCCAGAAGAGTTATGCTGACAAGCGTAGAAGGCCTTTGGAATTCCAAGTTGGAGACGCGGTGTTCATCAAAATTGCTCCTATGAAGGGAGTAATGCGCTTTGGCAAGAAAGGGAAGCTTAGCCCAAGGTATACAGGACCGTTCGAGATTCTCGAGAGGATCGGGAAAGTAGCCTACAAGCTTGCCCTACCGCCAGAATTAGCATCAATGCATAACGTATTCCATGTCTCGATGCTCAAGAAATATGTATCAGACCCTTCCCATGTGCTCAGCCAGGAACCAGTAGAGGTTCAAACAGACTTGACATATGAAGAAAAACCCGTACGGATCATGGATAGGGAAGAGAAGGTTTTACGAAATAGGACAATTCCCATGGTTAAAGTATTATGGCGAAACCACAAGGTTGAAGAGGCCACCTGGGAATTAGAAGAGGAGATGAGAAAGAACTACCCCAGTTTGTTCTAATTTTCGAGGACGAAAATTTTTAAGGAGGGTAGATTGTAATACCAAGTATTTCCGCAATAATACAATTTCTTTTGTTTTAAGGAATTTGTACAAATTATGAAGGTATGCATGAAAAGCCAGTTAAGGGTTTTTATTACGTTTTGTGAGTTTTATGATTTTATAAGACTCGAAAATGATTGCTTAATCAAGCAAATGACCTTTTAGGCGAAAAGGAGCAAAATCGCCAAAATTTTCATGTTGGTCAAAGTTTGACCGAAAAACGTCGACGGTTGACCAAAAAGTCAACTATTGACCACGAGGGTCAAAACTTGGCGGGAAAGTCAGCGGTTGACGAGAAAGTCAATGGCGGATGAGAAAGCCAAAGATTGACCCAAAAGTTAAAGAAAAAGGCTGTACGATTACATAATTCGCAGTATAGAATTGTACTGCATAAAGTCATTTTTATGATTAAAATGATATGTTTAGGATTCAAAACCACCATAGAAAATCAAGCACAATAATTAGAATATCTTTGGTCAAGTAGTTCCAAGTTATGAGAAAATTTTTATACAGTTCGGTTTTACACAGATGAATTTTGGACTGCAGTTCGAAATATCAATACTGCGTATAAGTGAATCCAGTATTGGAAATACCTGTGTTAACTTAAAAATGGACTGTTTAATAACTAAAAGTGACAAACAAGCCTTAAGATAGGCTTACATCACTTACTTTATTATTATTACATCATTAGCTTTATTAATGAAAATTTTTTTTGGAAAGTATTGTGTTTGTTTCTCAGCTTGGTGGCCGGCCAGCTGTAGGAGGGGGGTTAAGGGCTGATTGCAGAAAATTTGAAGGACCAAATTGTGCAATTTTTAAGACTTCCAAACCTCTATAAATAGAGGTGTTCATAAATCAAAAAAAAATTAGAAAAGACAACAAAACTCTTGCCATTTTCTTCCTTGAGCAAACCGGATTTGAGGGAGTGAAGAAAGGAGTGGAATTCAGCCAAGATCTAGGAAATAGAGAGTGAGAGGGTCGGTTTTTGTGAAGGGAAAGCAAGGAAAAAAGTTTGGAAATTTTGGCACCCAATTTCCTAGGAGTGGCCGGTTGTGGAGCAAGGCTAAGGCAAGAGAGAAAAGGTGAATCTAAGAGGTGATTTAGGGATTTGAAAGTCTGCAATTTCATCTAGGATACCAACCAAGAACCCAAGAAAAATTTTGGTGCTCATCTTGGCCAAGAAGGCCGGTTATAGGGAGGAGAAATCAAGGAAAACCAAGCCAAGATTTTGGCCGGATTTTTGGAGCATTTGGCCGGAATTTTTGAGCAAGTTGGTGGCCGGAATTCAAGGGAAGGAAGGCTGGAAAAATTCGGACCCCATTAGCCAAGCAAGGTCAGCAGCTAGTGAAAGGAAAAAGGGGAAGAAATCCAAGTCCAAATTGGACCAAAAGTGAGGTAAAAATTTACTAAACCTTTAAGCTTTCCATTTAAATTTCATTAAGAAATTTAAATGTATTTTTTTTTTTTAAGCAAGGTTTGTAAGAGCTTAAGCTCATTATTATTGCTGCTTTAGTTTAAAAATTTAGGGTTGTGCTTGATAGGTTAGGGTTTGTTGGTGGTTGCAAAGTATATGCATGTTAGGTGCTTGTGTTATTGATTAGGGTTTTATGATTGGATGTATGATTCTAATATTGGCTTGCATGTTGAAAAATTGGACGTTAGAAACGTGATGCATGACTGGTTTAGGCTCCCGCTGAGTTCGGTTGAGGTAGGGTGAACGTTATAGGACGTAAACGAAAATTGAAACCGAAAACTGACAACTCGGGTAGAATTGGCCAGTTTCGGGAAAAACAGTTTTTGAGGCCTTTAGAGGCCGAATCTGGGAAAACTCAAAACACGAAAGTTGTTAAGAAGAGTTTTTCCTAGTGGACAGCGCGGACGGATTTACAAAATGAGGCTCCAATGGCCTCGGTTTTTAACAAAACCCGAGCCTGAAGTGCCCAGGACCCCTGCACGGCCAGGTTTGGTTCCACAGGGTATTTGACAAAGAAAACGTCCGAACTAGGTTTTGCCTAAAACACGAAAGTTGTAGGAATTTTTAATATCTAAAACTTTCGTGAAGACAAGTTGTTCAGAATCAGCTTTGATTTTAAAATGAAAATGGATTTCGAAAACGGTACAGGAAATATGGAAAATCCTGTACAGGATTTCTAAAATCAACACAGAAAAATGGTAATTTCGCAGTTACACTAATAATTGACATTGTGAAACTGTTCCAAAGACAGTTTCCAATAGTCAATAATTTTATACGTCTCATTTTAAGATTTTTAGTTTTCAAAGTTAAACAAAAAGGATTTTTATACTTAAACCTAAGGTTTTCTTTTCTAAGGAAATAAGATTTTGAAACCTAAGTTAAAAATAATCCGATTAGAATAGATTTAAACCCTAGGGTTACTTAATGTAACCAAGTAGGATAATGTAAAAATAAGTAAGGGCATATAACTAAGGTTATATAAGAGTGTTGGGTATACTACCAACATTTCTAACCCTTACTTCTGTTCTATTACAGAATATAATATCCGACAGTGTCCTGACGAGGGTCAGCTCAACTTTGGACACAGCATACACGAACAAGGTAAGTACAACTCCGCCTACAGCATAGGCTTGTTGTGTATACTTGCCTGAGTATGTTTGCTATATGTAAATGTTACATGTTAAATGCTATGAAAAGTTATATGTTATGTGTTAGAAAATGCCATGAATAATGCTATGATATGTTATGTGTTATAGAAAGTTATATGTTATGATTGTATGTTAGGGTTTAGAAATGTCATAAAAAAATGTTATGAAATTAGAAAATGTTATAGATGCATATTATGTAAGTATGCTATGATATAATTATGAGATAAACTGCTATTTAATTATGTGAAACATCACGATGCATGTTCACCAAATAATTATAAAACAATGAAAGTTAAGATGGCAAATAAGCTTGCCAGTGTCGTACCGACCCGCGTTAGGTCGGGTTGGACTATGGATTGAGTTGGAAAAGGACTGGCCGCCCCAATCAATTCATAGTTGCGCGCCCGGTACGAACACTTACGTTATGGGGCCCACAAGATAAGATAAGATAAGTTAAGATAAGTTAAGAAAGTAAGTTATGAATAAATAAGAAAGCATAATGAAGCATAAATGGCTCATGCATATGTTAAGATAAGTTATATTATGTTAGGTTATGCTAGTTAGGATTTGTAGAATATGTTTGGTTTAATTGCGGTATAAATGTTGTACTTGCTGAGCGAAAGCTCACTGTCTTACGTCTATGCTGTAGGTAAGCAGCCTGGCAGCAACTTGTGATACAAGATGGAGGGCATGGACTGGCGGACTGTGAAATGTGGGAATAAACCGCTACGCTTATTGATATTATTACGTAATTATTTTATGGGTTTTATTTGATATCCAAACAACTTTATTTATTGTCTAAATGTTTATGTTTATGAGATATGCATATACACTGTATAAAAAAAAAAAAAAAAAATTCCGCTGTTTAAGCTAAGTATTTAAGTACGATATGTATGTATGTATGGTAACGGCCTGTGCTAGACGGGTCGTTACATATTCTTTCTTTTAAAATGCTCTATTCTCCACAAAATCTTCATTAATCTTTAGCAAATATATCCATAAATAAAAAAGATGATCCTTCATTAATCTTAATTAATCTTTAAGTTGAAATTAGTTGATTTTTAAAAAACTAATTATAATCACTACAAGATAAGTGTTTATAGACAACGCCAAATTTCCGAACACTCAAAAGGTGTTAGAAAATTTGTTGTTTACTGACACATTCTCAGAAAGTAGCGTTAGTATTTTTATTTTTTATTTTTTTGGTCATAAAATAGGGCAGGAATTCTTCTCACCAAATTTTGTGTTTAGGGGTTTGACTAAGAAAGTTCCTAACATTATATAGCGTCGGTAAGTTGAATAATTATTATATATATTTTTTTTTAATTTTTCACTTTGCCTCTGAATGAATTGTTTGAAAAAAAAAAATTACTTCAAAATTAAATTAGCGACGCCAGTTGGCATCACAAACTTTTTGGTTAAACTTAGCTCACAAAATATTAGGGTTTAACTTAACATCGTCCCATGATGTCAGGAAATTATTGAAGTTAACCCATCCAATTCAGCCTCCCCCCTTTTCTCATCATTCCCTTCTCACCTCCTTCTCAGTTCTTCCTTCAGCACCTCCCTTCACGTCTCTTGAAGTGGTTTTTCCATTTTTTTATTTTTTTATTTTTTTTTTTGAGGAAATTTCTTGAAGAGGTAAGTGGATTAAACCATTTTAATAACATTATTACAATATTTATTTAATTTTTGTTTGTTGATTTGTTTTTTCTCTTCAATCCCCTGTTTTCTCTTTTTGTCTCCGTCTAGCAGCAGTCCATCGCCGTCCGTCACCGCCCGTCACCGCTGGACTCTCGGTCTTCTCTACGTTTTGCCTACCCACCTCCCACCCCTCTCTCCTTTCCATTAGAGGTTATTTTATTTACTTTTTTTGTTTTATTTATTTATTTTTTGCTCTGATTGTTTTAAATAACATTTGCTCTGATTGTCATGTTTTAAATAACTTTTGTTTGCTAGTCTTTTGTTTTAATTTGTCTGTTTTGTTTTAATTTGTCTTTTGTTTGCCGACTTATCCTTAATTACATACATACAAACATATATATATATATATATGGCCAAAATAGATTTATATATATATATATATATGGTGGTGATATGAGTGTTGGGAGAAGAAACTTATTTACGCAACTGTTGCGATAAAGTGGTTTCGTGTGATTGGCAACCCCAACTCTAGAGAATAAAAAGGATATTTATGCATATCCTGTGGTTTCTGGTTTTTTTTTTTTTTTTTTTCTGTATGTATTTTTCCTTATGTTGGAGCTTGGAATATGTTTAATGTGAGGTATTTTGATGAGTATGGGCTACTGAATGGTTGATTGAAACGTACTTTTGAAGCAAATAACTCAGATATGAAAGAAAGTGACTATTACTGAGAGCACCGTAGGTACAAACATTACCAAAAACTGGTAAGGATGTGAAAAATTGGTCATTATGGGGTTGAATGATTTATGAGCCCAGTTGATGGAAACTGTGGGCATTTTTGGACAACTCTCGCGGCAGGGAAAGACGGGTTTTGTTAGGTAAGTGCCTTAATATATTTCAGCCCGTTTATATTTCACAATCAAAATTCTGGTGCAACCCGAAACAAATTGATCTTTATTTGGAGTCGGAAGCACACAAACCGTTCGTGCTATATATATATATATATATATATATATGTTTTCAAATAATAGAAAAGCCTGAGAAGGGATCAACCGGCATTAACATGTTGGGATTAGTGCCCATAAAAGCACATGATGCAACAACTTTGTTGCCATTTATACAAATAAATGTTTTATTTCATTATAGTTGTATATGCATGTATGTTTGATATTTAATAAATATTATTAAATTTTCATAATTATATAAGTAAACTTAAATAGTGTATATAAGAGTTATATACTAGAGGATAAAATTTTAACGGTGATAATTGAAACGGTCTGTGATAAATAATCCATTATTTAATTGATTAATCAATTAAAGTATGGAATCTTTAATTGAATATCACTAGTGCATGTCATTACCATAAAGAATGGAACGGTCTTATCTGAAATTTTAATGTAACGAGATATTTAATGAGTACACTGTGCATAATGTGATTATGTAGGACATGGGACGTGATGTGATATGAATTGCTGTGAATTTCCGTTAAGTTTAGCATATTTTAATCACGTCAACCGATGGTCATATATATAATGATCTTAATCCTGAGTTATTAGCATACTCCTATTTATGGAAACATGTATTTTGATTTACTTGAGATGGATTTGAGTATGAAATCCTATTCCTTGTATTTTGGAGATATGATAAAGTAAGTAACCGCAAATATTAATATTACAAGATGAAATCTATTCCTTCTTATTTAAGAAGCAGATAAATAATTCCCTTACGTGTTGATTCGGGAATTGAATGATATGAGCTCTTAATTCATGATTAACTTCATGAATTTATCATTCATTAGAGAATCAATGGTACTTAAGGATCAAGATGTAATTAGAGAGGTTAACGAATTTTACTTAAGGATCAAGATGTAATTAGAGAGGTTAACGAATTTAACCTTGCTCTAATTATGTATTATTTATAGAGGATCGACCTATATGAAATGACTATATCAAATGACGACTCTATTCTTTGAGTAATTTATATCTATAATTCATCAGAGAATCAATGGTACTCAAGGATCAAGATGTAATTAGAGAAGTTAACGGATTTTACCTTGCTCTAATTATGGATTATTTATAGAGGATCGATCTATATGTAATGGCTATATCAAATGACGACTCTGTTCTTTGAGTAATTTATATCTATAATTTCAAGAGTGTAGTTTCAAGTTTTAGTGGAGTAACTCTGGGATTAATAAAGTAGATAAATTAATCAAAGAGTTTGAGTAGTTATCAAATTAATTAGAGATTGAAATTATAGATCCATTGTTCCCTACACCGCCTTCGTTAGCAATTTAACAAGTGTATTTGATGGATTATATTTTACTCACTAATTGTGTGATTTAAATATAAAAGAGAGTATCTTCTTTTATTATTTTGTAATCACAAATATTTATGTTACCCAAACAATTGATTGATAATAAATTGTGTTTTTTAAATAATAGAGATTATTTAAGTATTAAAATTGGATAACATAGTTGGTGTGACACACTATGTATGTGCCTACTGTTAGTGGGTGGGCTCACCAGTGTGCAGATTGATATTTGCTAGTTTCAGATTATGAATATTTATATTTAAATTAGATTTTAAATTAAATATTTATAAAATAAATTATTATGGGTAAAACTGCGGTAAAACCCTTTTTATATATCTTATTGGTAGAGTTCATTTTTTAATCCTCCCGATTTAATCGAATAGTTGAGATGTTGTTTGTGTATGATAACTATAATGTACCTTAATCCATAATATTATATACTAAAAATAAAAAAAATGTAAATTCAAAAAAATGCAAAAAAAAAGGTTTCTCAACCAGTCAACCAGCGGTCCCCCTGACGCCGGGGAAGACGCCAAGGAGTCCCTCCCTCCCCAGACGCTGACGCCCCCCTCAAACGATGACCAGATCTGGCTTTGGGGAAAAAGGGGGTTGAGCCTGGGCTCAAGCGCGGGAGGGGGGGGGGGGGGCTCGGGTTAGTGCTCATTGGCGTCGGAGGGAGGGGTCGCCAGGGCTGGAGTACGGGGGGATAAGGGGGCTTGTCGGTGTCGGGGGAGGGGGGTTGGCGTCGGGGGGGGGGGGGGGGGGGGGTGGGTGCCTAGCTAGTCTATGGGGGGTCTTCAGTCGGGGAGCGTCGCCAGTGGCCAGGGAGGGAATGAGTGTTTTACCCATTTTTTAAATTTATTTTTATATATTATTTTTAAATTTGTTAGTTTATGCTAGTATGAGGTAAGGTGCATTATAATTATAATACACAAACAACATGTCAATCGTTGATTACATCTTAACGGTTTAAAAATGAGCTCTACCGATAGGATATATAAATGAGATTTTACCACATATATACCCATATTATTATACTTAAAACAGAAAGGGAAAGAAAATGTTTTTCCTTCTTTCCGATTATTACATATATATATATATATTTTGTACGTGATGTAATTATATATTATATATATATTTGAAAAAAAAAAAAAAAGAAGGAAACAAACGTTTCCTTGGAAACGTGCGCACATATGTATATATATATATATATAAACTTTAACGCCCCGACTTCCCATGCCGGGTCGTCACCGTATGTACTTAACTTAAAACTCGGTCTTAAATACTTAAGTTTGTTGAAAATTCCAGAGTAAAATTTTTTTTTTTCTTTAAAGCTTTATTTTTAAAACTCAAACTTAAACTTGACTTATCCTCATGCATACTTATAGGTACTTACTCGAGTACCGAGCTTTCACACCTCATTGGAAAGCTATCTTATTATATTCAAATCGTGGACCAAACCCGACCTAGTGCAGGTTGGTACAACACGAGGCAACTTGCTTGCCATACTTGAAACTTTTCTTAAAACATACCATTACTTCCTTATAACATAACCAAAACACATTTTACAAACGTATTTTACAAAAACGTATTTTCCAAAACCCGTGACGGTGTCCATTCCACATTTCACAGTCCGCAGCACCAACTCTCCACAGTATTGCATCAAGTATTGCCGGTAGGTCGCTTACCTACAGCATGAACGTAAGTAATGAGCTAATGCCCAGTAAGTACAACATTCAATCCGCAAAACATTTTACATGCAAGAATGCGTGAACTGATTATGTTTTCTTATAAATCAATTATGCTTTCATTAACTTAGTTCTATTCCTTAACATGTCATATCATATGTGCACGTACCGTGGTATATAACCATGGAGTGCTTGGAGGCGGCCAGTCCAAACCAAATCAAACCATGAAACTAATCATTTACATAGAGTGATTGGGGCAGCCAGTCCAATCCAATTCAAACCATAGACTAAAACCATTTAAACCCGCCCTCGTGGCAAGTCGGTACGACACAATAACATTAACTTGTCTTATTTATCTCATGACTTAACTTATTCTTACCATGTGATTTAATATTCGTGAACATGCTTCATGATGTCATGTATCAAAACATACATCATAAAATAATCTTAATCATGACTTAAAACCTTCTAGCATAATATATCATAACATGATACAACTTATACATCATAACATAACACATCGTAACATAACATACCTATCATAACATATCTTACTATAACATAACATCAGACATAACTTCATAGCATAACATCATAGCATAACTTCATAGCATAAGCTTATCATAACATAAACTTCATAGCATAACTTCATAACATAAGCTTATCATAACATAAACATCATAGCATAACTTCATAGCATAACATAAACTTATCATAGCATATGTATCAATACATGATTTCTTGAAAACATGCCATGCAACAGAAACGTTTTGTTCATGCTGTAGGCGGAGTTGTACTTACCTCTCGTCCTACGCTCTTGGTTTATCGTCCAAACTTGGCACGACAACTCTTCCTATTCCTGTTTCCAAACAGGGTGTAAGATAAGAATCATTTACATTCTATCTTACCATAAATAATAATTATTAAATGTTGGTATCCTAACCAACATTTATAAATAGCCTTAGTTATATGTCCCCTTAACAACTACTGAAAAGACTTGGTCGGTTACTAGCCGTAACCTTAGGGCTCATGGCCCGACCAGACATAAACAGTAACTCGTTAGGTTACTTTAGGTAACTCTAAGGCTCAAGGCCAAACAATAACTTGATAGGGTACCTCAAGTAACCTTGGGTACTAAGCCCAATAGTATTAGGTTACTAAGGCCCAACCCAATAGCTTGGGTATCCTAACCGGTTACTAACGGTTATCTATTAGTTACTATGTCTTGGAAATACTTTTTAACCTAAGTATTTCTTCTTTCTTTATCTCTTTTCTTGACAATTCTTTGTCAAGTTTTCTTTGAAAAGCTTATGTAAAACTATACATTGCTTTAAAACCGTATAATTCCTAAAACTGTTGCTTTTGAGCAAAACAGTTGAAAACTGTCAATCTTTGAAAGAAGCTTTGAAAATAGTTTATTAATCTCAGTTATTAGTGCACATGCAGGAATTTCCTGCTTTGCACTGTTTTTCTGAAAATCTTGTGCAGTAATTTTCTTGTTTCATGCACTGTTTTTATGATAAAATCTTTATCCTAAATTCTGTTTGGAATCTGAGAAAACTTTCTTCATAAAAGTTGTAGATCTCGAAAAATACTACTACTTGGTTCTTTAATGAAAAACCCAGTTCTGTACTTAACTTAATCATTTTTGAGGTTGAAACCTGCTGGCCGTGCACACTGGGTCTGGCCTGCCCAGGAATTCTCAGTCTCGGATTTTTGTAAAAACAAAGACCTTTGGAGCCTTATTTTTAAAAACTGTCCACGCTGTCCACTAGAAAAATCCCTTCTCTACAACTTTGTAGTTTTAACTTTTTTCAAATTCGGCCTCTAAGGGCCTCAAAATCAACTTTCCAGAAAACTGGCCAGTTTTACCCGAAAATTGGCAGTTTTGTTCTTAAGTTGGTTTTACGTCCTAATACGCGCACACTACCTCAACCGCCCACAGCGGGAGCCTAATATCAGTCATGCAGCGCTTTCTAACGTAAAACATACATTCATGCATTATTCAAACATTTTCATGCAAGGGCAAACCCTTGGGTGTTCTTGCACCAAACTAGGGGTTTGCAAAACTTTAGGTTTGCATTAAGCTTCTAATCTAGCTTAAACATAAACATGCATAACCTATAACTTCTTAGGCATATTGGGGACATATATCGAACACTTAATAGGCATGTATGCAAACCCTAATATCATGCAAGCATAAACATTCAATTATGCAAATATAAGCATATAACCATGCAAGCTTAAATCAAACCACCCTTAGACTAATTCAAGCACATAATTAAGTCTAACCTAAGCAAGAAATTAAATTGAGCTTATGCTCATACAAATTCAACTTGAAATACACTTAAATTTCAAATTGAAGCTCAATTTAAAAGCTTAGGGCCAAGAGATTTATACCTAGTTTACTCACAAGGATTGGCTTGCTTGATCCAAGCTTTTCTCTTTCTCCTTGGCTCCTCCCAACAACCGGCCTCCCCTTGGTTGATGGGTTCCAAAATTTTTCAGCCACCTAGCTTTGTTCCACACCAAATCCGGTCACTTTGGGAGCTTTTCCCTCTCACTTTTCTCTTGGGTTTTGCTTCCTCTTTGAGTTCGGATTTTTGAGGGTGAATTTGATGAGAAATTTTGGCATAATCTAGTTGCTTTTCTTCAATTTTGGTGAACAAAAATGGGTCACCCACACCCCTATTTATAGGGATTTTGAAACTTTTCAAAATTGCCAAAAAGTCCTTGAACTTGGATTTATTTATTTTTCTAAAATTGCATTTTGGTCCTTGAAGCAAAAATATTTGCTAATTAGTCCCTCTAGGTGGTGGCCGGCCATTTGCTTCCTTGGTGCACAAGTTTTGCTTACCTCATCATGATGACATTATGCTTACATCACCTTGATGACATCATGCTTGCATCACCTTGATGACATCATGCTTACATCACCTTGATGACATCGTCTTGATGACATCATGCTTACATCATCATTGCTAACTTTTCCAAAAATTATACTTTTGCCCCTAAAGACAAAATATTCGTAATTTAGTCCCTGCCGGTGATCAGCTAAGGTAGAGCCACTTGACTTCCAATTCATGCATAATTATCCTCTTGATTCCAAGAATCCCTTAATATAATTATGCAATCCATTTTCTTACTTACTTAAATAATATCAATACTGTTTTGTCTTAAGACAGTATTATCATACTGAATTGTAGTCCAAAATCCATCTGCATAAAATTGGACTACGTATAAATTTTTCGTAGGACTTGAAACTATTTAGTCCTTATTGCTTCAAATATTGTGCTTGATTTTTCTAGGGTGGTCTCATAGCTTATTCTTACTTATTCGTTCGTAATGACGGTTTTCCGCAGTATAGTTTTCATACTGTTAATTATACTGCAGTACCATCTCAGTCAAACTTTAATCAACCTTGGTCAACTTTGACTGGATCATAAATTCTTATTCTGCCATTTTTCTCAAAAGGCCTCATACTTGACTATCATTGAGTCTCGTAGCTATTTAAAACGAGAACTCAAGCATATACTGATATTCAACTCAGATCATGAGCTTTATATCAACATACATGGTTCAGTCTTAGATTTTCCTTGTCTTAAAGGAAATCATAGGTCCATCACAAATTTCGGGTTCTTACATGTACGTATATGTGATATACTTAGATATATTAATACATTATATTTCGAATACAATGTTATAACAGGTTTCCAATTTAGATTTGATCTTGATTTTGAATATTGGGAATATTTAAAATTCAAGATGGAATTTTTGGGTAATCTATCTTACTCTATAATATGATTTATAACAAAGTATATGAGAACTTTTGGTTCAAGATTTTTGGTTGGTAGACTTTTAGTCAATAAGAAACCCAAAGAGAGAAGAGTTCTCCTTTGCATTATTTGTTTTTTTTTTTCATGTGTTGAGAGCTGAAACAAAGACACCAAAAGTGAGTGAGTGAATAAATCCCTCAGTAGGAATGCTCACCCGTTCGTTCAATCAAGCGACGAAGGTAAGGTGTGGAACAACGTCTTGAAGGATAAGATCGTTCGTGGTTCGAAAGTTTATTTTGATGGAGTCGACCTAATTGGACGACCGTACAATTCTCTTCCTTTATCTTTTTATATATTAAATTAATATAGTTATAGAATAGCACAAAGTTTGAGAATTTTTGTGTTCACAGTTTCACGCTTCGGCTAGTTTTTCGCCAATTTCGGTTTTCGAAACCAACAAGTGATATTAGAGCCAAGGTTATAGCTTATATTAATTTAATATAATGATTATATGATAATCATTATCTCACCTTTTTGTAAACTAATATGGGTAGGCACTATGCAAATGATGTATGTTCTATTTTATTCAGATGTTTATCATTCATGTGATAAATGTATGAATACCAGATTTGGTCATTAATTATATGGTTTCTTGGATAAATTTTATATTTTGGTTGTAATATTTTTGTTTGGTTGTAATTGCTAGAGGGGCGGTCTATCATTTACGTGTTTTCCCTACTAGTTCTTTATTGCTTTCTTAGAATTTTGTACGCCAGAAATGGTTATAGGAATTTATTATGTAATTCGATGGATGATCGAGACCATGAAGACTCAAAGATGGAGAACATGAAGATTCAACGATGAAAAGGATGAAGACAATCAATAAATTTTTATTTTCTATTTTTCGGAATTTTTGTGGGTAAAATTTTGAAAAAGTTTGATGTCTGGAATTTTTCCAGAACATCAAAGGATACGAAAAAGCGATGAGTGGCCAGGAACGGACATAGCCAGTCCATGGGTAGCGGGTTTGTCCCCCTGCCACCCTTGTGGGGCGGGATACGGGATAGTCCTGTTGTCGGCATGTTTTCGTGCTTCCGGAAGCGTGATCCGAAAAGTTTTAAGATTTTCAAAAACTAGAATTTTGAATATTTTCAATTTTTGAAATTTGAAACTTACCCAATAATTATCCTTAATTGATGGAGATTTGAATTTATAAAATTGGATAATTATGGAAAGTGTAAATAAGATTTGATTCTCATTATTTAAATTTGAAAGATTTAACTGTAATTTAAAATTTGGAAATTTAAATTATGGAAATTCAAATGTTAGATCTTCACGTGATAATTTCTAAGTTAGTAATTTTAAAGAGTTTAAAATTATGGGAAACTTAAAATGTTTTAATAAGAATCAAATTGTTTGATTTTATTAAAATTTTATAAAGCATGAGATGTTTTATATCTAAAATACATACATTGCAAAATAATGAGTAGGAGTGGGTTATATGGGAATATGACCCATTAGTCTCCATCGTTGGTACAACACCGTGAGATTCAAATGGGGCCTCGAGACACTTGGATTCCGTCCCCCTACGGGTGGTGTTCGTTGGGTCATTATTGTAATAACTAAATTTTTACGACGTTACGCTTTCTTGTAAAGAAACTTATGCTATGTTCTAAAGGTATTCATGAAAAGCCTGAGATGGGTTTTTATTGAATTTATAAGTCCTCATGATATTATGAGACTTAAAAATGATTGCTTAACCGAGTATGTGACATTTTAAGTATGAAAGGAAGAAAAACTTCATGTTTGCATGGTGTTGCATGGTGGTCAAAGTTTGACCTAAAAAGTCAAAGTTGACCTAAAAAGTCAACGGTTGACTAGAAAAGTCAACCATATGATGATACTGTCTTATGGTCAGGCAGTATGGAAAATATACTGCGAAAAATCATTTTTCGGACAAGATAACAAGATTAAGATTTAAAATCACCTTAGAAAAATCAAGCACATAAATTAGGGTATCTTGGGCCAAAGGACTTCAAATTATAAGAAAAATTTTATACAGTCAAATTTTACACAGATAAATTTTGGACTGCAATTTTGTGTCAAGATACTGTTATTAGTAACTAACAGTATTGAAAGTATCTGTGTTAACATGAATTTGGACTGTTTATCAAGGATTAAGCCAAACAAGCTCTAAATGGTGATTACATCACCTATCTTTTTATTTATGACATCACTATAGAATTAATTAAGATTGGAAAGAAATTTTTGGCTCTAGAATTCTCTAATGGCCGGCCACCTAAGACCCCTTTTGGGCAAAATTTTGCTTCTTTGAGGACTATTTTGTAATTTTGGAAAGTTTCCCTTCACCTATAAATAGGTGGACCATTATTCACAAAAATCAAAAATTCTAGCCAAACTTTGTCAATTTTTCCTCTCAAAAATCCGGATTTGGGGAAGCAAGAAAGAAAGAAAATTTTTCAAAACCAAGAGTGATTAGAGTGTTAGGATAGTTAGATTTTTAGTGTGGAACAAACAAAAATTTGAAAAAAATTTTGGAGACCCATTTTGGCTCAAGGCCGGTTGTGGGAGGAAGAGAAAGGGAGGAGAAAAAAATTTGGGTGTGGCCGGATTTTGTGCATTGGAGTGGCCGGATTCTAGAGCTAGGGTGGTGGAGAGAAATTTGGAGCCAAACAAGCCAAGGAGGCCGGTTTTGGTGGTGACAAGGGGAGAGGAGAAAAAACCAAAGAAGCCTAGCCAAACCCTTGATCCTAATTGAGGTAAATTCTTTCAAAACCCTAATCTTCTCAATTTAAGTTTTAATTGAGAGATTTATGTGTATTTCCATTGAGTTTGTATGAGCATAAGCTCAATTTAAGTTTTGCTAAGGTTGAACTTAGGGTTTGTGCTTGATTTGGTTAGGGTGGTTTGGTTTTGTTTATAAGTTTGCATGATTCAATAATTATGTTTGCATGACTAGTTTAGTATGCTTGGTTGATAAATGATATGCTTTATGTCCCTACTATGTGCTAAGCATGATGAACATGATTATGTGTATGTTAGGTTGTGAGAAATATTGTTGTGAATGAATTATGCAACCTAAAGCCAAGCAAACCATAATTGGTGCAATTTGAGTAATAATTTGCATAGGTTTGATTGGTAATGCGTTTAAAGAAAATTTACGATAGAAAGACGTTGCATGACTGTTTTTAGGCTCCCGATTCGTTCGGTTGAGGTAGGATGCACGTGTTAGGGCGAAATACAAATTTCAAACCAAAACTGCCATTCTCGGGTGAAAACTGGCGGGTTTCTGGAAAAGTAAATTTGGGGCCCTTAGAGGCCGAATTTAAGAAAACTTAAAACATGAAAGTTGTTCGGAAGGGTTTTTCCTAGGGAACAACGCGAACAGTTTTCCAAAATAAGGCTCCAAAGGCCTTCGTTTTTACAAAAACCCGAGAGTAAGAATTCCTGGGCAAGTCAGAATTTTTGCTCTCGGTCTGGGAACTTTAACAAGGAAAATGACTAAGCTAAAGGCAGAACTCGGTTTTTCTTAAAACACGAAAGTTATAGGATTTTTCAAAATGTAAAACTTTCGTGAAGAAAAGTTTTTCAAATTTGATTTGGATTTTTAAATAAAATCAGATTTCAAAAACTGTGCAGGTGACAGGAAAATTCCTGCACAGGATTTTCCAAAACAATACAGAAAAGTGATATTTTTGCATATACACCAAGAGATTGACTATGGAATACTGTTCAAAGGCAGTCTCCAACACTTTATTATTTTTATGAATATTACTCAAAAATTACAATTTTCATAAGATTGAACAAAGGATTTTAAAGATTAAGTTTATAAACCAAAGTTAAGTTTTAATTTGAACAAGTTAAGTTTTTAAACTTAAGGGTAACTAAAGGTAACCGAATAAGATATTATACAGTTAAGGATAGGGACATATAAATGTTAGTCGTATTACCAACAGTTCTAACACTTACTTATGTCCTTATTTATAGCAGAAAATAACCTAACCTACTGAGGTGTCCTGAATCGGATCAGCTTATTATCGGACATAGCAGATAAAGTAAGTACAACTCCGCCTACAGCATAGGCCTTTTTGGTTGTAATATGATGTATGATATGATGTATTCTGTGATTTGAGGTGTCAAGTAAATTGCATGACTAAGATATAATTTCAAGTTATGTGACATCATGAAGCATGTTCACAAATAATAAGAACAAGGTCAAGATGACAGATAAGTATGACGGCAAGCAAGCTTGCCTATGTCGGGCCGACCCGCGTCAGGTCGGGTTGGACTATGGTTTGAGTTGGAAATGGTTGGCCGCCCCAATCATTCCATAGTTGCGCGCCCGGTACCGACACTCATGATAAGGGGCCCATAAACAAGATAAGGAATAAAGTATATTAAGAAAGCATAATAAAGTAAGCATAACAAAGCATAATTGGATCATGCATAATTAATATATGATATGCTATGCTAAGTTTATGATTGAATACGTTGCGGATAATACAGTTGTACTTGCTGAGCGAAAGCTCACGTATTATGTCTATGCTGTAGGTAAACAACCTATTGGCGAATTTTGATACAAGATGGTGGAGCTTGTGGGGCAACTGTGAAGCAAGGAATAAGCCGCTATGTCTTCTGCTAATTCAAGTTTAATATTTTATGTTTAAATTATTTCAAACAGTACTCTCATAGTAGTAGTAGAAAAAAAAAAAAAAATTTCCGCTATATTTATAAATTAAATAAGTATGCAGGACAAGATTAATCATGTATGTATATATGTATTTATGGTAACGGTCCGTGCTAGACGGGTCGTTACAATTATCAAGGTTGGCCTCCTTGCGATAGGATTTCTGGATATATTTCTAATTTGACCTACCTTATGACGACACTTTAGAGGTAAGTCTTTAGAATCTGAAATGATAGGTTACACTCATAAAGATGTAATTAAAATGGTTAATTACATTTTGACCAAGTTACGGTCATAAATGTTGAAAATATGAGATATTTTATTAACATTTATTAATGGAGAGGGTCTTGAATTAATTAGCAAAATATTACCCTACAGCGGCATATTATTTGTGATGATTGGATTTTCGAAAGCAAAGTAATGAACATGTTTTATGTATTTTTCATGTGCATCAAACATCATATTTACTACGCTTTGAAATTATTACTAAATGATATTATGCATGTACAGTAAATAATTTTATTTATTTTATCGCAATATACCTAATCCTATACTTGCAATTATTATTGATAAATGATTAACCAACAATAACTTTGTCAATTGTAAAAGTATCTCAATGAACTAAAAGGAAGAAACAACAAAGTAAATATGATTTACTTGTTGTGTAAACATGATTTAGTTGAGAATGATTTCTGATTTTGAATAGTTGATTCAAGAGTATTTAATCATGTTTAGTTCTTTAAGGAAGCTTGCCAATAGGTTTACGATGAGAGTAGAAAATTATGCCAATGTTTTAGCAATAGTAGTGGGAGTAGTAAGACTACATTTTGAGAACGAAAATTCATTGTTTTAAACAATGTTTATTTTATTATGGACTTCAATAGAAATTTGATTTCTATTGGTGAATAATTGTTTAAAGTTTCTTATAATAATAATGGCTGTTATTTTTAGAAAATGGTTTAAACATTTGTTCTGGTTATATGGTTGATGGAGTTTATTCTATTAGATCTATATCTAATATACTACTGGTTATTGAATTGTTCAAAGTTGGTAAACCCATTCCTAGATGGCAAAAGATTTCTCATAAAGATGACACATACATGTGGCATCTAAGACTTAGTCATTTAAACCTAAATAGGATTGAAAGACAAGTAAATGATGATCCTTTAAGAGAATTAAAAGTTGGTTTCTCTATCCGCCTGTAAACTTTATCTGAAAGGTAAAATGACTTGGAGGCCATTTTCGGCCAAAGGTGAAAAGCTAAAGCACCTCTTGAATTATTACATTTTGATGTATGTGGGCCTTTGAGTTCACAAAGCAAGAGGTGGTTGTGAATATTTCATCACTTGTATGGATGATTATTCTGGATATGGATATGCATAATTGGTGCAAAGGAAATCTGAAAACATTTGGAAAGATTAAAGAACTCCAACCCGAAGTTGAAAAACAATTAGGCAAGTCAACTAAGACTTCTTCGATATGATCAAGGAGGTGAATATTTAAATTATGAATTTAGGGATCATTTAGTTGATCAACAAAAATCCTACCATAGCTCATTGCACTTGGTGCACCGCAACAAAATGGTATTGCAGAAAGGAGAAATCATACTTTACTTGATATGATGAGATCCCTGTTAAGTTACTCATCATTATCCACATCATTTTGAGGATAATATCTTAATGGGACAAGAAGAGGTCTTTTTATAGCCTCAAGATAACAAAGTATTCTAATCGACAAATTCCATATTTCTTGAGAACAAATATATAACCGACTATAAACCCAAAGGCAAAAATAGTTCAATGAGAGTTATTGACTGATGAGATCAGTCTTTATCTAACAAATGTTGTTGTAAGACAAAGAGAAGATACCATTTCTGAAGATCAGAGTCCATATACCACCTCGTCATAGTGGGAGGGTAATTAGATTACCTATCTTCTACTATAATAAGGGTGAAGCAATAGTTGCTATCACTGTAGTGATATTGACGATGCATTGACTTACAAGTCGGAAATGGAAGACACTGACAATGAGAAATGGCAAGAGGTTGTAAAACTCGAGATTGAGTAATGTACTCCTCAGTCTGGGATCTTTGTAGATCTACCTGAAATGATATAACTAATTGGATGCAAAAAGATCTTCAAGAGAAAGAGGGGAGTGGACGGGAAAGTAGAGACTTCCAGGCAAGGTTTGTGTCAAAGGGTTTTACCCAAAAAGAAGAGTAGACTATGAGAGTATGCCTCTGCCTTTAGCTATACTTAATTCCATTAGGATACTCTTATCCATTGTAGCTCATTATGAGTAGATATATGAGCAATGGATCTCAAGATGACATTTTTGATTGTCCATCTTGAAGAAAACACCTACATGGTATAATCAGAGGGTTTCATGGCTGAAGGCCAAGAGCAAAAAGTTTGCAAACTGTAAAGTTATGGACTTAAGCAGGGTTACAGATCATGGAATATCGGATTTGATAAGGCTATTAGGTTCTGATGAATTTGTTCAAAATCTTGATGAATCAAGTGTGTACAAGTACGTTAAAAATAAAAAAATAAAAATGGGTCTTCTTAAATCTTTATATTGATGATATTCTTTTCATTGAAAATGAGTAGAATTTTTATTAAAAGTAAAGAATTGGTTAGCTAGCCAATTCCGAATGAGATTTGGAGAAGCAAGCTATGTCAGCACTGTATCAAGCATCATGTATTGACAAAGCGTTTGTCCAAGAGAGGTAATTTATCTTCTCGACATGGAGTTCATCTTTTCTATTAGTAGTGTCCGATGACACCTCAAGAGAAAGAAGACATGAGACAAGTTCCCTAGGCATCTGCAGTTGGGAGTCTAATGTATATGTTATGCATGCACTAGACCAGATATCTGTTATGCAGTGGGAGTGGTTAGTCACTATGATTCAAACAAAGGATTGCAATACTAGATTGCAATCAAGATCATTCTCAAGTATCGTAGGAGAACGAGAATCTATATGCTAGTGTATTCTAGAGAAAGGATTTGATCCTTAGTTGGATACATTGACTCTAATAAAGACTCGTATCTCAACATCTGGTTCGTGTTTAGCCTTGGTGGAGGTGCCGTGCAATTTACCCTTTATAAATAATTAAATACTTTATTTTTTTATTTTCTATTTTTTTTTTTTTTTACAAACTTTCAAACGGCCGGTACATGTCCTATTTTAGATCGAATCTAAAATTGGAACGGTTATATTTGTTCAAAAAAAATTTAGGGTAAAAAAAAAAAAAAAACTCTTCACTATTGATGTTGATAGATATTATTACGATAAACAAGTAATAATTAAACAAGATAGATCACCACAAAACAATAGTATTAAATGAATAAGCTACTGGACAATAGTGCATTGGTCAAACAGCTGCCAAAACAAAAAACAAAAAACAAAAAACAAAAAAAAACAAAAAAAACAAAAAACAAAAACAAAAAACAAAACGAAAGAAAACTAAAATGTAAATATATGATTATGTGTAAGCATTCAGTAGGAGACAACATATAGTAAAAAGAAGTAAGACGCGGTGAAATACTTGGATGTATGGCAAGCAAAGAGAACACGAAAATGTAAATGGATAACTAGGACGCTCTAAGAATTTAGTGGGATACAACACGTGGTAGACTAGAAAGAAAATAAAATAAAAAAAAGAAAGAAAAAAGAAAAAATAAATAAGAAACAAGTAGAGAAGGCGTTGAAGTGAGATTTATTCACGTTTAGAATATACTAATAGAAATAGAGATTAGGTGCGATACAACACGTGGTAGACTAAGTAAGAAAAGAAAAACGGTAAAAAATATATAATAATAACAAGAAAAAAAGAAAAATAAGAAAGAAACAAGTAGCTAGAGGCGTTGAAGTGAGACTCATTCACGTTTAGATATACTAATAGAAATAGTGATTAAGTGCGATACAACACTGGTTGACTAAGTAAGAAAAGAAACGGTAAAAAAAGAAAATAAGAAAAATAAGAAGAAACAAGTAGCTAGAGGCGTTGAAGTGAGACTCATTCACGTTTAGAATATACTATAGAAATAGAGATCAGGTGGTTGACTAAACTATTCGATCGTATTAATAGGCTCTAAGATTTCTTTTATAAACGATAAAAGATGAGTGCTGGCGGTCCCTTTTGATTAGCATTTATACAAAGGGCCAGTACTCTTGCTAATTATCATGGGGTCCACCAGTGTTGGGGCCACTGCCGATGCCGGCCAGTCACTTGATCAGAAGATTGGAAGAGAAGTAGATGTTGGTCAGCGATGGCTGCTAATTTCTAAAGCCATATATTCCAATGATATTTTCCAGGAAATTTGGTGAAGGAAAAATGAATACAATATATTGCTAATATCATCAGAATTAATGAGGAAAAAAAAGAGAGGAGGATAATGGCTTTACAACGGAGCCTACTTGATCACATGGCTCTTCTTCTGCTTACAATATGGCTGCTTGTTAAAATAGCAGCGTCCGTTGAACCACCCATGGAAAAACCTAATTGCACAGCAAGTTGCGGAGATGTGAAAATTCCTTTCCCTTTCGGCATCGAAACAGGCTGTTACGTAGACTAGTCGTTCCAAGTCGTCTGCACAGAAAACAACACCGTTCCTCTCTTGAGGAGCACCAAACTGGAGGTGATGGAGATCTCTGTGGACGGCACGCTTAAGGTGAAAAACCCGATTACTTTCTGGACACTACTAGAAAAGAGGGATTACACGACGGGTTTTACCCGTCGTGTAAAGTTTTCACGACGATTCCTTAACCGTCGTGTAATCCAGCGTCGTGGAAGATAACACGACGGTTTTAATACCGTCGTCGTATCTAAGTTTTACACGACGGTTTCAAAACCGTCGTGTAATCCCGATAAAAAGATTGCGGTGAAACAAAAAAACTAACATTACACGACGGTTCCTCCCGGAATCGTCGTGTAATCTTCTATTGTTTGGAGATTACACGACGGTTCCTGCCGGAACCGTCTTGTAATCTTAAAGATTACACGACGGTTCCGGTCGGAACCGTCGTGTAATCACTAGTAGATTACACGAACCGTCGTGTAATCACTAGTAGATTACACGACGGTTCCGGCCTGGAACTGTCGTGTAATCTACATAGATTACACGACGGTTCCGGCTGGAACCGTGTGTAATGTAATTTATTATTTAAAAAAAAATTTGGGTTTTTTTTTTCACACAGGTGGCCTAATCTGTATGTTATCCAATACACGATTCAAGATATTAACTTCATTAATCAAACTAAAAATACACTCCAATTATTACATTACAAGTTTATACATCATAATTAATGAATTCCATTACATGTCCAGACCATTCTCCCCTAATCAGATCCAAATCCTCAGAGTATAAAATTGTTTACTTTCAAGTGCGTCAATTCCATTCAACACTATATCCCTCAAAACCTAAAATAAAATAACCACATTCAACACTTCCCTCTTGGAGAGGACAGGGACGGTTCGAGATTTTGGTTTTACAGTCTCGTCTCCTTCTAATCCCTTCCGGTCGTAATCTTCCAATCCGTGAGGGCCCTAGCAAATTGGTAAAATTCAAACTAATTAAGATGCATATAATTAAGATTAAAAAAAATAACATATTCAAATTAACTTACATGTTCATTAGCTCAGTAAAATCGTCGCGCTTCTTCTCCCGAAGAGGATCAAAATAAAGGACGAGGTCCTCCCATGGGTCAATGACACCCAAAACCCAATGTCTCCCTCTGTTATGTGGCACAAGATAAAGCCGTTCTTTGGGTGCGTCACGCAAAAAGCTAAGAAGATTGTCGGCTCGCTCTCTCCTTCCAGCATCTTCAGTATCTGTTCTCACCGGTGAGATCAAGCTTGGAGACACAAACACAAACTTCTCAGCTTGCCCGTTAATTCTACATGTTCCTCCAAATATCTGCATAACCGTATCAAAAATGTTACTCTACATGAAATATAGAAGATTTTCCAGATAAAAAGAAAATTTAAGATAAAGAATGTCGTACCTCATGTAGACTAATATACAATTCACACTGATTCTTGTAAATTTATGAATTCATAAATATCTTCAAAGCTCAGAAAGACAGGCATATCAAAACCCATAATCGTGTATGGTATTGGGACCTCAATCTGATTACCTTGACGCATGGAACTATGTGCATAATAAGCCAAAGGCCCCATTGCCCTGTTAATGTTATTAAAGTCGAACACGAGTTTTTGTTCTTGCGCACCTTGTTGTACCTCAGTTCGAGAGTCGATCGTTGTAATACCTAGATTTTTCAATGTTACTATTTCTTTTAAAGAAATTAAATGATACCATCAAGGTATTATTAAAAGAGAGCTCGGTTAAGAGTTTTCTTACATTTTATGAGTTTCAAGGATCAATAAAACGCAAAATGGACTATGTAGATTAGTAACAGACCTTTTAAGACAAATAGGGCTCGAAGTATAAGAAAATTTTATACAGTCCATTTTTACGCAGATAAATTTTGGACTGCAGTCAAGTAAAACAGTACTGAATTGTACTGTGTATTAGTAAACACAGTATTAGATTTATCTGTGTTAGCTTAAAATGGGTTTGCTTTTCAAAAATTAGCCAAACAAGGCCTTAGAATGACATCATATACCTTCTAAATTATGACATCATCCTTATTTGGAATTATGACATCATAATTCCATGAACCAAGCATTAGAAGACAAGTGTCTTGTTCTAGAACAATTTTTCCTTGTTCTACAAGGGGGATGGCCGGCCACCTCATGGGGTTATCACCCAATTATCAAAAATTGTGGGGTAAATTTCACAATTAAGCAAAATTCCCCAACCTCTATAAATACCCCTCACACCTATTCATTTTATTCAAAAATTTAGGGAGGTTCTTGCCAATTTTCTTCTTGAAAATCAGCAGCCAAGGAAGAGAGAAAGAGGAAGGAAAAACAAAAATTTTCAAGGGGTTTTGCTTAGGGAGTGTTCGGTTTTGGTGTGGATCAACCAAGGAGCAAGAGAAAATTTTGGGTCCTAGCTAGGTTGAAGCCGTGGGCAAGGGAAGGCAAGGGAGAAGGGGAGTTACAATTTTCAAATCCTAACTTTGATCTAAGGTAACTTCCTTGTGCCCTAATCCTTTCATTAGGTTCAATTTGGAATTTTATTTGTGGTTCAAATTTGGTTGTAAGGACATAAGTCCATTCTAATTTCTTGCCTAGTTTGGTTAGTATGTGCTTGATTTGGTAACTTAGGGTGGTTGGTTTGATTTTGTGCCTTGCTTCTTGATTTATGCTTGTTGGTTGATAGGTTGCATGCTAGATGTGAATGGTTGTGTGTCCCCTGATTTTATGGTCCAAAATCTGCCCTAGGCAGTGCATGTTGGACTGCTAAGTTTAAGGGTGAATGGATGATGAATAGTTTAATTATAATGCAAAGTTAGAACCATGCAAACCTAGGCTAGGTTAATGCGGGTTTTGGTTTGCATGGGCACGTTGGGAGTTGCATGTTGGTTCATATGGGACGTTAGAAAACGCTGCATGTATGCTATCTAGGCTCCCGCGTGATCGGTTGAGTTAGATTACACGAAATAGGACGTAAAATGAATTTAAAACCGAAAACTGCCAGTTCGGGTACCAACTGGCCAGTTTCGGGAAAAGTGAAATTTGAGGCCTTTAGAGGCCGAACTGGGTAAAACGTAAAACATAAAAGTTGTTCAGAACGAGTTTTCCTAGAGGGCAACGCGGGCAGAATCCCAAATGAGGCTCCAATGGTCTCCGTTTCTACAAAAATCCGTGGCTAGTCTGCCCAGACCCAGTTTACTAGGATCAGCCAGATTTTAACAAAAACTGACGCAAATACAAGCAGAACTGGATTTTTCTCAAAACACGAAAGTTTTAGGATTTTTCGAGAGCTAGAAACTTTCGTGAAGACAACTTTTTCAAATCAGAATGAATTTTTAAACTGACACGGTTTTATAAAGATTGTGCAGGAATAGGAAATTCCTGTACAGGATTTTCTAAAAACAGTTCCGAAAAAATTATATCTTTTCCCAAAACCACTGTTTTGACTAGGGAACTGTTCCAAAGGCAGTTTCCAGCCCTAAATGATTTTTCAAAAACCTATTTCAAGGATATGAATTTTTATGAGTTATGTAAAAGATTTTTGAAGTTAATTTACCCAAGTTTCCAAAGAAATGGAAAATGGATTTTTTTAAACCAAACTGGGTAAGTAAAATGATTTCGGGTAATAACCGGAAATAATATCCAAGTTACTAGGCCAAGGCCTAGAGCTCAAGTTTGACCATATAGGTTAACTTTGATTAATCAAGAGTCTAATTATAATTAACCTTAAGGTTAGACAAGATAACCCTAAAAAAATACTAAGATTAATAAATTGGGCTAAGATATAGGGTTAATTAAGGAAACCCAATAATTATAATAAAGCCAAGGTATGAAGGTAACCTAACCCTAACAGTATGTATAGGGTTTAGCACATGAGGTTACTCAACGTAACCTCTTAAAGAATTAATTCATATTTGGTTGCTATTAATAATAGGGTTACTATTTGTAACCAGTAAGACATCTAGTATTGGGGACATACAATTAGGATTATGTAAGCATGTTGGTTAGATTATCAATATTCCGCAATACTGATTAGAACCTCACCTATGTCCCTTCAACGAGCAGGAGGGAACCTGCAGCTGTACTCTGAGAAGAAGCAGCATAACGCAGGACATAGCAAGAGAGGTAAGTACAACCACCGCCTACAGCATAGGCTTTATTGTGGTACTTGCCTAAGTATGTTAGATGTATGCTAGGAATGTATGTTATGCAGTTGTTGATGCTATGTTATGTTGTTGTTGTTGCTATGTTATATTGTTAATGCTAAGTGATGTTATTATTGTTATGTTATGTTATTGATATGCTATGCAATATATCATATGTTGTATGCTAGGTTATGTAGTATGATAAGTTAAGGTATGTTTATGATGAATGTTATGTTATGATTACATGAAGCATGTAAGTATAAGAGCACGAAGAATGTTCACGAAATCTTATAAGAATAATAAGATCAAGTATGACATGACAAGATGAAAAGAAAGTAAGATGGCGAGCAAGTCGCCTGTGTTGTCCGACCCGAGTAAGGTCGGGTTGGACTATGGTTTGAGTTGGAATGGTTTGGCCGCCCCAACCACTCCATAGTCGCGCGCCCGGTACATACACACAAGTAAGGGGCCCATAAGTAAAATAAGAAATGAAAGTAAGTTAAGCATGAATTGAGCATAAAATAATCATAAATGGACCATGCATTATGACATGAATGTTATGTTATGATAAGAAATGATATGATATGCATGATAAGTTAAGCTAGATATGTAAGGTTAAATTATGTTTGTTTTTATCGCGGTATAGGAGGTTGTACTTGCTGAGCGAAAGCTCACTGTCTTACGTTTATGCTGTAGGTATGTAACCGTCAGCAATGGTTGATACAAGATGGAAGGGCATGGCGGGGCAAACTGTGAAATGTGGGAAATCTAGCGCTACGCGTTTTGTTCTTTATGAATATATGTTATAGTGAATATTTTTGATAAAGATACTTTTATATGTTGCACTCGTATGCCATATATAAAAAAGAAAAAAAAAATTTCCGCTGTTTTCATAAGTATGTAAGTAAGTATAAGAAGTTCAGTATGTAAGTATGTATGTATGGTAACGGCCTGTGCTAGGCGGGTCGTTACAGAGTTGGTATCAGAGCGGTTCCCTGCGATACGATTTCACAGTCTGCCTGCCATCGCCACCATCATTGTAAGTTAAATTTATATTTATGTATATGCATAAGTATTTATTGATTAGATTATTTTATGATAGACGCATGGATATGGACCCCGCACGAATCAATGCGGATCGCGCAACGGTTGTGGCATTTTACGGATTACGTCCTCTTTTATATGACGGTACGGGGCGATCGGTCAGGGTATCAGCTTGGTTGTACGATATGGAGATGATTTTCTATACCTGCCACATCGAGGACCGTTTACCAGATCTCGCTAGCTAGTCGTTGCCTGATCGCGGATGCTAGGCTATGGTGGATGACCTACGGAGAGCAGCAGATGCCCAGTCGAACGTGGGCACATTTTCGCGCCATAGTACTTGCACGATATGGGCCGATTCCTATGGGAGGGCCCGGCGACGATGGACAGTACCAAGATCCCGAGATCTATCGGGACATGCATTATAGGCGATACCAGAGTTTCGTCACAGATTGGCACGCGTACCCGCAGGAGTCCACGGGCCATTACTGCTGCAGATTTCAGGAGGTGATACTGCCCTATATTCCTTAGGATATGCCTCACCCCCAGCTACAGGCGTTGGTGATATGCGAAACGGGGTACCACCTCGTATCTGACGATTTGTCAAGGAGCCCTCGATAGAGAGGACAGTTGGGAATATGATGGATGACATCTTGCAAGTTGAGGTGACAGCACATATGGCGCAGGCTGACGCCTTTATGAATGAGCATCAGGTCCCAGTCGACGATGTCGGGATAGGGGGACCCCAACATGAGGTGGGTCCAATGTTTCCCGAGGACCCGATTCCTGCCATGCCCTTATAGGAGATCCCAGCCCAAGAGGCTGAGGACCAGATGGACGCCGAGGCCCGGCTGATGATTTGATTGCTCCGGTGGACCCACCGGAAGACCCTCCCGTTATTATCATCCCTAGCAACGATGAGGACGACGAGGACGAGGAGGACGATATGGAGCCCGAGGCCGAACAGGATGACTTGGGTAGAGGACATTGACGACGCCGAGGTCGATCCCGAAGAGATACGATTCCACGATGGAGATTGGGACGTAGACTCCGACGCCGAATCCGACGTTTCGATGATCACGCTTGAGGTTATAGTCTAGTTAGGGCCGATATGTGTATATACTTTTGACCATGTATGATGGTAGAGTGGTAGACACTCCCATCATATTTTTGATTATGTACAATACGATGGTAAAGTGTTAGACACTTCCATCATATTTTGACCTTGTATATAAAGATATGTATGTAATAGTATGATGTATTCAATTTGTAATTACAGTATTGTGAATTACGATGAACAAAGTATGTCCATAATGTACTTTTGAAATGAACAAAAAGACCGTGCAGACACGGGATATATAACAAGAGTATGTTATATATATTATGAAAGTTATGTTATATTATGATAAGTATCTATTATGATACAATGATACCTTTTATGTTATGGTATGAAATGTATTATGATATGATGTGTTAATTCATGATATGATAAGTCATGTATGAAAGAAAGGCTATTAATAGTACGATGATATCTTTTCTTGTGTTAGGATTAAAAGATGGTACGTCCACGAGAACGGTACCCACTTAACCCGCCCGAGCCAGATCTCGCGACCATCGTAGCAAATCTACAACGGCAGCTGCTAGAACAGCAGCAAGAACGGAAAGACTTCGAGCTCAGATAGCTCAGATAAACCTAGGGACCCCGGATTAATAGGTTCCACCCCGAGCTCAACCAGTACCTCCAATAGTACCCCCGGGTACCTGAGGTTCAGCCAGAAGCTCCTCAGAATCTTAACGTTCCAATGGCACCCGTTGGAGGACAAGCAAACCTACAGCCAGTGAGGGAAGACTTACTGTACGAGCGATTCAGGCGAATGAAGGCGCCTGAGTTCGAAGGCCCGACGGACCCGATTGCCGCGGATAATTGGTTGATCGACATTCAAGTTATCTTGGATTTCATGCGGCTAACGGAACAAGAGAAAGTTCTCTGCGCTTCTTTTGCCCTGAAAAAGGATGCGCGACATTGGTGGATGACCGTGCAAATGCGCCGTGATGTTACGGCCATGAGCTGGCAAGACTTTGTGACCGAGTTTCGCGCCATGTACTACAACAGAGAGATCCTTGCCGTTCAACAAGACGAGTTCACGAACTTCAGACAAGGGTCAATGACGGTAATGGAGGCCATACAGAAGTTTGAACAGCTAGCTCGGTTGTGTCCAGATTTGGTTCCGAGTGAAACGGAGAAAGTGCGAAGGATGATGAAGATGCTTAGAACCGACATTGCCAAGCAAGTGAGTGCTGGCAGTAGCCCGCCTACCCTGGTGTCTGATTGCATAAGTCGGGCGATAAGAGCCGAATACTGGATTAACCAGGATAAGGAGGCTAGAGCTCAATTTTTCAAGGCTAAAAGGAGGAAAAGGCGGCAGCAAAGCCAACGCAGCCTCGACAGGACACGGAGTCTCACCCGAAGGGTCAATCTAGTAATCCTACACAAGGTTCCAATCAAGCTGGGAGGAACAAAAGAAAAGGAGATTTCTCGGGCCAGAATCAACAAGGGAATTCCCCTCAGAAAAAGAACAATCGAGGGAACGAGAATACTAACGTCAGCTATCCCGCGTGCGCAACTTGTGGAAAGAAACACCCGGGAGTGTGTAGGATGGGGACAAATGCTTGCTACCTTTGTGGCAAGGAAGGGCACTATGCACGGAACTGCCCCCAGAACAACCAAAACCAGAACCAGAGCCCTCAGTATCCAAACCGGAATGCAAGCAGCCAGCTACATGCAGTCCAAGCAAGGCTCGAAGGACCCTCAATTGCGCAAGGAAGATTAGAGGCTCCTGAACCCCAAGCTAGGATTTACGCTTACACCGATGGAAATGCTGAAGCTGGAACTTCTAATGTGGTGACAAGATAGATTTTATCGCCACATAAGACATTATTGTATTATCTAATTCTGGTGCCATTCACTTGTTTGTATTTATGGAGTTTGCCCAGAAATTAGGAAGTAGTATAGATAATTTTTAAAACAGCCTTTTAAAAATTTCTTTGCTTGTTAAAGGAATTTTGTGGTTTGAATAATTATAATGACTGAGAATTGCTTGTAGATCTCATCGCAATCAAGCTTTAGGATTTCGATGTGATCTTAGAAACGGATTTCTTAAGTTATTACAACGCTAAGTTTGATTCCCAAAAGCATTGAGAGACGTTTAGCCCTTTCGACAAGGAAAAGTTCAATCTTTACGGACCGTTGCGGAGCTCAACAACCGGATTAATCTTGGCAACGAAGGATCAGATGATGTCAGAAGCCCATAAGACGTCATATTTGGTACATCCAGGAGTTTTTAAGATGTACCAAGACCTCTGAGAGAATTATCAGTGGCCAAACATGTAGAATAAAGTGATGGAATTCGTGTCAAAATGCCTAACTTGTCAGAAAGTTAAGGCCAAACACCGACATCCTGGAGGAGATTTGTAGAAAATTGACTGAAATCCACATATCTCAGATTGTGAAACTGCATGGAGCACCAAAATCAAGCATCTCAGACCGGGATGGACGCTTCCTTTCTCGATTATGAACGAATGTTCATACTGCCATGGGGTCGAAATTAAAGATTAATACGGTTTTTCACCCCAAATGGCCAAACGGTAAGAACTACCCCGAATTCTTCTGATTTTCGAGGACGAAAATTTTTAAGGGGGGTAGATTGTAATACCTAGATTTTTCAATGTTACTATTTCTTTTTAAAGAAATTAAATGTATACCATCAAGGTATTATTAAAAGAGAAGCTCGGTTAAGAGTTTTCTTACATTTTATGAGTTTTCAGGATCAATAAAACTCAAAATGAACTATGTAGATTAGTAACAGACCTTTTAAGACAAAATAGGGCTCGGAAGTATAAGAAAAATTTTATACAGTCCATTTTTACGCAGATAAATTTTGGACTGCAGTCAAGTAAAACAGTACTGAATTGTACTGTGTATTAGTAAACACAGTATTAAATTTACCTGTGTTAGCTTAAAATGGGTTTGCTTTTCAAAAATTAGCCAAACAAGGCCTTAGAATGACATCATATACCTTCTAAATTATGACATCATCCTTATTTGGAATTATGACATCATAATTCCATGAACCGAGCATTAGAAGACAAGTGTCTTGTTCTAGAACAATTTTTCCTTGTTCTACAAGGGGGATGGCCGGCCACCTCATGGGGTTATCACCCAATTATCAAAAATTGTGGGGTAAATTTCACAATTAAGCAAAATTCCCCAACCTCTATAAATACCCTTACACCTATTCATTTTATTCAAAAATTTGGGGAGGTTCTTGCCAATTTTCTTCTTGAAAATCAGCAGCCAAGGAAGAGAGAAAGAGTAAGGAAAAACAAAAATTTTCAAGGGGGTTTTGCTTAGGGAGTGTTCGGTTTTGGTGTGGATCAACCAAGGAGCCAAGAGAAAATTTTTGGGTCCTTAGCTAGGTTGAAGCCGTGGGCAAGGGAAGGCAAGGGAGAAAGGGGAGTTGCAATTTTCAAATCCTAACTTTGATCTAAGGTAACTTCCTTGAGCCCTAATCCTTTCATTAGGTTCAATTTGGAATTTTATTTGTGTTTCAAATTGGTTTTGTAAGGACATAAGTCCATTCTAATTTCTTGCCTAGTTTGGTTAGTATGTGCTTGATTTGGTAACTAAGGGTGGTTGGTTTGATTTTGTGCCTTGCTTCTTGATTTATGCTTGTTGGTTGATAGGTTGCATGCTAGATGTGAATGGTTGTGTGTCCCCTGATTTTATGGTCCAAAATCTGCCCTAGGCAGTGCATGTTGGACTGCTAAGTTTAAGGGTGAATGGATGATGAATAGTTTAATTATAATGCAAAGTTAGAACCATGCAAACCTAGGCTAGGTTAATGCGGGTTTTGGTTTGCATGGGCACGTTGGAGTTGCATGTTGGTTCATATGGGACGTTAGAAAACGCTGCATGTATGCTATCTAGGCTCCCGCGTGATCGGTTGAGTTAGATTACACGAAATAGGACGTAAAATGAATTTAAAACCGAAAACTGCCAGTTCGGGTACCAACTGGCCAGTTTCGGGAAAAGTGAAATTTGAGGCCTTTAGAGGCCGAACTGGGTAAAACGTAAAACATAAAAGTTGTTCAGAACGAGTTTTCCTAGAGGGCTACGCGGGCAGAATCCCAAAATGAGGCTCCAATGGTCTCCGTTTCTACAAAAATCCGTGGCTAGTCTGCCCAGACCCAGTTTACAGGATCAGCCAGATTTTAACAAAAACTGACGCAAATACAAGCAGAACTGGATTTTTCTCAAAACACGAAAGTTTTAGGATTTTTCGAGAGCTAGAACTTTCGTGAAGACAACTTTTTCAAAATCAGAATGAATTTTTAAACTGACACGGTTTTATAAAGATTGTGCAGGGAATGGGAAATTCCTGTACAGGATTTTCTAAAAACAGTTCCGAAAAATTATATCTTTTCCCAAAACCACTGTTTTGACTAGGGAAACTGTTCCAAAGGCAGTTTCCAGCCCTAAATGATTTTCAAAAACCTATTTCAAGGATATGAATTTTTATGAGTTATGTAAAAGATTTTTGAAGTTAATTTACCCAAGTTTCCAAAGAAATGGAAAATGGATTTTTTAAACCAAACTGGGTAAGTAAAATGATTTCGGGTAATAACCGGAAATAATATCCAAGTTACTAGGCCAAGGCCTAGAGCTCAAGTTGATCCATATAGGGTTAATTAAGGAAACCCAATAATTATAATAAAGCCCAAGGTTAGGAAGGTAACCTAACCCTAACAGTATGTATAGGGTTTAGCACATGAGGTTACTCAACGTAACCTCTTAAAGAATTAATTCATATTTGGTTGCTATTAATAATAGGGTTACTATTTGTAACCAGTAAGACATCTAGTATTGGGGACATACAATTAGGATTATGTAAGCATGTTGGTTAGATTATCAATATTCCGCAATACTGATTAGAACCTCACCTATGTCCTTCAACGAGCAGGAGGGAACCTGCAGCTGTACTCTGAGAAGAAGCAGCATAACGCAGGACATAGCAAGAGAGGTAAGTACAACCACCGCCTACAGCATAGGCTTTATTGTGGTACTTGCCTAAGTATGTTAGATGTATGCTAGGAATGTATGTTATGCAGTTGTTGATGCTATGTTATGTTGTTGTTGTTGCTATGTTATATTGTTAATGCTAACTGATGTTATTATTGTTATGTTATGTTATTGATATGCTATGCAATATATCATATGTTGTATGCTAGGTTATGTAGTATGATAAGCTAAGGTATGTTTATGCTGAATGTTATGTTATGATTACATGAAGCATGTAAGTATAAGAGCACGAAGAATGTTCACGAAATCTTATAAGAATAATAAGATCAAGTATGACATGACAATATGAAAAGAAAGTAAGATGGCGAGCAAGTCGCCTGTGTTGTACCGACCCGAGTAAGGTCGGGTTGGATTATGGTTTGAGTTGGAAATGGTTTGGCCGCCCCAACCACTCCATAGTCGCGCGCCCGGTACATACACACAAGTAAGGGGCCCATAAGTAAAATAAGAAATGAAAGTAAGTTAAGCATGAATTGAGCATAAAATAATCATAAATGGACCATGCATTATGACATGAATGTTATGTTATGATAAGAAATGATATGATATGCATGATAAGTTAAGCTAGAATATGTAAGGTTAAATTATGTTTGTTTTTATCGCGGTATAGGAGGTTGTACTTGCTGAGCGAAAGCTCACTGTCTTACGTTTATGCTGTAGGTAAGCAACCGTCAGCAATGGTTGATACAAGATGGAAGGGCATGGCGGGGCAAACTGTGAAATGTGGGAAATCTAGCTGCTACGCGTTTTGTTCTTTATGAATTTATGTTATAGTGAATATTTTTGATAAAGACACTTTTATATGTTGCACTTATATGCCATATAAAAAAAAAAAAAAAAAATTTCCGCTGTTTTCATAAGTATGTAAGTAAGTATAAGAAGTTCATTATGTAAGTATGTATGTATGGTAACGGCCTGTGCTAGGCGGGTCGTTACATATGTTAACACTTAATTTTCGTTGGAAAGTTTGAACTTACCTAAAGACATTAATCCATTGCAACGATATCGTTTAAGATATTAAGTTTGAAATTCACAATTTTTAAAAAAAAGAAAATTCACACTTTTAATCAAACAACAAGAACAACAATAATAATAACAGCAACAAAAATGAAGCTTTTTTCAGGAGTCGTTGTCGACTTTTGATGTACTATAATTTGGTTGATAATCTTTTTCATGTTTTATTCGAACCTCTGCGTGCTATAAATTTAGTTTTAACACTAATCTTAACATGTTTCAACCTTTTTCTACCTATCTTTCACTCTCAATTCTTAATCCTAAACAAAAAATACATAACACATTGTTCTCATTGTAACGACCCGCCTAGCACAGGCCGTTACCATACATACTTAACGTGTCTTACATAACGTATTTACTTACTTAACGAAATAAGCGGAAATTTTTTTTATACGAAGCGTACAAATGAATAAACGATAATTAATTAAAGGCGTTCGATCATAAAATAATATACATAAAATAACAAAACGCGTAGTGGCTATCATTCCCATGTTTCACAATTCGCCTTGCCACGCTTCACCATCTTGCATCAGAGGCTGCCCGTAGGTTGCTTACCTACAGCATAGACGTAAGACGTGAGCTTTCGCTCAGCAAGTACAACATACATATCCGCGACACAAAACAACACATAACATAACATAATACAACATAGCATAGCATATCGTAACATAACCATGCATGAACCATTTATGCTTCATTATGCTTTCTTATTTTTTCATAACATTCTTTTATAACTTATCTTAACTTAACTTGCTTATGGACCCCTTAACATAAGTGTCCGTACCGGGCGCGCAACTATGGAGTGGTTGGGACGACCAGTCCATTTCCAACTCAAACCATAGTCCAACCCGACCTGATGCGGGTCGGTACGACGCGGGCAACTTACTTGCCATCATACTTACTTTTCATCATCTCATTCTTGATCTTATTCTTGTTATATCATAAACTTTACATAGCATACATCATAACATAGCCAATAAACTTTACATAGCATACATCATAACATAGCCATATCATAAACTTAACATATCCTACATCCTATCCTAGCATCACATAATTCTAACATTCATCATAGCATGCATAAAACCTATGTTGTAGGCGGAGTTGTACTTACCTCGTTTACTATGTCCGATAATGTGCTGCTTCAAGTCAGGACACAACAACAGGTTATCTCCTGCTATAATAAAGGACATAGGTAAGGATTAAAAATGTTGGTGATCTAACCAACATTTATGCATAACCTTAGTTGTATGCCCCCCATATTTACACATGATAACTTACTAGGTTACAACAAGTAACCCTAGAGTTCACGGCTTACATAACTTAACGTTGGTTTAAAAATCCATTTTTACTCTCCTTTGGAAAAACTCAACATTTTATGTTTTCTTCATACAAAAATCCTTTGTTCAACTTCTGAAAAAAAATTGTAACTCTTGAGTAGGATTTGTAAAAATTACTAAGTGTTAAAAACTGCCTTTGGAACAGCTTTCCACAGTTAATTTATCAGTGTATGTGCATGAATGTCTTTTTCCTGCACTGTTTTAGAAAATCCTGTGCAGGAATTTCCTGTTTCCTGTATAGTTTTTAGAGATCCAGTTTCATTTAAAAATCTGGGTTGAATTTGAAAAAGTTGTCATATGAAAGTTTTAGATCTCGAAAAACCCTACAACTTTTGTGTTTTACACAAAACCCAGTTCGGACTCTAACTCACTCGTTTTCCCTGTGGAACTCACTTGGCCGTGCATGAAGTCTGGGCATGGTCATGCTCAGATTTTTATAAAAACCGAGGTCTTTGGAGTCTTATTTTGGAAAACGGTCCATGTTGCCCCCTAGGAAAAACCCTTCTCTTCAACTTTCATGTTTTACATTTTTCCAAATTCGGCCTCTAAGGGTCTCAAAACCTGCTTTCTAGAAGACTGGCCAGTTTTTACCCGAACTGGCAGTTTTCATTATTAGATTCATTTTACGTCCTAATACGCGCACTCTACCTCGATCGGCCGCAGCCGAGAGCCTATACCAGTCATGCAGTGCTTTTCTAATGTAAAGTTAAATTAAACACATTATTGATCATGCCCATGCAAACCCTTATTGATCTTGCACCAACTAAAGTTTGCATGAGTTTTAGGTTTGCACAAATCATTCCATACATCTCTAGCAACCTAACATGCACATTCTACATCATACTTAAACATATTTGGGGACATACATTCTTATCATTCATCAAGCATGCAAAATCCTAATAATCATGCAAGCATAAGCACATAACCATGCAAAGCTCATAAATCAAAACTACCCATAAACCTAATCAAGCACAAAACCTAAAATCTAATTCTAGGGCAATAAATTAAATTGAGCTTATGCTCTTACAAATTCAACTTGAAATACACTTAAATTTCCAAATTGAAGCTCAATTTAAAAAGTTTAGGGCCAAGGGAGATTTACCTTGATCAACACAAGAATTTGGTTAGGGTTTGGTCCAACTTTCTCTCCCCCCTTGGTTTCCTTCACAACCGGTCACCCTAGCTTACTGGGGTTCCAAAATTTTTTCTGGTCACTTGGTTGGTCCTTCACAAGTCCGGCCACCCTCCAAGCAACTTCCTTTCTTCACTTTTTTTTTTTCTCCTTTTTCCTTCCCACAACCAGCCTCCTAGCCTAAATGGGTACCAAAATTTTTCCAACCTTTGCTTGTGGTTCTAGCTAAAAATCCGACCACCCCTAAGGCTTTTCCCTTTGGGTTTTCAATTTTTTTTTCTCTCTTTTTCCTTTCTTCTAGAGTTCGGTTTTTGAGAGGGAAAAGGTGAAGAAAATTTGGCATAGTTTGGCTAGGTTTCACAATTTTGTGAACCAAATGAGCCACCCCCCTCCACCTATTTATAGGTGACTTGAAACTTTTCAAAATTACCCAAAAGTCCTTGAACTAGGATTTATTTGCCCAAAAAGGGGCCTTAGGTGTCCGGCCACTCCATTCTAGAACTGCCCAATATTTCTTTCCATCATTTCTTTTAATTAAAAGAAATGATGTCATTAATTTGGGATTATGTGATGTAAGCTTCCTTAAGGCTTGTTTGGCTTTTTCCTTAATATGCAGTCCACTTTTATGCTAACACAAATATTTCTAATACTGTGCTCACTAATACACAGTACTGTTATACTGAACTGCAGTCCAAAATTTATCTGTATAAAAATGAACTGTAGAAAAAATTTTCTTATAACTTAAAGCCATTTGGCCCTTGATATCCTAATTAATGTGCTTGATTTTTCTATGGTGGTTTTAAATCTTATTCATGCTATCTTATTTGTAAAGACGGTTTTTACAGTATATTTTCCATATTGCTTATCATTTTACTGTATAGTCATACCTTTGACCGTTCTTAGTCAACCTTTGAATTTTCGGTCAACTTTGACTTTTTCGGTCAAACTTTGACCAACATGAAATCATAGAGTTTTTCTTCCCTTTTTACTTATAAAGGTCACATTCTTGGCTAAGTAATTATTTTTGAGTCTTATAAAATCATAAGAACTCACAAAACTTAATAAAAACCCTTAATCGGGCTCTTTCATAAATACCTTCATGGTACAACTTAAAATTCTTTACAAGAAATCGTAACGTCGAAAAATTAGTTATTACACTCATTCCAAGGATGACATATATATATATATACACATAATTTTTTTATATTTTTTTCTTATGTTAAAAACACATATAAATTTTTTCTTTTTTGCAAATCGTATTTCAAAAATATATTTGTTTCAACTTTCAAGTACCTAATTACATGTGTGAATAAACAAAAAAAAAAAAAAAGCTAATAGCCATTATAGTGAGTCCCACATCAACGGGAAGTGAGGAAGTTAAGTGGCTTATAAGTGTTATGAATTTTCTTTCAATCAACAATTGTCTATAAATTATAACCTAATGGGGTCTACTTATGGGTCAACTAAATTCTTTATCCTGAAGGACCTAATTATGGTCGATCGTTGGAGGTGTGTATTTGGTTGTTTGTGTGAATACCAAAAAAAAAAAAAAAAAGTACCTCATTACATATTCCAAATTCCCACACATTGTGTTAGAATTTGGTAATTATTTCTAGATTTAGAAGATTTAAGATAGTTTGCTAATTAGTTTCCCAATTTCCTGATTATTAGTTTCCTGATTTTCTTGTAATAATTTGTTTTGTAAGTTAGTTTAGTTTGTATTATTATAATTTGTACCTTTTATTGACGATGGATAAAAAAAGAAAAAATGTAGTCTTATCTTCCTTTTTGTTAAGATGTTGAAATTTGATGATTATTTCCGAATTTAGAGTATTTATTTGATTAAAATAAAATTATATACATGAAGATTTAATTACTAATTAATTTCCTAATATCCCGGTAAATAGTTTCCCGATTTCTTATACATATATATATATATTTTTTAATTCCCACACATTGTTCTTCTGCCATGTTGTCCGGAAAGATAATATAATAAACTTGTAATGATATGATTAACTAGTAATTTTGACATAAAAAAAATTAACAATTAACATAGAGATAAACGACAATGAAATATTAAAATGATTCGATACACAACTTTTAAATAATGACGTTGAGTAAAACCAGTCAGTCCACATAATAATTTAATTTTGCCTATTTTCAAGTCTATGTAATTATAAGCATAATCATACGGTGATTTAACACCTGACTTCATGAAAAGTTTGAATCTCCTATCTAAAAGCAAAAGCTATTTTGACACGTAGTATGCACAGAAAAAGGAAGTTAACTAGATTTTGTTTGTGTTCTCCTTATCTATCTACGTTAAATAGTACTTAATAAGCATTAAACAAATCACTAAATTCCAAACAACTTAACTATGTTAGATGCGTTCTAAGTACAGTTACTAAACTTTCCATTAAAAAAAATCATAAATAAAAAAGAAGTACAGTTACTAAACATGTGAAAAATTATGTGTCACTTTTGTCGGCATACACAAACAAAAAAGTAATACGAAAATGATATCGTTTGGATATGTATTTATCTTTTTATCTAAAACTAGTATATCCTCTTCATATGAAAAGTGCGAATTCTTCTTCTTCTACCATTTTTTTTTCATGCTATTCAATATTTATTTATTTTTTCAAACGTAGCACTAGTAAATACTTTTTTAAATCCTACGTGCGTCACCGAAATAAATTTCACATGTGTCCAACGATATATGGTTTTTTATTCGACCATCATTATTTTTATATTGCAACTTAATTGTTTTTATTCGTACAGCATTTCAATATGTTACATTTCATATTTATCTAATGAGTTTTGACTATTCTATATTCAAATATATTAAATATTTTAAATGAAAAAAAAAATTATAGATTGGTTGTAGTTATGCATTGTTGCATCACTGTGTTTGAAGATGCAACAATTACATGATTAAAAAAAAATTTATTCACTGATGAGGACTTGCCTAGCTAGTATAAGTTTGAATAAAAAAAATACGATGCTTAATTTTTATTTATATTTTGAATTAATGGAGATGACAAAAATCAACAGGTACACCAAGACACCACCTGACTTAATTTAATTCATAATATTTTACATATAACCTAGAATATCTTCCATATAATATTAGTGCATATGCACTTCTAGTCCATATTTAATCTCTTTTCTTCGACTCATGTTTCCAATGATCCAGAGATATTTTATGAACTTAACACATGTCAACATGGCTATTTTTTTTTATTTAATAAATGTCTCCATATAATAACTATGTTTTGTGCATATGCACTCTACTTTTGTTGTGGGCGTTTGGAAAAGCACAAATGTTTTGTTCAAGCAGTAGGCAAATTTTTTTTTAATAGGGATTGAATTAAACCAAGATTTTGAACAAAAAATCTGCGGTATAATCTTTTTTTTTTTTTTTTTTGGCTAAATGAACTGAGTTTATAATATTATTTAATTTAATTTTAAAGTTTAGAAAATTGTGAAGTTATACAGTTAATATGAATTCTGCAAGAAAAATTTAATTATTATTTATACTGTCTCTAACAGAATTTTCTTATAATACCTATCAGTTTTAGAAGAGAAAAACTATGATAACGTTTAATAAATTAATTATTTTTCGGTTAATTTTTCTAACATAATTATTAGCATAAGATAATACAAGAATAATGCTAGATGTAGTACTTTTTTATCCATTATATATATATATATATATAGTACTAGCTCGCACATATTTTTTTTAATAGATGAGGGTGCAATAAATTGTTTAATTAACAAAAATAGAAACTAACAGAATAATATTTTGATCCAAACAAAGATTTACGTACCGATTTACTTACTGAACATATATACGTCCGAAAGAGATGTACATCAACAATAGTGTGTGTATATCTATATATATATATATATATTTATGCATAATTTCAAACTCAATTTATTTATAAAACAGAATTGGTAACTTTTTTGAATAGTAATATAACAATCAGTTGATTTAAATATGTAATATTTTTCAGTAATATATGTTCATTAGATTGATAATTTTAAATAGTACTATGATGCAAATTATTTTACATAAAACTACAAGTAAATCAACTAATTGTTATGTGAATGATTTTAAATAGAAAGTTATGTAGAATAGGCTCTCTGAATTGTTGCCCCGGATTTCATGTGTCATTGGTTGTCTCACAATAGTGTTATATCATATCGTCTAAATTTAAAAATAAAGCCACATAAAGAAAAGAAAAATTAATACTGAAAATTCTTGAACAAATTGATGAGTTGTCAAAATATTATTGATGAGATAACCATTGAGAAAGGAAATAAAATAGGACAGCAGATTTAGACTCCTTTGAATTATTATTATTATTTTTGTGCTTTTAATAGTATATTTGACTCAAATGTTAAAAAAAAAATAATGGTAAAATATGTAATATGTTTTAATTGAAGTTCCCTAATTTGTTTACACTCCTTTAAAACCTTTTTTTACTTCACAAGCTCTATTTTTCACTCAACAATAAAATATTATTCTCTTATTTAAAAGTGAAAAACTAAAGCACAAACGAGCCAATACTAGTAAGCATAGAGAGCAAAATTTCTACTTCTTTTATTAGGGAAAATTTTCTACACGATTAACATTTTCTTCTACGAAGTCCAAGAGAAATAATATAATTTGATTGATTAACTTTATCACGTTTTAATGCATCCCATTTATTAATTTCGTTTTAATTGGTATTAATTAGGACAAGAACAAAGGCTAGTGAGGTGCTTCTAGAATCAGCAATAATGCTATATATTGAAAAATGTTAACAATTTTCAACATTTTGTCGTGGCCTGCTGTTCTTCCAACCATTCACACTCAACTTAAACACATGTATCTTAAATGGGAATTTTACCTTTCACAGTTAACTTAATCCTAAACACAAAAAAATAAAATAAAATAAAATTCTACGTTTTACATAACACATCATTCTCATTCCTACAATGTTTTTTTTTTAAATTTTTTTTATTTTTTATAAAAGTCATGATTTGTATTGCTAATCAATAATCATATTTTAAAATTAATTTTTTTTTCAACTTGTCCGGTAATAAGATGATATTAGATTTGATTAGTGAATAATAATAATAATAATAATAATAATAATAGTAGTAGTAGTAGTAGTAGTAGTAGTAGGTAGGGTACTAGAAAAAGTTTTAAAATAAGAAATTAAAATAATTCAATACAAGAGTATTTGGAGGATATTTTTAACCCATTCTTCAAATAATGACAGTGAGTGAAACCAATCGGTACAAATCATATTCGAACTTTGTTCATTTTCAAGTCTACGTACACACATTTCAGTAGAGGGAAAAAAAAAAAAAAAAAAACTAACTAATTAGAGTCAATATACAAACAAGAAAACATTTTTGACATGTGTTAATATGCACAGTAAAATGAAGCTGAACATGATTTTTCTCGTGCATATCTATCTACCTTAATTCATTAAACAAAAGCACTATTCCAAACAATTTAGCTATATATTTATATATATATATATATATATATATATAGAGCAAAGCCAGCCAAGTAACCCACACACTTCTCCATATTAAAAACCTCAATCTTCTTCAGTGTCGAGTCCCTCAACACCTATGTGTTTTTTATTTATTTTAAAATTTTATTTTTTCCCTTTTCAATAATATCTTGAAAATGTATCATTAGATAATTAGTAGGTGCCAACTTACTTAAGATGTGGTAATTTTCTTTGCGACCATTTTTCCTTTTCTCTATTCAACCTACTTATATATCTTTACACTTATTTCGTTGGAGAGTTTGAACTTACCTAAAGACATTAATTCATTGCAATAATATCGTTTAAAATATTAAGTTTGAAATTTACAAATTTTTTTGAAAGGAAATTGATACTTTTAATTACAACAACAACAGCAACAATAATAATAACAACGTACAGCAATTAAAAAATTTTGGTTGATACTATTAATTTCTTTTTAATTGCTATTAACTAGGATTAGGACAAAGACCAGTGAAGTGGCCTGCTATTCTACCAACCTTTCACTCTCAATCTAATGCTAAGCGGGAAAACAAAAAAAAAAAAACAAAAAAAAACAAAAAAAAACAAAAAAAAAAAAACAAAACAAAACAAAACAAACCAAAAAAAAAAAAAAAAAAAAACAAAAGAAAAAAAAAACTTCCACTTGTTACACAACACGTTACACCCATTCCTAAAATGATATATATATATATGTATATTTATTTTACTTTGTTTCTTCTTTTAAAAATATATATATATATATATATATTGTGCAAAACATCTTTTAAAAATATATTTTTAACAACTTTGAAGTACCCTAATCACATATAAGTTCAAATTCCAACACATTGCCCTCTTGCCGCGTGTTGTTTGGTAAGATAATATAAACTTGTTTTTGACATAATTAATTAGTTATTTTGAAAAAAAAAAATATTAATCATAGGAAGAAAAGGAAGTAAATTGATAATAAAATATTAAAATAGTTCGACACTCGAATATTTTGAGGATTTTTTATAACCCTTCAAATAATGACATTGAGAGTGAATCAGTCAGGCAACTTCATATTCTAATTACTTCGCCCATTTTCAAGTCTAGGTACAAACAATAAAACATTTTTTACTTGTAATATGCACAGTAAAAGAAAGCTGAACAAGATTTTGGTCTGCTTATCTGTCAATCGTAATTAGTATTTAACACGCATTAAACAAAGCACTAAATTCGGGCCTTTCCTACCCAAAAACAAAAAAACAAAACAAAACAAAGCAAAAATCAAAAATCAAAAACGAAAAGCACTAAATTCCAATCAACTTAGCTATATATAGAGTTAGGCAGCCAAGTAACCCACACACTTCTTCATTTCCAAAACCTCACTCTTCTACATTGTCGAGTCTCTTAACATCTAATCCCAAGGCGCATATCTAGCATGGTGAGGTTCTCTAGAGAGTTATACATATATATATATACACACACATACAGGGGAGTCCCAATATATGCAGGTTATTAGAGTCAACTGATTATAATCATAAAATTTAAATTTATTGTAGTTCTATTACCGTTTAAGAGAGAGAAATCCATCTCCGATTGTCAGCATAGTTCCTGTACCGTGGGAGTTGTACTTTTCGTAGTCAATCCGTTGACATCATTTCTCGCGTAATTTTTTCGTGGTATTACTCTTCTCAATAGTTAGTTGCAGAAGCACTTAATGGTGGCAGGTACATCTCTAACTCCTCGGCTTATTCTACAGAATTTAAATATGTCACGTGATCATTAATATTGATATTAACTTATATTTATATATAAATTGGTAAAATAGTTGTCTTTGTAGTAGATTTATTTCATATATATTGAATCATAATACTACGCCGTAGTATTTATATGTATATACATATAAATATTTATTTATATAACTTTTATTTGAATAAGTAATTAAGTATTAATGGCTTGATATGTTAAAAGTGCGTGTTAACAAAAATAATATTACGAGCAAAACTTGTTTGTAAAATTAATATTCATACAATCACAATAATTATCTCATGATATGACAAATATAACATTAAGATACCTCAGTGGGAATAAAATTCCCAAGTGGCCTTCCGGACACCTCATTTCCCATTTCACAATAGTGGATTGGAGTAGTGCTATGGAAACTAATTCTAATATCAATTTATTTATATCATTTCCTGCACATACTTAATTATGTCATTTGGTCTGATTATTTATTTTCTAATATTTAATTATCTTTTCTCTTTTCTATCCGAAATAATAATTGGAGAGTACTTTTTTCATCCAAATATTAAAATTTACCATTAACACACTTAGTATTGTACTGTAGATACTTTAAAAAGGGATATCTTTGCATTTGTTTTTGACATATCAAGAGGTGTTAATGTTATTTGTTTTGATTAAGACGATGTCTCTATAATTTGGATAAAAGACTGGAGGTGTTAGTCTAGTTACCACTTTTTTCTTTTCTTTCTTAAATGACATTCATTGCTTGTTTTCTGGAATTAATATTTGGGCCCTCAAAGTCAGCAGTCATAATTTTTTTTTTTCTATTTTTCCGTTAAATAATCACATTCATAATTTGTTGCTTGTATTTTGAAAGTTTTAATTTTTTAATTTTTAATTTTTTTTAAAGAGTTAATACTTAGGTCCCACATGTTTTAATGCTAGAAAGACAATTTTTATTTTTAATTTATAGAGATATAAAGATAGGTAATTGATACCAAAATAGTATATTAACTAAAAAGAAAAAAGAAAAGAAGCCTTCTAAAGTGGAAAAATATATTTGGTTTATCTGCACTCGTTTTCACACATTGCCCTCCAAAATTGGTCAAAATTTAAAGAACACAATAAATTATAATTTACATTATTTCTTCATATCATTGCTTTAATTCTCGTTTAATGTACTAATGGCATATAAACATTAAAATATATTTACTTCAACTCCTAAAATATAACAAATTAAATTCAAATAATAGAAGTGGAACTGCTGTATACCTAATCAGTGTTTTCATTGGAAACTAATATTTACTTGATCATAATTAATTTTGAGTCTCTGTAAATAATTATTTTTAAAATTGAGTGAACACTAATTGAAGAAACGTTTACAATTAAAATAGTTGTAATAACCACGTGCTTTTGCATGTGTGAACTTCTACAAAATAATCATGTGTGAGCATCTATAAAAGAATATATTGTACTTCTTGAAGTTATTATAAAGCATTTTTTTATTTTATTTAATTATTTTGGATTTATTTTAAAGGTGACACATTTATATCTTTTTCCTTTTATTTATGGTTTAATTATACATATTAAATCTATTTATATTAGTGTTAGTGTAATATATGAAGAATTTTTAGAAATCACATTTTCAGAAAGCAAAAAAAAAAAAAAACAAAAAACAAAAAACAAAAAACAAAAAACAAACAAAAACAAAAACAAAAATAAAGCACTCACATTTTTAATGTTAATTTTTTTAGTTACCATTTGTTTTTAGAGGAAAAGGAATTTTATTAAAAAATATTAATAAAAAAATAATTAGAGTTAGGAATTTTAGTGCGGAAAACCTAGTTAAGATGTCTTATTACACGTAAATATACCAGTTGTTTTTTCTCTTCATTTATTTTTGAAAAAAATAATAATTGGGCTACTAATAGTACTCAGTTCACTCATTCAGTTGCTATTTTTCCTACCTGTAACCACCACAGCCTGCAAGGGTAAGGAATTCGATACACCTACGTGATACAACTCATCAACAATCAAAGCTCGAGATTTTAACTCTTGTTAGAGGTACGTTGTTTAACTTTTCCCTTTTAAATATGGTAAATAACAAATAAAATTAGTAATGCTTTTGTGTGTGTGTGTGTGTGTGTGTGTACATATAAATCTGCATATTCGCCTTTGTTTAGGCACAAGGAAGAAGATGGCTGAAGAAATTGTGGTTAACATAGAAGAGGGGCAGGAGAAGAAACTGGCAGTGGCAACAACAACAACAACAACAGCAGAAGAGAATCCAGATTCAAGCACAACAGAGAATGAAGATGAAGGAAGTACGGCTTCTTCAAATGTGAATGCTGACTTCACCAAGAGCGAGAAGGACCTACTTAACGACCTAAAGAAGCGAGCAGAAAATTTGAGACCAGGAAACGATGAGGGAAAGCAACAAACAAAGATTCAAAGGGTTCCGACCATCATGAAGGAACGAGACGGGAATCCCAAAGAGCATTATTATAAACCAAAAGAAATAGCAATTGGTCCTATTCATGGTCGGAATACCCATCTGGCAAAAAATGGAGCTCAAGCGTACACTGGCAGCAAAGTTCATAAGCGCAAGCGGCAAGACAGGAGAATATTTTCTCAGTGCAATCAAGACCGAAACCGAGGAACTAAAAAAGTCGTTTGATGAAAAGGTGATTCAGCTCTACAAGGATTATAAGTTGACAAAGATGGCAAGAATGTTGTTCTTGGATGGGTGTTCAGTATTGCAGTTCATGCATAGCTTTGTCAACGATGAGTTAAAGAAGCTCAAGATTAATAATAGTCAGGCAACCTTGATCCAACAGGATTTGTTTTTGCTTGAAAACCAAATCCCTTTCCGGGTGCTTAAACTGCTTGTGATGAAATCCGGAAGCAGAAGGGACGAATTGGTAAAAAGCATCTACAAATTCATTTCTATCAATGTCATGGCTCCTGAAGTCTACGTTTCTCAACGACTTGAGAGCAACCTGAAAAGTGTACGCCCAAATGAAGAACCGGTTATATTTCAGAAAGGTAAAGAGCCGGTCCACCTACTTGACCTTCTCCGATCAGAGCTTTTATTTGGCAGAGACGACTCGTTGCAAAGTTCTCGTGAATGCAAGCAAACATTTCGAAATGTCCAGGATCTTAAAGCGACAGGGATAAAGTTTAAGCCTAGTAAGAGTTGCAGCATGAAAGCCATATCTTTCAGTACTCGGTGGCTTATTACGGGTCAACTTAGCCTTCCTCCATTTGTTGTAGACAACTCGACGGCTATTAAACTCTGGAATTTGGTTGCTTATGAGATGTCCTCCGACGAGGAGAAGAGCGCCTTTGGTGTTACTTCGTACCTGAGCTTCCTCGATTCACTTATTGATAACGAACAAGATGTTAAAGATCTGAGGGCAGTGCACATTCTCCGTAACCGTCTTAGCAGTGATGCAGAAGTGGCAAAATTATTCAATACCATAGGCTCTAATTTGGTCCCTGACAAAGCTTATTCGAATGTCAAGTCTCAGATACAAAACCACTGTGAGAGCAAGTGTGCAACTTGGACGGCTCAATTCTGTCAAGAATATATTCGTACTCCGTGGACTATCCTCGCTCTTTTCGCTGCTATAATCGCACTTCTTCTTACTGGCTTTGGGACTTGGTTCACTGTCTATCCTAGAGACGGATGAAAATAGGAAGACAAACAAAGGACTAGCAGGTACGTACATATACTTTAATTTCATTATTACTATTTATCAAAGTTTTTCTTACTCAATTACATCAAAATTTTCATATAGATTTTTGGTGACTTTCTCTCAGGATCGAAGTTGTTCCGTTTCATCCGGTTCCCTGCTAATGAAAAGTGGATTGTTTGAGTTTGTCGTTTGGGCTTGTTCTATAAATTATATTACCTGCAGTAGTAATGTTTCAGTGAATAAAAAAAATGGTCCCTTGCTTGTGTATCTATAATGGAGATATAGGGTCCATCTTTTCTGGTTTGTGCTTGTTTTCTATCCCATTACTCATTGGTCTTGATGAAACTTGTAATATCTAGAGCACATATTGTATTTCTATCTTAAAAATGGCCTTGTTCTATTGATGAAACTTTCTTAACTGCAGTGTAAGTCTAGGGTCTGTTTCGCTCTTAGGTTCAGATTTAAGTTTTTCATCTCAGTTTTTGTCATTTTCTAAAAAGTCAATCAATTATAATTAGTTTTATAAAAGTCAAATAATTTCAATTTAAAAATTATATTTCAAATCAGTGTTCAAAACTTAAACTAAGTTTTTACTAGGCAACATGTGTAGAAACGTATGTAAAAGAAAACTAAACGATAAAGGCATTGATCACCGCACCAGTTACTGAAATCCATGTATGTTTTCGGTACCTCCAAAGATTCTGCAACTGCGAGGACCAACCTCACCCACAAAATTCTTGTATACCAATGAAAGAAAAAGGAAAAATTACTTTACAAAGTAATTTAAAGTACAAATGTCATATATTTATATATATGTTATTTTTAAATCTAAAAAAACGCGTCATCTTATCTTAATTTAAACGTTGTCATTTATATTATGAAATATTTCACATTGGAAACTTAGGTTTTGAATCCAAATTTGGAAAGAAAATCATAACTTAAAATGAGATCAATCTAATTAGGTTAACATAAATATTTTCGTTATAAAAACTAATGTTTCTATAGGAACTTAAGTTACTTTTTTTAAAGCTACTGCGAAACATGAAAACGTGAGATCTTTTTTATTGAAGAGAGAGAACTAAAATATTAGAAATTGTAAGCACATCCCAATTAGGTTAGACCTGCTAGCAAATCCCTCCACTGTCAACTCAATTTTATTATTAATCAAAAAATGAAAATAAAAAATTTATATAAAGCAACAATTGCCATATAAAGCAACAAATATAAACCATATTTGTCCCAGCTCCTGCGTCAGTGATGTAGCATGTCGTCTTCAAACAATTGCCAGCTCACCCTTTCCTTCAAGAAGTCAAACGCAGTCGTTTTCCTTTATTTAGTGCCGTCTCTCACACATGGATAGAGAAGGTCGTTTGTTTTGTTCTTGGGACCAAGAGTCGTTGGTTGCTTTCAAGCCTTGGCCATAGTAGAAATTGAGTCACGGATTTGATCCCATAAGTTCATAATGATTTGATACTGTTATATATATATATAGGGAGGGGTTGCCATACGGCACCCCTTTCATATGCTACTTGTATCTTGTAATGTGTTATATTTTAACAATCAGATGATTCTAATTTATCATTTTTTAGTGACACTTGTCATTTACATTCATATCTGAATATTATCATGTAATAAGATCCTAACTAGTAATATTATCATTGCAATGGGAAGAAGATGTCGACTTTCAGCTGCGATTACCTGACACCTTGAGGACAAGGTTTGTTTCTTCGGGGCGGGGGCAATGTTAGGAACCTAGTGTTAGTATCTAAATATTAGTGTTAGTAGCTGAGTATTGTTGTGAAGCGCTGATGAGGATAGTTAGTATAAAAGGGGATAAGGGCTATTTGGAGATGGGGAGCGAAGTATTATTCAGTGATTGTGGGTTTGGCTGAGGCTATTGGGAGGTTTGGGAGTCCTCGAATTCCCTCCGTTTTCTTCCTATTTTCCCTTGTTGTAGTTCTCTTTTGATTCAATAACATGTCTATATTTCCGGATTACTATCATATGCCTCTTCAAAGCACGATCGGCTTTTGGTGATGGAATCTGGTGTTTCACAGAGAGAGTGAGAGAGTGAGTTTGTTTTTTGATATTATTTTTAAGCTTTTTTGTTTAAAAATTTCTTTTTTAATGTTATTTTTAATTTTAAATTCTAATTCCAATTTCAATTAAAAAAAACAGAAATTATTATTTTACTAAATTATCCTTGATATTTACATTCACGTGCCATGCACCTGATTTCTTTCGTCTCAAATTTAACATAAATGTCAATGGTTTTGGTCATTTTGCACAACAGGCCAGCATCATTTTAACTACAAATTATATATATACATATATATATATATATATAGCGGATATCAAAACATCACAAACGTAACTGTTCATGATTAAAGGAATAATTTACGTTCATTGCTTAATCGATTTTTACCATGAAACTTTTAGGACAATTTTCAAAACAATTAGAATGTGTTTTTGACGAAAAAAAATATAATTGAGTGGGAATCATTAAATGACTTTAGAAAATGAATAAACGAGAATTAAAAATAGCATGTTGGGCTAACTCAGCGCAAGGGGATTTCACGATTTAAATCCTAGGTGTAAGTCTTAGATTTCTCTTAAACTAAAGGGAAAATACTAAAACGTATAGTGTAAATACCTTTTACCATTATTATTATACAATTGTCTAAAATATCCTCTATATTTGTAAAGTCAACCAAAAAAATACCTCGGAAATGATTAATGTTTTTCTATTTGAATGTCAAAATTTGATATTGAAAACTAATTTGACTCTATATCAGATATGTTCCAAGTACAGTTACCAAGCTAAACATGTGAATCATTACCATGGTTGTGGTGTAGTGGCTGTAATAGCCACCTTTTTACTGATACGTGATTTCTTCTTTAAGGAATATGAATGTTTATGTGAATTACTTAATTTGATTTTATCAGGATATATCGGAGTTCTTAAGACCCAATAATAGTTTGCTTAGTCGAGCAAGAGGCCTTTTGATAAAAAAGACAGAATAAGGATTTATGATTTTATTCCGGTCAAAGTTTGACCAGGATGATTTCGGGTAGACGGGACTGTAGTATGATTAACAGTATGAAAATCATACTACGATAAACCGTCATTACGAATAAAGAAGCAAGAATAAGATGTGAGACCACTTTAGAAAAATCAAGCACAATATTTAGAGCAATAAGGACTAAGTGGCTTCAAGTCCTAAGAAAAACCTACATGCAGTCCAGTTATGTGCAGATAAATTCTGGATTGTAGTCCAATACAACTATACTATTATGAGTTGAAAACAGTATTAGCACTATCTGAGTTGTTAAGAAAATGGACTGCATATTAAGGAAAGTGCCAAACATGATCTTAGTTGGTGACACCTCATTCTAGAAAAATAAGCAAATTTTGAATTAAAAATTTAATGGATAATTATGCATTAATTGGGAGCAAAATGGCACCCTCATGACCGGCCACCTCAAGGGGGTTGTTAGCAAATATTTTGTTTTTAGGGTTAGATGTGCAATTTGTGGAATAAAAATAACTCTAGAAATTTAATTATTTTTCACCTATAAATAGGTGGTGATGGGGTGGTGGTGAGTCATTTAGTTGCACCCCAAAAACTCTAGTTCATTCTCAACTCTCTCTCCCTTAGAACCGAAAAAAAAAAAAAAAGAGAAAGAGAAAAAGGAAGGTTGTAATACCTGATTTTTCACCAATACGATTCCTTGTATAGAAATTACATTGAACCGTAAAGGTATTTATGGAAAAAGCCCAGTTAAGGGTTTTTAATTATGTTTTGTGAGTTTTCTGACTTTATAAGACTCAAAAAGGATTATTTAGTCAAGAAAATGACCTTTTAGGTAAAAAGGAACAAAAATGCAAAGTTTTTCATGATGGTCAAAGTTTGACCAAAAACGTCACGGTTGACCAAAAAAGTCAACCGTTGACCAAGAAAGTCAAACCTTGACAAGAAGGTCAATGATCGACAAGAAAGTCAATGGTTGACCCGAAAAGTCCAAGAAATGACTGTACGATTAAATATTTATCTGTATAAAAAATTGTACCAAGTGAAAATCAATTTTTCAGATAAAATGATATGTTTAAGACTCAGAAACCACCATAGAAAATCAAGCACATTAAGTGGAAGTATAGGGCAAAATGGTTTCAAGAAATAAGGGAAATTGTATACCGTCCATTTTTTACACGGATGAATTCTGAACTGTAGTTCGGTAAAACAATACTGTGAATAAGTGAATCCAGTATTGGAAATACCTGTGTTAACTCAAAAAAATGGACTGTACAATAGCTAAAGAGCCAAACAAGCTTTAACTTAGCTTACCTCACTTAACTTTCCCTTTATGACATCATTTTCTTAATTAAAGAAAATTTGAAAGTAATTGGATGGATGATCACCAAGGGTGGCCGGCCACTTGCCCCCCCTTTTTTGTGATTTCTTGCTTCTTTGGGGCCAAAATCCAATTAGCAAAGAGTTTCCCAACCTCTATAAATAGGGGTGGGCATTATTCACAAAATTAGAAAAGCTAGCTAAACTTTGGCCAAAATTTTCTCTACCAAATCCGGATTTGTGAGGAAGAAAAAGAAAGAAATTTTTCAAACCCTAGAGTGTTTAGAGCTTAGTGGAGGGCCGGTTTTGGGTTGGAGAACAAGCAAAAAGTTTGGAAAAAAATTTGTAACCCTTGTTGGCCAAGGAGGCCGGTTGCAAGGAATTCACCAAGGAGGAAGAGCCAAGCTAGGAAACCGGGTTTTTGGAGCATTGTGGTGGCTGGATTTTTAGCAAATTAGTGACCGGACTTAGGGCAAGGAAGGCAGCAAGCTTGGGCTTGCCACCCACCAATTCAGCCGGCTGCTGTGAAGGAACAAAGAGAAGAAAACCTAAGCCAACTTTGAGCCAAAAAGTGAGGTAAAACTCCTAATTACCTAAGCTTTCATTTGAATTTCGTTTGGAGAAATTTAAATGTATTTAAGCAATGATTTGTAATTGGCATAAGCCCACTTTCAGTTCTGCCCTAGCTAGGAAATATGAGTATGTGCTTGATTTAATTAGGAGTAGGGTTTGGTGGTTTTATGTTGCATGTTATGTGTTTGTTAGTATGCCTAGGGTTTTTGGTAGGTTTATGAATGATTTGTAATTTGGCTTGCATGTTAAAAATTTGACGTTAGAAACGTGATGTATGACTGATTTAGGCTCCCGCTGAGTTCGGTTGAGGTAGGGTGAACGTTTTAGGACGTTATCGAAAATTGAAACCGAAAACTGCCAACTCGGGTAGAAATTGGCCAGTTTCGGGGAAAACAGTTTTTGAGGCCTTTAGAGGCCGAATCTGGAAAAACTCAAAACACAAAAGTTGTTAAGAAGAGTTTTTCCTAGTGGACAGCGCGGACGGATTTGCAAAATGAGGCTCCAATGGCCTCTAATTTTAACAAAACCCGAGCCTGAAGTGCCCAGGACCCCTGCACGGCCAGGACCCCTGCACGGCCCAGGATCCCTGCACGGCCAAGATTGGTTCCACAAGGTTTTTGACAAAGAAAACGTCCGAACTAGGTTTTACCCAAAACACGAAAGTTGTAGGGCTTTTCAATATCTAAAACTTTCATGAAGACAAGTTGTTCAGAATCAGCTTTGATTTTAAAATGAAAATGGATTTCGAAAACGGTACAGGAATTATGGAAAATCCTGTACAGGATTTCTAAAATCAACACAGAAAAAGGGTAATTTAACAGTTACACTAAAAATTGACATTGTGAAACTGTTCCAAAGACAGTTTCCAATAGTCAATAATTTTATACGTCTCATTTCAAGATTTGCAGTTTTCAAAGTTAAACAAAAAGGATTTTTATACCTAAACCTAAGGTTTTCTTTTCTAAAGAAATAAGATTTTGAAACCTAAGTTAAAAACAGTCCGATTAAGGTTACTTAGATAACCAACTAGGATAACGTAAAATTAAGTAAGGGCTTATAACGAAGGTTATAAAAGAGTGTTGGTTATACTACCGACATTTCTAACCCTTACTTTTATTTTAATCTCAGAATATCGCACGCAGAAGTGTCCCAACGGGATTTAACTCGACATTGGACACAGCCTTTACGAACGAGGTAAGTACAACTCCGCCTACAGCATAGGCTTGTTGTGTATACTTATCTGAGTATGTTTGCTATATGTAAATGTTACATGTTATTAAATGTTACATGCTAAGTGTTGTAGAATGTCCTAGGTATGTTATGAATTATGCTATGAATTACGAAATGTAATATGTTATGATTCTATGTTACAGATTATGAAATGTTAAGTGCTATGCTATGAACTATAAGAGTATGATTAGGGTTAAGAGATGCTAAAGATTAATTGAGTAAAACATCACGATGCATGTTCACCGATTAACAAAAGAAAGATTATGTATGAAATGATATGATGGCAAGCAATTGTCTGTGTCGTACCGACCCGCGTTAGGTCGGGTTGGACCATGGATTGAGTTGGAATGGACTGGCCGCCACCACCAATTCATAGTCACGCGCCCGGTACGAACACTTACGTTATGGGGCCCGTAAGATAAGATAAGACAAGTTAAGTAAGATAAGAAAAGTATGAATGATCAAGTAAGCATAACCAAGCATAACTGGCTCATGCATATGTCAAGTTAAGTTATGATATGTTACGATGTATGTTAAGTAAGAAATGTTAAGTTAAGTTAAGTTATGATATACTACGAATTATGTTAAGTATGGATTGTTATGTTGTGATGATTTAATTGTAGAATTATTGCTTTGCGGGTTAAATAGTTGTACTTGCTGAGCGAAAGCTCACTGTTTTACGTCTATGCTGTAGGTAAGCAGCCTAGCAGCAACCCCTGATACAAGATGGAGGGCGAGGTCTGGTGGACTGTGAAATGTGGGGATAATGCCGCCATGCGTTTTGTTATTTAAGTAATTATTTTATAAAGCTTTATATTACACCCGCACAACATTACTAATTATCCGTTATAATTATTCACGTATGTGCATATATGATTATATTGCTTATAAAAAAATAAAAAATAAAAAAAAAATTCCGCTGTTACGTTATAAGTATGTATGTATGTATGTATGTATGTATGGTAACGGCCTGTGCTAGGCGGGTCGTTACAGAGTTGGTATCAGAGCGGTTCCCTGCGATCAAATTTCACAGTCAGCCTGCCATCGCCGCCATCATTGTAAGTTGAAATTTTATTTTCATATAGTAATTTTTATTATGCGATTATGTATTAATAGATACACGATTATGGACCCGGCACAAGTAGAGGAGGACCGACGCTCGGTTTTTGCATTCTACAAGTTGCGGCCACTGCTATTTGATGGCACTCCCCGGACAGTAGCATTATCAGGATGGCTTTATGATCTGGAGATGATCTTCCACCTTTGCCACGTAGAGGCTCACCTTCGTGTCTCGTTAGCTAGTAGATGCCTGGCAGCTGACGCGAGATTATGGTGGATGACGATTGGAGAGGGGACTTTACCAGATCGCACATGGCCACATTTTCGTACCTGCATGATCAACCGCTACGGACCAGTACCGGAGGAGGGGATAGAGGAGCCCTATCGTGATCCCGAGATTTATCGGGACATGCAGCACGAGCGCTACCACGTATTGGTCGCTGACTGGCATGCGTATCCTCACGAGCCAATGGATCACTACTGTCGGAGATTTCAGGAGGCTATGTTGCCTCATATTCCTATGGATATACCGCACCCAGGACTGCAGACCTTAGTAATTCTGCGGAACGGGCTACCTCCCCAGATTCGTCAGCACACTCCCTTACCTACGCCGATCATGACAGTGGCACATATGGTCGGGTACATCTTGGCTGCGGAGGTCATCGCACAAGATCTGCAGGCCGATGCTCACGTAGTAGAGCCTGAGCCGGTGTATGAGCCCGAGCCGGTGTACGAGCCCGAGCCAGCATACGAGCCTGAGCCGGTATACGAGCCAGAGCCCGCATATGAGCCCGGCCCTGTTGACCCAGAGGACGCGATGCCCGCTGATCCGGTACAGGAGGCCGAAGATGACGAGTACGATGCCGATGAGGATATGGATGCTCCCGAGGACCCTCCGATTATCGTTATATCTAGCGATGATGAGGATGATGATGAGGAGCCTGATCACGAGCCAGGGTTCGTAGGATGGCCTGACGAGGGAGATGACTTTGCGGAAGATCCCGAGGAGATCCCAGATGAAGACGGAGAGGCCGACTCCGACGTATCAGACGTCACCGTGGTGGAGATAGACTAGGTTTAGACCTTTTAGTCAAATGTATTTTGAGACTGTTGTACTAGCTTATTATTTTTGACAATAGGCTTGTACTTATGTACGATGGTAAAGTGGTAGACACTTCCATCACATTTTGATCTTATATGTATAGTATGATAGTAGATTTGTAAATATTATAGTTTAAGTGATGTAAAGAAATGTAATTACAAGTAAAGTAAATATGATGTACTTTTTGTGAGTATACAAAAATACAGTTTAAATATGAAATATATGAAATATCAATTACGAATGATATGATACGAACATGATGCAATGTTTAAGTTATGAAAACTGTTGTGACACAATGTGTTTTGTTACAATGTATTAAGATATGTTTGAAAAGAAAGGATATTAATAGTTGATAATATCTTCTCTTATGATTTAAATAGGAATTTAAAAATGGTTCGTATTCGTAAGACAGCCCCTGTAAATCCACCGGAGCCAGACCTTGCGACCGTTGTAGCCAATTTACAACGGCAGTTGCTCGAGCAGCAACAAGAAACAAACAGACTTAGAGAGCAACTGGCTCAATTAAATCAGAGACCCCAGGTCAACGAGGTTCCACCACCCGCGGATCAAGTACCTCCAGTGGCACCTCCTGTGCCAGATATTCCGCGAAATGATGGAATTCCAATAGCACCTGCTGGGGTACCGGTAGATCTACCTCCAGTGCGAGAAGACTTATTGTATGAACGATTTAGGCGGATGAAAGCGCCTGAATTTGAAGGGACGATGGACTCGATAGCCGCGGATAATTGGCTGATAGATATCCAAGTTATTCTGGACTTCATGCGGCTTACAGAACAGGAAAAGGTCCTCTGTGCTTCGTTTGCTCTCAAGAAGGACGCAAGACATTGGTGGATGACCGTCCAGATACGTCGGGATGTCACGACAATGAGCTGGCAGGATTTTGTGGCCGAGTTTCGTACTATGTACTACAACAGAGAAGTCCTTGCCGTTCAACAAGATGAGATTGCCAACCTGAAGCAAGGGACAATGACGGTGATGGAAGCCGTTAAGAAATTCGAGCAGTTAGCGCGCTTGTGCCCGGAACTGGTACCGAGCGAGACAGAAAAAGTTCGAAGAATGATGAAGATGTTCCGGACAGACATAGCCAAACAAGTAAGCGCCGGAAGCAGCCCACCTACCCTGGTATCCGATTGCGTGAGCAGAGCGATAAGAGCCGAGTATTGGATTAACCAGGACAAGGAAGCAAGGGCTCAAATTTTCAAGGCCAAGAAAGAAGAAAAGGCCATTGTAAAGCAGACGCAGCCCCGTCAGAGTGCTGAAATGAACCAGAAAGGCCAGACCAATAACCCTGCTCAAGGTTCCAAACAGTCTTGGAGGAACAAGAGAAAAGGGAATTTCTCGGGACAGGGACAGCAACGAAATTACTCTCAGAAGAAGAACAATAGAGGAAACGAGGGTAATAACTCTGACTACCCGGTATGTGCGAAGTGCGGGAAGAAACATCTGGGCATTTGCAGAATAGGGACCAATGCGTGTTATCTGTGCGGAAAGGAGGGACATTTTGCAAAGAATTGCACTCTGAACAATCAAGGTCAGAATCCTCCATACCAAAGCCGGAATGCCAGCAGTCAGCTTCATGCAGTCCAAGCCAGACTAGAAGGACCTTCCATTGTCCAAGGCAGATTGGAAGCCCCTGAACCTCAAGCTCGAATCTATGCTTACACCAGGGGAGATGCAGAAGCAGGGACTTCGCATGTGGTGACAGGTCAGATCTCTATCACCACTTATGAAGCAATTGCCCTGTTTGATTCTGGAGCCACTCATTCATTTGTATCTTTGGAGTTCGCCCAGAAGTTAGGAAGAGGTGTGGATAGTTTAAGTCAACCTTTCAAAACCTCCTTGCCATCCGGAGAAATTTTGTGGTCCAACTTTTGGATACGAAATACCTCCGTGATTATTTGTGGCAGAGAACTATTTGTAGATCTCATCGCAATCAAGCTGCGGGATTTCGATGTGATCTTAAGGATGGATTTCCTTGGCAAGTACAACGCTAAGATCGATTGTCGGAAGCGTTGTGTAATTTTCAACCCCTATGGCGAGGAAGAGTTCAACTTCTACGGACAACCTCGTAGCTCAGCAACCCGATTGGTTTCGGCTATAAAAGCTTGGAAGATGTTAGCTGATGGCTGTCAAGGATATTTAGCTAACATGGTAGACAAAGAACAAGAAACGAAGCTGACGCCGGAGGATGTACCCATTATCAGGGAGTATGTGGATATCTTTCCGGAGGAATTACCAGGACTTCCGCCGGAACGCGAAATTTCATTTGAAATTGAGTTATTGCCCGGAACTGCTCCAATATCGAAGGCGCCCTACCGTATGGCACCTGCTGAACTTAGGGAACTCCAAGTACAGTTACAAGAAATGCTTGATAAGGGATTCATCCGACAGAGTTACTCTCCGTGGGGAGCACCTGTGCTATTCGTAAAGAAGAATGATGGATCTTTACGCATGTGCATCGACTACCGCGAGCTGAACAAGGTCACCATAAAAAATAAGTATCCTATTCCAAGGATCGACGATCTTTTTGATCAACTCAGAGGAGCAAAGGTGTTTTCGAAAGTTGATCTACGATCTGGCTATCATCAGCTCAAGATCAAAGATTCAGATATCTCCAAGACGGCTTTTCGAACGCGCTATGGGCATTATGAATTTTTGGTTATGCCTTTTGGGTTAACCAATGCTCCAGCTGCTTTTATGGACCTGATGAATCGAGTATTCAAGGAATATCTGGACAAGTTCGTCATTGTCTTCATCGACGATATTCTGATTTATTCAAGGTCCCAGGAAGAGCATATGCAACATCTGAGAGTGGTGATGGAAACGTTGCGACAACGACAGCTCTATGCAAAGTTCACTAAGTGTGAATTTTGGCTAGAAAAGGTACATTTCTTGGGCCATGTGGTGTCAAAAGAAGGAATTTCTGTAGACCCCGCTAAGGTGGAAGCAGTTAGTTCATGGCCAAGACCTAAGAATGTAACAGAAATAAGGAGTTTCCTTGGATTAGCTGGTTATTACCGTCGATTCGTTGAGGGATTCTCTAAGATTGCAGCCCCTCTTACAGCCCTTACTCGCAAAGGGAGGAATTACGAATTGACGTCCAAATGTGAAGAGAATTTCCAAGAGCTCAAGAGAAAGCTGACAAGTGCGCCTGTGTTGATTATTCCGGATGTCGAAGCAGGAAATTTTGTGATCTACAGCGACGCTTCTAAGATGGGTCTAGGAGCGGTCTTAATACAACAAGGAAAAGTGGTCGCATATGCCTCCCGACAACTAAAGGATCACGAAAGGAATTACCCGACGCACGATCTAGAGCTTGCTGCGGTGGTGTTCGCATTGAAGATTTGGAGGCACTATCTATATGGGAATAGATGTGAGATTTTCACAGATCATCAAAGTCTCAAATACATCTTTACCCAGAAGGAGCTCAACATGAGGCAGCGAAGATGGCTTGAACTCGTAAAGGACTATGACTGCGAGATCCTTTACCATCCTGGCAAGGCAAACAAAGTAGCAGATGCCTTAAGCAGGAAGTCATCTGGCATGCTAATGTCTTTGGAATTGCTGGCTAAGCCATTTCAGAAGGAAATCTTCGATTTTCACTTGGAAATGATAACGGGAAAGTTGTCTGCTTTAACCCTCCAGTCCAATTTATTGGAGTCCATCAAGAACCTTCAAGGAAAGGATTCCCTGTTGATCAAGGCACGACTCTTTGGCGGAAAGAATCAGGAGTTTATGACCTCTGCAGATGGTGTTATCTACTTTAAAGAAAGGATCTGCGTTCCTAACTTTAAGTTTTTGAAGGATCAAATACTGGCAGAGGCACATATGACGCCGTATTCAGTACATCCAGGAGCTTCCAAGATGTACAAAGATCTCCGAGAGAACTATTGGTGGCCAAACATGAAGAATGAGATAGCGAAGTACGTGTCAAAGTGCTTAACTTGTCAGAAAGTTAAGGCAGAACACCGACATCCTGGTGGAGAATTGCAGAAAATAGAGCTTCCTGAATGGAAATGGGAGCAAATTACCATGGGTTTTGTCGTGGGACTGCCCAGAACTTCAAGTGGGAATGACACGATTTGGGTTATTGTTGATCGATTAACCAAATCTGCCCACTTCATCGCTATCAAAGCCACTTATTCAGTGGAAAAATTGGCCGAAGTCTATGTATCCCAGATCGTTTGACTGCATGGAGTACCAAAATCGATCATCTCAGATCGTGATGGACGTTTCACTTCTCGGTTTTGGAAAAGCGTACACAATGTTATGGGGTCGAAATTAAAGTTTAGTACGGCATTTCACCCCCAAACCGATGGCCAGTCAGAACGGACTATCCAGACACTAGAAGATATGTTGAGATCATGTGTTCTGGATTTTAAAGGAAACTGGGATCAGAAGCTGTCCTTGATCGAATTTTCTTATAACAACAGCTATCACGCTTCGATTGGTATGGTTCCGTTCGAAGCATTATACGGAAGAAAATGTCGATCCCCTATTCATTGGCAAGAAATTGGACAGAAGCAGCTTCAAACTACGGACTTCATAAGAAAGACTTCTGATGATATTAAGAAGATTAAGCAAAGGCTTGACGTGGCTTTCAGTCGTCAGAAAAGCTATGCTGATAAGCGAAGAAGGCCTTTGGAATTTCAGATCGGAGATGCAGTATTCATTAAGATAGCTCCAATGAAAGGAGTGATGAGATTTGGAAAGAAAGGGAAGCTTAGTCCAAGGTATACTGGACCTTTTGAAATCCTAGAAAGGGTTGGAAAAGTAGCCTATAAGCTTGCCCTGCCGCCAGAACTAGCATCTATGCATAACGTCTTTCATGTCTCGATGCTCAAGAAGTATGTGCCAGATCCTTCTCATGTGCTCAGTCAAGAACCAGTGGAGGTCCAAACAGACTTAACCTATGAAGAGAAGCCTGTACGAATCCTAGATCGAGAAGAGAAGGTTCTAAGGAATAAGACAATTCCCATGGTGAAAGTGTTATGGCGAAACCATAAAGTAGAAGAAGCAACCTGGGAATTAGAAAATGAAATGAGAAAGAATTACCCCGATTTGTTCTAATTTTTGAGGACGAAAATTTTTAAGGGGGGTAGATTGTAATACCTGATTTTTCACCAATACGATTCCTTGTATAGAAATTACATTGAACCGTAAAGGTATTTATGGAAAAAGCCCAGTTAAGGGTTTTTAATTATGTTTTGTGAGTTTTCTGACTTTATAAGACTCAAAAAGGATTATTTAGTCAAGAAAATGACCTTTTAGGTAAAAAGGAACAAAAATGCAAAGTTTTTCATGATGGTCAAAGTTTGACCAAAAACGTCACGGTTGACCAAAAAAGTCAACCATTGACCAAGAAAGTCAAACCTTGACAAGAAGGTCAATGATCAACAAGAAAGTCAATGGTTGACCCGAAAAGTCCAAGAAATGACTGTACGATTAAATATTTATCTGTATAAAAAATTGTACCAAGTGAAAACCAATTTTTCAGATAAAATGATATGTTTAAGACTCAGAAACCACCATAGAAAATCAAGCACATTAAGTGGAAGTATAGGGCAAAATGGTTTCAAGAAATAAGGGAAATTGTATACCGTCCATTTTTTACACGGATGAATTCTGAACTGTAGTTCGGTAAAACAATACTGTGAATAAGTGAATCCAGTATTGGAAATACCTGTGTTAACTCAAAAAAATGGACTGTACAATAGCTAAAGAGCCAAACAAGCTTTAACTTAGCTTACCTCACTTAACTTTCCCTTTATGACATCATTTTCTTAATTAAAGAAAATTTGAAAGTAATTGGATGGATGATCACCAAGGGTGGCCGGCCACTTGCCCCCCCTTTTTTGTGATTTCTTGCTTCTTTTGGGGCCAAAATCCAATTAGCAAAGAGTTTCCCAACCTCTATAAATAGGGGTGGGCATTATTCACAAAAATTAGAAAAGCTAGCTAAACTTTGGCCAAAATTTTCTCTACCAAATCCGGATTTGTGAGGAAGAAAAAGAAAGAAAATTTTCAAACTCTAGAGTGTTTAGAGCTTAGTGGAGGGCCGGTTTTGGGTTGGAGAACAAGCAAAAAGTTTGGAAAAAAATTTGTAACCCTTGTTGGCCAAGGAGGCCGGTTGCAAGGAATTCACCAAGGAGGAAGAGCCAAGCTAGGAAACCGGGTTTTTGGAGCATTGTGGTGGCTGGATTTTTAACAAATTAGTGACCGGACTTAGGGCAAGGAAGGCAGCAAGCTTGGGCTTGCCACCCACCAATTCAGCCGGCTGCTGTGAAGGAACAAAGAGAAGAAAACCTAAGCCAACTTTGAGCCAAAAAGTGAGGTAAAACTCCTAATTACCTAAGCTTTCATTTGAATTTCGTTTGGAGAAATTTAAATGTATTTAAGCAATGATTTGTAATGGGCATAAGCCCACTTTCAGTTCTGCCCTAGCTAGGAAATATGAGTATGTGCTTGATTTAATTAGGAGTAGGGTTTGGTGGTTTTATGTTGCATGTTATGTGTTTGTTAGTATGCCTAGGGTTTTTGGTAGGTTTATGAATGATTTGTAATTTGGCTTGCATGTTAAAAATTTGACGTTAGAAACGTGATGTATGACTGATTTAGGCTCCCGCTGAGTTCGGTTGAGGTAGGGTGAACGTTTTAGGACGTTATCAAAAATTGAAACCGAAAACTGCCAACTCGGGTAGAAATTGGCCAGTTTCGGGGAAAACAGTTTTTGAGGCCTTTAGAGGCCGAATCTGGAAAAACTCAAAACACAAAAGTTGTTAAGAAGAGTTTTTCCTAGTGGATAACGCGGACGGATTTGCAAAATGAGGCTCCAATGGCCTCTAATTTTAACAAAACCCGAGCCTAAAGTGCCCAGGACCCCTGCACGGCCAGGACCCCTGCACGGCCCAGGATCCCTGCACGGCCAAGATTGGTTCCACAAGGTTTTTGACAAAGAAAACGTCCGAACTAGGTTTTACCCAAAACACGAAAGTTGTAGGGCTTTTCAATATCTAAAACTTTCATGAAGACAAGTTGTTCAGAATCAGCTTTGATTTTAAAATGAAAATGGATTTCGAAAACGGTACAGGAATTATGGAAAATCCTGTACAGGATTTCTAAAATCAACACAGAAAAAGGGTAATTTAACAGTTACACTAAAAATTGACATTGTGAAACTGTTCCAAAGACAGTTTCCAATAGTCAATAATTTTAAACGTCTCATTTCAAGATTTGCAGTTTTCAAAGTTAAACAAAAAGGATTTTTATACCTAAACCTAAGGTTTTCTTTTCTAAAGAAATAAGATTTTGAAACCTAAGTTAAAAACAGTCCGATTAAGGTTACTTAGATAACCAACTAGGATAACGTAAAATTAAGTAAGGGCTTATAACGAAGGTTATAAAAGAGTGTTGGTTATACTACCGACATTTCTAACCCTTACTTTTATTTTAATCTCAGAATATCGCACGCAGAAGTGTCCCAGCGGGATTTAACTCGACATTGGACACAGCCTTTACGAACGAGGTAAGTACAACTCCGCCTACAGCATAGGCTTGTTGTGTATACTTATCTGAGTATGTTTGCTATATGTAAATGTTACATGTTATTAAATGTTACATGCTAAGTGTTGTAGAATGTCCTAGGTATGTTATGAATTATGCTATGAATTACGAAATGTAATATGTTATGATTCTATGTTACAGATTATGAAATGTTAAGTGCTATGCTATGAACTATAAGAGTATGATTAGGGTTAAGAGATGCTAAAGATTAATTGAGTAAAACATCACGATGCATGTTCACCGATTAACAAAAGAAAGATTATGTATGAAATGATATGATGGCAAGCAATTGTCTGTGTCGTACCGACCCGCGTTAGGTCGGGTTGGACCATGGATTGAGTTGGAATGGACTGGCCGCCACCACCAATTCATAGTCGCGCGCCCGGTACGAACACTTACGTTATGGGGCCCGTAAGATAAGATAAGACAAGTTAAGTAAGATAAGAAAAGTATGAATGATCAAGTAAGCATAACCAAGCATAACTGGCTCATGCATATGTCAAGTTAAGTTATGATATGTTACGATGTATGTTAAGTAAGAAATGTTAAGTTAAGTTAAGTTATGATATGCTACGAATTATGTTAAGTATGGATTGTTATGTTGTGATGATTTAATTGTAGAATTATTGCTTTGCGGGTTAAATAGTTGTACTTGCTGAGCGAAAGCTCACTGTTTTACGTCTATGCTGTAGGTAAGCAGCCTAGCAGCAACCCCTGATACAAGATGGAGGGCGAGGTCTGGTGGACTGTGAAATGTGGGGATAATGCCGCCATGCGTTTTGTTATTTAAGTAATTATTTTATAAAGCTTTATATTACACCCGCACAACATTACTAATTATCCGTTATAATTATTCACGTATGTGCATATATGATTATATTGCTTATAAAAAAAAAAAAAAAAATTCCGCTGTTACGTTATAAGTATGTATGTATGTATGTATGTATGGTAACGGCCTGTGCTAGGCGGGTCGTTACAAAGGTAATGGCCAGTTGTGAGTGGGAAAAGAAAGGAAGGAAAATTTTCTCAATCCAAGGTTTAGATCCACCCTCCAAGACCTAGAGATAATCCTCTTAACCCCTTAAGTATTCAATTAAGTTTTGAAGGAGGATTTAAATGTATTTCAAGCATGGGTTTGTAAGAGCATAAGCTCACCCTTTCTATTTTCATGCAATAGCCTAAATTGCTTGATATGTGCTTGATTAGGGTTTAGTGGTCTTGATTTATGATTTGGTGCATGTATGTGATACTATGTGTTAGAAATTATGTGGTATATGTGAATGCCTATTATGTGTTTGTAATATGTCCCCACATACTCAAGAAAAGGTATTGTATGAATGATAATAATGATGATGCTGTATGATGAATGGAGGGTGAAAAATTAACCCAAAACCCTAATTTGGTAAAGGTTACCATTTGGGTTTGTAAGGATGGGAAACCAATGCATAATGATAGAAATCATACGTAAAACACTGCATGTTTATCGTAAGCTCACGGTTTCAACCGTTTGAGGTACGATGTGCGTAATTTTATGTAAAAAAATCAACCAAAGTTGAAAACTGCCAGTTTCGGATTAAACTGGACAATAATCTGGAAATGCGATTTTTGAGGCCTTTAGAGGCCGAATTTGGAAAAAGTTAAAACTGAAAAGTTGTAGAAAATTGAAAACCCTAGGGGACAGCACAGACAGATTTTGAAAAATAAGCTCCAAAGGCCATTTTTATGAAAATCCGAACCTGGTCTGCCCAAACCCTATGCACGGCTAGGCAGTTTCAACAAGGAAAAAGAGAGGTTAAAGGCATAATTAAGATTTGAGGAAAAAATGAAAGTTGTAGGAATCACTGAGGTCCAAAACTTTCATGAAGAAGACTTTTTCAAATTCAAAACAAATTTTAAGATAAAACTGGATCTTAAAAACTGCGCAGGAAACAGGAAATTTCTGCACAGGATTTTAAAAACAGTGCATGAACAGGCAATTTTTGCACATGCACTGATAACTGAAATTATGGAATTGTTTTCAAAGATTGCTTTCAGAATTTGACAGTTTTTGTTTAAAAGTTACAGTTTTATAAAAATTCGATTTTAAGGGATTAAAGTTGTACTAAAAACTTTTAAAAAGAAAAATTAGACAAAGTCTTGTTAAGGAAAGAGAAAAATAAATACATGGGCCAAAAATTATTTTGACAACATAATAAGAAAATGATGACCATTAGTAACTGGATAGGATACCCAAGCTATTGGGTTGGGCCTAAAACCTATGGTTACCAATAGCAACCTAATAAGGTATTACTTTAAAAGTAATTGGGCCTTAGTAACCTAATAGGGTATTAGTCTAATTATGATTGGGCTTATACCCAGGGTTACTAATAGTAACCTAATAAGATACTATTTAAGTATAATTGGGCTTTGTACCCAAGGTTATATTATGTAATCAAACAAGATAATGTTTGATTGTAATTGGGTCATGTGCCACAGGGTTACATTTAGTAACCGAATAAAATATCATTGTAGTATGTGGGGGGACATATAACTAGGGTTACTGGTGAATGTTGATTAGGATACCAGCATTGAATGTAATGATTTATGGTAATATAGGATGATCCTTATCTTACGTCCTTTTTGGAAACAGGAAATTAACATGTTGCAACCTGTTGGAGCAACAAACTCAGGACGTAGCAAAATCTGTAAGTACAACTCCGCCTACAGTATAGATAAAAATGTTTTTACTGCTTTGCATGTTTTCAAAGCACATGCATTCATGTATGTGTTGCATATGATTTATGCTTTATTATTGTGGCATCATGAAGCATGCTCACTAATGATAATTCACATGGTAAGAATAAGATCAAGTATGATAATTCACATGGTAAGAAACTGTTTACAAGTATGAAATGTTTCTCAAATATGAAATGGTTTTTCAAATATGTTTCAAAGTAAGAACAAGTTTTCAAGTATGATAGCAAGCAAGTTGCCTTGTGTCGTACCGACCCGCTCTAGGTCGGGTTTGGTCCATGGTTTGAGTTGGATTGAACTGGCCGCCCCAACCACTCCATGGCTGCGTACCACGGTACGTACATTCATGTTATGTAAGGGGCCCAAAAGAGATGCTAACATAAGGAAGCATAACTGATGTGATAAGAAAGCATAAATGGTTCATGCATATCTTTATCAAAATTATTTTGCGGATGATAAGTTGTACTTGCTAAGCAAAAGCTCATCATTTACGTTTATGCTGTAGGTAAGCAGTATGTCAGCAATGTATGATACAAGACTGTGGAGATGGTACTGCGGACTGTGAAATTTGGGTTGATCACCGCCATGCGTTTTGAAAATTTACTGTATTATGTGATGTTGGTTTGAGGGTATTAATATCTAATAATTAGTATGAGTTACAAGAGTTGTTACAAAGGTTTGAACCATATTCCTTAATCAAGTAGATACTTGTATGAATATATATATATATATATATACATATAAGTATAAGGTTTTGAATTTAAGTTTAAAAAAAAAAAATTTCCGTACTTTTACAAGGATGAGTAAAATATGTATTTAAGTAAAGTAAGCATGGCAACAATCCTACGTAGGTGGGGTGTTATAGTGGCTAGGTCAAGTTCGAAATCCCGTAGCCCCATTTTGACCCCCACTCCAGCTTTGGTTGTTGAAATATTGGGCTTGGTGACAAGCGGTAATGGAACTAGGCTGAAAGCTTGGTGAGATTAGTATCAGGCCTTGGTTCACTCCTCGGTATTCCCCAGGTTTACTCACTGGCCGAAGGTGTGGGGGAGTGGGATGAGCACCACGTGAATAGTTTGGAGCATCTCCAATATAATGATAAATGGGTATATTAATAATAAATTTTGGTATTTGGATAAAAAATGTGCTCTCCAATGGAGTACAATCTTTGATACCAAATTTGTCATATCCTTAATTTTGTGACAAATTTGCCACAAGGCGTATGGTCAATGCCAAATTTAACATTTGATTCTTATTGATTGTTACCTTCACTTTATCATGTAATTTATTGCAAAATTTTTATTTTTAATTTATTTAAATATTAAAATTCACTTTTACAAGTTTCAAAACATAATAATAATGATAAAAAGTAAAAATAACATTACATATTAGAATATAAAATAAGATAAGCTTTTTTCTATACTATTCTCTAACAAATATAACATTTGCATAAACACTGCTCTTATATGGGCATATGCAAACAAAATAGTTATACGGAAATGAGAGGTTCAAGATACCTATATATACGTACCCGCCATAGATATCAATGCATATAGTACAGATATATAAGCATATAAATACTAAGACTCATGTCCTTCTTAATCTATATGATTTTTTTTTTCAGTTATGATCTAAAATATTCAATGAAAAATTGTAAAATGATCAAAGATATGAATTTGGATTTTGTTTTCTTATTATTTTGATTTTAGGTTTTAATATTTATATTATTTTACATTTTCGTTCAATTTATATTTTAGATTTGTTTTATATAGATTGGGAAGTGTATTTTTAGTATTATAGAAAATTTAATTGGTTCTGGGGAATTTTATGACTGATTTTAATAACAAACATAGGTAGTGTTTTGAGAAATTTTCTACTGTATGAAATGTGCAAAAGTGATAGTTTGACTAAACACATAGCAGATCTGGGTATTTTTCCAAAAAAAAAAAATAGAGTTTCACATAGAAATTGAAATAACCACAGAAATTAACAAAGTGGGAACTGGTACGAAGCTCAAAGATACAAAAGCAAATAATCATGGGTACGGCACAAATTCCCCTTCTTTCTGCAACGTCAATTAAAAAAATTATAACCGGGCCTTTTAATTTACGGGAAGAAATATATTTTAATTAATGGGACATTTTAATTAACCTGATATGATATTATTTGAAGGATTTGAAGAAAAAAAACTTTGAAATAATAATTAAATAATCATATATTTACTTCTCTTATTTTTTGCCTACAAATATAAGAAAAAATATTATCAAATGAGTCTACTATAAAACTAGTCAAATAACTCAAAAGAGATATCAAAAGAGCAAAATAATTAAAAAAATTAAATAAACTTGATTCACGCATGACAATTCAAATGACTAACGAAAAAAAGAAAGTAGAGAAAACAAGAAAACAAATGACAAAGAGGGATTAAAAGATCAAAATAATAAAATAAATAAATACACATGATTCATGCATGACCATTGACATGACTAAGAAAAAACAAAGTAGAGAAAACAAGAAAACGGATGACCCCAAAAAAAAAAAAAAAAAAAAAAGTAGGTCGCCGTGAAACTCGCCTAAAAATAAAATAAAATAAAAATAAACAACGTGGCAAAATGATTGCACTGAAAAATGAAATGACTTTTGGATTATATAGACAACCACTTCATTTCAGATTGAAAGCCTACAGTAACGACTAATCAAGATCAAAAATATTTTCACTCGATATATAATTAATCCTTATCCCTATTCTTTATATCAGTAATGTAACTAGAAGAGAAGATGAATTTATTTTTCCTATATTTTTTCTTATACCCCCTTTTTTTTTTTTTTGGTTCAACCATCATTTTTTATAGTTAAATTTCATAACTTTTTAGTGATTTTGCACTATTATTTTTCTTTAAAAATTTAAATACTTTTAATTAAAAAAATAATTATAGTTGGGTTGTAGTTATTCATAGTTGCATCACTATGTTTAAAGATGCAATTACAGGGTTAAAAATATTTTAATTCACTGAGGGACACGCCTTTTTGAGTTTGAATCAAAAAGTTAAATAAATGTTAATTAAAAAAAAAAGAATTACTAGATGTTAAAATTTTCAAGAAATCAATATCTTTTCTTAATCTATTATCTCCTAAAAAATTTAACAGAATCAAGTAATTCATGATTAAAAGAGAACATAACAATTTGAAGAATTGTAAGAAAAAAAATTGTTGAGACATATTTGAAAAAGTTATTCTACATATGAACATATCTAAAACAAACGAAAAGTACTTTAAATGAGAAAACTATTAATAGGTTTGGCGAAACAAAGTAAAAACCCAAAAAAAAAAAAAAAGAAGAAAAGAAAAGAAGGAAGTAATAAACATTAGCAAGAAAAACAAAAAACAAAAAAAAAAAACAAAAAAAGGAAAAAATGCACAAAAAGACAAATTACAGATATCAAATTTTTGAAAAGTGTCAAAAAGACAACCGTCCTTTATAACATAACATAGTTACTAGTTGTATTACATGCGCAAGCGTGTGGTAATACACAAACAAAAAAAACCAAAATTTGAAATATTTTAAAAATTTTAAAGCTTTTAAAAAATTAATTTTTTATTTGACATTGCCACATGGCGGGGACTCACCATGTGGCGGCGGGGAAGAATAATAAAAGACATCATTACAAAAAAACAAAACAATTTTTGAATAGTATTTTAGGAATCTATTCCAACATATCGCTTACCTATATCTATACCTACATTTAAAACAGCGAATCTGCTCTTTTCGTCCATGTTTCAATGATCACCACGTGATGGGCACCAATTATATTTGGTTACTTTGTTTGTCTATTTCATACGCGCGAAGTGCAAGCCATGTAACTAGTCTCTTACCTATTTTTAAAAGAGCTAAGAGCCAATGACTCTTTTAGTATTGCCTTCCTTGCTTGTCATATGAAAGCCATATGGTTGCCACATTATCACCACGTGGTGGCCACATCGTCATGCGGATTTATTTTTTATTATGTATACCTCTTTTGGTCATGACTTCATTGCTTGTCACGTGACAGCTATGTGATCGCCACATCATCACTACATAGTGGCCATATTATCACCACGTGGATTTTCTTTTTCTTGCTTTGCTTGTTTATTTTGCACGTGCAAAGCGCATGCCATGCAACTAGTCTCTTACCTATATGTTTAAATGAGCCAATGACTCTTTTGGCCATGCTTTCCTTGCTTGCCATGTAACAGCCACGTGGTGGCCACATCATTGCCATGTGGATTTTTTTTGGCTTCTACTAGGGGTGGCAACTTGTGTCACGTGTTGGGTTCGTGTCGTGTTATAGCCGTGTCGATTTTTTTCTTTCCCAACCCAAACACGACCCGTGACACGAAAACGACCCAAAACCGCGACACGAACCCGTCATGGATTGACACGACATGAACCGAAATTGACCCGCGACACAAAATTAACACGAAATTGACCCGAAATTGACACGAAAAAAACGGGTCGTGTTCAAGTTCTATGGGTCCAACCCGAACACGACCCATTTTTTCTCGTGTCAATTTCGGATAACCCGAATTTGACCCAACACCTATTTTTCCCAACCCGAACCCGCGAAATTCGTGTTGTTTTTGAATCATGTCGTCATGCTGTGACCCGTATTGCCACCCCTAGCTTCTACTTTGTTTGTCACGTGCCATACAACTAGTGTATATATATATATATATGTATTTAAAAGAATCAATTACTCTTTTAGTCATGCTTCCTTACTTGTCATGTTACAGCCACGTGATTGCCATATGATGGTCACATTATGGTCACATGAACACAAATAACATGAACGGTCATTGAGGGGAAAAAAAAGAAAAAAAAAACAAAAAAAGAGAGAGAGAGAGGGGAGTAGAAGAAATAAAATGATAGAACATGACAAAATATCAAAAAAGACAAAAGAACTTTATCAAAACTTTGAATACTTTTTGGTGAGAAGAGCAACTGTAACAAATTCACTCTTTTAAATATGTAATAAATTATAGAAAAACAAAGTAAAAATTAAAAAAATATTTTTTTAATTTTTACTTTGTTTTTCTATAATTTATTACATATTTAAAAGAGTGAATTTGTTACAGTTGCTCTTCTCACCAAAAAGTATTCAACGTTTTATTTGAAAATCGCTATGTGGTGAGCTTAGGACCTATCATGTGGCGGGTTGGAAAAAAAAAAAAGACATCATCAAAAAAAGACAAATTAACTTAATCAAATTTTTTAATCAATGTCTCCTTTTAAGATATTTATAGATAGATGAAGTAAAATATTTTAACATTGTAATTTTGAATTAAATTTTAGGTTTAATCTCATTCCCCTAAAAAGATGGCTCTGTCACTGGTTCTGTCACAATTCTTATTCTCATATCCCTAAATAGACTATTATTAGACTTGTTATCTTTGAAACAACGTAAATAAATAAAAAATATCATAAAAAAATTAAATTTAAAGAAATCAACACGTATTTTACTTCCTAGCAATCCAAAAGCAAAACGAAATATATTGTCTAAAAAATTAATCTTTAACATCTAATAGTTATTGCCTTAATCTAATTAAACATTTAGATTAGGCATTGGTGTATGCAATCCCTTTCTTAAATTGTTATTGTGTTGTTACGCAGAATAGGCTCCCTGATTTTTATTTATTTTTGTTTTTAATAGTATATTTGACTCAAATGTTTTATTATAAAATAATATAAAAAAAAGATCATGGTAAAATGTGTAATATGTTTTACTTGAAGTTCTCTAATTTGTTCATATTCCTTCAAATCCTTTCTTACTTTATAAGATCTATTTTTCACTCAACAATAAAAGTTTCTTTTCTTATTTAAAAGCGAAAAACTAAAGCACAAATGTGCCGAGCGAGTACTAGTGAGCATAGAGAGAGCAAAATTTGTACTTCTTTTATTGGGGAAAATTTTCTACCCGATTAACATTTTCTTTTACGAAGTCCAAGAGAAAGAAGAAAACTATAATTTGATTGATTAACTTTATCACCTTTTAATCCATCCAAAAAATTAATCTCGTTTTAATTGCTATTAATTAGGACAACAACAAAGGCCAGTGAAGTGCTTCTAGAATCAGCAACGCAATGTTGAAAAAAGTTACTCTACCAATCTTGACATTTTTTTCTCGTGGCCTGCCATTCTTCCGACCTCTCACACTCAACTAAATCACCTGTCTACCTTAAAAGGGAGTTTCTACCTTTCACACTTAACTTAATCCTAAATGAAAAAAAAAAAAAACCCCCCACTTATACGTGTCACATAACACATCATTCTCATACCTACAATTAGGGGCGAAGCCAGAAATCTATTTCAGTAGGAACGTATACCAAAATTTTTTTTCAAAATTAAATAAATTTTAAAAGGGATTATGTGAAATTTTTTAATTTTAGTGGGTTTATATGAGAATTTTTAATTTTAGTGCGGAAAAAATAGTAAAAATATAAACTTTTTTAAAAAAAATAATTTTAGTAAGAATTATATGAGAATTTTTTTAATAAGATAAAATAATGATTATATGATAATTTTTTAATTTTAGTGGGAATAAATTATAAAAATTAAAAAACTTCAAAGATAAAAATAAAATAACTAAGAATTTCAGTGCCCCCACTGACACCCCCCAGATCAGCCCCTGCCTAAGATGATATATGTGTGTGTATATATATATATCTAAAATTGTTTTCTTGCTTTTCTTTCACGACCATATATATATATATATATATATATATATCTAGGTCATGTTTCCAGGGGAGAGGTAGCTTTTTACTTTTTCTGAAAAAGTTAAAATACTTTGCAATAGTTGTGCCTATCTTTTCTATAACACATCTCCTACATCATAGATCTTTAAGTTTTCATCTAAACGATCTTAAAATTGAACACTACATAGAGTATCTTTTGGAGAGACTCTACCACAAATGCTTCCAACAATAATAATAAGTAGAGCAGAAAATTTTTAAATAATAAATTAAAATAATTCAATACAAGAGTATTTTGAGGATATTTTTAAACAAATTAATATTCAAACAATGACATTAAGTGAAACCAATCGGTCCAAATCATATTTGAACCTTGCACATTTTCAAGTCTACGAACAAACATTTCAGCAGAGAGAAAACGAAACAAATTAGAGTTAACATACAAACTATAAAACATTTTTTGACAGGGGTTAATATGAACAGTAAAATGAAGCGGAACAAGATTTTTCTCGTGCGCTGCTTATCTATCTACCTTAATTCATTTAATTGGTTCTGTGTAATTTTATGACTGATTTTAATTACAAACACAGGTATTTTGACTAAACACATAGCAGGTCTGGGTAATTTTCCAATATTTGATAGCTAGAAAGGTGGCTATGACGTACCTTACCAGTTTAAAAAATAAAAAAAGAATTTCACATAGAAATTGAAATAACCACAGAAATTGACAAAGTGGGAACTGGTACGAAGTTCAAAGATACAAAAGCAAATAATCACGTTCCCCTTCTTTTTGCAACGTCAATTAAAAAAATTATAATCCGGCCATTTAATTTATGTGAAGAAAGATATTTTAATTAACATAATATGATATTATTTGAAGTATTTAAAAGAAAAAAAAAACTTTGAAATAATAATTAAATAATCATATATTTACTTCTCTTCTTTTTTGCCTACAAATATAAGCAAAAACATTACCAAATACATTACCAAATGAGTCTATACAATAAAAACTAGCCAAATAACTCAAAAGAGATATCAAAAGAGCAAAATAATTAAAAAAATTAAATAAACTTGATTCATGCACGACAATTGATATGACTAAGGAAAAAAAGAAAGTAGAGAAAACAAGAAAACAGATGACAAAGAGATATTAAGAGATCAAAATAATAAAATAAATAAATAAACATGATTCATGCATGACAATTGACATGACTAAGAAAAAACAAAGTAGAGAAAACAAGAAAACGGATAACGAAAAAAAAAAAACAGTAGTTAGCCCGTGAAACTCGCCGAATAAAAATAAAATAAAATAAAAACCAACAACATAGCAAAATGATTGCATTGAAAAACAATATGACTTTTGGATTATTTAGACACCCACTTCGTTTCAGATTGAAAGCCTACAGTAACGATCTTATAAATCAAGACAAAAAATATTTTAACTCGAGATATAATTAATCCTTATCCATATTCTTTATATCTATAATGTAAGTAGAAGAGAATATGAATTTCCTTTTTCTATCTTTTTTCTTATACCTTTTTTTTTTTTTGGTTCAACCATCATTTTATATACGTTAAATTTCATAATAACTTTTTAATGATTTTGCACTATTATTTTTCTTCAAAAAATTAAATACTTTTAATTAAAAAAATAATTATAGTTGGGTTGTAGTTATTCATAGTTGCATCACTATGTTTAAAGATGCAACAATTGTAGGGTTAAAAATATTTTTATTCACTGAGGGACGCGCCTTTTTAGTTTGAAATTAAAAAGTTATAGAAATGTTAATTTAAAAAAAAATAATTACTAGATGTTAAAATTTTCAAGAAATCAATATATTTTCTTAATCTATTGTCTTCTAAAGAATTTAACAGAATGAAGTAACTAATGATTAAAAGAGAACATAACAATTTGAAGAATTATAAGAAAAAAATTTGTTGAGACATATTTGAGAGAAGTTATTTAACATATGAACATATCTAAAAAAAATGAAAAGTACTTTAAATGAGTAAACTATAAATAAGTAAAATTTTTGGGAAAATAAAAAAGTAAAAACAAAAACAAAACAAATAATGAACTAAAAAACATTAGCAAAATAAAATAAAGAAAAAAAAATGCACAAAAAGACAAATTACAGAGATCAAATTTTTGAATAGAGTCAAAAAGATAATTGTCCTTTATAATATAGTTACTAGTCATATTGCACACGCAAGCGTGTGGAAATAAACAAAACAAAAAAAAAAAAAAAAAAAAAAGCAAAATTTAAAATATTATAAAACATTTCAAAAATTTTAAAGTTTTTAAAAAATTATTTTTTTATTTGACACTGTCACATGACGGGGACCCATGGATGGGGAAAAAAAAAGACATCATTAAAAAAAATAATTTAACCTAATTTTTGAATAGTGTTTTAGAGAATCTAATCCTACATATCTCTTACCTATATCTATACCTACATTTAAAAAAGTGAATCTATTCTTTTTGTCCATGTTTTAATGATCCACACATGATGGGCACCAATTTTTATTTAATTGCTTTATTTGTCTATTTCACACACGCGAAGTGCGAGCTATGTAATAGTCTCTTACCTATTTTTAAAAGAGCCATTGGCTCTTTTTGTATTGCCTTCCTTACTTGTCATGTGATAGCCGTATGGTTGTTACATTATCACCACGTGATGGCCACATTATCGTCACGTGGATTTATTATTTATTGTGTATACCTCTTTTGGTCATGGTTTCATTGCTTGTCACGTAACAGTCATGTGGTTGCCATATCATCACTACATAGTTGCCACATCATCACCACGTGGTTTTTTTTTTTTTTCTTGCTTTGCTTGTCTATTCTACACGTGCAAAACGTACGCGTGCCATGCATCTAGTCTCTTACCTATTTGTTTAAAAGAGCCAATAACTCTTTTGGTCATGCCTTCCTTACTTGCCACGTAACAATCGCGTGGTAGCTACATCATTGTCATGTGGATTTTTTGTTGGCTTCTACTTTGCTTGTCACGTGCCATACAACTAGTATATATATGTATTTAAAAGAATCAATGACTCTTTTAGTCATATATTCCTTACTTGTCATGTAACAGTCACGTGATCGCCATATGATAGTTGCATCATTGTCACATGAACACAAATAACATGAACGGTCATTGATGGAAAAAAAAAAAAAAAAAAAAAAAGGAATACGTTATACTTGAAAAGATTAACCAAAAAAAAAAAACAGTAGGAAAAAAAAAAGATAGAACGTGACAAAATATCAAAAAAGAGAAAAGAACTTTAGCAAAACATTGAATACTTTTTGGTGAGAAGAGCTACTGTAACAAATTCACTCTTTTATATGGTAATTAATTATAGAAAAACAAAGTAAAAATTTAAAAAAAGAAATTTAATTTTTTAAAAAATTAAATTTTTATTTGAAAATTACTATGTGGCGAGCTTAAGACCTACCATGTGGCGGGTTGAAAAAAAAAAAAAGAAGAAGACATCATCAGTTAAAGACAAATTAACTTAACCAAAATTTTTAATTCATGTCTTCCTTTAAGATATTTTTTAAGATATTTATAGATAGATAAAGTAAAATATTTTAACATTGTAATTTTAAATTAGATTTTTGATGTCATTCACGTCCCCTCGCTTCTATCAAAATTCTAATTCTCATATTCCTAAATACACTATTATTAGACTTGTTATCTATAAAACAATGTTTATAAAAAAAAAAAAAATTACCATAATATAATAAATTTAAAGAAATCAACACGAATTGTACTTCCTAGCAATCGAAAAGCAAAACGAAATATAATGTCTAAAAAATTAATCTTTAACATCTAATAGTTATTGCCTTTATCTAATTAAACATTTGGGTTAATTTCAAAAATAACACCTGTGGGAAAAATATTATTAAAACGGACATCACTTTTGTTTCCTTTCATTCCTAGCACTGCCACGTCATCACCATTAATTAAGGTGGATGTAAAAAGTCAAAAATGCCCTCAGGCAAGTATAAACCTTATTTTTTCTCACTTTCCCGCCTAGCCCCCAACCCATTTTGAAACCCAAATCTTCATATAATATCCTAACTTGATTTAAAACTATTTTCACTATTTTAGAGAGAGAAACTCTTACCGTTAGAAATCACTCTAAAAACCGCTCGGAAACTGTCGGAAACCACCATCAACACCCTCTATAAAGCTTTTTCGAACTCTGTAATAGCTGGAGAATATTCTAAAACCACCTAAAACCAGTTGAAATTTCTTGAGTCTCCCATATCCAAACCCAAGAAGATGACGGAGTAAAACATTACTTTCGAAAAGAGGAATGTTCGGCTAATGGCTTCGGTAGAGAAAATGCCATCGACGGAGAAAAATCCTCAAAAACTGGAACCAGAAAAAAAAAAAAAAAAAAAAAAGCAGGGCGCCCAAGAAATGGTCGAAGAAAAATAAGGGGGAAATCTGTATTGCTAGTTGATTTTCTGAAAAAAAAAAAAAAAAAAAATTTGCATAAAAATTATAATGTTTGTATTTTTATTTGATTTTGTGACATAAACTAAATGTTTGTTAGTTGGGTATTTGGATTTTGAGAGGAAAATTTAGTGTATAGGTTTATATAAATTTTTATACTGTATTAAATATTATTACTGTTGGTGTCATTTACAGGAGTTGGTAATTATTTTAATTACCTTATTTTTATCTGTGTGAATACAGTGTTGGTCATTTATACAAGAGAAATTATGATTTCTTTCAAGATCAACATGTATTTATTGTAAAATACACACGGATGATATAACACGTCATTAAAAATTGGAGATTTAACGAAAAAAAAAAAAACAAAATCTAACATTTTTTGCCATTTTTGAGTAAAGGTCATTCCTGTTATGACCACCCGGTCATAACAGTTATGACCTATGTCTAAAAAAATTAAAAATATATATATAACATATTTGGTCATTTTTCAGTAAAGGTCATTCCTGTTATGATCACCTGGTCATAACAGTTATGACCACCCGGTCATAACAGTTATGACTTATGTCTAAAAAAAATTAAACAAAAAATCTAACATTTTTTGTCATTTTCTAGTAAAGGTTATTCCTGTTATGACCACTCGGTCATAACAATTATGACCTATGTCTAAATTTTTTTTAAAAAAAATCTAACATTTTTGGCCATTTTCCAATAAAGGTCATTCATGTTATGATCACTCGGTCATAACAGTTATGACCTATGTCTAAAAAAATTTTAAAAAAATTTAACATTTTTGGCTATTTTTGAGTAAAGGTTATTCCTGTTATAACCATTCAGTCATAACAGTTATGACCTATGTCTAAAATTTTTTTTCAAAAAAAAATCTAACATATTTGGTCATTTTCTAGTAAAGGTCATTCATGTTATGACCTATGTCTAAAAAAAATATATTTTTTTTAAAATCTAATATTTTTGGTAATTTTTCAGTAAAGGAAATTTCTGTTATGACCACCCGGTCATAACAGTTATGAAATATGCACACAAAAAAAAAAAAAATATCTAACATTTTTGGCCATTCACACTGATAAAAATAAGGTCATTAAAAAAATTACCACCCGGTCATTATGTAAAAGACCAACCCCTATAAATGACACTAACAGTAATAATATTTAATATAGTATAAAAATTTATATAAACCAATACACTAAAATTTCCTCTCAAAATCCAAATACCCAACTAACAAACATTTAGATTATGTCACAAAATCAAATAAAAATACAAACATTATAATTTTTATGCAATTTTTTTTTTCTTCAGAAAATCAACTAGCAATATAGATTTCCTCCTTATTTTTCTTCGACCATTTCTCGGACGCCCTTCTGTTTTTCTCTGGTTCCGGTTTTTGAGGATTTTTTTCCGCCGATGGCTTTTTCTTTACCGAAGCCATTAGCCGAACATTCCTCTTTTCGGGAGTAATGTTTTTCTCCGCCAACTTCTTGGGTTTGGATATGGGAGACTCAAGAAATTTCAACTGGTTTTGGGTGGTTTTAAAATATTCTTCAGCTATTACAGAGTTCGAAAAAGCTTTATAGAGGGTGTTGATGGTGGTTTTCAATAGTTTCCGAGCGGTTTTTGGAGTGGTTTCCAACGGTGAGAGTTTCTATCTCTAAAATAGTCAAAATAGTTTTAAATCAAGTTAGGATATTAGATGAAGATTTGGGTTTCAAAATGGGTGGGGGGCTAGGCGGGAAAGTGAGAAAAAAATAAGGTTTAGGCTTGCCTGAGGGCATTTTTGACTTTTTACATCCATCTTAATTGATGTGATGATGTGGCAGTGCTAGGAATGAAAGGAAACAAAAGTGATGCCAATTTTAATAATACTTTTCCCACAGACACTATTTTTGAAATTAACTCTAAACATTTAGATTCGGCATTGGTGTATGCAATCCCTTTCTTAAATAGTTAGTGTGTTGTTACGCAGAATAGGCTCCCTGATTGTTATTTTTGTTTTTAATAGTATATTTGACTCAAATGTTAAAAAAAAAAAAAAAAAAAAAAAAAAAAAATCATGGTAAAAATGTGTAATATATTTTACTTGAAGTTTCCTTATTTGTTCATATTCCTTCAAATCCTTTCTTACTTTATAAGCTCTATTTTTCACTCAACAATACAAGATTCTTTTCTTATTTAAAAGCGAAAAACTAAAGCACATACGTGCCGAGCGAGTACTAGTGAGTATAGAAAGAGCAAAATTTCTACTTCTTTTATTGGGGAAAATTTTCTTCACGATTAACATTTTCTTCTGCGAAGTCCAAGAGAAAGAAGAAAATTATAATTTGATTGATTAACTTTATCACCTTTTAATCCATCCAAAAAATTAATCTCGTTTTAATTGCTATTAATTAGGACAACAACAAAGGCCAGTGAAGTGCTTCTAGAATCAGCAACGCAATGTTGAAAAAAGTTACTCTACCAATCTTGACATTTTTCTCGTGGCCTGCTATTTTTCCAACCTCTCACACTCAACTAAATCACCTGCATACCTTAAAGGGAGTTTCTACCTTTCACACTCAACACACTCAACTTAATCCTCAAAAAAAATAAAATTAAATAAAATAAAATTAAAAAAAAAAATCACTTCTACGTGTCGCATAACACATCATTCTCATCCCTACGATCAAGGGCAGAGCCTGAAATCTATTTCAGTAGGAGCGTACGGCAAAATTTTTTTTTTTCAAGATAAAATAAATTTTAAAGGGGGCTATATGATAATTTTTAATTTTAGTGGGTTTATTTGATAATTTTTAATTTTATTGGAGATAAAGTAATAAAAGTATAAACTTTTTTTTTTATAAAATTAATTTTAGTAAGGATTATGTGATAATTTTTTTTATTTTTAGTAGGGGTAAAGTAATGATTATATGAGAATTCATTAATTTCAGTTAGAACAAATTATAAAAATTATAAAACTTTTAGGATAAAAATAAAATAACTAAAAATTTCAGTGCCCCACTAGCACCCCCAAGATCAGCCCCTGCCTACGATGATATATATATATATATATATATAATTTTTTCTTTTTTTGCTTTGCTTTCACCACCATCTCTTTTACTTTCTTCAATTTATTCAATCAAATACGATTGCAAGTTTAAATTTTTTTTCCTCTCTCTCTCTCTCTCTCTCTCTCTCTCTTCTCTCTCTCCTCTCTCTCTCTCTCTCTCTCTCTCTCTCTCTCTACTTTCTTCAATTTCTTCAATCAAATATTGTTGCCTCTCTCTCTCTCTCTATGGGAGAGAGGTAGCTTTTTACTTTTTCTGAAAAAGTTAAAATGCTTTGCTAAATATGGTTGTGCCTATCTTTCCTATCATACATCTCTTTCATCATAGACTCTATGTTTTCATCTAAACAGTCTTAAAATTAAGCATTATAGATAATGTCCCTCCGAGAGACTATACCACAGATGCTCTCAACAATAATAATAGGTAGACTAGAAAAAGTTTTAAAAGAATAAATAAAAACAATTCAATACAAGAGTGTTTTGAGGATATTTTTAAACCAATCTTCAAACAATGACAGTAAGTGAAACCAATAGGTCCAAATCACATTCGAACTTTTGCCCATTTTCAAGTCCACGTACAAACATTTCAGCAGAGAGAAAACGAAACAAATTAGAGTCAACAAACAAACAATAAAACATTTTTGACGTGTGTTAATATGAACGTAAAATGAAGCGGAACAAGATAATCTCGTGCGCTGCTTATCTATCTACCTTAATTCATTAAACAAAGGACTAAATTCCAAACAACTTTGCTATATATATAGAGCAAAGCCAGCCAAGTAACCCACACACTTCTCCATATCCAAAGCCTCATTCTTCATCAGTGTCGAGTCTCTCTAACATCTGATCCCAAAAGGCTCATATAAACAGCATGGTGAGGTCCTCTATAGTTAGATATTTATGTATATATATACACATACACACATAGGGATGCTACATAATCGTAAGATTTATATTTTACAATGCATATTGTATGAGTTTGGTCATGTTGAAAGAACTTTTATACAATATTGTTGCATCTACTTTATAGGTACTATCTCATTTAATTCGTATAACTGATATTTATTGTTTTTACGGCAGGGTACCTCGTTATAGAATCTGATTTATATTTATATTCATATTTATATATTTTTACATTGTCTGTTGAAAAAATATTTTGTAGGCGAGCAAGGACATAGTAGTAGGACCATGGGGAGGGTCTGGTGGTAATGGGTGGGATGACGGGTCTTACACCGGAGTTCGACAAATCGAGCTTTCACATAGGGATACCATCGGCTCCTTCAGTGTGGTCTATGATCTCAATGGTCAGCCTTTTGATGGGCCTAAACATCCAAGCAAACATTCATTCCCGACTGTGAAGGTTAGTTTCTTAAAATAATCTTCATTTTTAATTAGCTAAATACACTTTAAAAAAAAAAAGTCATATAAAATACTAATGCATGGCAAACTTTTGCATGGCCTTAGATTGAACTAAATTTCCCTGAAGAGTTCTTAGTGAGTGTGAGTGGATACACTTCTCCTCTGTCTTGGCTGGCTACAAAGACTCCAGTTATACGCTCGCTTACATTTAAGACCAACAACAGAACCTTCGGACCATATGGAAAAGAAGAAGGCACTCCATTCAACTTCCCAATTGAGAATGGCTTGATTGTCGGATTTAAAGGACGAACCGGTGAACTCCTTGATGCGATTGGGTTCCACTTGTCACTTTAAGATCGTATCATCTCACCAAAACAATAATACTACTAAATAAAATCATGACGACGTCTATCTCTAAAAATCGATGTCGTGGCTTGCAACTAAATAAATTAAAGTAATGCCATGCGTATCTTCAATGGTAATATTTGCTAGTTTCAGTACTGACTAAAGCATTACCAATATGATATACGCTAGGCATGATTTGTGGTGTGTTTGTTATGTTTAAAATGAGCTCTTTATGTAGAGCTTATTAGTGTGTGCTCTATTATGATATAATAAATGATGAATTAAGTACTATGGTGTTTATGAACTACTTTCTCCCTCTCTCTCTCTCTAAATATAGACATATTAATTTTAGTATGGGTAATTTGTTTGTTTAGTCCCTTAACTATGAATTTCCTGTTACTTTTATCCTTGAACTTTTGATGCTAGTAAATTAGTCCTTGAATTTTTAATTTTTAGCCGTTTTAGTCCCTGACATTGAAATTGATGAATTCTTTATTTATTTTTAATCTAGTATATATAATCTTGTTCTAACTCCTTGTTATCATGCTGAAATAATTACACTAAGTATAAAAGTTAAGTTCCTCTTTATTCTTCTTAAAACACTGAAAAACTAAAATCTTTTGAACTTAATGTAATAATTTCTTTAAATTTTTTAATTATTATGCGATAAGAATGCGATTATCTATATTAAATTTCAGAAATCATCCATCAATTTTAGTGTGATGGACCAAAATTGTCATAAATAAAAGTTCAATGACGAATTTCGGTCATCGATTGAAAATGACATGACCGAAAATGACAAGACCAAAATACGTTCATACATACCACAACATGCCAATTTTATTTTATTTTTTTTTCTTTTTCCTCGTGATGTTCAAGTCATTTTTTTACTGTCCAAACTTTCTTTTCTTGGACGCTTTTAGAATCTCCATGGTTAAAAACACTACTAACGTAGATTATACGACACATTTTTATCACATGTTTAATTTGATGAAATTAATCCTTATCTAATCTCCTTAAAAGAGCACTATTACAAACATTGGAATAAATGTCGGAGATTATAAAACGGAATCTCAAAAATCATCTAAAGTAGATTTGGCATTCGGTAAATTTGGTATGAAAGATAATACTATATTGGAAAGCACTTTTAATCCAAATATCAATATCATTGGCACACTAATTTAGCATCGCGTTGGAAATGCTCTTAGTACACTAAATAGAGTGTTAAAAATACATAATTGAACTAATAATGGTAAAAATTATAAATTGGTTATATTTTTTGTTTCATTAGGTTCTGACCTCCTCAATGTGTAGCAATAAATGGGCTACTTTGTTGATATGTATGGATGATGAGATTCCATTGATATAGAGTCAATTCCAATAGATTTATTGGAGGGTCCCATTGGCGTGCATCCAGTAGGAATTGAACCTATGAATTCACCAATTATGAGTTGGGTGCTTTAACCATTCAGCCATGGATCAGCTGCTATCTTTCCCATACATGGTAAAATTCACTCGTCAACAGTAAATGTTTAAAAGTTGAACTCCTTCTACTTGTTGGAGGTGTGTCGTTTAACTTTCCCGTTTAAATGATAAAGATCAAATAAATTAGTAATTCTATTTACGCCTTATATAGAGGAATATTATACACATATTTATATGTGTGTGTCTGTGTCTTTTAACAGTAGGTATCGAGTTTTTTACTTATCAATTGGTGTAATAATTTGAATTACTTGATTTTGATCTGATGGTTAGTATATCTTGGTAGCTGTACCAAAATAAATAAATAAATCAATATTTAATATAGATTTGTCACATGATACTCTTTAATTATAATGGATAACTTGTTTGTTATTCGGAAGATTTATTACTTCATACTAAGAAATGTTATCATTTAATAAAGCACAAATGTGCCGTAGGCACGAGGCACTACTAGTAAGCATGAAGAAAGCAAATTTCTACTTCTTTTATTAGGAAAAATTTTCTACACGATTAACATTTTCTTTTACGAAGTCCAAGAGAAAGAAGAAAATGAGGCTTTTTTTCAAGGGTGTGTGTTATAATTTGATTTACTAACTTTATCACTTTCTAATGCATCCTATTAATTAATTTCGTTTTATAATTGCTATTAATTAGGATAATAACCGAGGCCAGTGAAATGCTTCTATAATCAGTATTGCTGATGTTGAAAAATGTTATTCTATTAACAATCTTGTCCCGTGGCCTGCTATTCTGCCAACCTTTCACACTCAACTTAAATATCCTAAACAACTAGAAAAAAAAAAAAAGAAAAAAAATTCTAAGTGTGTTACATAACACATCACTCTCATTCCTATATGAGTTTTTTATGCTTTTGTTATGGTTTAGAATTTTATATCTTGCTTGACTTTTTGGTAGTTCTTGGGATAAGTGTTTTAAATTTAATGTTAAAATTTTATTTTTCACTTTGTAATAATATCTTGGTAAAGAAATTTGATGAACCATAAGAAAATTAGTTGGTGACAACTGATTTTACTGTTATTATTATTTTTATATATAAATGGTAAGAGAGATCAACTAACATTAGGGGAAACTAACACATCCTAATGAGGTTAGCATCCGCTAACAATCCCATCCCATGCTAAGCACTCCACTCATATTATTAATAAAAAATTAGAAAAACAATTACATAAATGTCAAGGACCAAAACCCATAACATGATAACTTATTTAAGATGTGCTAAGTTTCTTTGAGATCATCTTCAAGTTCTCCAGCAAGATCTACCTCAACTCATACCTGGGCATAATGCGGACCCACACCTGAATATTTGTCATTTTATGTTGCACACAGAGAGTGTGGTGTGTTTATTACTACTGTTACTCAAGTATTTTGGTGTCAATTTTAATGTTAAAAAATAGAAATGAGAAAGAATATTTAGATGATTTTAGTAAATAAATAAACGATAATTAAAAACAGACTGTTTGGGCTAGCTAAATGAAAAATTGTAAAATTATCAAAGATATGGATTTGGATTTTGTTTTCTTATTATTATGATTTTAGGTTTTAATATTTATATTATTTTACATTTTCGTTCAATTTATATTTTAGATTTGTTTTATATAGAGTGGGAAGTGTATTTTTAGTATTTTAGAAAATTTAATTGGTTCTGGGTAATTTTATGACTGATTTTAATAACAAACACAGGTAGTGTTTTGAGAATTTTTCTACTGTATGAAATGTGCAAAAGTGATATTTTGACTAAACACATAGCAGGCCTGGGTATTTTTCCAATATTTGATAGCTAGAGAGGTGGCTATGACGTGCCTTACCAGTTTAAACAATAAAAAAGAGTTTCACATAGAAATTGAAATAACAACAGAGATTGACAAAGTGGGAACTGATACGAAGTTCAAAGATACAAAAGCAAATAATCACGGACACGGCACACGTTCCCCTTCTTTATGCAACGTCAATTAAAAACATTATAACCGGGCCTTTTAATTTATGGGAAGATAGATATTTTAGTTAATGTGACATTTTAATTGACCTGATATGATATCATTTGAAGGACTTAAAAGAAAAATAAAAAAATAAAAAAATTTCGAAATAATAATTAAATAATCATATATTTACTTCTCTTCTTTTTTGCCTACAAATATAAGCAAAAACATTACCAAATGAGTCTATACGATAAAAACTAGCCAAATAACTCAAAAGAGATATCAAAAGAGCAAAATAATTTTAAAAAAAAATTAAATAAACCTGATTCATGCACGACAATTGATATGACTAAGGAAAAAAAGAAAGTAGAGAAAACAAGAAAACAGATGACAAAGAGGTATTAAAAGATCAAAATAATAAAATAAATAAATAAACATGATTCATGCATGACAATTGACATGACTAAGAAAAAACAAAGTAGAGAAAACAAGAAAACGGATGACGAAAAAAAAAAAAAAGTAGTTAGCCCGTGAAACTCGCCGAATAAAAATAAAATAAAATAAAAACAAACAACATAGCAAAATGATTGCATTGAAAAATAAAATGACTTTTGGATTATTTAGACACCCACTTCGTTTCAGATTGAAGCCTACAGTAACGATCTTATAAATCAAGATAAAAAATATTTTAACTCGATATATATTTAATCGTTATCCCTATATATTCTTTATATCTATAATGTAAGTAGAAGAGAATATGATTTTTTCTATCTTTTTCTTATATCTTTTTTTTTTTTTTTTTTTTGGTTCAACCATCATTTTATATATATTTTTTAAATTTCATAATAACTTTTTAATGATTTTACACTATTATTTTTCTTTAAAAAATTAAATACTTTTAATTAAAAAAATAATTATAGGTGGGTTGTAGTTATTCATAGTTTCATCACTATGTTTTAAAATGCCACAATTACAGGGTTAAAAATATTTTTATTCACTGAGGGACGCGCCTTTTTAGTTTGAAATTAAAAATTATATAATGTTAATTTTTAAAAAAATAATTACTAGATGTTAAATTTTTCAAGAAATCAATATATTTTCTTAATCTATTGTCTTCTAAAGAATTTAACAGAATCAAGTAACTAATGATTAAAAGAGAACATAACAATTTGAAAAATTATAAGAAAAAAATTTGTTGAGATTTGGAAGAAGTTATTTTGCATATGAACGTATCTAAAAAATGAAAAGTACTTTAAATGAGCAAACTATAAATAAGTAAATTTTTTTGGGAAAAAAAGTAAAAACAAAAATAAAACAAAGAAGGAACTAATAAACATTAGCAAAATAAAAAAAGAAAAAAAAAGCACAAAAAGACAAATTACAGTGATCAAATTTTTGAATAGTGTCAAAAAGATAATTGTCCATTATATATAGTTACTAGTCATATTGCACACGCAAGCGTGTGGAAATAAAAAAAAAATTTAATATTATAAAACATTTTAAAAATTTTAAAGTTAAAAAAAATTATTTTTTTATTTGACACTGCCACATGATGGGGACCCACCAAAATAAAATAAAAATTATTTGAACTTTTGATGTTAGTAAATTAATCCTTGAATTTTTAATTTTTGGCCATTTTAGTCCCTGATATTGAAATAGATGAAATGTTTTTTAATTTAGTATATATAATCATGTTCTAACTTCTTGCTATCATGCTGAAATAATTACACTAAGTATAAAAGTTAAGTTTCACTTTATTCTTCATAAAACACTGAAAAACTAAAATATTTTGAACTTAATGTACTAATTTCTTTAAAATTTTTAATTATTATGCGATAAGAATATGATTTTATATATTAAATTTCCGAAATCATCCATCAATTTTAGTATAAGGGATCAAAATTGTCAAAAATAAAAATTCAAGGATAAATTTTGGTCATCGATTGAAAATGACAAGACCAAAATACGTTCATACATAGCCCAACATGCCAATTCTTTTTTTTTTTTTTTATTTCCTTTTTCCTCGTGATGTTCAAGTCATTTTCTTACTGTCCAAACTTTCTTTTCTTGGATGCTTTTAGAATCTCCATGGTTAAAAACACTACTAAGGTAGATTATATGACACATTTTTATCACATGTTTGATGAAATTAATCCTTATCTAATGTCCTTGAAAGAGCACTATTACAAACATTGGAATAAACATCGGAGATTATAAAACGGAATCTAAAAAACCCTCATCTAAAGTAGATTTGGCATACGGTAAAATTGGCATGAAAGATAACATTATATTGGAGAGCACTTTTTTAATCCAAATACCAATATCATTGACACACTAATTTAGTATCGCATTAGAAATGCTCTTAGTACACTAAATAGAGTGTTAAAAATACATAATTGAACTAATAATGGTAAAATATTATAAATTGGTTATATATTTTGCTTCATTAGGTTCTGACCTACTCGATGTGTAGCAATAAATGGGCTACTACGTCAAATTTGGTTCACTAGCTCAGCGGCTATGTTTCCCATACTTGATAAAGATCCACTCATCAACAGTAAATGTTCAAAAGTTGAACTCCTTCTACTAGTTGGAGGTGTGTTGTGTAACTTTCCCGTTTAAATGATAAAGATCAAATAAATTAGTAATGTTATTTAAGCCTTATATAGAGGAATATATACATATATATGTGTGTGTGTGTGCCTGTATCTTTTAACAGTAGGTATCAAGTTTTTTACTTATCAATTGGTGTAATAATTTGAATTACTTGATTTCGATCTGATGGTTAGTATATCTTTGTAGCTATACTAAAATAAATAAATAAATAAATAATTAATACAGATTTATCACATGATACTCTTTAATTATAATAATTATAATGGATAACTTGTTTGTTATTCGGAAGATTTATTATTTCATATTAAGAAATGTTATCATTTAATAAAGCACAAATGTGCCGTTGGCACGAGCCAATACTCGTAAGCATGAAGAAAGCAAATTTCTACTTCTTTTATTGGGAAAAATACACGATTAACATTTTCTTTTACGAAGTCCAAGAGAAAGAAGAAAATGAGGCTTTTTTTCATGGGTGTGTATTATAATTTGATTGACTAACTTTATCACTTTCTAATGCATCCTATTAATTAATTTTGTTTTATAATTGCTATTAATTAGGATAATAACCGAGGCCAAGGAAATGCTTCTATAATCAGTATTGCTGATGTTGAAAAATGTTATTCTATTAACACTCTTGTCCCGTGGCCTGCTATTCTGCCAACCTTTCACACTCAACTTAAATATCCTAAACAACTAGAAAAAAATAAAAAGAAAAAAACTCTACATGTGTTACATAACACATCACTCTCATTCCTATATGAGTTTTTTATGTTTTTGTTATGATTTTGAATTTTATATCATGCTTGACTTTTTTGTCCTTCTTGGGATAAGTGTTTTGGAGTTAAATGTTAAAATTTTATTTTTCACTTTTAATAATATCTTGGTAAGGAATTTGATGAACCATTAGAGAATTAGTAGGTGATAACTTATTTTTTTATTATTATTATTGTTTTCTAAAATATAAATAGTGAGAGAGAACAACTAACATCAGGAAACTAGACATCCCAATTAGGTAGGTGATCCACTAGCAATCTCATCCCATGCTAAGCTCCCCACTCATATTATTAATAAAAAATTAGAAAAAAAAATTACATAAATGTCAAGGACCAAATTAAATAATAACTACCCATTAGGTGACAACTTAAATAAGATGTGCTAAGTTTCTTTGAGATCGTCTTTACTTTTCTCTATTCATCTTATATGTTCACACTTAATTTTCGTTGGAGAGTTTGAACTTACCTAAAGACATTAATCCATTGCAACGATATCGTTTAAGATATTAAGTTCGAAATTCACAATTTTTAAAAAAAAGGAAATTCACACTTTTAATCAAACAACAACAACAACAATAATAATAACAGCAACAAAAATGAAGCTTTTTTCAGGAGTCGTTGTCGACTTTTGATGTACTATAATTTGGTTGATAATCTTTTTCATGTTTTTATTCGAACCTCTGCGTGCTATAAATTTAGTTTTAACACTAATCTTAACATGTTCCAACCTTTTTCTACCTATCTTTCACTCTCAATTCTTAATCCTAAACAAAAATACATAACACATCGTTCTCATTCCAAGGATGACATATATATATATATATATATATAATTTTTTTATATTTTTTTCTTATGTTAAAAACACATATAATTTTTTTTTTTTTTTTTGCAAATCATATTTCAAAAATATATTTGTTTCAACTTTCAAGTACCTAATTACATGTGTGAATAACCCAAAAAAAAAAAAAAAAAAAGCTAATAGCCATTATAGTGAGTCCCACATCAACGGGAAGTAAGGAAGTTAAGTGGCTTATAAGTGTTACGAATTCTCTTTCAATCAACAATTGTCTATAAATTATAACCTAATGGAGTCTACTTTTGGGTCAACTAAATTCTTTATCCTGAAGGACCTAATTATGGTCGATCGTTGGAGGTGTGTATTTGGTTGTTTTTGTGAATACCAAAAAAAAAAAAAAAAAAAAAAGTACCTCATTACATATTCCAAATTCCCACACATTGTGTTAGAATTTGGTAATTATTTCTAGATTTAGAAGATTTAAGATAGTTTGCTAATTAGTTTCCCAATTTCCCGATTATTAGTTTCCTGATTTTCTTGTAATAATTTGTTTTGTAAGTTAGTTTAGTTTGTATTATTATAATTTGTACCTTTATTAACGATGGATAATAAAAGAAAAAATGTAGTCTTATCTTCCTTTTTGTTAAGATGTTGAAATTTGGTGATTATTTCCAAATTTAGAGTATTTATTTGATTAAAATAAAATTATATACATGTAGATTTAATTACTAATTAATTTACTAATATCCCGGTAAATAGTTTCCCGATTTCTTATACATATATATATATATATATATTTTAATTCCCACACATTGTTCTTCTGCCATGTTGTCCGGAAAGATAATATAATAAACTTGTAATGATATGATTAACTAGTAATTTTGACATAAAAAAAAACAATTAACATAGAGATAAATGACAATGAAATATTAAAATGATTCGATGCACAACTTTTAAATAATGACGTTGAGTAAAACCAGTCAGTCCACATAATAATTTAATTTTGCCTATTTTCAAGTCTATGTAATTATAAGCATAATCATACAGTGATTTAACACCTGACTTCATGAAAAGTTTTAATCTCCTATCTAAAAACAAAAGCTATTTTGACACGTAGTATGCACAGAAAAAGGAAGTTAACTAGATTTTGCTTGTGTTCTCCTTATCTATCTACGTTAAATAGTACTTAATAAGCATTAAAAAAAGCACTAAATTCCAAACAACTTAGCTATGTCAGATGCGTTATAAGTACAGTTACTAAACTTTCCATAAAAAAAATCATAAATAAAAAAAAAAAGTACAGTTACTAAACATGTGAAAAATTATGTGTCACTTTTGTCGGCATACACAAACAAAAAGTAATACGAAAATGATATCGTTTGGATATGTATTTATCTTTTTATCTATAAACTAGTATATCCTCTTCATATGAAAAGTGCGAATTCTTCTTCTTCTACCATTTTTTTTTTCATGCTATTCAATATTTATTATTTTTTTCAAACGTAGCACTAGTAAATACTTTTTTTTTTCCTGCGTGCGTCACCGAAATAAATTTCACATGTGTCCAACGATATATAATTTTTTATTCGACCATCGTTATTTTTATATTGCAACTTAATTGTTTTTATTCGTACGGCATTTCAATATGTTACATTTCATATTTATCTAATGAGTTTTGACTGTTCTATATTCAAATATATTAACTATTTTAAATGAAAAAAAATAATTATAGATTGGTTGTAGTTATGCATTGTTGCATCACTGTGTTTGAAGATGCAACAATTACATGATTAAAAAAAATATATATTCACTGATGAGGACTTGCCTAGTATAAGTTTGAATAAAAAAAAATACGATGCTTAATTCTTAAATTAATGGAGAGGACAAAAATCAACAGGTGCACCAAGACACCACCTGACTTAATTTAATTCATAATATTTTACATATAACCTAGAATATCTTCCATATAATATTAGTGCATATGAACTTCTAGTCCATATTTTATCTCTTTTCTTCGACTCATGTATCCAATGATCCAGAGATATTTTATGAACTTAACACATGTCAACATAGCTATTGTTTTTTTTTAATAATAAATGTCTCCATATAATAACTATGTTTTGTGCATATGCACTCTACTTTTGTTGTGGGTGTTTAGAAAAGCACAAATGTTTTGTGCAAGCAGTAGGCAAAAATTTTTTTTTTCCAAGATTTTGAACAAAAAATCTGCGGTATAATCTTTTTTTTTTTTTTTTAAATCGTTATTTTTTTTTTGGCTAAATGAACTGAGTTTATAATATTATTTAATTTAATTTTAAAGTTTAGAAAATTGTGAAGTTATACAGTTAATATGAATTCTGCAAGAAAAAATTTAATTATTATTTATACTGTCTCTAACAGAATTTTCTTATAATACCTATCAATTTTAGAAGAGAAAAACTATGATAACGTTTAATAAATTAATTCTTTTTCGGTTAATTTTTCTAACATAATTATTAGCATAAGATAATACAAGAATAATGCTAGATGTAGTACTTTTTATCCATTATATATATATATATATATATATAGTACTAGCTCACACATATTTTTTTAATAGATGAGGGTGCTATAAATTGTTTAATTAATAAAAATAGAAACTAAAAGAATAATATTTTGATCCAAACAAAGATTTACGTACCGATTTACTTACTGAACATATATACGTCCGAAAGAGATGTACATCAACAATAGTGTGTGTGTGTATACTATATATATATATTTATGCATAATTTCAAACTCAATTTATTTATAAAACAGAATTGGTAACTTTTTTTGAATAGTAATATAACAATTAGTTGATTTAAACATGTAATATTTTTCAATAATACATGTTCATTAGATTGATAATTTTAAATAGTACTGTGATGCAAATTATTTTACATAAAACTACAAGTAAATCAACTAATTGTTACGTGAATGATTTTAAATAGAAAGTTATGTAGAATAGGCTCTATGAATTGTTGCCCCGGATTTCATGTGTCATTGGTTGTCTCACAATAATGTTATATCATATCGTCTGAATTTAAAAATAAAGCCACACAAAAAAAGTAAAATTAATATTGAAAATTCTTGAACAAATTGATGAGTTGTCAAAATACTATTGATGAGATAACCATTGAGAAAGGAAATAAAATAGGACAGCAGATTTGGACTCCTCTAAATTATTATTATTATTTTTGTGCTTTTAATAGTATATTTGACTCAAATGTTAAAAAACAATAATGGTAAAATATGTAATATGTTTTAATTGAAGTTCCCTAATTTGTTACGTTCCTTTAAAACCTTTTTTTACTTCACAAGCTCTATTTTTCACTCAACAATAAAATATTATACTCTTATTTAAAAGTGAAAAACTAAAGTACAAACGAGCCAATACTAGTAAGCATAGAGAGCAAAATTTCTACTTCTTTTATTAGGGAAAATTTTCTACACGATTAACATTTTCTTCTACGAAGTCCAAGAGAAATAATATAATTTGATTGATTAACTTTATCACGTTTTAATGCATCCCATTTATTAATTTCGTTTTAATTGGTATTAATTAGGACAAGAACAAAGGCTAGTGAGGTGCTTCTAAAATCAGCAATAATGCTATATATTGAAAAATATTAATAAATGGGAATTTTACCATTCACACTCAACTTAAACATTTTTCAACATTTTGTCGTGGCCTGCTGTTCTTCCAACCATTCACACTCAACTTAAACACATGTATCTTAAATGGGAATTTTACCTTTCACAGTTAACTTAATCCTAAACACAAAAAAAAAAAAAAATAATAATAATAAAATAAAATAAAATTCTACGTTTTACATAACACATCATTCTCATCCCTACAATTTTTTTTATTATTTTAAAGTCATGATTTGTATTGCTAATCAATAATCATATTTTAAAAATAATTTTTTTTTTTCAACTTGTCCGGTAATAAGATGATATTGGATTTGATTAGTGAATAATAATAATAATAATAATATTATAATAGTAGTAGTAGTAGTAGTAGTAGTAGTAGTAGTAGTAGGTAGGGTACTAGAAAAAGTTTTAAAATAAGAAATTAAAATAATTCAATACAAGAGTATTTGGAGGATATTTTTAACCCATTCTTCAAATAATGACAGTGAGTGAAACCAATCGGTACAAATCATATTCGAACTTTGTTCATTTTCAAGTCTATGTACACACATTTCAGTAGAGGGAAAAAAAAAAAAAAAACTAATTAGAGTCAATATACAAACAATAAAACATTTTTGACATGTGTTATCATGCACAGTAAAATGAAGCTGAACATGATTTTTCTCGTGCATATCTATCTACCTTGATTCATTAAACAAAAGCACTATTCCAAACAATTTAGCTTATATATATATATATAGAGAGCAAAGCCAGCCAAGTAACCCACACACTTCTCCATATTAAAAACCTCATTCTTCTTCAGTGTCGAGTCCCTCAACATCTATGTGTTTTTTATTTATTTTAAAATTTAATTTTTCACTTTTCAATAATATCTTGAAAATGTATCATTAGATAATTAGTAGGTGCCAACTTACTTAAGATGTGGTAATTTTCTTTGAGACCATTTTTCCTTTTCTCTATTCAACCTACTTATATATCTTTACACTTATTTCGTTGGAGAGTTTGAACTTACCTAAAGACATTAATTCATTGCAACAATATCGTTTAAAATATTAAGTTTGAAATTTACAAATTTTTTTGAAAGGAAATTGATACTTTTAATCACAACAACAACAGCAACAACAATAATAACAACGTACAGCAATTAAAAAAATTTGGTTGACACTATTAATTTCTTTTTAATTGCTATTAACTAGGATTAGGACAAAGACCAGTGAAGTGGCCTGCTATTCTACCAACCTTTCACTCTCAATTTAATGCTAAGCGGGAAAAAAAAAAAACAAAAAACAAAAAACAAAACAAACAAACAAACAACCAAAAAAAAAAAAACAAAGAAAAAAAAAAAACTTCCACTTGTTACACAACACGTCACACCCATTCCTAAAATGATATATATATATATATATATGTATATTTATTTTACTTTGTTTCTTCTTTTAAAATATATATATATATATTGTGCAAAACATCTTTTAAAAATATATTTTTAACAACTTTGAAGTACCCTAATCACATATAAGTCCAAATTCCAACACATTGCCCTCCTGCCGCGTGTTGTTTGGTAAGATAATATAAACTTGTTTTTGACATAATTAATTAGTTATTTTGAAAAAAAAATATTAATCATAGGAAGAAAGGAAGTAAATTGATAATAAAATATTAAAATAATTCGACACTCGAATATTTTGAGGATTTTTTATAACCCTTCAAATAATGACATTGAGAGTGAATCAGTCAGGCAACTTCATATTCTAATTACTTCGTCCATTTTCAAGTCTAGGTACAAACAATAAAACATTTTTTACTTGTAATATGCACAGTAAAAGAAAGCTGAACAAGATTTTGGTCTGCTTATCTGTCAATCGTAATTAATATTTAACACGCATTAAATAAAGCACTAAATTCGGGCCTTTCCTACCAAAAACAAAAAACAAAACAAAACAAAGCAAAAATCAAAAATCAAAAACGAAAAGCACTAAATTCCAATCAACTTAGCTATATATAGAGTTAGGCAGCCAAGTAACCCACACACTTCTTCATTTCCAAAACCTCACTCTTCTACATTGTCGAGTCTCTCAACATCTAATCCCAAGGCGCATATCTAGCATGGTGAGGTTCTCTAGAGAGTTATACATATATATATACACACACATACAGGGGAGTCCCAATATATGCAGGTTATTAGAGTCAACTGATTATAATCATAAAATTTAAATCTGATGATGTATATTGTATGAGTTTAGATACGTTGAAATAATTCTTATATAGTATTATTACACCTACTTCATTGGTATCGTCCGCTTTAAATTGTATCGCTGATATCTATTGTTTTTCTGGTAGGGCACCTGACCTCTTTGTGGAATCTCTTATACATATATTGATTTATTTTGAAGACTTATACGTTTGTCTGTTGAAAAATATTTTGTAGACGAGCAAGGACATAGTAGTAGGACCATGGGGAGGGTCTGGTGGTAGCGGGTGGGACGACGGGTCGTACACCGGCGTTCGACAAATCGAGCTTTCATATAGGGATACCATCGGCTCCTTCAGTGTGGTCTATGATCTCAACGGTCAGCCTTTTGATGGGCCTAAGCATCCAAGCAAACATTCATTTCCGACTGTGAAGGTTAGTTTCTTATAAATAATCTTCATTTATAATTAGCTAAATACATATAAAAAAGAAAAGTCATAAACATACTAATGCTTGGCTAATTTTTGCATGGCCTTAGATTGAACTAAATTTCCCTGAAGAGTTCTTAGTGAGTGTGAGTGGATACACTTCTCCTCTATCTTGGTTGGCTACAAAGACTCCAGTTGTACGCTCGCTTACATTTAAGACCAACAAGAGAACCTTTGGACCATACGGAAACGAAGAAGGCACTCCATTCAACTTCCCAATTGAGAATGGCTTGATTGTCGGATTCAAAGGACGAACCGGTGAACTCCTCGATGCGATTGGGTTCAACTTGGCACTTTAAGATCGTATGATCTCACCAAAAGAAGAAGATTACTAAATAAAATCAAGACGACGTCTATCTTTAAAGATCGATATTTTGGCTTGTAACTAAATAAATTGAAGTCAGGCCATGTGTATATTGAATGGTAATATTTGTTGGTTTCAGTACTGACTAATGTATTATCAATATGATATACGCTAGGCATGATCTGTGGTGTGTTCGTTTAAAATGAGCTCTTTATGTAGAGCTTATTATTGTGTGCTCTATTGTGATATAATATGTGATGAATTAAGTACTATGGTATTTTTGAACTGCTCTCTCCCTCTCTCTATAAATATAGACATATTACTTTTAGTATTGGGTAATTTGTTTGTTTAGTCTCTTAATTATGAATTTCCTATAACTTTGATCCTTGAATATTTGATATTGGTAAATTAATCTCTGAATTTTTAATTTTTGGCCGTTTAAGTCCCCGACTTTGAAATTGATGATTTTTTTTATTAAAATTAGTGTATATAATCATGTTCTAAGTCCTTGTTTACATGAAATTTTACTAAAAATAATTAAACTAAGTATAAAAGTTCCTCTTTATTCTTCTTAAAACACTAAAAAACTAAAATCTTTTGAACTTAATATACTAATTTCTTTAAAAATTTTAGTTATTATACGATAGGAATACGATTATCTATGTTAAATTTTAGAAATCATCCATCAATTTTAGTATGCGGAATCAAAATTGTCAAAAATAAAAGTTCAAGTACTAATTTGCTAAAATAAAAAATTTAGAGATCAAAGTGACATAATATTCATAATTCGGGGACTAAATGAACAAAGTACCCTTTAATATTTTCTCTGGTTCTCATTTCAAATATTTTCTTTTCACTCTTGGTAGCATCACTCTTCTTTTGAATTTTGGTTTGTTGAAATTTTTTTTTATATATAAATGCTTAATTAGTTATTTTTTAAAAAATTTGTTATTCTCTTCAGAGTTTAGTAAGAATATATAACTAATTAACAAGATTTAAAATATATCTCAAGCTTAGTACATTAATTGTGGTGTACTTGGGATGTTTTAAATGAGCTCTCCATGCAGATCTTGTCAGTGCGTGTGCTCTATTGTGATAAAGTATACGAACTATAGTGTTTTTTAACTCCTCTCTGTCTCTCTCTCTCTCTCTACATACACACACACACACACTATTATTTTAGAATTTTCTCTTGCTCTCATCTAAAATATTTTCTTTTCACCCTTGCTAGCTAGCATCACTCTTCTTTTGAATATTAGTTTTTTGAAAAAAATTTTAATATAAAAATGCTTTTTAGGTAGTTATTTTATTTTATTTTTAAGTAATTAGCTCAAATAGTTTCTAAACTTTTTAAAATGTGATAGTTTAATAACTCTTTTTTTTTTTTTTTTTTTTACCGGGATGAACTCTTACGATATTAGTCTTGATAGTCCTTTCCGTCCAAAACCGTTAAGTTTCTAACTGAATCATCTCACATGATGATTTTTTCATCTAAAAGACCAAAAACCTGTTGAATCTTAAGCAATAAATAAAAAAGAAAATAAAGAAGAAAAAGGAAAGGGAACCCCATTTCCCAAATCCCAGAACCAACGAAACTGGAGCACAGACTCAAAACTCCAAACATGCTCTCCAGCTTACTTCACAGTTCACATATAGACTCATTGTCTATCCTCAACATGTTTCGTTTTGTTTTTATGTTTTGAATGTAATTTTTGCATTTTTTGGGTATTGGAATCACAATACAAAACTGGAGATTGCAAATGATGGTGAATAATAGTAAAAGGTCAGCATGAAAAGTGGTGGCGATGGCGATGGGTTTGAGGGTGTTTATTTATTTATTTATTTAAGTTAACGCTTTCGCAACCTCTTCCACAGAAAAAGGTAAAAAAATGAAAGCTTTATAAAGGGTTTCTTCTTTTTTCGATCTGAATTTTTTCTGCTTAGATTCAAAAAGAAACTCACAAAGATTCATGTACTATAGTTTGGTTGATCTGCCTCATTGGAGGTGTGTATTTTGTTGTTTGTGTGAATACTAAAAAAAAAAAAAAAAATAGGTTAACTCATTATATATTCCAAATTCCCATACATTGTGTTGGAATTTGGTGATTATTTGCAGATTTAGAAGATTTAAAATAGTTTGCTAATTAGTTTCCCAATTTCCCGATTATTAGTTTCCTGATTTTTTTGTAATAATTAGTTTCCTAAGTTAGTTTAATCTATGTTCTTATAAATTGTACCTTTTATTGATGATGAATAATAAAAGTAAAAATGTAGTCTTATATTTCTTTTTATTAACATGTAATTATTAGAAGAATATATATATATATATAGCATAAACAACAAACAAGTGATTCAAATAAAATATAACGAAAATGATTACACCGAAACTCAAGCTTAACTTGAAGAAAATAACACAAATAAGATCGTCGAGGCATGTGAGACACGCTTTCCTTAAAACAGATTCGTCCCCTCCGATAAGCGCACGAGGTTTTAAAGGACGTCTGTCTCTCAGGATACAACGACAAACAACGGTAGTCTAGCACGATCGAATCCAGCGAACTTGAAACACTGCCTTCCCTCTATCACCAAAACTCAAAAACCACGACCACAACAAGAAGAAGAAAAATGAGAGCAAGGAAAGAAAACAGGTGCTTGTGCTGTGTGTTCAAGGTGTGATTTCAAGCTTGTGGAGGGCATCTTTTATAGGCTCAAGGATGGGGTGTTACAAAAACCAAAAGTCATTGGTTTTAATTCGGATTAATGCACCATTAGTGCTGCCCATTTACACTTGGAATATGAACAATTTCCAGAAGATGGAAAGACGAAAACTATTCATATTCTGGAAAAATAAATCCGGAATTATGTTGGAGAAGAAGAAGAAGAAAAAATTCCAAAACAAAGCCTGCGCAAGCTCGACAAACCGGCATTCGCGTAACATAGTTTGCTAATTAGTTTCCCAATTTCCAGATTATTAGTTTACTGATTTTCTAGTAATAATTAGTTTCATAAGATAGTTTAGTCTTTTTATTGATGATAAATAATAAAAGAAAAAATGTAGTCTTATCTTTTAGTTAAGATGTTGAAATTTGGTGATTATTTCTGGATTTTGAGTATTTATTTGATTTAAATAAGATTGTATACCCGTAGATTTGATTGCTAATTAGTTTCCTAATTTCCCGATTTCTTATATATATATTTTTTAAAAATTCCCCACACATTGTTCTTCTGCCACGTGTTGTTTGGAAAGATAATATAATAAACTTGTAATGATATGATTAACTAGTAATTTCGACATAAAAAAATTAACAATTAACATAGAAAAAAAATGACAATGAAATATTAAAATGATTCGAGACACAACTTTTAAATAATAACGTTGAGTGAAACCAGTCGGTGCACATAACTTTGCCTATTTTCAAGTCTATGTAGTTGTAAGCATAATCATACGAGGATTTAATAACTGACTTTATGAAAAGTTTGAATCTCCTATCTTAAAAAAATAATAATAAAATAAAATTTTGACACGTAGTAAGCACAGTAAAAGGAAGTTAACTAGATTTTGCTTGTGTGCTCCTTATCTATCTACGTTAAATAGTACTTAACAAGCATTAAACAAAGCACTAAATTCCAAACAACTTAGCTATATTAGATACGTTCTAAGTACAGTTACTAAACTTTCCATTAAAAAAAAAAGTACTGTTACTAAACAGGTGAAAAATTGCGTGTCTCTTTTGTCGGCATACGCAAACAAAAAAGTAATGCGAGAATGATATCGTTTAGATATGTCTCAATATTTTTATCTATAAACTAGTGTATCTTCTTCACATGAAAAGTGAAAATTCTTCTCCTTCTACCAAATTTTGTCTCTTTAACTTAGCCATTGTTTCATTAGCACTAGTGTTTCATGCAGCAACTGTGGCACGTTACTAGTGATTGAGAGAATGTCAATAAAAAATAAAAAAAAATAGTAAATAGCAAATAACAATTGCATTAAAAATTAAATAACACAGTACTTTTCGTTGTAAACTTTGAACTAATTATAACCTAAACGCTAGAGCTATTCATTTAGTTGTAATACAAAACTGAGAATGCGCCTATAGTAATGAAAAATCAAAACGCTAACACACTAATCATCGTTAATATTAAAATGTCAAATTCAACGTATCTTGTATTGAATTTAGTGTTAAATATGGTATTATGTATTACGAAAAGGAAGGTCTTCAAAATTGATTCTCACAGGAAAAAGTGGCTTTGTTAGCAGGTCTGCAACTTGGTGCTGAGAAGAAACATGAATAGCCTTCAAACAACCATTCTGTATCTTTTCTCGCAGCAGATGGCAGTCTATTTCTATGTGTTTTGTTCTGTAATGACTAACTTTTTACGATATTACGATTTCCTTTTTAAAGGAATTAACGTGTACCATGAAGGTATTTATGAAAAAGCCTGATTAGGATTTTATCAGATTTTGTGAGTTCTTATGATTTTATAAGACTCAGTAATGAATTGCTTAGTCAAGCATATAGCCTTTTGAGCAAAAAGGTATAATGAAAAGTTATGATTTTATGTTGGTCAAAGTTTGACCAGAAAAGTCAATAGTTGACTAAAAAAGTCAAAGGTATGACGGTACTGTAATATGATTAGCAGTATGAAAAATATACTGTGAAAAACCGTCATTACGGACAAGATAGTAAGAATAAGATTCAAAACAACTATAGAAAAATCAGGCACATTATTTAGGATATTAAGGGCTAATTGGCTTTAAGTTATAAGAAAAAATTTTACGCAGTCCATTTTTACACAGATGAATTATGGACTGCAGTCCAGTATAACAGTACTGTTATTAGTTAAGAGCAATATTGGAAATATCTGTATTAGTATGAATATGGACTGCATTTTAAGAGAAAAAGCCAAACAAGGCTTAGAGGGAGGACACCTCACCATGAAATAATTACATAATTTTTGAAATTATTGAAATTATGGAAAGAAATGGAAACTTAGTCTCCAAGCACCCATAATGGCCGGCCACATGGAGGGGCAATGAGCAAAATTATTTTATTTCAAGGGCTAATGAGCAATTTTGAAGAAATCCAAATCACCTATAAATAGGTGAAAGGGGGGAGGTTATTTGGTTCACAAAAATTGGAAAACACCCCTAAACTATGCCCAAAAATTTGCTCACTCTCTCTCCCTCTAAAAATCCGAACCCAAGTAAAGAAAGAAATAAGAAAAAAGTGAAGAAGAAAGTGTTAGGGGGTGGTCGGACTTTGTTAGAACAACAAGCAAGTGGCCGAAAATTTTGGGAACCCACAAAGCCTAGGGAGGCCGGTTGTGGTGGAGAGCCAAGGGGGAGCAAGTGGCTCGGTTTTTGGAGAAGAAAAGCAAGAAGAAATTGTTGGATCCAAGCTTGATAATCATCTTCCAAATTCTAGAGGTAAACCCTTTGGACCCTAAGCTTTTCAATTCAAGTTTCAATTTGGAAATTCAAGTGTATTTTCAAGTTGGTTTGTAAGAGCATAAGCTCATTCTATTTCCATTGCTCTAGTTTAGATTTTAGGTTTTGTGCTTGATTAGGTAATTATGTGGTTTTGATTTAATATGCTATGCTTGATTTTGTGATTAGGGTTGCATGATTCTAGGGTTTGCTTGTATGCTTTATGATATGGTTGTATGTCCCCAATATGTTTAAGAATGTTGTAGGTTATGTATGTTAGGTTATTAGATGGTGATGAATGGATATGCAAACCCAAAATTGTTGCAAACCCTAGTTTGGTGCAAGAACACCCAAGGGATTTGCATGTGAATGCATGGTTATGTGAAGATGAAATCTTATGTTAGAAAATGCTGCATGACTGTTATAGGCTCCGGTTGCAACCGGTTGAGGTAGAGAGCGCGTATTAGGACGTAAAATGGACTTAAGCAAGAAAACTGCCAGTTTGGGTAAAACTGGCCAGTTTTCTAGAAAGTCGGATTTGAGGCCCTTAGAGGCCGAATTTAGAAAAACTTAAAACATGAAAGTTGTAGATAAGGGATTTTCCTAGTGAATAAGATGGAAATTTTTCAAAAATAAGGCTCCAATGGCCTTAGTTTTTACAAAAATCCGAACCTGGTCATGCCCAGACTTCATGCACGGTCAGGCAGGTTCAACAGGGGAAATGAGTAGGTTAGAGACTGAACTGGGTCTTGAGTAAAACACAAAAGTTGTAGGGCTTTCGAGTTCTAAAAACTTTTGTGAAGACAACTTTTTTGGATTCAACACATATTTTTAAATATAATTGGATTTTAAAAACTGTGCAGGAAACAGGAAATTCCTGCACAGGATTTTCTAAAACAGTGCAGGAAAAGGACATTCCTGCACATACACTGATAAATTGACTGTGGAAAACTGTTCCAAAGGTAGTTTCCAACACTTAGTAATTTTTATAAACCCTACTCAAAGAGTTACAAATTTTTCATAAGTTAAACAAGGATTTTTGTATATAAAATGGACATAAAGTGCTAAGTTTTTCCAAAGTAAAGAAAAATAAGTTTTGGACCACAAGTTGTCTTAAAAACTTGATAATAAGATAATGACCAACGGTAACCGGGAAGGATACCCGAGTTTCTAGCCCAAGGTTACCCATAGTAACCCAATAGGATTCAACTTAGGAGTTTGGGCTTAGTAACCCAATAAGAGTTGACCTAAGTTTGACCCAAGTTTAGTTCACATCAAGGGTTGCTCAATGTAAGCAACCCAACAAGATACTAAGTTTAATTATGGGCTTAAAACCTAGGGTTCCTTGTAATAACCCAATGGATTATGGATTGAGATGATAAGGCTTAGGCCCAAGGTTAGGAGTAGTATCCTAACACTATTCATGTATGCTTGGGCTTAGTACCCAAGGTTACTCTAAGTAACCTAATAAGTTATGATCTAAGTATGGTAGGCCATGAGCTCTAGGATTACTTGTAGTAATCAAGCAAGGTATCATGTGTATGTATGGGAGACATATAACTAAGGTTATGTATAGATGTTGGTTAGGTTATCAACATTTTATGAATCCTTACCCTATGTCCTTTGTAATAGCAGGAGGTAGCCTATTGTTGTAACCTGATTTGGAGCAACACAGCATAGGACATAGCCTACGAGGTAAGTACAACTCCGCCTACAGCATAGGCTTTTTGTTGTGTTACTTGCCTGATGTGTTTTATGCCATGATATGACATGATGAATGATATGTTAAAGTTTATGTGATGCTATGATATGATGAATGATGTGTTAAGTTTATGAAATGTCATGATATGACTTATGATTTATGTATGTGTGACATCATGAAGCATGTTCACCAAATCATATGATAAGAATAAGCTCAAAGAATGAGATGATGAAAATTAAGTATGATGGCAAGCAAGCTTGCCTGTGTCGTACCGACCCGCTCTTAGGTCGGGTTTGGTCTACGGTTTGTGTTGGAAATGGACTGGCCGCCCCAATTACTCCATAGCTGCGCGCCACGGTACGGACACTTATGTTAAAGGGCCCATAGTATGTTAAGTTAAGAAAGAATAAGAAAGCATAATGAAGCATAAACGGTTCATGCATGGTTATGATATGTTATGTTATGTTATGTTTTGTTTTGTGTCGCAAATGTAGTAGTTGTACTTGCTGAGCGAAAGCTCACGTCTTACGTCTATGCTGTAGGTAAGCAACCTATCGGCAATCTCTGATGCAAGATGGTGGAGCATGGCACTGCTAGCTGTGAAATGTGGGATGGTGGCCGCTACGCGTTTTGTTTATTATATGTGTATTATTTCAAGTTCAAACACTTTTATTTAGTGAACGGTTATACGTACGTAAGCTTTCGTGTGAGTTTGCGCCGTCTAAAAAAAAAAATCTGCTAATTACGCTAAGTAAGTAAGTACGGAGGATATGTTATATACGGAAGCGGCTTGCGCTAGGCGGGTCGTTACATGTTCGCTCATGAAAGACCGGATTAGCAGCTATAAGCAAAGCTGCTTGATTGTCACAGAACATGCAACAGAGCTGGACTTGGATGAGCTATGTGCAAATCCTTGAACAAAGATAGCAACCACATAATTTCACAGGTTGCATTAGCCATAGACCTGTACTCAGCTTCAGTCGATGATCTGGAAACTGCTTTTTATTTTTATTTTTATTTTTTTTTTATTTTTTTTGCAAGAGACCAGAGAGTCTCCAATAAACACACAAAATCCACTAATGGATTTTCGTGTATATGGACAAGAGGCCCAATCTGAATCTGCAAAACCTTTTAACTCAATTGATGATGAAGACGGGAAGAAAATTCCCTGACTTGCCGCGGTTTTGACATACTGAAGCACACAATAAGCTGCTTGTAAGTGAGGAACTCTTGGTTTGGCTAGAAATTGACTCAGGTGATTCACTGAGCAAGGCAAATCTGGCCTAGTTATTGTAAGGTACAGAAGCTTTCCAATCATCCGTCTATACAAAGATGGATCATCCAATAAAACTCCTTCTTGAGATAGTTTGACATTAGGATCCATAGGTGTTTTTCTTGTCTTACACCCAAGATAACCTGTCTCGGATAGTAGTTGCAAGGCCTAATGACGTTGGCTAAGAGAAATGCCCTTGGTGGATCTAGCAACTTCAAATCTCAATAAGTACTTTAGATTCCCTAGGTCCTTACGCTTGAAATGGCTATTGAGAAAAACACTTTTAAGTCTGCTACATGCTCTTGACAATTACTGTAATATCCAAAATTTTTACGAACTCATGATTTTCTTGTATATAAGAAATCTAAAGCTCGTATTATGTGTTTATGTGCAATTTTATGAAAATTATGAATACCAATACAAAATTCATAGTTTTATCAGTACGGAGTTGAGTTCTCGGTAAATTAATTACGAGACTCCATAAGAGGTCTTTTAAGAAAAAAAAAATTGCATGACGAAATTTCATAAATTTATGATGGTCAAAGTTGACCAGAATAGTCAAAGGTTGACCAAAGAAGTCAAACATAAGACGGTACTGTGATACAATCAGCAGTATGGGAAATATACTGTGAAAACCGTCTTTACAGACAAGATAGTATAATTAAGTTTTAAAACCACCATAGAAAAATCAAGCACCTAAAATAGGATATTAAGGGGCAAAGGGCTTTAAATAAAAAGAAAAATTTTTATACAGTCCAACTATACACAGATAAATTTTGGACTGAAGTTCAGTATAACAGTACTGAATTGTACTGTGTATTAGTAAACACAGTATTAGAAATATCTGTGTTGGTTTAAAATGGACTGCTTATTGAAGAAAGTAGCCAAACAAGGCCTTAGTGTGACATCAATTTTATTTGGATTTATGACATCATAATTCCATGAACCAAGCATGTAAAGACAAGTGTCTTGTTCTAGAACATTCTTCCTTGTTCTCCAAGCTTCATGGCCGGCCACCTTGCATGCCAATTGGCAAATTTTTCAAAAATTTAGGGGTCAAAATTGAATTTTTAAAAGTTCCCTTTTGCCTATAAATATGGGTGACTTTTATTCATTTTTATTCAAAAATTTGGGGAGGTTCTTGCCAATTTTCTCCTTGAAATCAGCAGCCAAGGAAGAGAGAAAGGGGAAAGAAAAATCAAAATTTCCAAAGGGGTTTTGCTTAGGAGAATTCGGATTTGAGCTAGAGCCAAGAAAAAGTTTGAAAAAAAAAATTTTTGGAACCCATTGTGGCCAAGTGGCCGGCTGTGATAAGGAGAAAAGGTAAGGAAAAATGTTATTTGGTTTTGGTTGATTTTGGTTTAAGGAAATACCAAAGAATTAACTAAAATTTTGGTGCAAGATTTGGTGGAGGAACCGGTTGGTGGCAGCCAAGGAAAAGAAAGAAAAGTTTTGGGATCCAAGCTTGAGAAATCAATTCCAAACCCTATAGGTAATCTTTCCAACCCTAAGCTTTAATTTGAGCTTTCAATTTGGAATTTAGTTGTATTTCAAGTTGAAAAATGTAAGAGCATAAGCTCAAGTTTTCTTTACCCTAGATTTGTTAGGTGTGGTGCTTGATTTAGGTATTAAGGGTGGTTGGTTTGATTTTGTGCTTTGCTTTTTGATTTATGCTTGTTGGATAGGTTGCATGCTAGATGTGAATGGTTGTGTGTCCCCTGATTTTTTGGTCCAAAATCTGCCCTAGGCAGTGCATGTTTGGCTGCTAGCTTAAGGGTGGATGATTGATGCTTGTTGGAATGAGATGCAAAAGTTAGAACCATGCAAACCTAGGATTAGAGCTTTTTGGGTTTGGTTTGCATGGACCCGTTCGAGCTGCATGTGACTGTATGTGGGACGTTAGAAACGCTGCATGTTCGTTTTGTAGGCTCCCGAAGTGGTCGGTTGAGTTAGACTTCGCGAAATAGGACGTAAACCGGACTTAACAACCGAAACTGCCAGTTCGGATTCGAAACTGGCCAGTCTCAGGAAAGTGGAAATTTGAGGTCTTTAGAGGCCGAATTGGGTAAAACGTAAAACATGAAAGTTGTTCGGAACGATTTTTCCTAGGGGACAACGTGGGAAGAATCCCAAAATGAGGCTCTAATGGCCTCCGTTTCTATAAAAACCCGAGGCTGGTCTGCCCAGACCCAATTAATATGATCAGCCAGTTTCAAACAAAAACTGACAAAAATACAAGCAGAACTAGATTTTTCGTAAAACATGAAAGTTTTAGAATTTTTCGAGAGCTACAACTTTTGTGAAAACAAGTTTTTCAAATTCGGAGTGGATCTTTAAAACTGACACTGTTTTACGAGGGGTGTGCAGGGAATCGAAAATTCCTGCACATGAATTTTTACAAACATTTCCGAAAAAAACTGTATTTTGTTTAAAACCGCTATTTTAAGTATAAAAACTGTTCCAAAGGTAGTTTTTAACCTTAAATGACTTTTATAAAGATCCATTTCAAAAACATGAATTTTTACAAGAAGATTAAGGAAATTTTGAAGCTAATTACACAAGATTTTCAAAAAGTAAGAAAATAGAATTTTTGAGATAAATTGTAAACAAACCGATTACGGACAGTAACCAGGAATAATACCCGAGTTACTGGGCTTAGCCCCAAAGCCCAAGGTTTACCATAGTTGACCAAGGGTTGACCATTAGTTGATCAAATATTGACTTTGGTTGACCCAATATTTAATTAAGTATAGCCTTAAGGGTTACTCACTACAACCCTAAGGATATCGAAAACCCAATAAATTATAAAGCCCAAGGTTTTTAAGAAAACCTAGCGATATGTCAAGGGCCTAGCCCAAGAGGTTATCCAACGTAGCCTCTTAAGGAATAATCAAAGTTCGATTATTCTTAAACAGTAGGATGACTAATTGTGACCAAGTGAGATATCAGGTATCGGGGACATACAACTAAGATTTTGTAGGCATGTTGGTTAGGACACCAACATTCCATAGCAAGAATTAGACTCTTATCTATATCCTTCATCAAGCAGGAGGAAACCTGCAGCTGTACCCGGAAGAGGAGCAGCATTACGTACGACATGGTAAAAGAGGCAAGTATCGAACCTCACCTACAGTATGAAAATAGTAAAAACTATTTTCAAGTATACTATATTTTCAAGTATACATGCTATGTAGTGTCATGTTTTCAGAAATACCATGTTTTCAGAAATGCCATGTTTTCAAAAATGCCATGGTTCCAGAAATGACATGCTTTCAAGAAGGCCATGTTATGGCAAATGTTGAGTATGATATGACATAGTGACATCATGAAGCATGTTCACTAAGGTTAAATCACATGGTAAGATAAATCAAGTAAGGTGTCGTACCAACCTCCCGTGATCGAGGAGGCTACATGTTTCAGTTGTGATATTCACCTTCCGTGATCGAGAAGGGTCCAGTTATAATTCCCAGAACTGTTAGGGCCTTGCAAACCCTAGCTTTGTCTGGAGGCTGCGCGCTTTTGGTACGGACACTATGGGCCCACATGTTGAGACAAGATAATAAAGATTGAGTCTATAATGAAACATAAGAGATTCAATCAATCATAAATGGTTCATGCATGAGTTTCGTGATGATTGGCATGTTTCTGTTTTAAAGATGCTTGGAATATTTTTGTGAGGTTATGTTTGAAATTGCTGGGCGAAAGCTCACTCTTATATTTCATACTGTAGGTAAGAAGCCTGCAGCTTAAGTGGTGGGCTATGCGGACGATGCGGCGGGTGAATGGCGGTGTGGGATACCACTACGCATAATTTTCCGCATTCAATATGTTAATACTTCAAAAAGTATATTATGTTTTGTTATATGTATGAAGTTTGAAGACTTAAAATTATACTTTCAAAATGGTATGTATGCTTAACAAGTTTTTCTCTACAAGATGACGTATGTGAATATGTTTTAAAAAGAAAAAAAAAATTTCTCAAATTTTCAAGTAAAGAACAAGTATGTATGGTGTCGACCTGGCTTGGGAAGTCGGGGCGTCACAATTACTAGCTATAACAATATCATCAACATAAACCAATAGAGCAATGAAGGAATTACCACTGATTTTAATAAAAAGTGAGTTGTCTGCAGCAGATTTCTTGAAGCCTTTCTCTATTACAACGCTAGCGAATTTGGAGAACCACTGTCAAGAAGCTTGTTTGAGCCCAAAAAGGGACTTGCGTAGTTTGCAAACTGTTTTAGAAGGTAAAGGCTCCCCCTCACGGTGAAAACCTGGAGGCAAAGACATGTAAACTTCCTCCTAAAAATCACCGTGCAAAAATGCATTATTAACATCAAGTTGAGTGAGACTCCAACCACAAATTGCAGCTAAAGCAAGAATAACTTAAACAGTCACCAGCTTCACAACTGGGGAAAAGATGTCTAGATAATCTATACCTGCTTGTTGAGTATAGCCCTTTGTCACTAACCAGGCTTTGTAACATTCCAAAGAACCATCAGCGCGGTACTCAATTCGATAAACCCATTTGCAGCCCACAGGATGTTTACCATGAGGTAAAGTTGTCAAAGACCAAGCGCCATTACTCTTAAGAGCGTGCAACTCTTCTGACATGGCTTCTTGCCACTCGGGATTAACAGCAGCCTGTGAGTAAGATGTGGGTTCGACATTGGAAGAAAGAGCATGGACATAGGCTTTGTGAGAAGGAGATAATCTATCATAATTGAGAACCTTAGACGAAGATGGGATGTAGAAGGAGAAATATCCAGTATAGCATACAAATGATAGTCACGCAAATACGACGGAGATGAGAAGGACGAGAAGACGATGAAGAAGATGAAATGGAATTTTGTGGAAGAGATTCAGAGGAATTAGAAGACAACTCAGTGGGAGGAAAAGGTAATACATGGTCAGAAAAGAAGTCTAAGGAAGAAGGTTGTTGTTCGCCAAAAATAATATGTATGCGAAAATACTACGCAAGTGCACGTAATCGAACAAGTAATATAGTAGCAAGTAAGTATCGTCTCCATAGGGATTGTATTACCAAAAATCTAATTACAGAAAAACAATTGTTCTAAAACAAATTTGAAAATGATTTGAGCACTAAAATTATAGAAAATGAATATAAACGAATGGGTGTATTTAACAATGCAAACAAAAGGTAAAACGTGACAATATCTAAGGCTTAGGCTGTGAATCAATGATGGGTAATGGCTAGAATTACTGATTTCCCCTCAGTTGCAAATCTGACCGCAAATGCTGTAGGATTGCTGTAGCAAAGTTTATCCAGTCAACTAAAAATTCTACACAATCCTCTTCCGAAAGATTTATGCTTCAGTTCTTTAAACCAAAATTAACATATTCCTATGCATCTCAGTTTTCCAAACATAAGATTGAGTACCAATTTTAACGGGTTGTACAAGGTATTAATATATTCCTATATTATACACTTATATTATTCAAGCTAGATCCAACCAAAATTAACCTTTCCAAAATTAATTCTAGTTTCTACACTCTACCAACTGATGGTCAGTCAATCAACAGAGATTTAGCAATACAAAACACTTGAATAAACTGAATTGAAAAGTACTAAGCATTTAACATAATAAGCAAATCTTCATTACAACCTTGGTTCCATCAATAATCCTAGCTACGAAAATTAGTTCATGATTCGTTCAACAAAATCAAAACCAAAAGAATCAACAAGGAAAGTCATGGTTCACAGAGAGAAAAAACACAAAAATCCCAAAAGAAGTCAGATAACTAGAATTGGAAAAACCATAGAGGTGAGCATGTGAAGTGATGAATTCATTCTATCCAACCAATGGCTCCAAACTGCCTTCGAAATTCTCCGTGGACCTCTTTCTCTTCTTTTCCCCTATGGTTTTCCTCACAGCTCTCTTTTCACCAAAATGGTGTATTTCGGCTCTGCCCTTTTTTCTTTTCCAGCCAAATGGCTTTTTTTTTTTCCAAACGTTAACTTTCCTATTTATCCCAATACTCCCACAGATGCCCTAGCTGCACGTGCCCTCTTGATAGCTAATATTGGTGGCCTTCTTACAGCTGTCATGCACAGACAAAATGGGCAAATGAATCACTGCCAGCTGTAAAGCATAACTGGGGTCCACATGTGCTTTTAATTTAATTCTTCACTGCTGCAATTTTGCTGTAGCATTTCTGCAGCAATCTGATGCACTTCAGCTGCTTATTTCATCATCTCCTCTAGTCCAGTGGGCCTTCACCTTTTTGGCACTGTGGGCTCCAGCTGTAAGGCAACACAAAATTAAACTTAAAAATATGCTAAAGGCCAAAAATATCTACAACTCTTTACCCTTTCTTTAACTAAAGCAAACAAATTAATATTATATTAAACACTAAAACTAAGGCATATTATCTTGAAATATCAACAATTAATAAGCTTAAAAGCATATTAAATAACTCTATTTTATAGAGTTATCAGTTGTGTATGAGTGGTGTGGAAGGAAAAATAGATTAATGGAAAACAACATCTCGGGAGATGAATAGAGTATTGGTAGAAAGATCAAGGACTTTATAACCTTTAAAACCAGGAGGATATCCAAGAAAAACTGATTGAGTAGCTCTCGGAGAGAATTTTGAACGATTACGAGTTAGAGTGGAGGCATAGCATAGACAACCAAAAGCGCGCAGGTGAGAGTTTGACAGTTTTTTATTACAAAGAAGCTCAAAAGGAGTCTTGTGAGATAGAAGTGGGGAAGGAGTCCGATTTATGAGATAGACCGAAGTAAGAATGCATTCTCCCCAATAAATCAAAGGAATATTTGATAGGAAATGGAGAGCACGAGCAACATTTAGAATGTGCTGATGCTTTCGTTCCACCACTGAATTTTGTTGAGGGCTATCAACACGAGAGTGAAATGGAAGAATTCCCTTGGCACGAAAAAATTCAGAGAATGAAAGTTCTGGTGCATTATCAGAACGAACAGCCTTAATCTTAGTGCCAAATTGAGTTTCAATTAACGAAAAAAAAAATCATGAAAAATGTTTGTAACATTAGATTTAGCACTCAAAAGATAAACCCAAGTGAATCGAGTGCAATCATCAATAATGGTAAAAAAATAACGATATCCTTTAATAGTCATGGGTGTAAACGGACCCTATATATCACAGTGAACTAATTGGAATGGTAAGCTAGACAGAGAATTAGAAGAAAGAAAAGGCAAGCGTCGTTGGTTAGCCAAGTGACAAATTGAACAATGATCAGGATTGGTAGAACCTTGAGAAATATTTAACTCATTACGCAAAATTTGAAATTTTGCATAAGAAGGGGTGGCCCAATCTATAATGCCAAAAGTTCTGTTGAGACATTGAAACATTGTTACATTTTGCCGAAATATCAGAAAACTGAGAACTAGAATTGGTGGTGTCCAAGATATAAAGATTGTCATGTCTCCAACCCATCCCAATCATTTTGGCCTGTGAACGGTCCTGGATAGCACAAGAATAAGAGAGAAAGTTAACAGACTACCTATGACTTTATGTATAGTTCGTATTAAAATTTGTATAGAGATATTGTAGAATAATGATTTTCTAACTCAATGTTAAAATTTGATATCGATGTACGTAGTTAATTAATAATGTATTTAAGATTGATCTAAGCGCAATTACTAATTAGCTAAACAACCAAAAAATGTTGCTCTCTTCAGTTTGCATTTCTATATCTATAACTTGTATACAAGGGAGAATCGATTTTGCATATTCTTTTTGTTATTGATGCACTACATACATAATTTGCTTGTTTGAATTCTTTCTTGGTTTTTTTTTTTTTTTTTAATAATTCTTTTTTGAAATGTTTCTCGTACAATATAATGCTTCCTTGCTAATTTTTTTCTCCTCAAATATGTTCTAAATTAACCGTTTTTCAGCAATGGTCTGAAATAATATATATTTTTTTAAATATATATATATGATCTTATAATAAACACTTTTTAAAATGATAGATAATTCAAAATACTGAGATAATTTTTCTGTAATGTGTTTGATTTTTTTTTTTTTTTTTTTTAAGAATCTTTCATCTACTGTTTAAGTGTTTCTACAAAAACAGAAGATCTGTTTTACTTCAACTTAAAGCATGTTTGCTTAAATTTTTTTTTTCTTTTGCTTTACAAAAAGTGTTTCATTTTTAAGTGTTTCTTATATTTAAAATTTCTTCTGCAATTTTCCTTCAATTTTCTCAAATATGTCCCTGCTTAAGAATTTTTTTTCATGCTATTCAATAAATTTTTTTTTTTCAATTGTAGCACTAGTAAATACTTTTTTTTCCGTACGTGCGTCACCGAAATAAATTTCACATGTATCCAAAGATTTGTGGTTTTTTATTAGACATCATAATTTTAATATTGCAAATTAGTTGTTTTTATTCATACGGAATATCAATATTTTACATTTCCTATTTATCTAATGAGTTTTGACTATTCTATATTCAAATATATTAGCTATTTCAAATGAAAAAAAATTAAATTGGTTGTAGTTATGCATTGTTACATCACTGTGTTTGAAGATGCAACAATTACAAGATAAATATATATATATATATATATATATATTCACTGAGGACATGCCTATTATAAGTTTGAATAAAAAAGGTACGAAAACGACCATGTTTATTTTTTATTTTTTAATTAATAGAGAGGACATAAATCAACAGGTGTATCAAAACATGACTAGACTTAATTAAATTCATAATATTTTACATATAAACTAGTATATCTTTTATATAGAATTAGTGCATATGCACTTCTACTTCATATTTTATCTCTTTTCTTCAACTCATGTATCCAACGATCAAGAGATATTTTATGTAACGATCCGTCTAGCACGGACCGTTACCGTACATACATACATACTTAACTTGTCTTACCTACTTATTTACTTAACAAATATAGTAGAATTTTTTTTTTTTTCTACTGGAGTACTGTTTGGAAATAACATGAACATTAAATATTAAACATAATTTACAGAAGACGTAGCGGCTTATCCCTTCTTTCACAGTTGCCCCGCCAACTCCACCATCTTGTATCAAAAATCGCCAGTAGGTTGCTTACCTACAGCATAGACATAAGGCGTGAGCTTTCGCTCAGCAAGTACAACTATTTTATCCGTAAGACAAACAATTATAAACTTAGAATAGCATGTCCTAACATATTATAATCATGCATGAACCAATTATGCTTCATTATGCTTATTTTATCATGCTTTCTTAACATACTTTGATTCCTTAACTTGCTTATGGGCCCCTTATCATGAGTGACCGTACCGGGCGCGCAACTATGGAGTGGTTGGGGCGGCCAATCCATTTCCAACTCAATCCACAGTCCTACCCGACCTTGGACGGGTCGGTACGTCACAGGCAAGCTCGCTTGCCATCATACTTATTTGTCATCTTGACCTTGTTCTTATTATTTGTGAACATGCTTCATGATGTCACATGAATATAACTTGTAATCATATATTAGTCATGCCATCTATTTGATATTTTAAATCATAGCACATAACATACATTGCATCATACATCATGTTACAACCAAAAAGCCTATGCTGTAGGCGGAGTTGCACTTACCTCTCTTACTATGTCCCTCTTGATGCTGTTCTCTTACTGGGCACAGCTGCAGGCCTTCTCCTGCTTGAATAGGGACATAGGTAAGAGTCCAATTCTCATTGTGCAGTGTTGGAGTCCTAACCAACATGCCTACGAATTTCTAGTTGTATGTCCCCGATACTAGATATCTGGTTTGGTCACAAAAAAATAAATAGTTATCCTACCGTTTGGGAGAAATCATTCTTTGCTTATTTCTTAAGAGATTACGTTGGATAATCCCTTGGGCTAAGTCTTTGTCAAAATGCTGGGTTTCTAAAAAAACTTGGGCTTTGGGGCTAAGCCCGGTAACTCAGGTATTATCCTTGGTTATTGTCCGTAATCGGCTTGATTACAAATTTTATCTTAAAAATCTCTATTTTCTTATCCTTTTACCATTTTGAGAAATTTAACTTTAAATCCCTTTAATATTTTTGTAACAATTCCAATCTTCAAAACAAATCTTTATAAAGGTCGTTTAAGATTGAGAACTGTCTTTGGAACAGTTTTAAGCAAAAATACAGTTTTTTTTCGAAACTGTTTGTAAAACTTATGTGCAGGAATTTTCGGTTCCCTGCACACTCTTCATAAAACAATACCACTTTAAAAATCCATTTGGAATTTGAAAAAATTGTCTCATGAAAGTTGTAGCTCTCGAAAAATTCTAAAACTTTCGTTTTTAACGAAAAATCCAGTTCTGCTTGTACTTGCGTCAGTTTTTGTTTGAAACTGGCCGATCCTGTAAACTGGGTCTGGGCAGACCAGCCACGGATTTTTGTAAAAACGGAGACCATTGGAGCCTCATTTTTGGATTCTGCCCATGTTGTCTTCTAGGAAAACTCATTCCGAGCAACTTTTGTGTTTTACGATTTACCCAATTCGTCCTCTAAGGGCCTCTAATTTTTACTTTCCCAAAACTGGCCAGTTTCGAATCCGAATTGGCAGTTTCGGTCGTTAAGTCTGGTTTACGTCCTATTTCGTGAAATCTACCTCGACCGACCACTTCGGGAGCCTACATGGCAAACACACAGCGCTTCTAACGTCCCACATGAACCCATAAACTGTCCAATTGAATCCATGCAAACCAAATCCAAAAGCTCTAAGCCTAGGTTTGCATTGACCCTAACTTTTTGCATACATTACATACAAGCATCAAACTTTGCTCCCTAAACTAGCATGCTTCAAGCACTGCCTAAGGGCAGATTTTCAGACCAAACTAGGGGACATACAACCCTAAGCATCAAGCATGAAAATTCATCATAAATAAACACAAACAATGCAAGAATTCAAGCCATACACCCCTAGATCTACAAATCAAGCACATACCACGTACTTAGGGCATAAAATGGGAAATGGACTTATGTCCTTACAACCAAATTGAACTACCTTTTAACCTTAAATTTGAACTTAAATAAGAGAGTTAGGGCTCTAGATTTTTACCTTAAACCAAAGTCAAGTTTGGTCACAAAATCTCTTCCTCCCCCTAGCTCCCTTGGCTCACGGCCACACCTCCAAATGGCACCAAAAATTTTTTTGGTTGATCTCCTTGGTAGATCCACTCCAAGCCGAGCACCTCACCAAGGTTTGGCCCCAAAAATTTCAGCTTTTCTCCTTCCCTTACTCACTCGGCCACACACCCTAAAAACCCAAAAAAATTTCTAAACTTTTCTTGGCTTTTTTTTCCTAGCTCAAACCCGAACTCCTATGAACAAAAGGCCCAAGAAAATTTCTGATTTTCTCACCCCCTTCTCTTCTCCCAATTTCTGGATTTTCAAGAGAGAATTTTACAAGAATTTCCCCAAATTTCTTGAATAAAATGAATAGGCTCAAGGGGTATTTATAGAGGTTGGGAAACTTTACAAAATTGTCAAATAGTCCTTAAAGAAATAAAAATTTGCCCACAAGGGGTCTTAGGTGGCCAGTCAAGGAGAATTCTAGAGCCAACTAATACTTTCCCAATTTTTTGATAATCCTTTAATGAAGTCATAAATCAAAAGGTGATGATGTAATCACCATTAAGCTTGTTTGGCATTTTTTCTTGCTAAGCAGTCCAAATTCAAGTTAACACAGATATTTTCAATACTGTTAACTATTAATAACAGTATTTTATCACTAAACTGCAGTCCAAAATTTATCTGTGTAAAATTTGACTGTATAAAAATTTTCTTATAATTTGAAGCCCTTTGGCCCAAGATACTCTAATTTATGTGCTTGATTTTTCTAGGGTGATTATAAATCTTAATCTTGCTATCTTGTCCGTAAAATGGTTTTTCGCAGTATATTTTCCATACTGCTTGACCATAAAACAGTATCATCATATGGTTGACTTTTCTGGTCAACCCTTGACTTTTTGGGTCAACTTTGACTTTTTAGGTCAAACTTTGACCACCATGCAAAACCATGCAAACATGAAATTTTCTATCCCTTTTTCTCAAAATGATACGTACTTAGTTAAGCAATCATTTTTAAGTCTCATAGTATCGTGAGACCTTATAATTTCAAATAAAAACCTTGTCTCAGGTTTTTCATGAATACTTTTAGAACATAACTCAAGTTTCTTTCTTTTTACAGGAAAACGTAAGGTCGTAAAAATTTAGTTATTACATTTTATGAAAAAACTTAACACATGTCAACATAGCTATTGTTTTTTAATAACAAATGTCTCCATATGATAGCTATGTCACTGTACTAAGACATTCAAACAATCCAGAGCGACTCTACTTTTGTTGTGGGTGTTTGGAAAAGCACAAATGATTTGTGCAAGCAGTAGGCAAAATTTTATTTAAGAGGGCTTGAATTAAACCAAATTTTGAACAAAAATACTACGGTAAAATCTTTTCATTTTTTTATTTTTTTATCGCTATTGTTATTTTTGTTTTTGGCTAAATGAACTGAGTTTATAATATTATGTAATTTAATTTTAATGTTTAGAAAATTGTGAAGTTATACAGTAAATATGAATTCTGCAAGAAAAAAGTTAATTATTATTTATACTGTGTCTCTAACAGAATTTTCTTATAGTACCTATCAATTTTAGAAGAGAAAAACTATGATAACGTTTAACAAATTAATGTTTTTTCGGTTGATTTTTCTAACATAATTATTAGCATAAGATAATACAAGAATAATGCTAGATGTAGTACTTTTTATCCATTATATATATAGTACTAGCTCACACATATTTTTTAATCAATGAGCGTGCAATAAATTGTTTAATTATCAACAACAGTAACTAACAGAATAATATTTTGATCAAAACAAAATTGTAGTATTTACGTACCGATTTACTTACTGAACATACATACGTCCGAAGAGATATACGTCGATAATAGTGTGTGTATATATATATATATATTTATACATAATTTCAAACTCAATTTATTAATGAAACAGATTTCGTAACTTTTTTGAACAGTAACATAACAATCAGTTGATTTAAATATATAATATTTTTCAGTAATATATGTTTATTAGATTGATAATTTTAAATGTAAATCATTTTACATAAAACTATAAGTAAATCAATTAATTGTTACATACATGATTTTCAATAGAAAGTTATAACTATTGAACCTGTTTGAATATCAGAGAAAAGAGAATTACTATATATGTATAAGAGATTGAGAAAAAGAGTTACAAATAATTTTGTGATTTTTAGTAAACTAAAGCACAATATTTTAGCATTATAATTTTAATATAAATTTTTGGTTCAATTCACATTCCCGTAAAAGTAATGGCTCCGGCACCGCTTCTATCAGAATTCTAATTATGATAACCATATATAGACTTATTAGACTTGTTATCAAATTTAAAAAAATAAAAAAAAAGTATATAGAAACATTACCACCACAAAATAAAATTTAAAGAAATCAACATGTATTTTACTTCCTAGCACTCCAAAAGAAAGACAAAATATATTGTCTAAAATTTTAATCCTTAACATTTAATAGTTAATAATGCCTTCATTAATTACATTTAAACATTTAGATTAGGCATTGATGTATGTAATCCCTTTCTTAAATAGTTATTGTGTTGTTATGTAGAATAGACTCTCTGAATTGTTGTCCCGAATTTCATGTATTATTGGTTGCCCCCCAATAGTGTTATAACATGTCATCTGAATTTAAAAATTAAGCCACATAAAAAAAGCTAAATTAATACTAAAAATTCTTGAACAAATTGATGAGTTGTCAAAATACTATTAAAGAGACAACTATTGAGATAGGAAATAAAATAAGACAACTGATTTGGACTCCTCTAAATTATTATTTATTTTTGCTTTTAATAACTATATTTGACTCGAATGTTAAAAACAATCATGGTAAAATATGTAATATGTTTTAATTGAAGTTCCCTAATTTGTTTACATTCCTTCAAAACCTTTTTTACTTCATAAGCTCTATTTTTCACTCAACAATAAAAGATTCTTCTCTTATTTAAAAGCGAAAAGCTATAGCACAAACGAGCCAATGCTAGTAATCAAGTATAGAGAGCAAAATTTCTACTTCATTTTTATTGGGGAAAATTTTCTACACGATTAACATTTTCGTTTTAATTGCTATTAATTAGGACAAGAACAAAGGCTAGTGAGGTGCTTCTAGAATCAGTAATAATGCTATATAGAAAAATGTTGAGTTAGAATCAGTAGTTATGCTATATTGAAAAATGTTGAGTTAGTATCAGTAATAATGCTATATTGAAAAATGTTGCTCAACATTTTTCAACATTTTGTCGTGGCCTGCTTTTCTTCCAACTTTTCACGCTCAACTTAACCACCTGTACCTTAAATGGGAATTCTACCTTTCACACTTAACTTAATCCTTAAAACAAAATATGCGTTTTCCCTAACACATCATTCTCATCCCAACAATGTTTTTATTTTTATTTTCATTTTTATTTTTTGGCTTTGTTTTGCTTTCGTTTTTAAAAAATTATGATTTGTATTGCTAATCAATGATTATATTTTAAATTTTTTTTTTCAACTTTCAAGTACCTAATCACATCTGGTTGCAGACATTGACTAGTAATAATATCACATCTGACTTCACTTAAAAATATGAAGTTCGAATTCCCCACCTCAAATTATAAAAAATAAAAAAATAAAAAAATAAAAAAAATAAATCACACATTCCAAAGTCCCACAGATTGTCCTTCTGCCCTTGTTGTCCGGTAATAAGGTGATATTGGACTTGATTAGTGAATCATAATAATAATAATAGGTAGACTAAAAAAATTTTAAAATAATAAATTAAAATAATTCAATAAAAGAGTATTTGGAGGATATTTTTAAACCAATCTTCAAATAATGACAGTTAGTGAAACCAATCAGTACAAATCATATTCGAACTTTGACCATTTTCAAGTCTACGTACACACATTTCAGTAAAGGAAAAAAAAAAAAAAAAAAAAAACAAAAATTAGAGTCAATATACAAACAGTAAAACATTTTTGACATGTGTTAATATGCACAGTAAAATGAAGCTGAACATGATTTTTCTCGTGCATATCTATCTACCTTAATTCATTAAACAAAAGCACTATTCTAAACAATTTAGCTATATATATATATATATATAAATAAAGAACAAACCACCCAAGTAACCCACACACTTCTCCATATCAAAAACCTCATTCTTCTTCAGTGTCGAGTCTCTCGACATCTATGTGTTTTTTTATTTATTTTAAAATTTTATTTTTCACTTTTCAATAATATCTTGGTAATGTGTCATTAGAAAAACTTACTTAAGCTGTGCTAATTTTCTTTGAAATCATCTTTCCTGTTCTCATATTCAACGTACTTTTATATCTTTACACTTATTTCGTTGGAGAGTTTGAACTTACCTAAAGACATCAATTTATTGCGACGATATAAAATATTAAGTTCGAAATTCACAATTTTTTTTTGAAGGAAATTGACACTTATAATCACAACAACGACAACAATAATAACAACAGCAATAAAAATGAAGCTTTCTTTCATGTACTACAATTTGGTTGATACTTTTAATTTCTTTTTAATTGCTATTAATTAGGATAAGGACAAAGGACAGTGAAGTTTACGAACCTTTCATTCTCATCTTAATGCTAAGCGGAAAATAATAATAATAATAATAACTTCCACTTGTTACACAACACGTCACTCTCATTCCTAAAGAGATAAATAAATATATATATATATATTATATATATATATTCCTTTACTTTGTTTCTTTTAAAATATATATATATATATATATTGTGCAAATAATGTTTTAAAAATATATTTGTTACAACTTTGAAGTATCCTGATTACATATAATTCCAAATTCCAACACATTGCCCTTCTGCCGCGTGTTGTTTGATAAGATAATTTAAACTTGTATTTGATATAATTAATTAGTTATTTCGAAAAAAAATAATAATCATAGTCAGTATAGGAAATAAAATGATAATAAGATATTAAAATAGCTCGACACTCTCGAATATTTTTAGGATTTTTTTTGAAATTATTTCGCCCATTTTCAAGTCTAGGTACAAACAATATAACATTTTTGACTTGTATTATGCACAGTAAAAGAAAGCTGAATAAGATTTTTCACTTGCGCTTCTTATCTGTCAACCTTAATTAGTATTTAACAAGCATTAAACAAAGCACTAAATTCGGCCTTTCCTACCAAAAAATAATAGTAATAATAAATAAAAAATAAAAAAAACAAAGCACTAAATTCCAATCAACTTAGCAATATATATAGAGTTAAATATATTCAAATCGGGCCTCGTGTGTACTTGGTAATACCAATATGATTGTGGGGTGTTCGTTATGTTTAAAATGAGTTAACTACTATGGTGTTTTTGAACTACTCTTCCCTCTCTCTCTCTCTCTCTCTCTATGAATATAGACATTACTTTTAGTATTAGGTAATTTGTCTGTTTAGTCGCTTAACTATGAATTTCATATTACTTTGATCTTTGAACTTTTGATGTTGGTAAATTAGTCCTTTAATTTTTAATTTTTGACCATTTTAGTCCCTGACATTGAAATTGATGAATTTTTTTTTTATTTAGTGTATATAATCATGTTCTAACTCCTTATTTACATGAAATTTTACTAAAAGTAATTACACTAAGTATAAAAGTTCCTCTTTATTCTTCTTAAAACACTAAAAAATAAAATCTTTTGAACTTAATGTAATAATTTATTTAAATTTTTTTGTTATTATGCAATAGGAATACGATTATCTATGTTAAATTTCAGAAATCATCCATCAATTTTAGTGTGAGGAATCAAAATTGTCAAAAATAAAAGTTCAAGTACTAATTTGCTAAAATCAAAAGTTCAAATACCAAAGTGATAGAATATTCATAATTCAAGGACTAAATAAACAAATTACTCTTTAGTGTTTTCTCTGGTTCTCATTTTAAATATTTTCTTTTCACTCTTGCTAGCATCACTCTTTTTTTGAATTTTAGTTTGTTGAAATTTTTTTATATATATAAATGCTTAATTAGTTATTTTTTTAATTTGTTATTCTCTTAAGAGTTTAGTAAGAATATATAACTAATTAACAAGATTTAAAATATATCTCAAGCTTAGTACATGATTTGTGGTGTGCTTGGGATGTTTTAAATGAGTTCTTTATGCAGAGTGCGTGTGCTCTATTGTGATATGGTATACGATGAATTAAAAACTATGGTGTTTTTGAACTCTTCTCTCTATCTATATATAAACATATTATTTTTAGAATTTTTTTCTTGTTCTCATCTCAAATATTTTCTTTTCACTCTTGCTAGCATCGCTCTTCTTTTGAATACTAGTTTTTTTTTTTTTTTTAAATATAAAAATGCTTCTTAGTTAGCTGTTTTAAATAATAATAATAAAAAAAGAATAATTAGCTCAAATAGTCCCTGAACTCCTTAAAAGGTGACGGTTTTGTTACTATTATTTACCAATGAGACCCTGAACTCTTAAGATGAAAGCCGTGATAGTCATTTCCGTCTAAAACCGTTAAGTTTCTAATGGAATCACCTCACATGATTATTTTTTCAGTTAAAAGACAAAAATACCCATTGAATTTTAAACAATAAATAAAAAAGAAAACAGAAACGAAAAAGGAAAAGAAAAACCCCATTTCCAAAATTCCAGAACCAACGAAACTAGAGCACAGACTCAAAACACCAAACATGCTCACACTTTTAATCACAACAACAATAATAATAACAACGTGCAGCAATAAAAATACAGCTTTCTTTCATGTACTATAATTTGGTTGATACTAGTAATTCCTTTTTAATTGCTATTAACTAGGTTAAGGACAAAGGCCAGTGAAGTGGCCTGCTATTCTACAATCTCAACATTTTTCTCGTCGCCTGCTATTCTAACAACCTTTCACTCTCAACTTAATGCAAAGCGGAAAAAAAAAAAAAAACAAAACAAAACAAAACAAAACAAAAAACTTCCAATTGGTACACAGCACGTCCCTCTCATTCCTAGAATGATATACATATAAATATATATTTTTATATTTTTACTTTACTTTGTTTCTTCTTTAAAATATATATATATATATATATTTGTGCAAACCATCTTTAAAAAATATATTTTTTACAACTTTGAAGTACCCTAATCACAAATAAGTCCAAATTCCAACACATTGCCCTCCTGCCGCGTGTTGTTTGGTAAGATATATAAACTTGTATTTGACATAATTAATTAGTTATGTTGAAAAACCAATATTAATCGTAGGCAGAATAGGAAGTAAAATGATAATAAAATATTAAAATAATTCGACACTCGAATATTTTGAGGATTTTTTTTAACCCTTCAAATAATGTCATTGAGAGTGAAATCAGTCAGGCAAGCTCATATTCTAATTACTTCGCCCATTTTCAAGTCTAGGTACAAACAATAAAACATTTTTTACTTGTAATATGCACAGTCAAAGAAAGCTGAACAAAATTTTTGTCTGCTTATCTGTCAATCTTAATTAGTATTTAACAAGCATTAAATAAAGCACTAAATTCGGGCCTTTCCTACCAAACAAAAAACAAAGCACAAAAAACAAAAAACAAAAAACAAAAACAAAAAGCACTAAATTCCAATCAACTTAGCTATATATAGAGTTAGGCAGCCAAGTAACCCACACACTTCTTCATTTCCAAAACCTCACTCTTCTACAGTGTTGAGTCTCTCAACATTTGATCCCAAGGCGCATATCTGGCATGGTGAGGTCCTCTAGAGAGTTATATATATATATATATATATATATATGTATATACACACAGGGGAGTCCCATATGCACGTTATTAGAGTCAACTGATTATAATCATAAAATTTAAATTTGACGATGTATATTGTAGGAGTTTAGATACGTTGAAATAATTCTTGTACAATATTATTACACCTACTTCATTAGTATCGTCCACTTTAAATTGTATCGCTGATTTCTATTGTTTTTCTGGTAGGGCACCTTAGCTCGTTGTAGAATCTCTTATACATATATTTATTTATTTTGAAGATTTATACGTTTGTCTGTTGAAAAATATTTTGTAGGCGAGCAAGGACATAGTAGTAGGACCATGGGGAGGGTCTGGTGGTAGCGGGTGGGACGACGGGTCGTACACCGGCATTCGACAAATCGAGCTTTCATATAGGGATACCATTGGCTCCTTCAGTGTGGTCTATGATCTCAACGGTCAACCTTTTGATGGGCCTAAACATCCAAGCAAACATTCATTCCCGACTGTGAAGGTTAGTTTCTTATAAATAATCTTCATTTTTAATTAGCTAAATACACATAAAAAAAAGGGTCATAAAAAATACTAATGCATGACTAATTTTTGCATGGCCTTAGATTGAACTAAATTTCCCTGAAGAGTTCTTAGTGAGTGTGAGTGGATACACTTCTCCTCTGTCTTGGCTAGCTACAAAGACTCCAGTTGTACGCTCGCTTACATTTAAGACCAATAAGAGAACCTTCGGACCATATGGAAAAGAAGAAGGCACTCCATTCAACTTCCCAATTGAGAATGGCTTGATTGTCGGATTTAAAGGACATACCGGTGAACTCCTCGATGCGATAGGGTTTCACTTGGCACTTTAAGATCGTATGATCTACCCAAAAAAATAATATTACTAAATAAAATCATGACGTCTATCTTTAAAGATCGATGTCTTCGCTTGAAACAAAATAGATTGAAGTCAAGCCATATGTATATTTAATGGTAATGTTTGTTGGTTTCTGTACTGACTAAAGTATTACCAATATGATATACGCTAGGCATGACTAGTGGTGTGTTCATTATGTTTAAAATGAGCTTTCTATGTAGAGCTTATTAGTGCGTGCTCTATTATGATATATGATGAATTGAGTACTATATGGTGTTTTTTAACTACTCTCTCTCTCTCTATAAATATAGATAATAGAAATATTACTTTTAGTATTAGGTAATTTGTCCGTTTAGTCCCTTAACTATAAATTCTTGTCACTTTGATCCTTGAACTATTGATTTTGGTAAATTACTCCCTGAACTTTTGATTTTTGTCCATTTTAGTCCCTGACAATGAAATTTATTTATTTTTTAAAATTTAGAATAATCATGTTCTAATTCCCTATTAACTTAAAATTTAATTAAAATAATTCATCTAAGTAAAAAAAAAAAAAAAATCCTCCTTATTCTTCTTAAAACACTTAAAAACTAAAATCTATTGAAGTTAATGTAATAATTTCTTAAACCTTTTAGTTATTATGCTATAGGAATACAATAACCTTTGTAAATTTCAAAGATTATCCGTCAATTTTAGTGTGAGGGATCCAAATTGTCAAAAATCAAAAGTTCAGGGACTAATTTACTAAAAGCAAAAGTTCAGAGACCAAAGTGATAGAATGTTCATAGTTCGGTGAGTAAATTAACAAATTAAACTTTAGTATTTTCTTTGGTTCTCATCAAATATTTTCTTTTCACTCTTGCTAGCATCACTCTTCTTTTGAATTTTAGTGTGTTGAAATTTTTTATATATATAAATGCTTAATTACTTATTATTATTATTATTGTTTATAAATTTGTTATTTTCTTAAGAGTTTAGTAAAACTATATAAGTAATTAACAAGAATTTGGATTTGAATTGAATTGTGTGTTTGGTGTGGCGTTTAAAAATTATAAAAACTTGAAATGTGTTAGGAAAAAAAAACTACTAATATGGAGTTTATTTTGTTGATCTCGAAATTCTACGTTATTTTTTTTTTAAAAAAAATCATGTTATTAGGATTTGTATATGAAAAGTCTTAGACATTTAAAATTCGAGTTAAAAAACTGTGAAAAGTAACTACTGTGAATAATAAAATCGAGAGAAAAAAAGACAAAAATTGGATTGTAATTTTAGGGTTCAAACGCTTGCACCAAATATGGGCTTAAAATATTTCTCAATAGGTGTAAATAAGAAAAGAGAAGTGATAAAAAAGAAAAAGAAAACAGAGAAAAGACAAGTAAAATATTTTAATTATGGATATACGAATTCTAGGGAAGGCAGCCAAAGAAAATGAGGAAAAAAAAAAAAAAAAAGGTGCATAACGAAACCACAACTGGTGACGTTTTAACAACAGGAAAAACCAAAAGGAAAAGAGAATTAGAAGAAAGCAAAATAACTTCTCTTTTTTTTTTTTTTTTTTAATAGAAAAACAAACGAATCCCTTAGATAAGGTATCTCGCTTGCAAGGGATGATCCACACCAAATTCAGAACATAATCAACAAACTATTTGATTATCTGAATAATCCCCATATAATCCCAACAATAAAATAATTAATCATGATTATCCTATGAAAGATTAAAAATATCCTAAAGATAAGGCCTAATTTCAAACGATAAAAGAGAAACCCTATATTTTAAACTATATGGCTGCATCACTATTTGATGAAAAGACCTGATAAGAGATTGTGTTCCCATGTTCCTTTTTCGTCTTAATTTTAAGTCATCTAAGTAAGAAAGTCTGTCAATTTCTAGGGGGAAAAAATTAAAACACCTAATATATATTTTCATTTTTTTGTCATTGTGTGGAGTAGTCAGTTAATCCCTATGTTGTAACTATTGTTTTTATTCAGTATCTATACCACAACATGCCAATTCACTATTTTCTTTTTCCTTGTAATGTTCAAGTCATTTTCTTAATGTCCAAACTTTCTTTTTTTGAACGCTTTTAGAATCTCCATAGATAAAAACACTATTACAAAAAGTAGATTAAACGACACATTTTTATTACAAGTTTTGATAAAATTAATCCTCGTCGACTAATCTCCTTGAAAGTAGCACTATTACAAATATTGGAATAAGCGATGGAGATTACATAGCGATTTTTCAAAAACCGTTGTCTAAAGTAACTCAAAAACACGACACATAGTTTAATTTTTGAAAATTATCGTGAAATTATAAGGAAGCCATCACAGACAGCCAGGATTTCATGAAAACCGTCATAGAATCATCTTTTTGTATTAATGAAGGTGGTGCATAACATCCAAGAACTTCAGTCTAATGTTATAATTACATGGGCATCGTTATGTAAATTATGATTTTTCTTTTTTGAAATTTGCACCACCACTTTTTTTATTTTTTATTTTAATGGATAAGTAGTCACAATCTTATGTACTATCAAACTTCGCCAATTTTTTCCATGGCCTAAAGACAACTTTCTCCATACGTACTTCCAAAAAGTTATTTACATATTATGTTATTCATATATCTGAATTATTTTACTTTAAACACAAGGACAAAAATGTAATTTTTATTAATTTTGGGTAGAATTTAGTTTCCTCTCTATATTTGAAGATTAAAATTAGTGGTTCTTACTATAAATTTTATCCCTCCTATTTTTATTTTTTTTCATCTTTCCATTCTTATCAAACAAATTATTATGTTATTTTTCATCAAATAATCCCTCTTTTCATTTCATTCCTTCGTCTTTTTTATCATAACAAACATTAATGGTCCGTTTGGTGGAACGGTTTGAGTTGAAATTTTTAAGTTTGAATTGATTGACTTTTTACAAACTAGTTATAATTTTTATTGATTTTTCAAAAAAATAATAAAAACTGAGATAAAAAAATACAATTTAATTTAAATTAACTGGTGTGCCAAACAAATCATAAGTTTAGCAATGGGAAACCGACCACCAGGTACTAAACTACAACAAGGTATGGAGATAGGGGTGGCAATACGGGTCGCGACACGACGACACGACTCGAAAACGACACGAATTTCACGGGTTCGGGTTGGGAAAAATAGGTGGCGGGTCGTGTTCGGGTTGGGAAAAATTGACACGAAAAAAAACGGGTCGTGTTCGGGTGGACCCGTTTTTTTTTGTGTCAATTTCGTGTCACTTTTCGTGTCAATTTCGGGTCAAGTTCGTGTCGCGTGTCAATTTCGTGTCAATTTAGGGTCAAATTTCGTGTCAATTTCGTGTTAATTTCGTGTCAATTTCGTGTTGCGGGTCAATTTCGTGTCGCGTGTCAATTTCGGGTCAAATTTCGTGTCAATTCGTGTTAATTTCGTGTCAATTTCGTGTTGCGGGTCAATTTCATGTCGCGGGTCAATTTCGTGTCGTGTCGTGTCCACCCGTGACGGGTTCGTGTCGTGTTCGTGTCGCGGTTTCGTGTCGTGTTCGTGTCGCGGGTCGTGTTCGGGTCGGGGAAAAAAAAAATCGACACGGCTCTAACACGACACGAACTCGATACGTGACACGAATTGCCACCCCTATATGGAGAGGACATATGCGAAGTAGTTACCCACTATATCGGAGAGTACAATAGTATTAAATTTTTTATGGGTCCCAATTTTTGTTTTGTTTTGCTTTGTTTTGTTTTGTTTTGTTTTTTTTTTATGGTTTTCCATCCTTGGATTTAAATCCGAGAGTTAAAAAGAGTCAAGGACTAACTACTTAACTTGGACCTACCAGAGAAATAAAGGCCTCTCTACCAGACTTAAAAAAAAAAAAAAGCTTTACAGATTCGTCAAAGAGGGAGGAGGAATTTGTGCCGGCGGAGGTTCGAGCCGCAGGTCTTCACGGCGGTGGGAGGGAGAACGCCAGCGAGATCTTACAAAATGAAAAAAAAAAAAAAAAAGGACAAAAGGTTTTCCATCCATGAGATTCGTCAAGTTGGTCGGAGAAGGAACTCACGCCGGCGGCGGAGTTTGAGCGGGCAAGTCTCTGCGGCAGCAGGAAGGAGGGGTGGGAGAACGCCAGCAAGACTACGACGGAGGGGGACAAGGGACTCGTGAGAGGGGCAAGGAGGGGGGCGAGTTTTCGCCGGCGATAGGGGCGTGGGGAGGCCGAGGGGCGCGAAAATAGGCGGTGGGTGGCAAGTTTCGACGGCGGATAGTTGAGAGTCTCAGATCGGAAAGATAGTGGGAGAAATTCTATGCTTGACATCCTATAATTGTGCTCTACTTTGATGGGCCCCATATTCAATCAAACCAAAAATAACCCTTGGATCTAACCCATTGATAGGGTAAAGTAATCATCCCTCTTTGTAGAATTTTTTTCCCCCGTTCTGAAAACTAGTTGGAAAAGGATAATATTATAACCTATAAAGTTTTTTTATATATATGCATGAAATGTGAAGTTTGTTTGGGGATGTTTCCAAAAGTGTTATATAAATATTTTTAAAAAACTTAAATTTTAAAAGCTCATAATTTTATTATTTTAAATTGAAGTGAAATAATTTTTTTAAATTTATTTAATTTTTAGAGAAATAAAACAATATTTATATTATTAATTTTTTTTAAACACATTTTAAATTTTTATATTTTTTCACTCTAAACAATTTATTTTCATCAAACGTATATTTTTCAAACTCAAAGTATCTTTTAACTTTTAAAATACCGTATCCAAGCCACCCTAAACCGTCAAGTAAAAGACAGTGCTCATTTAATAATGGGTGGGAAATGACTTTACGTTAGAGTGGTGCCCGCGTAGTGGTTGGAATAGTGCCTCTTTTGGCTTTTAAGCTTGATGCAATTTACTAATCTCTTACATATATATATATATATATATAAATATTTTTTACATATCTTTACATTATATATTTAAACGAGTCAATAATGCTCCTCTTCCTCTTCTTATGTGTCTATCTATTGTTTTTTTTTTTTTTTTTTTTTTTTTTTTTCTCTTTTTTGCTTTTTTTCTTTTTTGTCTTTATCTTTTTCTTCTCTTATTTATTTTCTTTTATGCTTTTATTTTTTTTTTATTTCTTTTATTTTTTTTCCTTTCTCATCACATTTATAAAATCCTCTATCTATTCAATAACAATTCTATTTCTATCATCAATAATAAAAGTGAGAATAGGTTTCTTTAGATTTTTTTTTCAATGTGTTAAAAATGCTTCCATCCAAGATTCCTTTGGAGTTTCGTAATGAGTTTCGCGTTTTTGTTTCTTTTTCTTGTTTTGTTGTTCTGTAAATTTTCTTTTCTTTTTTAAATTTTGATATCTTTTATTAATTTAGTTGAAAAGATTTTGAAATTTTGTTAAGAAGTTTCGGTTTTTGTTATTTAAACTTCGTATGGAGTTTCGATTTTTATTTCTTTTTCTAGTTATGACCATATGTACCTTTTCTTTTCTTTTTTTTTTTTTTAATTTTCTCTTTAAATTTTATATCTTTTACGCAATTTATTATTTATACAAACGAAGTGCGTGCTCAACTAATATATATAAAAGAACCAATGACTGTTTAGTCATTCTTTCCTTATTTGTCACGTGATGATTACATCATCATCACGTAGATTTTTTTAAAAAAAACTTTACTTGTCTATATCACACATGCGGGCATGTAACTAGTTTATTAAAAATACAAAAACAAAAAAAAAAAAAACAAAAAAACAAAAACATAAATGAGATTCCACTCGTAGGCCATTAGGTGCAGGTCATGTCCCACTTAATTTTCTATTTTCTTTTTTTACCTTTTTAATATATCACAATGAATTTGTTATTTTTTTTCCTCCAATATTATTTCTTAAATTTTCACTTCTCAAACAATCTTTTTTGTGGAATCTACCTTGTAATATTTAGGTTATTTAACTCATCTTTCTATCTCAAACGCCTAGATAAGATCACCATTTTTGGCCTATTAGCTCTAGCAACCTATTGAAATTTCTTAGCTTCAATAAATAAGCAATTATAGTACATCGAAGTATTAAATTATGTTTATTGAGTAAATTTTTAGATGCTTGACATCAAGTACAGTTTTTAACACACATTTGTGATGATTAAAACCCTAAGTACCCAAAAAAAAAAAAAAAAAAAGGAAGTTTAAACATAAATGAATACTATGGTTAATAAATAAAGTAGTTGTTACATGTAAGATCTAGTGCATGTGAACCTACAATCGAGATCATGTACTCACATTAGCTAGCTTTTCTCTTCTTTTTGATTATCTCCATCTATTTGCGCAATAGAGGATATTAAAGCAATACGCTTTTCCTTTTAACAATGGATAAAACAGAAGCAGAAGTAGTCTATAAGTGTTGCTTCCGAGGTTTTATATACGACTTACAAAGGAAGAAAGAAGGAAAAAGTACATAATATCATGCTTTTGTATTAAAACAAAAGTGTAGGTGGGCCATAGAATATAATTCTGTTACACCATCATCTTGGTGATGAAAGCTCATGAAACACAAATCATGATTAACTACGGGAAGAGTTTTTCCGTCAAAGTAGAGTGCATATTTTTTAACGTTAAATCTAATCAAAATTATTTCAAAAGTATGCGTAGGTTTAAGATTTGAGAGTTCCTATATCTAAATTCATCTACTTGTACCTTTTGAGCTAGTACTCTCAATAGGTAATTTACGTTGGATTATGAATTTGTTTCATCTTGGGCTGTTATGATGTTTATATGTGGATTGAACACTCTCTTCCTTTGAATTAGCTTTTGGAATGAGTTATACCTAATTTCATTTAATGTGGTATCACGTATGTTAAATTGTGAATTTGTCCAACATTGCTTAGTTATTGAACTATTATGGTGTTTATATGTGGCACCCTCTCCCCTTTAACTAGCTTTTGAAATGAGTTCTACCTAATTTCATTCAGCAATTTATACCTCTATTGTTACTATTTTGACTTTTGAGAAAATCTCTGTTGTTAATCTGCAACCAAGCAAATCATGTTTAAAAAATCACAGTAAAAAGAACTCTATAGAATATAATATTGTAACAGAAAAAAAAAGCAGTTGTTCATTTGATCTGCCAAAATACCAAAAAGCTGAAGATGAGCCTACAAAAGAAGTAGCTACTAAAAACCACCTTGTCACTTTTTCACACTGCCATTGGTGAAAAGATACTTCAAGAACACAAACGAAATTTAGATATGGACGTGATAATCATTTCGGCCAAAAAGTGAATCTTATTCTGTATTGCCAGCTTCAAATTGATAAAAAAGAAGATGGTACCTATCATGGAAACCGCTGATGATCACTTTCTTCCTAATACAGAGTATTTATCCCAAACTTGCTAAGATGTTAAGGTCTCAAATTCCTTGTCCGTACAAAGCATCCTTTGTAACTTTCCCGAAAACCGAAAAGTGAGTTAACATTATTAAATCAGACGATACATAGGGTAAGAGTACAACAGTGCAACTACAATAAACACAAAGATTTTGTCTCGTTTAAACACAACACAGATAAAAAATGAGTGATAACATAGAATGTGTGCTACCCATAGAAGAGCTTTCCGCTCTGAAGAAGGTCGGTAGAGTGGGAAGTTCTAGCGATGACGACCAAAGTACTGTAATTGGCGATATTTCTCATGATGAGGATGAATTGGACGAGAGAATAAGAGAATTGAAGGACTTAGTCGAAGTAGAAAACCAACAGACGACAACCCTTGCCCAAGATCAAGGCAACAGACCGCCGCCGAAGATACAAAAGGTTCCTTTCGTTCTAGGAGATCGGAAGAAGTTCGAGAAGTACTACGAGCCAAGGGTGGTATCAGTTGGTCCGATTCATCATGGCAAACCGAATCTTCGCGTGGCTGAGCGGTACAAGCTCAAATTGGCAGCAGCGTTTATCAAACAGAGCGGCAAAGAAACACGTGCTTTGTACAAGATGATCAGCAACAAAATCGATCAACTGAAGGACTATTACCATGAGGATGAACACAAGAAGTACGACGACAAGACCCTCAGCAGGATATTGTTCTTGGATGGATGTGCAGTATTACAGTTCATACATGACTTTTATCATGGTAAGCTAAATGAATTCATGATTAAAACTGACCACATAGCCTTCACGCAGCACGATCTTTTCCTGCTGGAGAATCAAATCCCCTTTGAAGTCCTCAGGCTGTTGATGGATTTGAGTGAATTCCGATCAAAACTCAAGAAGTCGATGGGAAGCTTTATTCGCAGAAACATCATGGCCCCGCTGGATTACACGGAGAAGCTGAGTATCGACATGGACAACCTAGATTTCATTCCCATTCATCTTCTTGATCTTCTTCAACATGTATCAGTCCTTAACAACAACAACAACAACAATAACAACAAGAACAAGAAGAAAGAGCAGATCGGGAGCAGATCGGTAGCGGAGATAGATCAACAACAGCAACAACAACAACAACAACAAAAGAAGAAGAAGAAGAAGAAGAAGAAGAAAGAGCAGGACGGAAGTGGAGATAATCTATCTTTTCGCAACGTCCAGGAGCTCAAAGCAGCCGGGATTGACTTGAAGCTGAGTAAGACTTGCTCCTTGGCTGACATAACTTTCAATTCATCTTTCTTCACAGGTTGGCTTAATCTTCCTCCAATGATCGTGGACGATTCAACAAAGCCTAAATTCTTAAACCTGATCGCCTACGAGAGTTGTCCCGACAATTTCCGAACTAATTACGAGGTTACCTCATACATAAGCTTCCTGGATTCACTCATCGATCATGCTAACGATGTCAAAGAGCTGCGGAGGCCAAAGATACTCCGAAACCTTCTTGGCAGCGACGAAGAAGTAGCTTCTCTGTTTAATGAGATAGCCACTGATTTGGTGCCCAACCTTGAACTTTACAAGGATGTCAAGTCTAAAATACAGAAGCACTACGATAACAAGTGGCGGACATGGATGGCTGAAGCCTACCACGACCATTTCAGTAGCCCCTGGACCATCTTGGCTTTCATCGCTGCGTTGGTCGGTCTCACTTTGAGCGGAATTCAGACTTGGTATGGAGTCTTTTCGCCATCGCATCCCTGACACAGATGCTGCGTCTGTCGGAAATCGTGAAACCATGGTACCAAATTGGACACAAGTGAGAGATAGCGAGCTTGCATCTGAAGAATTTTTTTTTTTTTTTTTTTTTTTTCTGGTTCAATTAGTTTTCTGCTTTTGCATCCGTTGATTTTTGTTTGTTTATGGATATTTGGTTTATATTTTTTTTCTGGTTCCGTTAAATTTGTGATGATTCATTGTGTGGTATGTTTCAAGGTGATCCATGTGATTGAGACATTGCATACCTGTTTGGATCGTTGTTTTAAACTTACTGCTGTTTTCTCACAAAAATTTGTATTTTCAGATTAATAAGTGAAATTAAAATGGAGATCCAAAGCCGAACCTTTATTCGTATGGTTGATGTAGGAGGATCTGAAATTAGTTGAGTAAAATGTGTTTCTTTATCTGTATATATGTTTCAAGTATTACTGTTGTGCTCTTCAAACTAAATCTAATTTACATTTAGTTTGTGTTTGGTGTACGACTTTAAAATAAAACTTTTGAATTAAAGTTAGTTAACTTTTAAAAAATTAATTATAATTTTTATTGACTTTTTAAAAAAAAAAAAAACTAAAATGAAATACTTAAGTTTGGATCTGGAGCCAAACGAAACCTTAGTTGTCGAACCATGCAATGTATTTAAATTTTAAAACCATCGTAAATTCTAAAGTCTCACTTAATAATTATCAAAGAAAAAATAGAGAGCCATATTTACACGAAAATTTTATATTTTTAATCAATTTTTCTGTGCAAAAGAAAGAGAGAATAATAGGCATCGGCCCCACTCTATACAACAATCGAAAAAGTGAAATATTTGAACTGTCAAAAAAAAAAAAAAAAAAAAGGAGGTTTACCAAGATTTGAAATGAGACATGATTTCCTATACTAAACAACAATTACCAAAAAAAAAAAAAAAAAAAAAAAAAAAAAAAAAAAACAACAACAACTAAGCGTGTGACAAAAAAGGTTATCTTGTTCACTTGACTATTTAAACTTTTAACCGTAAAATCAAATCCCAATCCCATGTTATAAAAATACAACAATAAGGGTCTGTTTGTCTCAATTACTCAAACCATTCAACTTAAACTTTTTTTGTATTTTTCCTAAAAAGTTTTTGTCTTTTTCCCAAAAAGTTTTTTATCTTTTCTGAAAATTCAAAAAAATTTACTATTGAAACTTAAAAATCTCAACTCAAACTACTCCACCAAACAGGCCCTAATAATAATTATATAAAGGTATTGGATCACTTTACTTGATATATTGATCTTTTAAGATGACAATCCAATCTTTTAGAAGTCTGAAAGCCAACCTAATTAAATCTATTTTAACTTCAAACGCATAGAATGAAGACATTTTTATTTCTTTAATCATCCTATCCTTTTGCAAATTATCAAATTTCATCAAATCTGTCCAAGATCTTCACACAACTCTCTTCATCTCTTTGAAAGGAATTAATGCACAATTATAAATCATCTTCAAACGGAAGCATTTACCGTGGCACAAGAAATAATTGGAGATTATTCCAATGTCTCTAACATAGTTATTAAACGAACCTCTGGATTATTTCAACATGGTCGTATTCATTATTACGACTATTACTACTCTCATCATCTTGTATCTAACTAATCATCAACCAAGAATCTGTTCAACTTTTCTTTCAATTGTTCGACTGCATGATTTTATTGGGAATGTCTAAAAAAGGAAATTATAATGTGAGATATATTATGATGTAATATACAGAGAGAGTAATAAATCGAGAAAATTCTCTCTCTGTCAATTAATATATATATATATATATATATATGGATATCTTTCCACAGATATTGGAGGAAGAGAGTGTCTCGAGACATCCAACTTATGCCAATCAAAGAGGCCTAGCATTGTAGGGTTACCGCAGTATATGAAAAATTCACTGAAAGCTTTTCCCTGTGGTAGGCGTTTTCTAGAATGGAGGAGAGACAAATATATCATTGATATCCCTATTCGACAAAAACACCTCCAATCACTAGTATAAATAAGAGACATAGGTCCTCGTCATTTATCGTATTGTAGACTATTAGAGTGCTCTAGAGATAATAATTAATTTCTCTTGATTTAGTAATTAATTGTTTAGCACTTTTGTCGTTGAAATGAGAGTAGACCGATTTTTGAGATTATTACACGTGTACCCACATATACGCGCGGGAAGTAGAATATCAAAAGAATACTAGTTGGTTGAAGTTCTTAGTGAATTCTCAAGAGGGAAGTCTAGCCAGAAGTGGTGATCATATGAAACAATAAATACTAAGATTCATCAGTTTATTTCATTATTCATAACAAGCTCTTAATTTATTATTCATGATAACAAACTCGAGTTAGCGTCTTGTGATTAAGTAAAAATTTTAGACCATTTAGTCATTCAACTGATTATTTTTTCTTGAATTGGGGACCCAAGAGACGAGAAATGGGAGTTTGTGGACCTAGTCCTCCAAATTTTTAAATTGCAAGATCCAAAGCTGGTGCTAAGAAACACTACTACAGAATGTGGATACCACGACGGAGATTCTACGACCGTTATTCAAAAACCGTCGTGGAAACTGAGCCAAAAACACAGAACAACAGTAGGTCTCCGAAAACCGTCGTGGAAGTCTATCCTTCCACTACGGGTTTTTAAAACCGTCGTGGAAGTATATATTTCCACGACGCTTTCCAGGAAACCGCCGTGGAATTATTGACTTACACGACGGTTCTATAAAAACCGTCGTGGATGTCAGACGATTACACGACGGTTAAATAAAACCGTCGTGTAAGTCTAGAATATTACACGACGGTTAAATAAAACCGTCGTGGAAGTCAAGTATTCCACAGGAAACCGTCGTGGAAGAATCGCCCTTTTTGTTCAGACATAGCGCGCAGCTCGAGAAGCTCTGTTTTTCCCACATCGATATACCAGCTCTAAGTGAACAAATCTCATACCAGATCGCTCCGACAACAGTTCCATACGCCTCTGTTAGACCCCACCCACCACCAGTACTGGTCGATCATCATTCTTGTAAGTCATGATGACCCAAATTAACTTATCTTTTTGATGTTTTCCTCTGTGTTAATTTTTTATTTACGAACCCAGAATATTAATTTTAATTTGTATTTTTTTGGATTCCTTTTATACGTTAAATACTGAAAACTGTTTAATTTAGTGATCACAATCAATGTATTTTTAGATTTGTTTTTTTTTTTCTGGTTTGGACTTTTTAGTTAAATCCTAAATAAATGTATTTTTAAAATTACGATGTAATTTTTTTTTTGGATTTGGTATTTATTTAAATAACCCGGGCCGGTTTTTAATTGTATTTATAGTAGTAGTTATGTTATGTTTTTTGGATTTTTTTAGTAAATATATTGTTGATTTAATTAATGCATGTGCTGGGACTATTTATATATAACGTAACTAATTAAATGCAAATGATATTCATGCGTGCAATTTAAAAATATGCACACCTATTGACTTCGAGGGCTTTGATTTATTGGTTTAGGATTTGCGCGCAAATCATGGATAGGAAATGGATGTGGTTTGATAGATTGACTAAAGCATATGAAGATGGTGTTGAAGAATTTTTGTCATTTGCCAAATCTCATACACAAGACGATAAGATTCGGTGTCCGTGTCAAGTTTGTGGTAATCATAGATCCCATTCCATTGATGATGTTAGAGGGCATTTGCGCGCTAATGGGATAATTTGTTCTTACCAAACATGGTATTTACATGGCGAAGATTTTGTCCATATTAAGAGAACATCGACTAGTACTAAAGGTAAAGAGCCTATTGCTGAGGAAAACATTGTTGACGAAAACGTTGGTGACAGTATGTACAATATGATTAATGATTTGGAAGAAAACTTTGTGCACCGTCCGGAGTTATTTGAGGAAATGATTAATGATGCCGAAACGCCCTTGTATGCCGGGTGTACAAAATATACAAAATTAGGGGCATTGGTTAAATTATGGAATATGAAAGCGTCGGGAGGGTGGACGAATTCTAGTTTCACGACTCTTTTAGCTTTTCTAAAAGATGTTTTACCGGAGGATAACAAAGTGCCACCTAGTATGTACGAGGCGAAGAAGACGTTGAGCACGTTGGGAATGGAATACGAGAAGATACATGCTTGTCCAAATGATTGCGTGCTTTACCGGAGAGAATATGAAGAGTTAGATGAATGTCCGGTTTGTAATGAGTCAAGATGGAAGAAGGGCAAGGTGCCATCGAATGGTAGTAAAGGAGTGCCGGTGAAGGTGTTATGGTACATTCCACCAGCTCCACGTTTCCGCCGTTTGTTCCGTAATGCACAGCATGCTAAGAGTTTGACATGGCATCATGATAAACGTGTTGACGATGGCAAGCTTAGGCATCCGGCCAACGCACCGCAATGGAAGACCTTTGATGACAATCATCCAGATTTTAGTGCAGAACCAAGGAATTTACGTCTCGATTTGTCGACGGATGGAATGAACCCGCATAGTAACATGAGTAGTCGGCATAGTACCTGGCCAGTCATACTTATCAACTACAATTTCCCTCCAGACGTTTGCATGAAGCGGAAGTTCTTGATGTTGACATTATTGATCTCAGGCCCTCAACAACCGGGGAATGACATTGATGTTTACTTGGCACCATTAATCGATGACCTAAAAAGGTTGTGGGATGATGGTTTACAAGTAAGAGATTCTTACCGTCAAGATACATTCAATCTTCGCGCAATGTTGATTTGGTCAATTAACGACTTTCCTGCACTTGGCAACCTAGCTGGTTATCCTGTGAAGAGTTCTATAGGATGCCCCGTTTGTATGAAGGAAACATCTTCCATCCGGTTGAAAAACGGTAGGAAAACCGTTTACCTTGGTCACAGGAGGTTCTTGCCGAAAAATCATCGATATCGCAAACAGAAGAAGGCTTTTGATGGCAATACCGAAGAAAGAACCGCTCCTCAGATTTTGACTGGCGAGGATGTATTTGAGATGGTTAAAGATGTGAAGGTTGTTTTGGGAAAGAGGAAACGTAAGGATCCAGTCCTCGATGGACCTTGGAAGAAGAAGTCAATCTTCTTTGAACTTCCATATTGGAAGTCACTTTACGTGCGTCATTGCTTAGATGTTATGCATATTGAGAAAAACGTCTGTGAATCCATAGTGGGCACGTTGCTTGACATTCCGAATAAGACTAAAGATGGTGAAAAGGCACGGTTGGACCTTCAAGAGATGAAGATTAGAATGAATTTGCTCCCCGAGAAAAGATCGAACGGCACTTACTTACCGCCAGCAAAGCACACATTATCCAGACAGGAGAAGAGAAAGCTTTGTGAGTGGCTTGCATCCGTGAAAGTGCCGAGTGGGTACTCTTCCAACTTCAAAAGGTTGGTGTGATGAAAGATTTGCAGCTCGTTGGAATGAAAACACATGATTGTCATATCTTGATGCAACAATTATTACCTCTTGCTTTGCGGGGTGTTTTAACAAAAGATGTGAGATACTCAAGTACGAAGTTATGCTCATTTTTCAATTCAATATGCTCCAAGGTAATTGATCCAATGATGCTAGATTCGCTACAATCGAAATTGGTTATGACATTGTGCCTGCTTGAGAAGTATTTCCCACCAGCCTTTTTTGATATAATGATCCATCTATGTGTGCACTAAGTTCGGGAAGTTAAGTTATGTGGCCCGGTGTATTTGAGGTGGATGTATCCTTTTGAAAGGTACATGAAGGTCTTGAAGGGATATGTGAAGAACCGAAATAGGCCGGAGGGTTGTATATTGGAAAACTACATAGCCGAGGAATCAGTTGAATTTTGCTCTGAGTATATGTCCAACGCGGACCCAATAGGGTTGCCAACAAGCGGGCTATTTACGTCGAAAGGACTATCCGTGGCCGTTCATTCATCAGTAAATCAAGATGAATGGGAAAAAGCTTGTTTGTATGTTTTGCACAATGCTAAGGAAATGGAGCCTTTCTTTCAGGTTCATATGGCGGAAATAAGAGCTGCGAATCCAGGAAAAGGAAGAAGTGAGAAGTGGATTCAAGATGAGCAGAATCGGACATTTCGGGAGTGGATAAGAAAATATTTGCATACGAAGCTTGGCGTTTCACAAAACGTAATGAAGCTATCTAGAGGTCCGTCATCGATAGTCACAAGATATACATCGTACCTTGTCAATGGCAACTCCTTCTACACTCGGGATAGAGATGAGAAGCATCCCGTACAGAATAGTGGTGTCACCCTTCGGGCCGAGTCTATGCATATTTCATCCGCAAAGGACAAGAATCCGGTCTTTAGTTCCATGAATTACTTTGGGTTCATTGAGGATATTTGGGAACTTGATTATTGTGGCTTGCGAATAGCACTCTTTAAATGCAAGTGGGCTGACAATAATTATGTTAAGGTTGATAGTGACGGCGTGACAGTGGTGGACTTTAGGCGATTGGGATACAAAAATGATCCCTTCATCATGGCGTCACAAGCGGTACAAGTATTTTATACAACGGATCCCGCAGATATAGAGTTGTCTTTAGTTGTGCCAATGAAGTCAAGAATAATCCGGGATGGCCAAGAAGATATTGACGATGGCACCGACATTCCATCATTTACAACGGGTTTGCCACCGGTGGAGGAGATTGATGATTTTGACGATGATGTATCACATTTACTTCGATTAGACGTCGAGTGGACACGTGTTGAGAAGCCCAAAAAAAAGCAGAAAAAGAATACTTACCAAAATCTTTAATTCTTATGTACGTTGTAAACATTTAATTAAATACGGTTTTTTCATTCCGCATTGTTATATGGGAATTATTTGTACATGCAAATACTTCTGGAAGCAAATAATAATCCACAATATTTTATTGCACAACATACAGGTTTTGCCACAGAAAGGGATTATATTAACAATTTTAAAATTATTTTGTGTAAATTTCTAACCTACAACGACGGTTTTTCGAAAAAATCATCGTGGTATGTAATATACCACGACGGTGAAATTTTCGAACCGTCGTGGTAGAAATATACCACAACGGTCTTTTAGCTGACCGTCGTGGTAGATAAAGGGGAAAATTAGCACTGAACCCAATCACGACGGTTAGTTTAAAACCGTCGTGGTAGTCCTTAATTCCACGACGGTCAGGGTAAAAACCGTCGTGGTAGTTAAGTCGGCGACTGACCCTATCACGACGGTCTTAAAAAAACCGTCGTGGTACACAATCTACCACGACGGTCAGTGAAAAAAACCGTCGTGCTTGTTTACCTATCGCGACCGTCTCTTCTGTTGACCGTCATGGTAGATAGTCGGTGGCTGCAAATACATAACCTATCACGACGGTTTTTAAAAACCGTCGTTGTATGTCGAATTCCACGACGGGTGAAATTTGACCGTCGTGGTAGGTTATCTACCACGACGGTTTTTGAATAAACCGTCGTGGTATATTGTTTAGCGGTAATTTTTGAAATTTTTGGAACTGTTCAATTTTTTGCCGCTTTTAATAAAACCTAAAAAAAAACCCCTTTCTCCCAAACCCATTTCATCCCGAGCCTTATTCCCAAACTCTCTCCAGTTCTCTCTCGTCGCTCCCTCCCTTTAAAATCTTCACAAACTCTCTGAACATTCAAACTCCGACGCCATCGTCGCACTTCTTTCAGTTTCCTCCATTCTCCGACGCAACTCCTCCACCAATAACGACGCTTGTTTTCGGACTTTCCCAGTGTCTCTCGCCGACCACAACCCACTCTCTCCATATCCGGTAAGTTGTGATGCATATTGCTTGGGTAATGCACGAATGTGGGTAATTTCGGTCAACTAAGTCGAAAATAATTGATTGTGATTGTTGATTATGGGTGTCGAACTTGATTACACTCAAGGCCGAAATGGGCAAAAGCCAGAGATAACATTTTCGGTCCTTGGGTATTGTGTTTGTGATTTATATTGATTTGAAATGGTTGGGTAAGGCTCGGATTTGTTAATAATGTCATTTTCTGAGTTAAATGTTTGCATATTACGTGGTTTATTAAATGCCTATTTGTGTGATTGGTTAGGCTCGGATTTGTGAAATTTCCGGATAAAATTAAAGTTCTTGTTTGTCGTGATTGTTTGTAAAGTACAAGTTCGATTAAATGCCCCTGTCATACACATTTGGTGTTTTGTGCCAATGTAGATTGATTTACAATGTCAAAAGATCAACAAGAAGAAGTTTCAACCTAAACTCAAGTTGGAAAACCACGAAGAACCAACTCTTCAAGATTCAATGCCGACGAGGAGGGAAAATGAAGAGCAACTCTCCTTAAAAGAGTGCACGTTGTTAGGACGAGGGGAGAACGAATTCAAGTTTCGTTTGACGCAAAAGGCCAACCAATTGGCAAGGAAGGTGATGAATTACAGAGTTGGATTGGAGTGCTAGCTCGGGAGCACATTCCAATTTGGATTGCTGATTTCAGAAGTGCTGATTTGGAACCGAGGAAAGAACGAGTGTGGTTGGAAGTTGTAACTTCATTCACAGTTGATGAATCACACAAAAAGCAAGTTTTGAAGTCCTGTGGGGAGTCGGCTAAATGTTTTCAATATGATCTTTACCAAGCCTTTGTTAGGGATCATATTGATGATGAAAGTGTTTGGCAACGACCGGCAAAGGTGGTTAACAATTACCCAACCATCAGCCAGGACGATTGGGAAAGGTTTATTACCTATCGACGGACGGGTGATTTCAAGAGGCTATCCGATCAAGGAATCGAGAGACGGAAAAAGAGCAAATACGGTTCTACCACAGGCCGAGACGGCTATAGGAAACGTGATCAAGAAATCGTACGTTAATTAATTGGGAAAAAAGCTTAAAGTCTATATAAATTTTATTTTGAAGTATGTGTTAGTTATGTTTACTAACTTTAATTACTAAATTGCAGTTCGAAAAGACGGGTTCATATGCGGACCGACATGTTATTTGGCGGGACACACGGATCAAGCCCGATGGAGAGTACAAGAATCCATCGATTAAAATTATCGGCGATCAAATAGTAAGTCCACGGATCCTATTTCAAATAAAGTCTAAGATTGTCTCCATTATGTTTACGGGATGAATAACATATTGTGTAATTGTTATAGGACGAATTAACACAACAAGAGACCCAAGGAAGCTTCGAATCCGTGGGGATAGAAGACATTTTGACCAAGTCTTTGGGCAATCCCGAGCATTCCGGTCGTCTTCGTGGGCAATCGAAATTTGTCAAGCAGGCGCAATACTACAATGCCATGCACGTACCAAGGGAGAATCCTGAAGTCTCCTTTATGAAACGACAGCTGGCTGCCTTGGAAAGAACGGTGCAGGAACTTTGTGCGAAGCACGGTATCAACCGTGAGACGATGGCCGAGGAGGCAGCCCCAGAAACTGTTGATCAGCACAACAGTTTCAAGGCGAGTTGCACACTCAATGAGAAAGACGCGGACGCGCCGGATCCGCAGCCCATGCCTAATGAAAGTAAGGAATGCCAACTTTTCCTTACTGATTTTATTAATGGTGGAGAAGTTTTGGTTGCACTAGGCAGGGCATACATGGACTGTGTTCCAACCGACACAGTCCATGGGATTCCTTTGGGCGCGGGGAATGTGCGGGTGACAATCAGTGTCCCAAAATTTAAACGTGCACTCCTTCCGATTCCGACGAATGAAGCCACATACATAGAAGAGGCTGTCGGGGGGTTTGTTGCTTGGCCCAAAAAATTAGTCGTGATTCAGAGTAGTTTAAGCCAAGCCAGTCGAGGTCCCAGTCAAGCTCCCGACCCGGAAGCAAAGGGAAGGAAACGAATAAAAAAGAGAGCCGGCAGGAAGAAACTACAGTCACAACCGGAGGTACAACAGCAAACGGAAGAAGAAGTACCTCCTACGTTTGACTTCGATGCAATTCCTATTGAACTGAGACCGCTGGCTTATTACGCACAAAGTTCCTTGAGTGACGGTAGCCAGATTTCGTGCCCACCACAACAATCCGATGAAATGCCCATATATATTGGGTATGAAGATGTATATGATTTCATAACCTTTAAAGAAATCAGTGCAAGCAGTATAATGGTTTACATCAGGTAAATGCTTTTTCCTTAAACAATACTTAATTATTGTTCCAATTAGCGTCAAAGTTAGATATATATGTTGATTTTGCACGCGTAACAAGTTTGACTTAATATTTTGCAGCTACTTATCGGATTGTTGTGCAAGAGCAGGATTGGATCAACGTTTCGTGTTTATATCTCCATTCCTTGTCTCGCCAGTTCAACAGAATGTAGATCGCGTAGCCTACATTCGAGAGAGAGCCGACAATATCATCCGGATCATAACAAACATACCAAGGGGAAGGCTTGTTCTCATGCCATATAACAGCGACCAACATTGGATATTGGCTGTTATTAATCCGTGGGATGACTCCGTGCTCTATTTTAATCCTCTTGGAAACGATCCGGGTGAAGATTTTCAACAGCTAATTACGTTGTAAGTGTTATTTGATCGGCATAGTTCCATGATTAATTTGAATTCCATAATTGTTGTTCCGGATGTATTGATAATTGATAATTGTTAAATTGTTAGGGCACTAAACGATTGGAAATTGCTGGTGGGACGAGGAATAACAAAGCGACGCAATTGCAAGACGTTGATTCAGACTGCCCGATGCCCGATACAGCAAGGAAATGTGCAGTGCGGCTATTTTGTATTGGGGTTCATGCGAGAAATAACGTTGAACGTCGATGGACTTGCCTTATTGCAAAACAAGACTTCTTATAATGAAGCTGATTTGAATTTGGTTAGGCAAGAGTGGACTACATATGTCATGAGCTTCATACAATATTGAGGCAAAGCATTTAGTTCAAATTTTGTATATATAGCAGTAGTTAATTAGTTCTATATATATTAATTGTTGTACATTAATTGTGACATTGTATCCGCTATATCATTTATGTTATTATTTTATTCTTTGCTGCTTAATTTTTTCATGTCATGAATGAATGAACAGGAATGAACGAACTGGCATGGTTCAATTGAACGAATAGATATTTTTTTTGCATACGTTATAGTCTACCACGACGGTTAACAACAGAAACCGTCGTGGAAATCAGTATACCACGACGGTTTATAGAAAGACCGTCGTGTTAAGTTCATTTACCACGACGGTTTGATATTATTCCATCCACCGTCGTGGTACCTAATATACCACGACGGTTCCTATGAGGACAATCGTGGTATGTAATATACCACGACGGTTTGTTGTTGTATAATCCACCGTCGTGGTAAGGTAAAATACCACGACGGTTTATATATATAACCGTTGTGGTATATTATATAGCACGACGGTTATTTACATAAACCGTCGTGGTAAATCGCATTACCACGACGGTTTTTATTTAGAACAGTCGTGATATATTTGCCAAAATGTTAATTTTTTGGTACTATTTTTACATATTCCACGACGGGTACTATACATAACCGTCGTGGTAACGTTAAATACCACGACGGTTTATATGTATAACCGTCGTGGTATGTCATATACCACGACTGTTACCACGACGGTTTTTAGTTAGAACCGTCGTGGTATAGTTGCCAAAATGTTAATTTTTGAAACTTTTTTTACCTATTCCACGACGGGTAAAGAACCGTCGTGGAATCTTTTTAGATTCTACGACTCTGGATTCCGCGACGGTTAGATGACCGTCGTGGAAATATTACCACGACGGTTAAAAACCGTCGTGGTATCCACATTCTGTAGTAGTGAAAATAGGAGTTTGGGAATCAAGTTGTCCAAATTTGCCAAAAAAAACCATAATTAAACATAAATATGTTCCATATCGTTAAATTAAGTAGTTATTACATGTGAGATTTATTTCACGTGAACTAACAGAAAAAGGAAGAGGGGAAAAGTACATAATGTCATTCTTTGTATTATACCAAAGTGTAGGCCTTCAAATATAATTCTGATACCTGCGAATGAAAACTCATGAAACACAATCCTGATTAACTACTAGGAGAGTTTTTGCATATCTAAGGATCGTTTCTGTTTTTTAACGTTACATCTTATCAAAAAATTATATCAAAATAAAGAATAAAATATATAAAACTATTCAGATCCAATATAAATCACGGTTAGAAAGAGAGTTATGTTTCATACCCTAATCTGGCAGCAACTGTAGAAAGCTATGCCAGTGATTCTGAAAAGAACACAATTATAATTGGTGTATGTACAACCATTTCGTATCATTTGTTCTGATAAACTACCAAAAAGCTAAAGATGACCCTACAAAAGAAGTAGCTACTTGAAAAACTAGGAGTGGGCATTGGATCAAATTAATTTTTTATTATTATTATTTTTTTTAACATCTATCGTCCAATCCAATTATAAAAAGTTATTTCAAATCAATGAATTCAGTCCAATTTATTTTATCACCTAATTCAATCCAATGTAATGACTCGACTACGTAGGCCATTACTGAATACTACTTATCATAAACTTATTTGAAAACACTTAATATTAAACTTAAAATTTCAGAATAATTTTTTTTAAAACATAAACTTTTAAATACTTTCAAATCAAACTTCTTAAAATACTTGGACATTAAAATACTATAACCTTCTTCAATTATAAAACAACTTAGCTTGTATAGCTTCGTATAACTAAACATAAGGCCATCTCCAACCCAAATACTCTATTTAGAGTACAGAAACTCTAAAAATAGAGTATCTGTCACTTCAAATAACTATTTCATCTCCAACCCATTTACTCTATATCATACTCTAAAAGAAATATTATATTTATATTCTTTTTCATAATCATTTACCTTTTTATTTTTACCTAAATATTACTTTAAAATTTAATTAAAAAAATATATAGTTTATAGCATGAACAGTGATACTTCAAATATAAAGTACACTGTTCATACTCTATATTTGAATTTCCATATAGAGTATGGATTGGAGATGCCCCCATACTCTAAATTGATGTAAAACTCTATTTTAGAGTATGGTTGGAGTTGCTCTAACCTACGATTCCTTATACCAATCTTAGCTTAAACATAATATTTCGTACTATTATACTTACTTTTAAACATTGGCTTGGCAAACCAAGTCCATCATAACTATTCCATAGTTTCAAAACCATAATATATACATATATATCACAATCCCAGATATATATATACACACACTTACATACACATTATGATATATGTATATCATAATATATACATATATGCCAAGGGTTTGTCTCTCTCACCCTCTCCTTCATGAAATCCTCCAAGGGTTTTATATTAATTACAAAAAAAAAAAAAAAAAAAAATTAAAAAGCCCAAGGGTTTGCCTCTCTCTTTCTCGCACCCTCTTCTTCACGAAATCCCCCAAGGGTTTTTATATTAATTACAAAAAAAAAAAAAAAAAAAAAAAAAAAAAAAAGGAAAAGAACAACTCGGCTATTAATCCAAAGGAAGGGCAGCGGCGGCATTGTGGAAATACGGGGCATTTGTATGATACAATGGTATGTGTTTCATTTCCCCCTTTTTTTTTTGTTTTTTTTGTTTGATATATTGCATATAAAATTGTTGATGATTTCCCTGCATATTCGAAGTTGAAGACTTGGAGGCTATTTTGGAATTGTTGGTTTCGTTGCTAGCAGCACATTGATAGTTGGTTCTAGAACTCCTTGAGTTCCCTTTTTTTTTTTTTTTTTTTTTTTTTTTTTTTTTTTATATTTTGCGCCTATGGTTCAATTCTGAATTTCTCTTCTACGGATTTAGAGGATTCTTATATTGTTCTTGAGTTGCATTTGAAATCTGATATAATGCTTGCTGAGGTGTATTCTTATACCTATTTAGTATTAAAGTACGACTTCTGGAAGGAATAGACTAATTAGTGAACTCATTTGCTATTGCCCTGTATCAAATAACAAAATTGCAGGGAAATTATTTACCAAAAATAACAACTTTAGAATGATATTGGATTATACTCTTTAATACCCTTTTAAGTGATAGTAACTCAGGATTCTTTGGGTGTTGACAACATTACTCATTGCAATCTTAAGGTGATATTATTGGGATTAATTTCCTAGCCCAAGCTTCTCTTTGAGCTTGTTGCATTTGTAGAGACTCACGTTTGCTTGTTGAATGATCTTCTTAATAGTGTTCATCAAGATCGAATTCAAGTATTTTCTTTTGTTCAAGTCATTATCACTTGTGTTATAATTTTAGCATTTTTTGTTTTTCATTTATCTGTTTAGGTCTACAGAGCATATCTTTCTCCATCCTTCCATTCCGTCACAGTGAACATAAAGCAAAAATCTCGCGTTCTTCGCCTTCCATAGCTTGACCTCTTTGCCTCAGGTTTGTTTTTCATTTAATTCGTGGTTTTAAGGTTGTCTTTTATGATTCCAGTAAGTATAGCTGTGGATGATTGCGAATCCATTGCTCTATATTGAGTACCTGAAGTTTGTTTTGTTTATGCACAGGAACTGTTTTAAGCATGATCAATTATATCCTCTAGGATCTGTATTGCTCTGTTTCTTTCACTCGAATATATGAATATCTGTAATAAAAAATAAGAAAGAGAAAAAGAATATTATTGCCAATTTGGGGTAAAAAAAAAAAAAAGATATCACAATTATTATATTAAAAATTTAGTGCCTCTGAATTTTCTAGCAGTCGACGTATCTCTTTTGTGAGTCCTTTTTGACCTTGAAGCCCTTGAAGTCTCACCTAAATAATATGTACACATTGTTAACCAAATACAAATCATATTGATGCTTACTTTTTTTTTTTTTTTTTTTTTGCTAAATAACATCTTCGTTGCAATGTAATATGTGTGTTCAAAGTGCAGTCTTCAAAATAAGCGATGACATGTTGTTTGTTAATTTGCTATGTAATATACTTTATCCATGAAAAGCTATGCTTAATTATCCGTTTTCTTTGTCCTTTAGACTTTCGAGCAATTTTATTTTTTCTTAAGGTCGTTTAATGTTAACACCCAGAATAAATAATCTCGTTGGATTCCAGACTGTCCTACTTCATTATTTGGTTTCAGAACTCTGAATATGACACTAAATTGTGCATTAACTTACAGTTTTAAAACTGTTGAAAAATCTAATTACAGTTTTCCCCTATCCTATGAACTTTCTACACTTTACTCCTTAACTTTATTCCTTTCTAGGCTTCCTACTTAACCAAAACTGGGGAACAGATTTTCCTGCCTTTAAACTGCCCTGGACAAAGTTCACAGGTTATTCAGATTTCTGTTTTTTCTCACAGTTTACAGTTTCTTCTGTTTTGGCCCTATTTTTTTACAAGTCATTCAGATACTTTCAGAAGCAGCTTTTGTATTTGTACTCTGCCAAACAGACGTCGAGTTGAATTTTATGCTGAAGCATGCCCCTTTAAAAAGGTAAATAAACATTTTCGATTTCCAGTTCAACTTGATTACTCAGATCAATTAATCTTCAAACAAAAATATTCGTTAAAGCTCCATTTTAAGATACTAATGATCCAAAAAGATCATGCATAGCTCGTTAGTTTGAGTCAGGAAATTTAAAGTCCATCTAATTATTCTAGTAACATGGAAAAAGTCGTACAATGACAAGTGTTCGATACTAATCCGGGCATTTGAATTCTGTTGGTATAGAAATGAAATAAGTAAAGAATAAAACAAAAGAGAGAAGAGAATACAAAAATATTTAATTAGATAGTCTAAATTACATAGTCTATTTAAATCCAAGTCTAACACTTACTTTATATCAATAAATGCAAATCTAAACCAAATAACTAATTATATAATTACTTGAATATTTATTTTCTCCTATAATTGCTTGGTGCCTAATTATTATAACACTGTAGTTTTTAGATTATTTAAATACTAAAAATTTACTTTTAGGAGTTTCAATATTTAATATTGAGAACAAAGTACAGATATAGCATTAGAAATGACATTTTATTGTAGTTCCGGGGGTAAAATAACATCTCAAATATGCTATTTTCACTTTTCTTTTTTAAAGATATTTAGCATTGTATCGACATACATGTTGCAGATGATCTTAAAAATTGTTTTTGACTTCTTGAGTCAAAAGTTGTTTCATAAAATGTTTTGATAATATATTGGAAAAATTAATCTGTACAATTAAAAGCGATCACAAAAATAAATACTTTTGTGATGTATCTAAACATGAACCGTAATTCCTTCAAGCAATAAACACATTCACCCAAATTAATGAAAATTTGTTGAGTCCTTTCACCTACTTCGCATTTCAACATTACGTCCTACCCGTTATAAATTTTCTTTTCTAAACAGTGCAAGTTAATCTTGTAGGAAAAAATTATAATTTCATCACTCCTATTTGCTAAATTCTCATTGTATCAGAGGATTTTATAATCAATTTGAAGTGTAAGAGAATGATCTATCATTCTCATAAGTATAGAATAGTATTTGTGTTATAAAGTTCAAGTCAAATGGATCATTTTGCAATTTTTCATTATTTTGGGGAGTAATATTCACTTGACGTGCTTCACCTTTTTTATTTTTGGAAAACTCTTTTCAAATTGAGAGGACTTTTTTTAGTCGCGACGCTCTTAATTTATTCCTCTGAAGAACAATGAATACCTTTTGGCTTCTTGTTTATCAAGAATATATTATGAGCTTTGGCAGGAAACTCTTTTAGGGAGTAAAAGCTCTCCGACAGATTATCCAAATACTTTCAGAAGCAATTTTTGGACTCCGTCAAACAGACGTCTAGTTGAATTTTAGGCCAAAACATGCCCCTTCAAAAAGTAAATTAACATTTTGGATTTCTAGTTCAGCTTCCTGCTCAAGATCAACTAATCTTCAAACAAAAATATTTGTTAAAGCTTTGTTCTAAGATATTAATGATCCAAAAAGATCATGCATAGCTCATTATTTTGAGCCAGGAAATTTAAAGTCCATCTAATTATTCTAGTTATATGGAAATAAAAGTCAGACAATGACAAGTATTCGATACCAAGCTCTTGACATATGAATTCTGTGGGGCTAGAAATGAAATAAATAAAGAATAAAATTAAAAAGAGATGAGAATACAAAATATTTAATATGGATATGTTTCTGTTCTCGAATTAGGAATAAATAGAAGAATTTACTAGTGACAAGCACTATGAATGGGAGTTCATATATATATATATATATATATATATATATATATCGAAAAGCTTTAAATGGTTTAACTCTTCTTTTATAACCATTTATGGTTATAGAAATAATTATAGAGTTATGCATGTTTTAATTGCATTTGATAATATGTCATTTTTTATGACTTGTTATAATAGGTAAAAAAGCTAGTTTACCCTTCTTCTTTTTTTCTTTTTTTTTTTTTTTTTTGAAAAAAGGAAAATTTCATTTCACAAGAAACAAAAAATATAAGTCACAAATGGCCCCAAATACAAAGGAATTCGATTCCGAATCAAAGATTGGATCTATCAGTAAAGACCAAAATAACACAGGGGTGAATACAAGTATCGAGATTCAAAAAAGAGAAGACACGTTCGACACATAAACTTCGAACTTGACCATTGCTTATTAAACAATACCAAAACAATTATGGACTAACATAGTCAACCGAGCCCAATCCCCACGTAATGGGGAACTTACACCACGGCATCCGATAACAAACTGATGGGAGACACAAGTGGAGGATATCGCATCCATTATTACCGAAGCAAAAACACTGGAGTAAATAAATAAAAAACACACCAAAAGAACAGAAACATCAATGCCCTTGTTACAACAAAACAAAAGAAAGATCCACCGGTAGCAAGCCATCGACCATCAAACGGAAGCCAGATCTAAGGGGAGCCACCCTAGAAGGACAACCCACCTCCAAGATAGGTTAGATCCGTCCCAACGAATGCGCCACTTCACACAGCCATCATCACGAGAAAGCCAACGTCAAGACAAGTCCGGAGACTGAATATCTAGAATCAAAATTTAGACTCCATGATGGAATGGAATCTTTTTCCTTTTTATTTTAGTTTCCTCTTTTATAATGTTACGACTCTTTTTTAAACAAATTTCTACTTGAAAAAATTGCATCATAGTGACTACATCCTTCATTAACGCATTTAGACATTTCAATGCGACCATCAAATTCAGACTGCAATATATAATTGTAATAACCCGAATTTTGATGACTCTAGATTTCCTTTGAATGAGGAAAACTTAAGTTTAGATCATGTTTGGAATAGAATATCGGTATAAGTTTGAGTTCTCGGTTAATTAGCTACGAGACTCAACAATGGATTACTTAGCCTAGTATAAGGCATTTTAAGGAAAATGGCGTGATGAAATTTCATGATTTCATGTTGGTCAAAGTTTGATCAAAAAAGTCAAAGTTGACCAAAAAGTCAAAGGGTTGATCAAGAACAGTCAAAGGTATGACTGTACAGTAATAGGATAAGCAGTATGGGAAATATACTGCTAAAATTGTCTTTTTGGACAAAATAACAAGAATAAGCTATGAGACCACCCTAGAAAATTCAAGCACACTAAGTTGGATATCAAAGTCCTAATGACTTTCAGAAATAAGAAGAAAATTTTTACAGTCCATTTTACGCAGATAAATTTTGGACTGCAGTCAAGTATAACAGTATTGAATTATACTGTGTATTAATAAACACAATATTGAAAATATCTGTGTTAGCAAGAAAATAGACTGCATTTTAAGGAAAAAGCCAAACAAGGCCTTATGATGATGTCACCCTATTTTGGAATTATGACATCATTTTGGAGAAAGAAAAATGGTGAAAGAAATAAAAATTTGTTGCCACCTTGCACAATGATGGCCGGCCATGTGGAGGACTAAAATGTAAAAATTTTGCCTTTTGGGGCAAAGTGTAATTTTTAGAAAATAGTGATGTAAGCAAGTGATGTCATCAAGATGATGTCATCATGATGAGGTAAGCAAGGAAACTTGGCCTCCAAGGAGTGAACAAGGGCCGGCCACCTAGAGGGATCAATTTGCAAAGATTTTGTCTTTAGGGGCAAAAATGTAATTTTTGAAAATATGATGATGTAAGCATGAGGTAAGCACATGATGTCATCAAGATGATGTCATCATGCTGAGGTAAGCAAAACTTGGGCTCCAAGGCAGCCAATGACCGGCCAACACCTAGAGGGGTCAAAGTGCAAATATTTTTGCTTCAGGGACTAAAGTACAATTTTGGAAAAGTAATTAAATCCAAATTCAAGGACTTTTTAGCAATTTTTAAAAGTTCAAAACCCCTATAAATAGCAGCAAAGGGGGCGGATTTTTGAGGGAGAAAAATAGCAAAATCTAGCCAAACTCTTGCAAAATCTTTCCTCACCCTTTTTTTTTGACCAAAACCGAACCTAGGGGGGGGAGGAAAAAAAAATGGTGGCCGGATTTCTTGGGTGGCCAGATCTGGGGGTGATGGCCGGACCTTGAGAGGGCTCAATTTAATTGGCCAAATTTTTGGAACCCCAATTGGAGGGGAGGCCGGTTGTGGGGAGCCAAGAGGAAAGCTTGATCCAAGCTTGCAAACCTATGGAAAGGTTAAGGTAAAACCTCTAACCTCTAAGTTTTTCATTTAAGTTTAGAACAAGATATTTATGTGGTTGTTTTCTTGAGGAATGGCCGGTTGTGGTGGAGACCAAGGGGGAGGAGAAATTTTGGATCAAACCAACCAAATCCTTGAGTGGAATCAAGGTAATCATCCTAGACCCTAAACCTTTTTAATTTGAGCTTAAATTTGGGAAATTTAAGTGTATTTCCATGTTTGGGATGTAAGAGCATAAGCTCATTTTCTTATGCCATGCAATAAGTTTTGTGCTTGATTGGGTGCTAAGCTCTCAATTATGAGTATGGTGCATTATTTGATAAGTATGCTTGCATGATTATTAAGATTGCATGCATGCACATAAGGTGTTTGTCATATGTCCCTTGATGTTTAAATGATGTATGAATGTATGTTTTATGTTAGAAAGCGCTGCATGAATGATATTAGGCTCCCGCTGTGGGCGGTTGAGGTATTGTGCGCGTAATAGGACGTAAAACGAACTTAAAACCGAAAACTGCCTGTTCGGGTGCCAACTGGTCAGTTTCGGGAAAAGTGAAATTTGAGGCCTTTAGAGATCGAATTAGAGAAAAATTAAAACATAAAAGTTGTTCAGAAGGGTTTTTACTAGGGGGCATCGCGAACAGTTTTCAAAAATGAGGCTCCAATGGCCTCCGTTTCTATAAAAATCCGAGACTAGTCTGCCCAGACCTAGTTTACACGACCAGCCAGTTTCAAATGAAAACTGACAAAAATACAAGCAGAACTAGATTTTTCGTAAAACACGAAAGTTTTAGAATTTTTCGAGAGCTACAACTTTGGTGAAGACAAGTTTTTCAAATTCGGAGTGGATCTTTAAAACTGATACTATTTTACAAAGGATATGCAGGGAACCGAAAATTCCTGCACATGAATTCTTACAAACGTTTCCGAAAAACTGTATTTTGTTTAAAACCGCTATTTTTAATTATGAAAACTGTTCCAAAGGTGGTTTTTAAACTTAAATGACTTTTATAAAGATCCATTTCAAAAAGATGAATTTTTACAAGAAGATTAAGGAAATTATGAAGCCTTATACTATGTCCTTTGACATAACAGGAGATAGCCTGTTGTTGTGCCTCAGCTTGGAGTCGCACGAAATAGGACACAGCTAACCAAGTAAGTATAACTCCGCCAACAGCATAGGCCCTTTGTTGTTACTTGCCTAATGTGATGGTATGTGATGATATGTTATGGTGTGTAATGTTATGGTATGTTATGAATGAGGTTATGTTATCTTATATGTTATAATATTGTGACATCATGAAGCATGTTCACTAATATTAAACCACCTGGTAAGAACAAGACAAGTAGGATGTTGTGTCGTGTCGACTTGCCACAAAGGCGGGTTTAAATGGTATGGTTCATGGTTTGAGTTGGATTGGATGGCTACCTAAACTACTCCATGTTAAACTTTGTGTTTTATGGTTTGAGTTAAAACGGACTGCCGCCTTCAACCATTCCTTGGCTATGTATCACGATACGAGCACACATGATAAGTAAAGGAATAGACCTAAATTAAATTATGAATTCATAAATGATTCATAAGAAATCATAATTGGTTCATGCATAATGATTTGTTTTGTGTCGCGGATGTAACAGTTGTACTTGCTGAGCGAAAGCTCACGTCTTACGTCTATGCTGTAGGTAAGCAACCTGCCAGCAATCTCTGATGCAATACTGTGGAGGGCTGGTTCAGCGAGCTGTGAAATGTGGGATGGACACTGCCACGGCTTTTAAACAAAAAATATATATATACTCTATAAAATATGTTGTAATGAAAAAGGGTTTTCATATTTTCATGACGTTTTAAGTATAAAGGACGAATTTTATGTATGTATAGCAAGCAAGTTGCCTCTTGTGGTACCAACCCACATTAGTTCGGGTTTGGTCTACAATTTGATTAAGATGGCCTTCAAGGAGGGTTTGAGAGTTCGGTACTCGAGTAAGTACCTATCAGTAAGTATGAGTTTGAGGATAAAGTTCAAGTTGAAAGTTTTAAAATAAAGTTTAAAAGAAAAAAAAAAAATTTCCCAAATTTTCCGCAAGTTTAAATTAAGTATGTAAGTCAGGTGACGACCCGGCGTGGGAAGTCGGGGCGTTACAATAATAACTTCCTAATAAGAAGAAAAAGATTACAGGATATAATTACGTACTAAAGTCAGCCATTTATTATTCTTTTGAACTTCCCTTCCATAGGGCTGATTACATGTTGTTGGAGGAGACAAGGTAGGAATAACTGGAAGAGTTTCATTAAATATTTTATGATATTTGCTTGATTCAGTTTGAATTTCTTATTTCTTCCCGCTTACACCATTGCTTGTTTCTGAGTAATGTGAAGTCAAATGATTATGGACATTTATTTAAGCTCTCATATATTTTTTTAAAGTAATCTACTGTTTTATTAATGATCGCAATCAATTGTTACAGCATAATATTACAAGTTCAATGAAGAAAAAGTGTAAATAACTTTTTTTTTTTTTTTACCAATCATTATAATTAGAACTTCCTGAATAGTGCAATATGATATGTGCTTAATGGAATTGAGTTGAAGGATTTTGGTTACTATTTCTTCTGGTGAGTTGCCTCTTTGTTCTTTTCGTTTGTGTCTTGCCTCTGATATTTTTCTCCATGATGGAGTTTTTTTTGGAATTTTTTTAAATGCAAAAAAATAAGGAAGTTTAAAATTTGAAAAACAAATAAGAATCTGGAAGGGAAATGATTCAGGATACAAAAATTAAGGAATGAATTAGTTTCCCTTTAAATAAAAAAATTTATAAAAAACCCTAACAGCTTAATAATAAGTTGTCTATCCATGTCATAATTAATGGACTTTATAAATTCAATATCCATTAATTTTCATATATATTTTTTGGTTAATTATCTAATCCGTTACAACCATTTAATTTACATTGAATAGCTAAAATAACGGTAATCATATGAGTAAATATTAAAATAATCATTGAAACTTATATATGTCAAAATTACATAGTCTATTTAAACTAAATAACTAGTTAGATAATTTCTATAACTTTTATTTTCCCCTACAATTGATCGGTGCCTTTTTATTATAAAATTATAATTTTGAATTATTTAAACTATAATTTTAATTTTAAGAGAAACTGAGATCATCAGTTTAATTTATTATTCATAACAATATGAGTTAGTATCTTGTGATTAAATGAAAAATTTTAGACTGCTGTATCACTCAACCGATTATCTTTTCTAATACCTGTTATCTAAATTCTTAAACTGGGGATCCAAGACACAAGAAAATGGGAGATTACGAACCTGGTTCTCCAAATTTTTAAAATGAAGAGAAGTGTAAGATACTCAAAACTATGGGACCCTTGGTGCCAAAAAAAGAAAAATAAACCATTAGTTTAAACAGAAATAAATACTATATATGGTTAGTAAATTAAAGCAATCCACTTTTCCTTTTAACAAGGGACAAGGTATTAGTTTCCTGTCAGAAAACAAAAGCAGTCTATACATATTGCTTCCAAGGTTTTATATACAATTTACAAAGGAAGAAAGAAGGAAAAAGTGCATAATGTCATGTTTTGTATTATTAGAAAAGTGTAGTAACTGATCAAAATTATATTAAATAAATAAAATAAAATAAATAAAACTAATTAAATTCTTAAAATTATGTATGGGTTTAAAATTTGAGAATTCCTATCTAAATTCATCTCCTCATATCTTTTCAGCTATTACTCCCAATAGGTCGTTTATGTTAGATTGTGAATTTATCCCACTTCGTTAAGTTATTGGGCTATTATGATGTTTATATATGGATTGTACACTCTCTCCCCCTTAGTAAGTTTTTGGCATGAGTTATATCCAATTTTATTTAACATGGTATCACTTAAGTTAAATTGTAAATTTATCTAATTTCGCTTGTTACTGGACCGTTATGGCCTCTATACGTGCTACCCTCTCGCTAACTTTTGAGAAAATCTATGTTGTTAATCTGCAACCAAGCAAATCATGTTTTAAAAATCACGGTCAAAAAGAGCTGCATATAAAATTATATCCTAAAAGTAAAAAAAGAAGTTCTTCATTTGTTCTGCCAAAGTACCAAAAAGCTAAAGCCACCTTAATTATTCACTTTTTCACATTGCTATTGACGAAAAGATATGCTTCAAGAACACAAACGAAATTAAATATCAACGTGATAATCATTTCGGCCAAAAAGTGAATCTTATTCTAGTAGTGACAGCTTCAAAAAATGGATTAAAAAGAATATGGTCCCTACCATGGAAACCGCCGATTTTCACTTTCTTCCTAAAACAGAGCATTTATCCCAAACTTGCTAAGCTGTTAAAGGTCTCAAATTCCATGTGCGTACCAAGCCTCCTTTGTAACTTTCCCGAAATCCGAAAACTGTGTAACATTATTAAATCAGACGATGCAAATGGTAAGAGTACGACAGTGCAACTACAATAAGCACAAAGATTTTGTCTCGTTTAAACACAACACATAGCAAAAATGAGTGATAACAAAGAATGTGTGCTATCCGTAGAAGAGCTTTCCACGATGAAGAATGCCAGTATAGTGGGAAGTACAAGCAATGACAACCAAAGTACTGAAATTGGCGCTATTTCTCATGACGAGGCTAAAGTTGACGAAAGAATAAGAAAATTGAAGATATTAGTGGAAGGAGCCCCGATTCAATCAGGCGAGAGACCGCCGCCAAAGATACAAAAGGTTCCTTTTGTTCTAAGAGGTCGGAAGAAGTTCGACAAGTACTACGAGCCAAGGGTGGTATCAGTTGGTCCCATTCACCATGGCAAACGGAATCTTCGCCTGTCCGAGCAGTACAAGCCCAAATTGGCAGCAAGGTTCATCAGAGAGAGCGGCCAAGAAACGCGTGCATTGTACAGGATTATCGATGACAAAATCGATCAACTGAAGGATTATTACCATGAGGATGTACAGAAGGCCTACGACGACAAGACGCTCAGCTGGATATTGTTCTTTGATGGATGTTCTGTATTACAGTTCATATACGACTTTGTTCAAGATCAGCTAAAAGATATAATGATTAAAATCGACCACATAGCCTTCACGCTACAGGATCTTTTCCTGCTAGAGAATCAAATCCCCTATGAAGTCCTCAAGCTGTTGATAGATTCGAGTAGACTAAGCGCAGATCTCAAGAAGTCGATGGAGAGCTTTATTCGCATAAACATCATGGCCCCGCCGGATTACTCGGAGAAGCTGAGTATCGACATGGACAACCTAGATTTCATTCCCATTCATCTTCTTGATCTTCTTCAACATGTATTAGTCCTTGACAACAACAAGGAGAAGGAGAAGAAAGATATCGGTCGAAGAGAGAATCAGTCACCGCAAACTTTTCGTAGTGTCCAGGAGCTCAAGAAAGCCGGGATTGACTTCAAGCCGAGTGGGAGTTGTTCCTTGACTGACATAACTTTCAATTCGTCTTTCTTCACAGGTTTGCTTCATCTTCCTCCACTGGTCGTGGACAAGTCAACAGCAACTACATTCGTAAACCTAATCGCCTATGAGAATTGTCTCGACAATTTCAGAACTCGTTACGAGGTTACCTCCTACATCAGTTTCCTGGATTCACTCATCGATCATGCGAATGATGTCAAAGAGCTGCGGTCGACACAGATACTCCACAACCGTCTCGGCAGCGATGAAGAAGTAACTTCTCTGTTTAATGAGATCGGAACTGATTTGGTGCCTAACATTAAAATATACAAAGACGTCAGATCGGATGTAATGAAGTACTACAAAAGCAAATGGATGATAAAGTTGGCTGAAACCTATCACGACCATTTCAGTAGCCCCAGCTGGACGGTCCTAGCTTTTTTTGGTGCATTGCTCGGTCTTGCGCTGAGCGCAATTCAGACTTGGTTCGTTGTTTTTCAGCCATCCGATCCCAACCACTCCTGTCAACATTAAATCGTAATAAGTCACTCTCCATTAGGACACATGTGAGAGCTCACTGTTTGCAATTCGATGGCCTTATAATTTTCTGGTTTCGGTCACTTTTTCTTCTTTTATGATAGTATTTTGATGTTTGTTTGTTTGTTTGTTTGTTAATGGATATATATATGTGTGTGTGTGTGTGTGTACAAATGTTTTTAATTCTTTGTTCTCCATATCTCCAACTACGTAAACTTTTAGAGAATTTATTGTGTGGTATGTTTCAAGATGATCCATGTGATGGAGACTCCTTGCATTGGTTGATCCAGGAGTATCTGAAATTAGTGAAGTTATATATATAAAAAAAAAAATATATATATATATATATATATCTGTGTGTGTGTTTCTGTTTTTTTTATTTGTTTCAAAAGTACTGCTGTGCTCTTCAGAGTAAATCGAGTGATCTATATATGTTGAGTTGGCCGAACTGTAATGATTAAAAGTTATGAAAAGCATTTTAAAGTCTAAAGTTTCACTTGATTAATTTACCAAAGGAAAAATAGAGAGACCATATTTACATGTGTTTTTGATTCCTTTTGCTGAGCAAAAGAAAGATAAATCAATGGGCTCAGCCCCACTCACTCAATTTACATTAAAGTAAAAGAGAAAATGTAACAATTAAAAAAAAAATTGTGAAAAGTGAAATATCCCAAAGGACGACAAAAATAAAATTTTGTGAATGCATTAACTGGTTGAAGTTTCTAAATTAATAGGGTATTTGAATCCCCTATTTAATTAAAATATTTTTATATTACAATGCAGTATTTATTTGATTGTCAGTATTTTGTATTTGAATATATATATATATATATATATACCTTTTCAAACAAACTACAATACAGATATTATTTATCATTTGAATACACATATTTAATTTTACATGCATTTAAATATATTAGAATGTTAACATCCAAATACGTATTTCAATATAATAAATATATCCAAATTTAAAAAAATGACATCTAAATGTACTGTGTAATACATATACATTGCATTTGAGCCAAATATCAAATACATTAGATGATCTAAACGAACCATAAAAAATCCACTCTCCCTCTAAAAACAGGCGGAAGATGCCTCATTTAATGCTTAAATGAGATTAATAGAGACATGATCTCGTTAATGCAACAACTAAAGGTGTGACAAAGGCCATTGAAAAATCCAATAAAAAAATAGAGCATAATCTCGTAGAAGCAACAACTAGACGTGTGACAAAGAAAGTCACCATGTCCACTTAACTATTTGGGCAACTTAAATCCGTTTCTACTTCGATCAGAATCAGAGTGCAAACATTTTTGTTTCCTTAATCATAACTCCTAGCCTTTAACAAATTATCAAATTTCACTGTTTCTATATACTAACGAGGATTATCAGATGTTCAAATATCTTGTTCTTGTCCTATATAATCACCTTATATAAAGCATATTTATCCCCATAACACCTCAACAACAATCTAGATAAGATTAATGTATCATTCAAAATAAAGATGAACTGTGCTAATAATAATTAATCAAACATATATCACAACTTTAATTATTTATTGCGGACAAGTTCAGATTATTATCCTTAAATATAATTCTTTTTCATATCACTCTTATATACAATATTTTAGTTCACATAAAATATCATGAAATTTTATAAATATTAAAATATACATGCATGAAATAAATTACTTAGTTTATTTAAATCGCAATAAAGCTTTACGTCATATGTTTTTTGGCATCAATCCAAACACATAGTAGTTTAAGTCATATGATTTATCTAAATAAAGCCATTTTAAGAATCTTATTTTTCATATGTTCTCTTTTAAAAGATATGACGTATGCTAAAGAATATTACTGACTTGAGCAGGTATAAGAGGAATGCCAATTTCCCGCTTTAATCCTTTTTTTTTTTTTCTTTCTTTTTTTTCAGTCATTCTGGATTGTATTCTAGCTTTTTTTTTTTTTTTGGCTCTCTTTACTTTTTATTTTTTCCTGATCATCGCATTATTATTATTTTTTTCTTTTTCTAACAAAGAGAGTGAGGAACTTAGTGCAGTATGGGTAGGGTTCCTGAACTTCATATACTATTATTATATGCCATACTTGTACAGATGTTAAAGTGACGAAGAACCTAATTCTCCTACAAATATTAAATTCGTACACTGACATGTTCCAATCTTCCTTAGTGAATAAAGGCATCCCTTTTTAGCGCATATTTAGGGCCTGTTTGGTGTGTAAGTTTGAGTTAAGATTTATAAGTTTAAATAGTAAATTTTGTTGACTTTTCAGAAAAGACAAAAAACTTTTTGAGAAAAAGACAAAAACTTTTGGGGAAAAAGACAAAAAAAAGTTTGAACCAAGTTGATGGCCAAACACCCCCTTAGTTAACCCCACTCACAGATATTGTAATGGAGAGATTAAAACGCTATACGTTAGCTAATACAGCAATATAGATTTTTCGTTGATTAAAAAAAAAAAAAAAAAGAATGAGTAAAAGTCGTGAACATGCCATTTTCATTGAAGGCCAGCCTGAGAAGGAGGCTGCGGATCAAATTATCATCGACACACTTGAGGCGAACGTGACAGTCGCTCCGCTCTGTATAAGTTTGAAAAAATTGATGGAGGCGAAGAAAAGCGTGGCACATGTTCACAATGAACGTGCGAAGGAAAAGCCGAAGATACAAAGGGTTCCGGACGACCTAATTAAAGAGCAAAACAAGTTCGGGAAGTACTATGAACCGCAGTCGATTGGTGAGACGAAGTTCGAGAAGTATTATGAGCCGCTGTGGATTTCGATCGGTCCTATCCATCATGGGAAAACGAAGCTAATGCTGGCGGAGAAGAAGTACAAGCCCGAACTGGTAGTGAAATTCATCAACGACAGTGGTTCGGGAATAGAAGCTCTCTACAAGATAATTAAGGACAGAATTGCGGAGCTGAAGGAGTGTTTTGTTGAAGATGTTATTAAGGATTACGACGACGACACACTTAGCTGGATGTTGTTCTTTGATGGTTGTTCAACACTGCAGTTCATAAGCAGCTATGTTAATGATGAGTTGAAGAAACTCTTTTGGATAAAAAATGACCTAAGTAGCTTACGCGCAACGGGATTTGTTCTTGTTAGAGAATCAAATCCCTTTTCTAGTCCTGAAGCTGTTGATGGAGTGTCGAAATGACACGGCAGAGCTGAAGAATTCGGTCGAGACGTTCATATGCTTGAATGTCATGACACCGAAAAATTACAAGAAAAAATTAGAGATCAAGATTGGAACTGATCCAGAGCCAACTCATCTTCTTGAGCTTCTCCAGCTCGCAATCCTTAAGCAACCGAAAAAGCATTGCACTAGCTCCATCGGACTTATGGAAATGCTCTCTTGCGGTCTTTATAAAGTCACGGGTTTATTTCCTCTTAAGAGTAAGCACTCTCTATATCATCCCTAGATTGATCATTATCTTTTTTTTTTTTCTTAAAATAATTGTGTATTCGCATGTCCACTCTGAAGACTTGCACAAATTTGCATGAAGAACATTTCTCTTTCATTAAAAAAATTAGAGTTATTTATAAATAAGTATTTTTCCTCAGCTTAAATCTATTATTACTTAATTTTCAGATTTTTGGCCCTTTAAACTTTGGGAGAAGAAAGAAAATGGGCATCAATCTTTTCGCAGCGTCCAAGATCTCAAGTCGGCAGGGATCGACCTAAAACCAAGCAGGAGTTGCTCATTGAGAGACGTCTCCTTTACTTCTCTATGCTTTGCAGGTAGGCTAAGACTCCCTCCGATAACTGTGGACGACTCAACCGGACCTAGGTTCTTGAACATGATAGCATACGAGATGTGTCCGGACAATTTCAGGACCAATTACGAGGTCACCACGTACATATGCTTCCTAGATTCGCTCATAGATTACCCGGACGATGTTAAAGAGCTAAGGTCGGCTCACATTCTTCACAATCTCTTAGGTTGTGACAAAGAAGTGGCTCAGCTGTTCAATGAGATAGGTACTGATTTGGTGCCTAACAAGGCAGTGTACAATGAAGTGATTTTCCAAGTTCAGAGTCACTACAAGAGCAAGTGGAGGACTTCCATGGCTGAAGTCTTTCACGAGCACTTTAGTAGCCCTTGGACTATAGTAGCGTTTCTAGCAGCGGCGGTGGCGCTCTGTATGTCGGGTAGACTTGGTACACGGTCTACTCTCCCTGATCTCCAGCTTGATTGATGAGACGAGGCAGATCGGCAAGTTACAAGATTTATTGCATTTCAAAGAGAAACTTATTTGTAGACCTTAGAGTTGTGAGATTTAAATAACTTGGGTTGCAAATTTGGTTTGTCTCTACGACAAATAAGTGGAGTTGAATTCGTGCTTGTTTCCTTCATCGGCTGTTTTGCCTTCTACCTCTTTAATAATTTGATATTAATGTCCTTTTCTGGTGAACTTTATAGGAAAAAATATATTTTATGATTAAATTTTTGTTCCAACATGCTCATTTTATTTTGTTTTTTTTTTTCTTGAAAAATAAGCAATCCCACCATTCACATCTCCAATATCCTTTTTAAAAACTCAAATCTTAAAAGTTAACAACTTTCTTATTTTTAAGTCGAGATCATATGTTTATTTATTTATTTATTTAAATTACATAAAAAACAAAGTAACGAAACTGTAACACCCGAATTTCTTCGGTTCATATTTTTTTAGAAATTTCGTGTAAATATTTACCGTAATCGGTATTTCATGAGGAAATTCGTTTTAGAACTTAATTTTGTGTCACGAGTTCTTAAGATTTATTAAGACTCAAAAAAAAATTGCATGAACTCGCAAAAGACCTTTATGAGTGAAAGGAGGTCGTATTTGCACATTTCAAGACAAGTCGACGTTGACCAATAAGTCAGTTAGACCTAAACGGTCGAAAACGTCAAGCAAGAATTTTATGATCGCAGTACAAGTGAAATTACTGCTAAAAACTCATTTCTTGATCAAGATGAGTTTGAATAGAATTAAAATCACCTTAGAAAAATCAAGCATACTAAGCTAGAGTTCAGGGCGAAAGGATTCGGAAAAATAAGAGAAAAATTTTTCCGATCGAGTTTTTCACAGATCGAAATTTTTAAATGCAATGTAATTTTCCATACTGGGTATTTAAGCAACTCAGTATTAAAATTTATTGCAATGTGTTGAAATTACACAATTTTTCAAAAAGATTGAACCAAACAAGCCTTTAAGCTTAATTACATCACAATTAAGTTAAGTTAGGACATAACCCTTCACACACTTGGACCAATGAGCATGTGACACCTCATCTATGAGTTGTCAACCACTCCCCACTTCTCTCCCCTTAGCAGCCGGCCACTTAGCCCCCTTTGGGCAATGGCTTGCAAAAGTTGAGGACCAAATACCAAGATTGGAAGCAAATTTGCCTTGGAAAAGAAAGCTAGGATTTCCCCTAGCTAGAGACACTATTTCTAGGGATTTCAAACCCCAAAAAGACAGCAGCCCTTAACCCATTATCAGCCATACCATTGGCATTTCCCCTCCAAGAAATCCGAAGAAGAGAGAGAGAGAGAGAGATCAAGAAAGTTCAAGCCAAAAATTGTGAGAAAACCCCCTAAAGCCTTTGGTTTTCTTGTGAGTTCAAAGAAGAGATTGTTCAAAAAAAATTTCCCCTCGCTTTCCCATCTTGCCGAGTGTTTGGGAGCTGAGAAAATCCAAGAAAAAAATTTTCGGGTTTGGCTAGAATCAAGGGTTGAGTGAGGGTGTGATCTAGAGCCAAGAAAAACCAACCATTTTGGTGAGTTGATGCTTAAGGAGATCCACGGATTTTAAGGTAAGATTTTTGGGTATTTTCTTCTCTTTTGCCAAGGTTGGTTGGGGGAGGAAGTTAACAAATTTTTGTGACCATTTTTGAGGTCCAAACCGTGCACTTTGGAGGCTAGATTTCGACTAGGATCAAGCTAGTGACACCCCGGATTTTTGAGGTAAAAATCCAAACTTTACCCTAGTTCTTGGTTCAAATTTTTGGTTCATTTTCTCAAGGGTTTTACCGTGTATTTCAAGCCAAAAAGTTGTAAGAGCTTAAGCTCATAATTTTCGGTTTTAGCCCTAAATAGCTTAGGTTATATTTTATGCTTGATTTAGGTTTTTGAGGTGATTATTTTGCATGTTTGGTTGGAGATTTGCTCTATGATTTTTGTGTGCTAGAGATGCATGCTAGGGTTTCTATTTAAGGGTTTTATGTCCCTAATATGTTTATCAAATTTCTAGATGCATGTTCTAGGGTTTGTATGATGTTATGGTTGAGTTATGTTGTATGTATGTTTTTCTCTCAAAACCGTGGACCAAGGGGTCTCGGCTTTGAGTCGAATCCGAAAACACGGGATTTAAAATTTTATGTGTATGAGGGACGTTAGAGGACGTGCATGTGTTAGTAGGTCCCGCATTGGGCGGTCGAGCTAGAGCAACGCATAGGGACGTAAAATTTGGACTAAAACCAAAACTGCTCTCGGGTCCAACACCCGGCAGCTCGGAAAAGTGGAATTTACAGGTCCTTAGAGGCCGAATGAGTAAAAACTTAAAACACGAAAGTTGTTCGTTATGGTGTTTCCGAGGGGACAACGTGGACAGATTTCAAAAAAAATAAGGCTCCAATGGCCTTTGTTTTTAAGAAAAACCGAGAACTGGTCAGGGTGACCAAGTTTCAACGATTTACATGTGTTCAAACAAAAACTGGTATCAACTGAGCCAGAATCAGAAAATGTTCAAAACATGAAAGTTTTAGATATTTTTGTTAGCTACAACTTTCGTGAGAAATCGTTTCCAAATTCGTTTTATATTTTAAGTTATGAATTTTCAAACAAAAGCCGTGCAGTGAGCAAAATCTCATGCACGGGATTTTCTAGACCAATGACTAGGAAAAACGTTTTTCTAACTTTCAAACATCATTTTCAAACCCGAAAACCGTTCCAAAGGCGGTTTTCGATCCCCAAATGTTTTATAGAAATATTTTCAAGTGTTTTGTAATTTTCAAGACAAGTTTGGGTGCTATTCACCAAACTTACTTAAATAAACAAGAAAATGATATTTTTAAGCAAGTTCAAGGTTTTCAAGATTAAAATGAATAAGATACTGCGTTAGTAGCCGGAAAATTATTCCGAGTTACTAGGGCCTTGCCCAAGCCCAGAGTTAACCTTGCGGATTTAGGTTTAAGTTAAGATTATGATTCTCTACATGAACCCTTAATTAATATTCCGTTGTGGGTTACGCCGTGTGACCCCTTCATATGTGATAGTAGAGGGACATATAACCAAAATATATATATGTTGGTTTAATCCGACATTAAACGATCCTAGAATAGAGACCTTACGTGTAAACGTCCATGGGCAGGAGGTGACCTGCGAGCGTGCTTGGGAACGGAAATTCGATCACGCGAACAACGAAGACAAGGTAAGTACAACGCCGCCTACAGCATAGGCTAGAGTTGTATGTTTACCTAACATGTTTGCTTTACACTGTTTAAGTGTTATTTGATGAATTGCTCGATGGTTGCAATATGCTTACTGTATGATGAATGTTTCAAATGCTAATGCCATGCTTTAAAAGTATGTTTCAAGTATTGTTATTATGCTTACATGAAAAAGTACGCATGTCCATGCATTGATAGAACATGAGATTAGGAGACATCATATAAGTATGCTCACTAATCTATCAAGTGAAAAGATGTCAAGAAAGACATACAAACAGAACGTTTGAGAAAAGGCCACAAGAGCCAGTGTCGTGCCCCCTGATGACGATCGGGTCGAAAGCTTAGGTAATCTCCTCAAGCTGCGCGCCGGGTACGTGCACATCAAGTTAACGGGCCCACAAGTAAAATCAACAAGATAAAGTGTGATAAAAGAAAGCAAGCATAACTGGACATAAACGGTTCATGCATTTCACGATAGAATGTCATGTTTAAGATGAAGAAATCGATGATATGATGCCATGTTTATGCTTTCATGTTTAAGATGTCATGTAAAAGGTTATGTATGTTTCATGTAATTGGTTAGCGGTATAGGAGTTGTACTTGCTGAGCTTTCGCTCATTGTTTGAAGTTTATGCTGTAGGTAAACAGCCTGTTTTGAATTAACTGCATGGTGGAGGGTGAAGCCGGTGGCTGTGAAATGATGAACGGGTTGGGGTTCGCAACTCATAAGGATTTTATTAATATATCTATTTTGAGAAAACAGATATTTATTTTATTTACGTATGAGTGTATGTAAATATTTTCTAAGTACAATGCTTCCGCTATTTAAAAAAAAAAAAAATTCCCCACTATTTTCAGGATTAAAAATGGGATAAAACAAGTTTAAGTTCAAGCAAGTTAAGTCAAGTGATGGCCTGTGCAAGGCGGGTCGTCACAGAAACAAGATCTATATTGTTACTTTTTTCCTAAACAAATTTTTAAGCTTTTACATAATTTTAACTTGAAACAACTTATTTTTAACCAAACGTACATTTTCAAAACTTAACTTAACTCTAATAAAAAATGTATCTCCAAAACTCCAACTCAAGTGAACAGTGGCTTAAATTAGATTTAAACAGTTACTCTTTACACACAACATAGTTATAGTTATTTAAAAGAAAAAATTATATTATTATTATTATTATTATTATGACATAAATAAAGATACTAATTATAACCTTTGAAAGCGTCATGCATGGCCTGAAAACTTTCCTTTTCTTGTTCATAAAGAATACGAGTTAGAAAAAGGCACATGAATAAATCATGGAAAATGTGTTAACATTATTTTTAAATCATGAAAATGACACATTATTCTAATTAAGTGTGAGAATTTTAGTAAGATGCCAATTTCTGGCTTTAAGCTTTTCTTTTCTTTTCTGTCCTTTCGAATTCGATTCTGGCTTTTTTCTATCCTTTTGAACTCCGCTGCAAAATCCACCGTGATCTCACAGTGACAGTACAGATCGAGTGGGAGATTGGCATCCACCAATATTCTAGATTCGACTAAGATCGGCGTAGTCCTCTACAATTCAAGCAACTTCCGTTGTCTAATGCTTTTTTTATTTTTTTATTTTGTATGTTTATGTTAATTGATTGAAAAAATTAGTGATTTATTTTATAATTAATTAGTGATTGACTATTATTAATTAGTAATTGATTATGAAGATTAATGATTTATGTTATAATCAATTAACGATTGACTACCAAATTAACTATTCTATGTGATCAATTACTAATTGTCCATTTTAGAAAAAACAAGATTTTAACAAATTTTTAAAACCTTTGGTCATGTGTTAGAAAGCTTACAAAAAAAAAAAAAAAAAAAAAATATTGATTCATTTATCTACAAATCCAAAAAAAAAAAAAAAAAAGAAAACCAAACAAACTCCACCTTGAATAATCATGCCATATTACGACAGATTAGGTCCCAATAAACATTCCTCTTTTGAAAAAATATATATATTATCTTTATTAAATAGTGTTTATGCGATACTTGTAAGGATGTTAAAGTGATCGAGCAAATTAAGTTCTCCTACAAATATTAAACCGTACACATACATACCAATCTTCCTTGAGTGAATAGAGTCAATAAAGTCATTACTTTTTAGCGCATATGTAATTAACTCCACTCACGGATATTATCACAGAGAAATCAAAAAGTTATATGTTAGGTACTATAGCAACATATAGATTTTCCTTGATCAGAAAACACACTGAAAAATGAGTGGAAGTCATGAACATGCCATTTCCATGGAAGACCAGAATGAGAAGATGGATTTGGAAAGACATACTTGAGGTGAACGTGTGGATCGCTCAGGATTACGAAAGAGTGAAAAAATCACTGGCGGAGGTGAAGAACAGTGCGAAAGATGTTAAAAGTGCTCATGATCGTGTGAAGAAAAAGCCGAAGATACAGAGGGTTCCGGTCGTCCTAAAAGAACGGAAGAAGTTCGAGAAGCACTACGAATCATCGTGGATCGAACGGAAGAAGTTTGAGTAGTACTATGAACCACGGTGGATTTCGATCGGTCCTATCCATCATGGGACGTCGAGGCTAATGCAGGCGGAGAAGTACAAGCCCAAATTGGTAGCGAAATTCATCATCAACAGCGATTTGGCAATTGAAGCTCTCTACAACAAAATCAAGAGCAGAATTAAGGACCTGAAGGAGTGTTTCGAAGAAGATGTTATTAAGGAGTACGACGATGACTTTCTTAGTTGGATGCTGTTCTTTGATGGTTGTTCAACACTGCAGTTCATAAGCAGCTATGATCAGGGTCATGAGTTATTGGAAGTCTTTTCACTAAAGACCGACCAAGTAGCTTACGCACAACAGGATTTGTTCTTGTTGAGGAATCAAATCCCTTTTTTTAGTCCTGAAGTTGTTGATGGAGTGTCACAAGGACTCCGAAAAGCTGAAGAATTCGGTCAAAATGTTCATACGCTACAATGTCATGACACCAAAAAAGTACACGAAAAAGTTAGAGATCGACATTGACACTGATTCAGAGCCAACTCATCTTCTTGAGCTTTTCTGGCTTGCAATGCTTGAGCAACCAAAAAAGCATCACACTAACTGCGCCGGCCTCGGGAAATTGCTCTCATCCCTTCTTGATAAAGCTATCGCTTTATTTCCTTTTAAGGGTAAGCACTCTCCGTTATCATCGCTAGTGATCATCATCTTTTTTTCCTTAAACAATCACTTATTCACATACAAATTCTAGATATTAGCACAAATTTATATGACGATTTTTTTTTTAATATAGAGATTATAACTTCTACTTATTAAAGAGTGTTAATATTTAATGTGCTGCACTTCTAATTATTTTGACTATGGTTTTGTAAAGTTGACTCTTGTTAAGTTATTAGCTAATCAATTGCTGTAAGTATGTCACTTGTATGACTAAGATTGAAACTTGAGAAGTGTATTGAAGAAGGAAGTGGATGTCTTTTTTTATCTAGAAAAATCTGATAATGGTAGTGGGGTTGCTTTTCTCTCTCTCCTCTGTTTTTCCTCTGTGTTTTTCTCTTCTCCTAGCAGCTGCCATTTTTAGTTCAATGTCATGTGTGTTAGATTAATACACCACTCGGTGGTCTCTTGCTGAAACAACAGCTGTGGTATCAAAGCTTGGGTTTGCAGTAAAGCTAGGGCTCAAGAAAAAGAAGAAAAGAGGTTCGAAAAGAAGAGATGGCTAGCACAAGTGGACCAAACTTTAATGTCCAGCAACCGTATGTTCCAGTCTTTGATGGGAAAAATTATGATTTCTGGTGTGTGAAGATGAAGACGTTGTTTCTAGCTGTTGATTTGTGGGATATGGTGGAGACTGGCTATAAATGAAACAACCGGAATTTTTACGGACTTGTGATTTCCTTATATGTAAAGGAATTTAAGTTCATACTCTGTGTTTATGTAATGTTTCATGAAAATTATGAATATCAATGTAAAATTCGTAATTTTATTATTAGAATATGTTGAGTTCTTATAGTATCGTAAGACTCGATCATGATTTATAATTTTATTCTAGCTATGTATAACCAGGATAATTCATGACTTGAATAAGATGGTACTGCAATATAGTAAGCAGTATGGAAATTATACTGTGAAAAACCATCATTACGGATGAATAAGTAAGAATAGGGATTGGGATCACTTCAGAAAAATCAGGAATAATATTTGGAGCAAGGAGGACTAAGTAGTTTCAAGTCCTAAGAAAATCCTATACGCGGTCCAGTTAAGTGCAGATAAATTATGGACTGCAGTTTAGTATTGCAATACTGTTAATAGTTGAAAACAGTATTTGTAATATCTGTATTAGTAAGAAATTGGACTGTGTATTAGGAGGAAATGCCAAACATGGCATTACTTGGAGGCCAAGTAAGTAAGGATAAATATGTGAATTTTGGGATTTTTTGAAATTAGAAAGAAATGTGTGGAAGATTTTGATTGGATGATTTAGTGGATTACTTTGAAGAGAATTTTGGTCCCAAGTTCAGCCACATAGCCGGCCACCTAAGGAGGATCAATGAGCAAATATTTTATTTTTAAGGACTAATATGCAATTCTAAGAATAAAAATAATTGGTGAAAAATCAAGATTTTTCACCTATAAATAGGTGATGTGGGGTGTGAATTGACTCAATTAGTTGGACCCCCAAATTTCTAGTTCAACTCCAACTCTCTCCCTCCCCTAGGAACCGAAGCCAAAGAAAAAAAAAAAAAAAAAGGAGTGGCCGGATTTTTGAGAAAGAAAAGCAAGAAGAAATATTTGTGATCCAAGTTGTAGATCCAATCTCAAGGAGTTAAGGTAACTCTCCTAAACCCCCTAAGCAATTCAATTAAGTTCTGATTCAAGAGTTTATGTGTACTTCAAGTTGGGTTTGTAAGAGCATAAGCTCACCCTTTATTTTCCATGCAAAAGCTTAGAGTGCTTGATATGTGCTTGATTAAGGTTGAATGGTCTTGATTTATGGTTTGATGCATGTTTTTGATGATATGCTTAAGACAAATTATGGTATGTGTGTATGTATAGTAGGTGTTTGTTATATGTCCCCACATGCTTAAGAAGAAGCATGTTATGCATGAATGATGGAAATGAGATTGGTATGTGAATCTAGGGCAAAAACTAACCCTAAAAACCCTAGTATGGTACAAGATTACCACACGGGTTGCATGGGTATGAACCAATGCATGATTGCTGAAAACTTACATAATGCGCTGCATGTTTGTCGTAGGCTCACGGTTGCGACCGTTTGAGGTAGTGTGTGCGTAATTTTACGTAAAATTTGACCTAAAACGAAACTGTCAGTTTTCGGGTAAAACTTGACAGCTTTCTAGAAACGTGATTTTGAGGCCCTTAGAGGCTGAATTTGGGAAAACATAAAACTACAAAGTTGTAAAAAATTAAAAATCCTAGGGGACAACGTAAACAGATTTTGAAAAATAAGCTCCAAAGGCTTCCATTTTTGTGAAAATCCGAACCTGGTCTGCCCAGACCTTGTGCATGGCCAGGCAGTTTCAACAAGGAAAATGGATAGGTTAAAGGTAGAATTAGGTTTTGAGTAAAAATAAAAGTTGCAGGACTCTTTGAGTTCTACAACCTTCATGAAGAAAACGTTTTCAAATTCTAAACATATTTTAAAGTACAAACAGATTTCCAAAAATTGTGCAGGGCACAGGAAATTCCTGCACAAGGTTTCTAAAAAACAGTGCATAAGCAGGAAATTCCTGCACATGCACTGATAACCAAAGTTTTATGGGACTGTTTTAAGCAGTTTATAAAAAGGGGTTAAAATTTATCAAACAAGGAATGAAATAAATAAAATAAGCCAAGTCCTATGGTAAATAACTATAGGACAAATAGTAACCGAGAAGGTTATCAACTTTTAATATGCCAAATAATTTAGGTTACTTATAGTAACCACATGAGATACCCAAGCTATTGGGTTGGGCCTAAAACCCATGGTTACCAATGGTAACCTAATAAGGGTATGATTTTAAAAGTAATTGGGCCTTAGTAATCTAATGATGTATGGGTCTAAGATCTAGATATGATTGGGCTTATACTTATGGTTACTAATAGTAACCTAATAAGATGTTAATTACTATTCATGTATGATTGGGCCTTGAACCCAATGTTCCATTAAGTAATCAAACAAGATATTGTTTGATTAGGCCATATGCCCTAAGGTTACATTTAGTAACCGAATCAGATATCATTGTAGTATGTGGGAGACATGTAACTAGGGTTACTGATGAATGCTGGTTAAAGATACTAGCATTGAATATAATGATTTACGGTAAGGTAAGATGATCCTTATCTTACATCTTTTGTGAAAACGGGAATTAAACCTGTTGATATGCCTTGTTGGAACATTAGACCAAGAGCGTAGGACATTAGGTAAGTACAAACCTCACCTACAGTATGAAAAATAAACTATTTTCAAGTGTAACATGTTTTCATGTAAGCTATGATTTATATGTTATGTCATGTTATGCCATGATATGCTATGTTAAGCCATGTTAAGCCATGTTATGCTAAGTTATGCCATGACTTATGGTAATGCCATGTTTTAATAAAAAAACATGTCACAAGATATTTTATGCTATTCATCTCTAAGTCATGCTATGTCTATGTATCATATGTATCATGTGACGCCCCGACTTCCCAAGCCAGGTCGACACCATACGTACTTATTCTTTACTTGAAAATTTGAGATAATTTTTTTTTTTTTTTAAATCATATCCACATAAGTCATCTTATAGAGAAAAACTTGTCATACATATAGACTATACTGACAGTATCTTTTTGTGTCTTTAAACTTCTTACAAATAACAAAACATAATTAATTTTTTTAAATATTAACATATTACTAAAAATTAGATGCGGAAAATTTATGCGTAATGGTATCCCACACCGCCCTTCACCCGCCGCATCGTCCGCATAGCCCACCAATTAAACCGCAGGCCTCTTACCTACAGTATGAAATATAAAGGTGAGCTTTCGCCCAGCAAGTTCAAACATAATCTCACAAAACATTTCGAGCATCTTTAGGACATGACAAACATCACTAACTCATGCATGAACCATTTATGATTGATTGAATGTCTTATGTTTCATTATAGACTCAATCTTTATTATCTTGTCCTAACATGTGGGCCCATAGTGTTCGTACCAAAAGCACGCAGCCTCCAGATAAAGCTAGGGTTTGCAAGGCCCTAACAGTTCTGGGAATTTTAACTTGACCCTTCACGATCACGAATTTCGATCACGGAAGGTAATTATCACCACTAAACATGTAGCCTCCTTGATTAGGGGAGGTTGGTACGACACCTTACTTGATTATCTTACCATGTGATTTAACATTAGTGAACATATTTCATGATGTCACTATGTCATATCATAATCAATATTTGCCATAATATGGCCTTCTTGAAAACATATCACTTCTGGAACCATGACATTTTTGAAAACATGGCATTTTGGTAAACATAGCACTTTTATAAACATAGCACTTTTATAACATAGCACTTTTATAAACATAGCACTTTTGTAACATAGCACTTTTATAAACATAGTACTTTTATAAACATAGCACTTTTGTAAACATAGCACTTTTATAAACATAGCACTTTTGTAACATAGCACTACATAACCATAGCATAGCATCACACATCATGGCACAACATAGCATATATACTTGAAAATAGTCTTTACTATTTTTATACTGTAGGTGAGGTTTGATACTTGCCTGATAAGCTAGATTCCGGGTTTCGTGGTCTTAACTCGGATTGCAACTGCAGGTTCCTTCCTGCTATTAAAAGAACATAGGATAAGAATCCTATAAGAAGTTGATAACCTTTCCAACATTCTAGTTATATGTCTCCCACACAAGTCTTGGTATCCTATAGGATTATATTGGGTAACCCTTAATTAAAGGTTGGGTTAAAGTCAATATCTGATCAACTAATGGTCAACATTTTGTCAACTATGGTCAACCTTGGGCTTTGAGGCTAAGCCCAGTAACTCGGGTATATCTCCCGGTTACCTTTCATAAACAAGTCGCTTGCTATATTCTAACTTGAAAAATTAATTTCCCTTACTTGGAAAATTTAGGGAAATTAATCTCAAAACTTCATTTTTAACTTATAAAAATCCTTTACTTAAATCGTAAAAATTCAAACTCTTGGATTAGTGCTTTATAAAATCATTTGAGGTTGAAAAGTGCCCTTGGAACAGTTTTCCATAATCAAAACAATAGTTTGTAGTAGAAAAACAGTTTTCTAGAAACATTTGTAAAATTAGTGGTGCAGGAATTTTCGGATTCCCTGCGCACCCTTCGAAAAACGATTCTAATTTAAAAAATCGGTTCGTAATCTGAAAAAGTTTTCTTCATAAAAGTTGTAGCTCTCAAAAAATACTAAAACTTTCGTGTTTTGTAAAAATTCCAATTCGGCCTAGATTCGTCCCAGTTTTTGTTTGAAACTGGCTGACCCCGAAAAACTGAGTGAAATCTGGGTCTGGGGATCAGCCACGGGTTTTGGGGTAAACGGAGGCCATTGGGGCCTTATTTTGAGAAACGGTTTATGTTGCCCCCTAGGAAAAACTCTTCCGAACAACTTTCATGTTTTAAGTTTCTCCAAATTCGGCCTCTAAGGGCCTCAAATTTCACTTTTCCCGAAACTGGTCAGTTTTACCCGAAAATGGCAGTTTTCGGTTTTAAGTTCGTTTTACGTCCTATTACGCGCACTCTACCTCAACCGCTTGCAGCGGGAGCTTAAGATCAAACTTGCAGCGCTTTCTAACATAAAACATACATTCATACATCATTTAAACATCTTGGGATATCTCACAAACACTTAGTGAGCATAAACCCTTAGCATGAAATTCTAGAGCATAAAATCATGCAACTAAACCTATTGCATGCAAATAAAATAGTGAGCTTATGCTCTTACAAATCAAGCTTGAAATACATTTAAATTTCCCAAATGAAATTTAAATAAAACACTTAGGGTTAGAGGAATTTACCTCTAGGGTTTGGAAGTTGGTTTACTAGCTTGAATTCCAAACTTCCTTACTCCTCCCTTTTGGCTGCCAACAAGTCCGGATTTCCCCTCCAAATGGGGTGCCAATTTTCAGCCATGCACATACAAACATACACATAAATATCCCATCTAACTTGCATGGAAAAAAGTTAGGGTTTGAGGGAGTTTTACCTTAGCTAACCCTAGGGATGGGTTAGGGTATGCAAACCGAAATCTCCCTCCCTTTTGGCTCTCCAAACACTCCGCTCTAGCTCCCCAAATGGCACCAAAATTTTTCACCCCTTTCTTCCTCACCCCTGCACGGCCACTGCCCAGAAATTGGGTCCAAAATTTCCAGATTTGCCCTTGGTTTCTAGCTTGAAACCGAACATGCACACTAACTAGCCTCCCTTGGCTTTTTCCAACTTTTTTTTTTTCTCTTGGTTTTCTCTTGGTTTCTCTCCTCCTCTCTCTCTCGAATTTTTCTGCAGAAAAATGGCAAGAGTTTGGCCAAATTTTCTGATTTAAATGATTAAATGCCACCCCTATTTATAGGCAAATGCAAACTTTCCAAAAATTATATTTTAGTCCCTAAATTTTGAGAAAATCATGCAATTGGCATGCTAGGTGTCAAGATGGCCGGCTGTCAACTTGGAGAGCAAGGCAAGATGACCTCATCTTGGTGACATCACATGCTTACATCACCCAATTTCCAAAATTTGCACTTTGGCCCCAAAAGTTTAAATTCTTGCATTTATGCCCTCTAGGTGTTGGCCGGTCATTGGCTGCCTTGGAGCCCATGTTTTGCTTACCTCATCATGATGACATCATCTTGATGACATCATGTGCTTACATCATGCTTACATCACTAATTTCTAAAAATTACACTTTTGCCCCAAAAGGCAAAATTCTTACAAAAATGCCCCCTAGGTGGCCGGTTGCTTTCTTGGTGAACAAGCCAAGCTTATCTCATCATGATGACATCATATTGATGACATCATGTGCTTACATCTTCAATTTTCCAAAATTTACACTTTTACCCCAAAAGTGAAAATTTTGACATTTTTGCCCCTGCATGTGACCGGCCCCAATGGGTTACTTGGTGACCAAGTTTTCCATATTTTCACGACCTTTTGCCCTTGACCTTAACTAGGTGTGCTTGATTTTCTAGGGTGGTTTTAAAGCCTATTTAAGCTATCTCGCCCATACTGACATATTTTACAGTATTTTCTCGTACTGCATCATACAATACTGCCAAGTCAATCCGTTGACCACTCTTGGTCAAACTTTGACTTTCTTGGTCAAATTTGACTTTTTGATCAAACTTTGACCAACATGAGTTTATGAAATTCCGCCATACCTTTTTTCATAAAAAGACCTGTTATGGAGTCTCATAATTAATTTACCGAGAACTCAAGCTCATACTGATAAAATCATGAATCTTGTATTAATATTCATAATTTTCATAAAATCACACATAAACACATAATACGAGCTTTAGATTTCTTATATACAAGAAAATCATGAGTTCGTAAAAATTTTGGATATTACATATCATGACTACTAAGATCACATTTAAAGATTCTTAGTCTTGGAGAATACAAGGTTAAGACTAAACCAAGACAAGTAAAGTGTCGTACCAACCTCTTACTAGATCGTGGAGAATCACGTATGTTCAAGAAAATTCTCAACCTTCCGCCAGATCATGAAGGGTTATGTTTATGATTATCAACATCCCGTTGATGCGTGAAGGTATAATCGACCTTCCGCCAAATCGTGAAGGGTTATGTATATGATTATCAACCTCCCGTTGATGCGTGAGGGTATAATCAACCTTCTGCCAGATCGTGAAGGGTTATGTATATGATTACCAAAATTGTTAGGAACCTTGCAAACCCTAACTTTCTGAGGATTTTGCGCATTTGGTACGTACACAAGAGGCCCATATGTTAAGCAAGATAATAAGTTCATAACTAAGTCCTTAATGGAGCATAAGACATTCATAATCGATCATAAATGGATCATGCATAAGTTATATGATATAATGAGACACTATTTGATTATAATTGGTTTATGCATTCTTTCACAAAAAGATGTTTTTGCAGAATAGAAAGTTGTACTTACTGAGCATAAGCTCATAACTTACGTTCATGCTGTAGGTAAGCAACCTACCGGCAATGCTTGATGTAATACTGTGGAGAGATGGCGCTACAAACTGTGAAATTTGGGTTGGACGCCGCCATGTGTTTTAAAAAAGAAATATGTTTGCGATATGTTATACTATTTTGAAGGCACCGATACTTAGTATTGGGATAGTGTTTACTTTTAATTATTATGATAATTAGTACGGTCTATCCAACGTTTTAAAATGGTTTTAAAACTCAGTACTTAGTAAAGTGCATATATATAAGTATGAGATTAAGTTGAGTTTAAGTTTGATTTTAAAAAGAAATTTATGTAAAAAAAAAAAAATTATTTCCGTATTTTTACGAAATACGAGAGTATGTTTAAGTATGTTAAGTATGAAGTAGCGGCCACGTAAGGTGGGTCACCAGAAGATTTAGTATGTAAGCTCAGTAACGGCCCTACGTAGGTCGGGGCGTTACAATAAAGAACCTGAAAATGAACAGGGTTTGTCAGATACTTAAAAGAAGAAACTCAAAGAAGCAAGACAAAGGAATGCAAATGCTCTTTCAATGATCCAAAGAGTTGTAGTAGATTCAATCTTTCCAAGAATCATGAGAGCCACAACAGCCCAAGAAGCATGGGAGATTCTACAAAAGGAATATCTAGGAGATTCAAAATTAAGAGTTGTAAAACTTTAATCTCTTAGAAGACAATTTGAAAATACAAAGATGAAAGACACTGAGACTTTGAAGGAGTTTTCTGATAAATTTATTGAGCTTGTTAATCAAATGAAGATCTATGGTGAAAAATTGACTGATCAGACAATAGTGGAGAAAGTTTTGATGAATATGCCTGAAAAGTTTGATAATGATGTGTCTATAATAGAACAACAAAAGATTTGTCCACTTTAAGTGTTGAAGAATTAATGGGTTCCTTGAAAGTAGCTGAGCAAAGATTGATTCGACACTCTGAAAAACCAGTTGAGAGTGCGTTTCAGTCCCAACTCAATCTTGGACCCCAAAAACAGTGGCAAGCATCCAGAAAATGAACAAAATGGCAAAATGTCAAGTAAAGGTGGAAGATTTGGCAGAGGTGGAGGAAGAAACTCAAGAGGATAGAAACTCTGGTGAAGCAGGATCGTCACAGAGGTGCAAAATTTGTAAAAGAAGCAGCCATGTTGAAGAAGATTGCTGGTTTAAAGGGAAGAAGCAATGCTACAACTGTAAAAAGTTTGGCCACGTGAAGAAGGATTGCAGATTCAAAAATGCTGAACAAGCTAATTGTGCTACTAAGAAAGGTGGTGAATATAATTTGTTCTATGCATCCTTGAGTACTCCAGAATCAAAAAATGAAGCATGTTACTCAAGCACAAGTTGCTCGAAAGATGAAGAAAGTCAGTGGTTGTACCAATCATATGATAACAGATAAAAGTTTTTTTGTCAATATGGAAGCTGCAAATTCAAAAGTAAGGCTTAGAAATAGTGCTTTTGGTGGATGTGAAGGGAAAAGGAACAATAGGAGTCCAAATAAAGAAAGGCTCAAGATTTATTTGCGATGTTTTGTACGTGCCAGATTTGGATCAAAGCCTACTGAGTGTTGGACAACTAGTGGAAAATGGCTATTCGCTCCATTTTGAAGATGATAGTTGCACTATCTTTGACAAAGAAAAAGACAAGTTGGTTCTAGCGAAGCTAAAGATGGAGAACCAGAGCTTTATAATTAATTTCAAGCATGAGGGCAATGTAGCTTTCAGAATTAGCGCAACTACTGATTCATGGCTATGGCACAAGAGGCTTGGGCATTTAAATTTTCAAGGTCTCAAGTTGCTTCATCAAAAGAATATGGTGCAAAGACTTCCAAAAATTGAAGAAAAAGAAGTTTGTGAAGGTTGTGCTCTTGAGAAGCATCACCGGCCACCATTCCCAAAAGGAGTAGCTTGGAGAGCAAAGAAGCCATTAGAGTTGGTTCATACATATGTGTGTGGGCCAATGCGGATACCTTCTCATTCTCAAAACAGGTACTTCATCCTCTTTATTGATGATTTTACAAGGATGACTTGGGTGTATTTTATGAGGCAAAGATCTAAAGTTTTCACTATTTTCAAGAAGTTTAAAGTTTTTGTTGAGAAGCAAAGTGGTCATTTTATAAAAGTATTGAGAAGTGACAGAGGTAGGGAGTATACATCAAGAGAATTTGATCAGTTTTGTGAAGATGAAGGTGTGGAAAGGCAATTGACTGTTCGCTATACTCTACAACAAAATGGGGTATCGAAAAGGAAAAACCAAACCGTGATGGAGATGGCGATGTCTATGTTACATGACAAGAAATTGCCGAAAGTTTTCTGGGCTGAAGCCGTTTATACAGCCGTGTACTTGATTAACAGATGCCCAACAAAAGCCGTATGGAACAAGACTCCAATTGAAGCTTGGAACAAGAGGAAACCATCAATAAAGCATTTGAGGATCTTTGGGTGTATTTGCTATGCTCAAGTTCCAAAAGAGAAACGCTACAAGCTAGATGAGGCCAGTGAGAAATGCATTTTTATTAGCTATAGCACTCAGTCAAAAGGCTATAAGCTGTACAGTTTGAAGACCAAAAAAGTTATCGTTAGTCGAGATGTGTTGTTCGACGAAAATGTTACTTGGAATTGGGAAAAAGAAGAAGTTGAAAGAGATGTTGCTACTCTAATTGTTCTACCTCAAGAATCAGCCAATGAAGATGAAGATGAAGATGTGGAAGAGCATACTCAACCAAGTACGCCATCATCACCAAGCAGCCCGTCAAGCTCAGGTTCATCATCTCCAACCTCAACTCCAAAAAATATGAAGAGTTTGACTGATGTTTATGAAAGATGCAATTTATGTGTTCTTGAGCCAGAAAACTTTGAAGAAGCTGTGAAAGAAGAGTGTTGGAGGAAGGCTATGCAAGATGAGATTGATGTTATCGAAATGAATCAAACTTGGAAGCTAGTTAAGAGACCGAAAGAAAAGAAAGTCATTGATGTCAAGTGGATCTACAAGGTCAAATTCAATTCTGATGGGACGGTGCAAAAAATAAAAAGTGAGAGTTGTTGCTAAAGGCTACGCTCAGCAGCCCGGCGTTGATTTTCAAGAAACTTTTACTCCGGTTGCTCGCCTATACACTGTGAGAGCACTGATTGCTCTTGCTGCCCCAAAAGGTTGGTCATTGTACCAACTTGATGTTAAATCAGCTTTCTTGAATAGAGAATTAATAGAGGAGGTGTACGTAGAACAACCTCAAGGCTTTGTAGCTAAAGGAGAAGAAGACAAGGTCTACAAGTTAAGAAAGGCCCTATATGGACTCAAGCAAGCCCCGAGAGCTTGGTATAGTCAAATTGATGGGTATTTCCTTGAAAAAGGTTTCTACAAAAGCAAGAGTGAGCCAACTTTGTATGTGAAGCATCAAGGTGAGTCAAGAATTCTCATTGTTGCTTTATATGTTGATGACTTGGTGTTTACTGGAAATGACAAAAAGATGATTGAAGAATTTAGAAGGAAGATGATGATGAAATATGAAATGAGTGACTTGGGGCTGTTGCATTATTTTCTTGGCATGGAGATCTATCAAGATGATGATGGAGTCTTCATTTCTCAAAAGGAACTTTGCTGAAAAAGTTCTCAAAAAATTCAGAATGTTTGGATGTAAATCAGTGGCCACTCCTCTTGTGTGCAATGAAAAACTAGTGAAGGAAGATGGGGAAAATAAAGTGGATGAGACTCTTTATAGAAGTTTGGTTGGAAACTTGCTTTATCTCACGGCAACACGGCCAGATATTATGTTTGTTGCAAGTTTGCTTTCAAGATTCTTGATTAGTCCAAGTCAAAAGCACTTTGGTGTTGGAAAAAGAGTGCTGAGATATATTCAAGGAACACTGAGCTATGGAATCAGATTTAGGAGGAGTTCTAAAGTGAAGTTGATTGGCTTTTGTGATAGTGATTGGGGAGGCTGCATTGATGATATAAAGAGCTCCTCAGGTTATGCTTTTTCTCTTGGTACAGGTGTATTTTCATGGCTGTCCAAGAAGCAACAATCAGTTGCTCAATCCTCAGCTGAAGCAGAGTATATGTCAGCCTCAATTGCAACATCACAGACTATATGGCTCAGAAGAATTCTTGAATATATTGGAGAAAAGCAAGAAGAAACTACAGAGTTGTTTTGTGACAACAAATCAGCAATTGCAATGGCAAAAAATCTATGTTTTCATAGCAGGTCCAGGCACATTGCAATCAAATATCATTTCATTCGAGAAGCTATCGAGGATGATGAAGTCCAACTCAATTACTGCAAGATGGAAGAACAAGTTGCAGACATTTTCACAAAGGCACTCCCAATTGTAAAGTTTCAGCAACTCAGATTAGCGCTTGGAGTTCAAGATCAGCACATTAAGGGGAAGAATGTTAATATTTAATGTGCTGCACTATTAATTATTTTTTACCATGGTTTTGTAAAGTTGACTCTTGTTAAGTTAATAGCTAATCAATGGTTGTAAGTATGACACTTGTATGACTAAGTTTGAAACTTGAGAAGTGTATTGAAGAAGGAAGTGGATGTCTTTTTGTATCTAGAAAAATCTGATAATGATAGTGGGGTTGCTTTTCTTTCTCTCCTATGTTTTTCCTCTGCGTTTTTCTCTTCTCCTAACAGCTTCCATTTTTAGTTCAATGTCATGTGTGTTAGATTAATACACCACTCGGTGGCCTCTTGCTAAAACAACAGCCAACAAAGAGAATTATAAAGACCTATAGGTTTGGCATCTGAAAGCTCCTACCCAAGCGCCTCCCGTATCTCCTGTTGAGCTAGCCTCGGCAGGGTACATGATGATTTCTATTTGATTAAAAAAAATTAGGGTTATTTATAAGTATTTTTCTCGGCTCAAATCTATCTTTACTTAATCTGCAGATTTTTGGCACTCTAAGTTTTTCAAGGACAAAGAACAAGGGCTGCCATCCTTCCACAGCATCCAGGATCTTAAGTCAGTGGGGATCGACCTAAAACCGAGTGGGACTTGCTCAATGAGAGACGTATCCTTTACTTCTCTATGCTTAGCAGGTAGGCTAAAACTTCCACCAATGATTGTGGACGACTCGACCTGGCCTACGTTCTTGAACCTGATAGCCTACGAGATGTGTCCGGACAATTTTAGTACTAATTATGAAGTCACATCATATATATGTTTCCTGAACCGGCTCATCGAGTGCCCCAATGATGTCAAAGAGCTAAGGTCAGCTAACATACTTCACAACCTTCTAGGCCCTGACAATGACGTAGTTCAGCTCTTGAATGAGATGGCCAAAGACCTGGTGCCGAATGCTGAAGTATACAGGAACGTCATAGCGAAATAGAGAACCACTTCAAACATAAATGCAGGATTTGGATAGTTACCAAATGTGGAAAGCTCAAGTTTTTAGCAACTACTTTAGTAGCCCCTGGACGGTGGTGGCTTTGCTGGCTGCGGGTCTTGCAATGGCTATGTCCGGCATTCAAATATGGTACACGGTGTATCCCCCACCGCAACCCCTTGTGATTAACAATTCTCGACTAATTTGCCACGATATCCTTGCATTAATTTTTGCCACAAATTCGAAAACAAAAAATGCTATCATACCACAACACCGGCAAGAGCCCACCGGTGACTGTTGTCCACCATTACCAACGCTATCCTGCCCTATTGCTATAAATTCCGCCGACTATCGTAACACCGGATAGTAATATGGATTGGTAGTCTACCATGCTACCAATCATAGTCTACTGTACCACTGGAGAAAAAGATATCTTTCTCACCAATCTACTTCAAAAAAAATATATGGATAATAATAACCAAAAAAAAAAAAGATATTAAGGGGCGGCGGCAGAGGATAGGGCGCTGTCGGTGGCATAGGAGATCTCGTGTGGTCTGGAGGCGCAACAGTCATAGACCTTTGATCCTCACAGAATCTTGAGGAGCTTGGCATGCGCAGGCTCTTCAAGAAGACAACATACCCACCCATCATAAAACTATCGTAATTGAGTTTTTTTTTTTTTTTTTTTTTATAATTTTGAATGAAAACGTAATTTAGTTTCTAAATTTGGACCATTTATTTTTCTTTTTTACACTATGATAATAAACTTTTGTTCTTTTATTTTTCTTTTGCTACATAGAGTCACTAAAAATAACCAAATATTATTAGAAAGATTACTTAATCACAATTATTTGTTGCGAACAATGTATTTTTCACAAATAAAGAGTACTTAATCTAATATATATTTACTATAACATGGTTGTAACATAACATAATAATAATTTTACAGTTGACTTCATTACAATAAATGTAAAGTTTGAATCCTTCCTATTCCAAGTTCATAACCTTAAAAAAATAAAAAATAAAAAAATCAAATACTCATATTTTAAAATTTTTCTAAAATCCTCCACTATGACCAAATTCTGCTGGAAAAATTGGGGCAATCTTTAAAAGTGATCATAAAAGTTAGTATTGTTGTAATGTAATCCAAAAATGAACAGGAATTCCCTTCAAGCAAAAAACTCATTCATCCAAATTATTAATAAAAATGTGTTGAGTCCTTCACATTGTTCCCTTGTAAAAAAACCTACAGAGGAGTACGATTTCAACATTACGTCCTACCAGTTATAACAAGTATTTATATATATATATATACACACACACACAAACACACACAGTGCAAGTTAATTTTTGTAAGAAAACATTATAATTTCACAACTCCTATATTTGCTAAAATTTCGACCCATGAGAGGATTTTATAACTAATTTGAAGTTTAAGAGAATTGGTATGTCATTCTCAGAAGTATAGTATGGTGTTTGTGTTATAAATTCAAGTCAAGGGGATCATTTTGAAATTTTTCCTCATTTTGGAGGAGTAATTTCACTTTGACGTGCTTCACGTTTTCTTTTAAAAACTCTTTCGATATTGATATATGCACCTTTTTACTGTCACAACTCTCCGTTATTCCTCTAAAGGACAGTAAATGCCTTTTGGCTTCTTGTTTATCAAGGATATATTTCTGACTTTGGTAAGAAGTTTTTTTGAAGACTAAAAACTCTTCTGATAGGTTATTCAAACACTATCAGAAGCAGTTTTAGGAATCTACCAAACAGACGTCAAGTTGATTTTTTTGCCAAAGCCATGCCCATTTAAAAAACTATATTAACATTTTGGATTTCCAATTCAGCTTGTTTCCTAAGATCAATTAATCTTCAAACAAAAATTTTTGTTAAAAAGCTCAATTCTAAGATGCTAATGATCTTGTAATCATGCATAGCTCGTTAGTTTGAGCCAGGAAATTTAAAGTCCATCTAATTGTTATAGTCATACGGAAAAAGTCGGCCAATTAAAAATATTCGATACCAACCTTCACATTTGAATTCTATGGTATAGAAATGAAATAAGTAAAGAATAAAACAAAAAAGTGAAGAGAGTACAAAGATATTTAAAGTGGATATACTTATGTTCACCGCTTAAGAACATAATAAAGAATTTATTAGTGATGAGCAATATGAATAAGGCTTTATATATATCTAGATTACATAGTCTATCTCTATCCAAGTCTAACTCCTTACTTTTATATCAATAAATACAAAATATAAACTAAATAGATAATCAGACAATTATTAGAATATTTATTTTATCCTATAATAGGTTGGGGTCTTTTGATTATAATATTGTAATTTCTAAATTACTTAAATATTAAAAAAGTTTACTTTTAGGAATTTCAAATTTTAATATTGATATCAAAATACATAAATATAGTATTGAAAATGACATTTTATTTCAGAGCAGGGTGTAAGATAACATCTCAAATATGCTATTTTTATTTTTATATATTCTCTTGATAAGAAATATAACATTAATATTGACATATACATCGGAGATGGTCTTGAAAATTATTTTTTTGGCTTCCTGGGCCAAAAGTTATTTTGTATAGTGTTTAAATAATATGTTGGAAAATTTGGGGCAATAGTTTTAAAAGAGAGCATAAAAATTAGTACTGTTGTGATGTATCCAAACAATACGAACTGGAATTCCCTTCAAGAAATAAACACATTCACCCAAATTAATGAAAATGAGTTGAGTCGGTCACCTACTTCCCATTTTAACATTACGTCCCACCAGTTATCACAAATTTTCTTTTGTCTTTTTAAATAAAAACAGTGCAAAGGAAAATATATATATATATATATATATATTTATATATAAAATTTCACCCCTCATATTTGCTAAAATTTCGTTATAACTAATTAATTTGAAGTTTAAGAGAATTGAACTGTCCTTCCCAGAAGTATGGTGTTTGTGTTATATATATAATTCAAGTCAAGGAGATCATAATTTTTTTTTTTTTTTTTTTTTCTGAAAGCTCTTTTGAAATGGAGACAAGGACCTTTTTACTGTCGTAACACTCTTTTATATCTTTGAAAGACAATAAATGCCTTTTGTCTTCTTGTTTGTCTAGAATAAATTTATGGCTTTAACATGAAGCTCTTATAGAGATCAAAAACTTTTCTGACATATCATTCAAATATTACAGAAGCAACTTTTGGACTCTACCAAATAGGCATCAAGTTGAATTTAATATCAAAGCATGCCCCTTTAAAAAAGTAAATTAACATTTTGGATTTATAGTTCAGCTTGATTCTTAAGATCAACTAATCTTCAAACAAAAATATTCGATAAAAAAGCTCATTTCTAAGACACTAACTATCCAAAAAGATCATGCACAGCTCGTTAGTTTGAGTCAGGAAATTTAAAGTCCATCTAATTATTCTAGTCATATGGAAAAAGTCGGACAATGACAAGTGTTCGATACCAAATCTTGACATTTGAATTCTGTTGGTATAGAAATGAAATAAGTAAAGAATAAAACCAAAAAGAGAAAAGAATATAAAGATATTTATTGTGGATATGCTTTTATTCACATATTAACAATAAATAGAAAATTTTGTTACTGATAAGCACTAAAAATAGGCATTCATATATATATATATATATATATATATATGTAATATATACATATATATTACATTGTCTATTTAAATCCAAGTCTAACACTTATTTTATATCAATAAATTCAAAATATAAACTAAATAACTAATTAGATAATTATTAGAATATTTATTTTCTCCCAAAATTGGTTGATGCCCTATTTTTATAATATTGTAATTTTTAAATTATTTAATCTCTAAAAATTTACTTTTAGGACTTTCAAATTTTAATTTTGATAACAAAATATAGATATAATATTAAAAATGACATTTTATAGTAGTGCAAGGAGTAAGATTACATCTCAAATATGTTATTTTCACTTCTTCTTTTTTTTAATATAGCATTGAAATTGACATATACGTTAGATATGGTCTTAAAATTTGTTTTTGGCTTCCTGAGCCAAAAGTACTTTCATAAAGTGTTTTGATAATACGCTGGAAAAATTGGGCAATTAACAAAGATTAAAAATTTAGTATTTTTGTGATGTAGTCATGAACCGGAATTCCCTTCAAGCAATAAACACATTCACCCAAATTAATGAATATGTCTTGAGTCCTATCACCTACTTCCCATTTCAACATTACATCCTACCCGTTATAACATTTTTTTTTTCTTTTTATAAAACAGTGCAAGTTAATTTTGAAGGAAAAAATTATAATTTCACCACTCCTATTTGCTAAAATTTTGTCGCATGAGAGGTATTTGTAACCAATTTGAAGTTTAAGAGAATTGATCTGTCATTCATAAATATAGAATAGTGTTGAAAACTTAAAATATTTTAGTAGAGTATGTACTCTACTCTATTAGAGTATTCCGGCGATTGGCACCGGTGGTTGGAATTGGAGACATCTGGTTATCTATATTGAAAATTGAAAATATTCTTGTAGAATATCCAAAATATTCTATCAGAATACGCATTATACTCTACTAGAGTATGTTGACGACCGGCTCTGGTGGTTGAACCTAGAGATATCTAGCCATGCATATTAAAAACTGAAAAATTTTAGTATGATATCCAAACTAATATAGTAGAGTATGCATTACGTTTTATTAGAATACACAGGTGACCTTCGGCCAAAGTCGAAGACATTCGGCTATTCATGTTGAAAACTGAAAATATTATAAATGTCCAATTTAATGTATATATTATTATAGTAGATTTTCTAAATAATAGGGGCAATTTAGGTAAAACATGTTAGGTTAACATTTGACTTTGTAGGGTGACCTTTAACTAGAATCATTTTGTGTCATATTGGTGAAGTGACCAAATTTTATGTTATATGTTAGTTGAGTGATGTCTAAATTTATGTTATTGAGGTGCTTTTCACTTATTATTTTACGCTATACTTGCAAAGATGTTAAATCCGTACACTGATATATGCCAATCTTCCTGATTGAATAAAGTCATCCCTTTTTAGCACATATTTATTTAACCCACTCACAGTTATTTTGTAACAGAGAGATTAAAACGCAATACATTAGCTAATACAGCAATATAGATTTTCCTTGATAAAAAAACACACTGAGAATGAGTAAAAGTCCTGAACATACCATTTTCATTGAAGGCCAGCATGAGAAGAAGTCTGAGCATCAAATTATCACCGATACACTAAAGGCGAACGTGACGGTCGCTCCGCTTTATGAAAGCTTGAAAAAATCCATGACGGAGGTGAAGATAAGCCGGAAAGACACAAAGCCGAAGATACAAATGGTTCCGGTCGTCCTAAGAGAGCAAATGAAGTTCGGGAAGCACTACCAACTGCTGTCGATTGGTCCAACGAAGTTCGAGAAGAGCTATGAGCCGCTGTGGATTTCAATAGGTCCTATCCATCATGGGAAAGCGAAGCTAATGCTGGCGGAGGAGAAATACAAGCCCGAATTGGTAGTGAAATTCATCAACGACAGCGGTTTGGAAATCGAAGCTCTCTACAAGATAATCAAGGACAAAATCGAGGAACTGAAGAAGTGTTTCGATGAAGATGTTATAAAGGATTACGACGACGACACTCTCTGCTGGATGTTGTTCTTTGATGGTTGTTCAACACTGCAATTCATAAGCAGCTATGTTCATGGTGAGGGTGAGTTGGAAATCTTCTCGATAAAAAACGACCAAGTAGCTTTTGCGCAACGGGATTTGTTCTTGTTAGAGAACCAAATCCCTTTTCTAGTCCTGAAGCTGTTGATGGAGTGTCGAAATGACGCAGCAGAGCTGAAGAATTCGGTCGAGACGTTCATACGCTTGAATGTCATGACACCGAAAAATTACAAGAAAAAATTAGAGATCAAGATTGGAAATGATCCAGAGCCAACTCATCTTCTTGAGCTTCTCTGGCTCGCAATCCTTGAGCAACCGAAAAAGCATTGCTCCATCGGCCTTATGGAAATGCTCTCTTGTGGTCTTGATAAAGTCAGGGATTTAATTCCTTTTAAGAGTAAGCAATCTCTATATCATCCCTAGATTGATCATTATCTTTTTTTTCTTAAAATAATTGTGTATTCACATGTCAACTGTGAAGACTCACACAAATTTACATGAAGATCATTTCTATTTGATTAAAAAAAATTAGGGTTATTTGTAAGTATTTTTCTCAGCTCAAATCTATCTTTACTTAATTTTCAGATATTTGGCCCTTTAAACTTTGGGAGAAGAAAGAAAATGGGCATCAATCTTTTCGCAGCGTCCAAGATCTCAAGTCGGCGGGGATCGACCTAAAACCAAGCAGGAGTTGCTCATTGAGAGACGTCTCCTTTACTTCTCTATGCTTTGCAGGTAGGCTAAGACTCCCTCCGATAACTGTGGACGACTCGACCGGGCCTAGGTTCTTGAACCTGATAGCCTACGAGATGTGTCCAGACAATTTCAGGACCAAATACGAGGTTACCTCGTACATATGCTTCCTAGATTCGCTCATCGATTACCCGGACGATGTTAAAGAGCTAAGGTCGGCTCACATTCTTCACAACCTCCTAGGTTGTGACAAAGAAGTGGCTCAGCTGTTCAATGAGATAGGTACTGATTTGGTGCCTAATACGGAAGTGTACAAAGATGTGATTCCCCAAGTTCAAAGTCACTACAAGAGCAAGTGGAGGACTTCCATGGCTGAAGTCTTTCACGAGCACTTTAGTAGCCCTTGGACTATAGTGGCGTTTCTAGCAGCAGCGGTGGCGCTCGGTATGTCGGGTATTCAGACTTGGTACACGGTCTACTCTCCCTGATCTCCAGCTTCATTGATGGGACGAGGCAGATCGGCAAGTTATAAGATTTTATGTATTTCAAAGAGAAACTTCTCTGTAGACCTTAGAGGTGTGAGAATATTGAAATAACTTGGGTTGCAAATTTGGTGTGTCTCTACAACAAATAAGTGGAGTTGAATTCGTGCTTGTTTCCTTCATCGGCTGTTTTGCCTTCTACTTCTTTAATAATCTAATATTAATGTACTTTTCTGGTGAACTTTATAGGGAAAAATATGCTTGCCAAAGATTTTATATGATAAAATTTTTGTTCCAACATACTCCTGTTATTTTTGTCGTTTTCTCCAAAAATAAAGCAATTCTACCATTCACATCTCCAAGATCCTTTTTAAAAATTCAAACATTAAAAGTTCATAACTTTCTTATTGTAAATCGAGATTATATGCTTTTTTTTTAATTACATAAAATGACAAAGTAACAAAACAAGATCTATATTGTTATTATTATTTTTTTTTTTCTAAACAAAATTTTAAACTTTTGCATTATTTTAACTTGAAACAACTTTTTTTCAACCAAACGTATATTTTCAAAACTTAACTTCACTCTAATAGAAAATGTATCTCCAAAACTCCAACTCAAGTGAACACACCAAATGGTGGCTTAAATTAGATTTAAATAGTTACTCTTTACACACAACATAGTTATAGCTATTTAAAAGAAAAAATTATATACCTTTTTTTTTTTTAGGTTAAAAGTTATACCTTTTTAAATACAATACTGTACTAAATATTGGACCCTAATAATGAAAAATATAATATAGCCTTAGTTTTGTTTTCCTTTCAACAATTTCACAGATAACAATTTTTAATCGACATAGATTCTTTCTTTTTTATTGTCGAAATAATTATTACTTCGATACTTCAGTTTCCTTTTCGACGAATTCATTGAAAATTCAATCGGTCTTAGCAAGCACTAGTCTAGGACTCTCTGTACAAGAAAGAATAAAAAGAACTCTCTGATTAAGGGATATATGAATCATAAATTCAAACACATATAATTCAAACAGTAAATTCAAATAATTGTAAGAGAAACTATTATAGATAAAAGTTTGAAAAATTAGCTTAAAACAGAATGTCAAATGAGAGTAAACTAATGTAAAATAATAATATTATTATTATCATTATTATTACATAAATAAAGATATTAATTATAACCTTTTAAAGCGTGATACATGGCCTGACATCTTTCCTTTTCTTGTTCATAAAGAATACGAGTTCGTAGAGGCACATGAATAAATCATGAAAAAAGTGTTAACATTATTTTAAACAACAAACTGTCCGACTGTGTTCGTCGTCGTTTAAGTATTTCTAAACAAAGCCATGCTCAAGAATCTTATTTTCAATATGTTTTCCCTTTTTAGAAGTTAGACGTATGCTAAAGAATATTAGTGACGTGACAGAGCAGGCATGAAAATGATACATTTATTCTAATTAAGTGTGAGAATTTTAAGAAGATGCCAATTTCTGGCTTTAAGCTTTTATTTTCTTTTCCCTTCTTTTGGATTCCATTCTGGCTGTTTCCTGTCCTTTTGAACTCCGCTGCAAAATCCGCCGTGATCTCACGGTGACAGTAGCGAGTGAGAGATTGGCATCCACCAATATTCTAGATTCGACTAAGATCGGCGTAGTCCTCTACAATTCAAGCAATTTCGTCGTCTAATGCTTTTTTTTTTTTTTTTTTTTTTGTATGTTTATGTTACTTGATTGAAAAAATGGGTGATTTATTTTATAATTAATTAGTGATGGACTATAGTTAATCAGTAATTGATAATTTATGTTATGATCAATTAATGATTGACTATCAAATTAACTATTTTACGTGCTCATTCACTAATTGTCAATTTTAGAAAAAAGAGATTTTAACAAATTTTTAAAACCTTTGATTATTTCTTAGAAGGCTTCAAAAAATATAATAAATAAAAATTAAATAAATAAAAAGATTCATTTATCTATAAATCCAAAAAAAAACAGAAAACGAAACAAACGCCACCTTGAATAATCATGCCATCTTACGACAGATTAGGTCCCAATAAACATTCCTCTTTTAAAAAAATATTTATTATTATTTTAATGAATAGTGATTATGCGATACTTGTAAGGATGTTAAAGTGATCGAACAAATTAAATTCTCCTACAAATAGTAAACCGTACACTGATACATACCAATCTTCCTTGCATGAATAAAGTCAATAAAGTCATTACTTTTTAGCGCATTGTAATTTACTCCGCTCACGGATATTATCACAGAGAGATCAAAACGTTATATGTTAGCTACTATAGCAATATAAAGATTTTCCTTGATCAGAAAACACTCTGAAAAATGAGTGGAAGTCATGAACATGCCATTTCCATGGAAGACCAGAATGAGAAGAAGGCTTCGGATCAAACTATTAACGACATACTTGAGGCGAACGAGAGGATCGCTCCGGATTACGAAAGATTGAAAAAATCAATGGCGGAGGTGAAGAACAGCATGAAAGATGTTAAGAGTGCTCATGATCGTGCAAAGAAAAAGCCGAAGATACAGAGGGTTCCGGTCGTCCTAAAAGAACGGAAGAAGTTCGAGAAGCACTACGAATCACCGTGGATCGAACGGAAGAAGTTTGAGAAGTACTATGAACCGCGGTGGATTTCGATCGGTCCTATCCATCATGGGACGTCGAGGCTAATGCTGGCCGAGGAGAAGTACAAGCCCAAATTGGTAGCGAAATTCATCATCAACTGCGATTTGGCAATTGAAGCTCTCTACAACAAAATCAAGAGCAGAATTAAGGACCTGAAGGAGTGTTTCGAAGAAGATGTTATCAAGGAGTACGACGACGACTTTCTTAGCTGGATGCTGTTCTTTGATGGTTGTTCAACACTGCAGTTCATAAGCAGCTATGCTCAGGGTGAGTTATTGGAAGTCTTTTCAATAAAGACAGACCAAGTAGCTTACGCACAGCAGGATTTGTTCTTGTTAGAGAACCAAATCCCTTTTCTAGTCCTGAAGTTGTTGATGGAGTGTCACAAGGACGCCGAAGAGCTGAAGAATTCGGTCAAGATGTTCATACGCTACAATGTCATGACACCAAAAAAGTACAAGAAAAAGTTAGAGATCGACATTGACACTGATTCAGAGCCAACTCATCTTCTTGAGCTTCTCTGGCTTGCAATGCTTGAGCAACCAAAAAAGCATCACACCAACTGCGCTGGGAAAATGCTCTCATTCCCTCTTAATAAAGCTATCGCTTTATTTCGTTTTAATCGTTTTAAGGGTAAGCACTCTCCGTTGTCATCGCTAGTAATCATCATCTTTTTTTTCTTAAACAATCACTTATTCACATACAAATTCTAGATATTAGCACAAATTTATAAGACGATTTCTTTTCTTTTTTCTTTTTTTTTAAATATAGAGATTATAACTTCTACTTATTAAAGAGAAATATAAACACTCATAGGTTTGGAATCTGAAAGCTCCTACCCAAGCGCCTCCCCTATCGCCTGTTGAGCTAGCCTTGGCAGGATACCTGATGATTTCTATTTGATTAAAAAAAATTAGGGTTATTTATAAGTATTTTTCTCGGCTCAAATCTATCTTTACTTAATCTGCAGATTTTTGCCGCTCTAAGCTTCCCAAGGAAAAAGAACAAGGGCAGCAATCCTTTCGCAGCGCCCAGGATCTCAAGACAGCGGGGATCGACCTAAAACCGAGCAAGAGTTGCTCATTGAAAGACGTATCCTTTACTTCTCTATGCTTTGCAGGTAAGCTAAGACTTCCTCCAATGACTGTGGACGACTCGACCGGGTCTAGATTCTTGAACCTGATAGCCTACGAGATGTGTCCGGACAATTTCAGGACCAATTACGAGGTCACCTCGTACATAAGCTTCCTAGATTCGCTCATCGATTATCCGGACGATGTTAAAGAGCTAAGGTCGGCTCACATTCTTCACAACCTCCTAGGTTGTGACAAAGAAGTGGCTCAGCTGTTCAATGAGATAGGTACTGATTTGGTGCCTAACAAGGCAGTGTACAATGAAGTGATTCTCCAAGTTCAAAGTCACTACAAGAGCAAGTGGAGGACTTCCATGGCTGAAGTCTTTCACGAGCACTTTAGTAGCCCTTGGACTATGGTGGCATTTCTGGCGGCAGCGGTGGCGCTCGGTATGTCGGGCATTCAGACTTGGTACACAGTCTACTCTCCCTGATCTCCGGCTTGATTGATGGGACGAGGCAGGCAGATCGGTAAGTGAGATTTTATTTATGTATTTCAAAGAGAAATTACTTTTCTATAGACATAGGGGTGTGTGATTTAAATAACTGGGTTGCAAATTTGGTGTGTCTCTACAACAAATAAGTGGAGTTGAATTCGTGCTTGTTTTCTTCATCTTGCTGTTTTGCCTTTTACTTTTTCAATAATAATTCTATACTTATGTACTTTTATGGTGAGATTTATAGGAAAAAATATGCTTGCCAAAGATGTCATATGACAACATCTCTTTTCAACATACTCCCGCAGTTACTAGATGATATTTGACTATCGTCAGAGCGTGTTTACTCTTCTCGCATTTTTATTTTTTAATAAAATATATATATATATATATTACTTAATTATCCATTACCTTTATGAATACATATAAACTTTTCCAAATGTTTTTTATTTTTCGCTTCAAATATAAACCAATTTCACTATTCATATCTCCAAATTCCTCTTATAAACTCAAATATTAAAAGTCTATAACTTTTAACTTTCAAGTCGAAATAAAATGATTGTTTTTAAATTACATAGAATAACGAGATTAATGAATCAAAATTTATATTGCTATTTTTGTCTGATGCAATTTAAGTTTTAACACTTTTTGATTGCAAATAGTTCATTTTCAATCAAATGCACATTTTTAACACTTAACTTAACTGCAATCAAAATATCTTCAAAATTTCAACTTAAATGGACACACCAAATAGGGGCTTACAGATAAAACTGTTTCAACCAGTTACTCTTTACACACAACATAGTCACTTTTTAAAAAGAAAAAAAAAATTATACCTTTTTTGAGGTAAAAAATATGCTTTTTTAAATACAATACTATACTAAATTGAACCCTAATAAAGCAATAAAATGACGAAAAATATACAATAGTCTTATCTTATGTTTTCCTTCCAACTATATCACAGATAGCAATTCTTTATCGACAAGATTCTTTCTTTTTTATTGTCAAAATAACTCTTTCTTCGATACTTCAATTTCCTTTTCGACGAATTCATTGAAAATTCAATCAGTCTTAGCAAGCGCAAGTCTAGGACTCTGTTACAAGAAAGATTAATAAAAGAACTCTCTGATTAAGGGTTGTTTGGATCATTAGTTCAAATACATATACTTCAAACAGTAAAATTAAATATATGTGAGAGAAAATATTATAGATAAAAGTTTAAAAAATTAGTTTAAAACAGGATGTCAAATTAGAGCTCAATAATATAAAGAGAAAAAAAATCACGGAAAGCAAACATAAGCTCTACAGCATGGGCCTATACAGATATAGCTTTCTTTTTGTTAACTTTCCGGACAATTGTGAATTAGAAAAATACGATTATTAAATTAACAATTAGGTTATGGTGTTAGTTGGTTGATGTAAAATGAAGGAAAAATATTGTAGTTGTAAGAATTATGAAAAAGGAGTGTAAGAAGTAACAATAAAAAGGTATGGAAAGCACGGAGGGATGACCATATACCCATCCATCATAAAATTGTCGTTATATAGTTTTTTTTTTTTAATGAAAATATAATTTATTTTATAACATAGGCAATTTATTTCTCTTTATTTACATTATGATAATTAACTTTTTATTCTTTTTTATTCGTTTGCTTTATAGAGTTACTAAAAATAACCAAATATTATTAGAAAAAGTTAATCACAAATATTAGTTGCAAATAATTTGAAAAAACTGAAATTCCCAGATTAAGGTATTAACCTCAACTAATATAATATATATCTTTACAAGCATGGTTATAGACATAACAAAACAATAATTTAATACCTGACTTCATTACTAGATCATGTAGAGTTTCAATCCCTAATATTCCAAGTTCATAATAATTATAAAAAAAAAAAAAAAAAAACCAAAAACCAAAAACAAAAACTCTTTTTGCTAATTTTAAATAGGGTCACCCTCAATCATTTAATTCAATCCTTACAGATTCATATGCTCATACTTCGAAATTTTCTTAAAATCCTCCACTATGACCAAATTCTGTTGGAAAAATTGGGGCAATATTTTAAAAAGAGATAATAAAAATTAGTATTGTTGTGATGTATCCAAAAATAACAGGAATTCCCATCAAGCAATAAATTGATTCATCCAAATTATTAACGAAAATGTGTTGAGTCCTTCACCTAGTTCCCTCCCAACAAAACCTACAAAGGTGTACAATTTCAACATTACGTCCTACTAGTAATAATATATTTTTAATCAAAACAGTGCAAGTTATTTTTGTAGGAAAAAAATTATAATTTCACCTTCCCATTTGCTAAAATTTCATCAAATGAAAGGATTTTATAACCAATTTGAAGTTTAAGAGAATTGATTTGTCATTCTTAGAAGCATAGAATGGTGTTTGTGCTATTAAGCTCAAGTCAAGGGAATCATTTTGAAAATTTTCCTTATTTTGGGGAAATAATATTCACTTGACGTGCTTCACATTTTTTTTTTTTTTTTTCAGGAAACTCTTTTCAAATTGAGATATGGACCCTTTTTTATTATTGCAACACTCCTTTATTCCTCTGAAGGACAATAAATGCTTTTGGCTTCTTATTTATCAAGGATATATTTCAGACTTTGATAGGAAGTTCTTCTGGAGACTAAAAACTCTTTTGACAGGTTATCCAAATATTTTCAGAAGCAGTTTTTGGACTTTGCTAAACAGACATCAAGTTGAATTTTATATAAATTATGCCCCTTTAAAAACGAAATTAACATGTTGGATTTCCAGTTCAGGTTAATTCCTAAGATCAATTAATCTTCAAACAAAAATATATTTGTTAAAAGGCTCAATTCTAAGACACTAATGATCCAAAAAGAGCATAGCTCGTTAGTTTGAGCTAGGAAATCTGAAGTCCATCTAATTATTCTAGTCATATGGAAAAAGTCGGACAATGACAGGTATTCGATACCAATCTTGACATTTGAATTCTATTGGTATAGAAATGAAATAAGTAGAAAATAAAATAAAATAAAATAAGAGAATACAAAATATATTTAATTTGGATGTACTTATGTTCACGGTTTAGGAACAATTAGAAGAATTTACTAATGATGAGTACTATGAAGGGGGCTTTAAATATATCTAAATTAAATAATCTATCCAAATCCAAGTCTAACCCTTACTTTTAACAATAAATTCAAAATATAAACCAAATAACTAATTAGATAATTACTAAAATATTTATTTTATCCTATAATAGGTTGGTGTCTTATGATTATAATATTGTAATCTTTAAATTAATATTAAAATATTAAAAATTAACTTTTAGAAATTTCAAATTTTAATATTGATAATAAAATACATATATATAGCATTAGAAATGACATTTCATATTTAGAGCAGGGTGTAAGATAATATCTCAACTACGTTATTTTCACTTTTTCTTCATTTTTTTAAGTAAGAAATATAACATTAGTATTGGCATATATACATTGGAGATGGTCTTAAAAATTATTTGTTTGTTTCCTGGGCAAAAAGTTATTTGGTAATGTGTTTTGATAAAACGTTGGAAAAATCGGTCTGTTGGAAAAATTGGGGCAATAGTTTTAAAAGAAAGCATAAAAATTAGTATTGTTGTGATGTATCCAAACAATATGAACCGGAATTCCGTTCAAGCAATAAACACGTTCACCCAAATTAATGGAAATGGGTTGAGTCCGTCACCTATTTCCCATTTCAACATTACGTTCTACCAGTTATAACAAGTTTATATATATATATATATATATATATACGTGTGTGTGTATGTGTATATATATATATAAACAGTGCAAGTTATTGTACGAAAAAATTATAATTTCATCCCTCCTATTTGCTAAAATTTCGTCGCATGAGAGGATTTTAGAACCAATTAATTTGAAGTTTAAGAGAATTGATCTATCATTCTCATAAGTATAGAATAGGGGGATCATATGCAATTTTTCCTTCACATGCTTCACGTTTTTTTTTTTCCTTTTCTGGAAGCTCTTTTGAAATTGAGATAAGGACTGTTGATGCCGGAAATGGCCTCAGCAACAACACCCAATACAGTAGAGTGGTCCGATGAGTTTCTACCAGTTGCTCCGCCTCCGATCACCTGCAAAATGAAGCACCTCGGAATGATGGGGACACCGGTGTGGTGTCTGCCGCGGGCACTCCGATGCTTAAGTCAGTGTAGGCACTGGTATGCAAAGGGAGAGGCAGAGCTTTGGCAAGGCAAAATGACCATACCTGGAAATGAGGGTTTCTCCTCTATTTATAGGTGTTCTTAGTGGGCCTGGGTGCTCGGGGCGACCCGGTCGGGTTGGCTGCCTAGGGTACCCGGTGGATAGGTAGGCCTGCAGGGGCTATCAGCCCAATGGATGGGTGCCACGTGGCCCTAGACGTTGTGCAGTGAGCGGCAGGACGCAATGAGCGTCACCAGCAAGGGGGCAACAGTGCCTGTCAGAGTGGTTGGCTGCAGATGATCTGACACGTGATGGAGGTTGGTGGGGCGGCGTCCGCAGCCGGTGAGGTGTACGATCAATGTCAAGTCATGGGCGGTCACTAAGGGCTTGACCTAGAGATCGGAGCCGGTATAGTCCTAGCCGACCGCTACCGAGTACTCCGAGTAGTAGCCGCCCAGACACCTAATTCCATAAGCTATCGTCTCGGTAAATAGTGTTCCCGGATGCTCCTGGCACGGCGACGATCCGAGCCGAGAAGGATGGCCAGTAGTCGGAGATGATATGGTCATCAACATAAGCCCCCCAGCATCTCTGGGCTGGTTGAGCCCAGGGATGCGTGCCCCGGTCCGCAGTCGGGCTTGGTGAGTCCGCGTCGCTGGGATGGGTGAGTGGTCGACTACACAGGTACTCGGACGTTCTCGGAGGGGTTCTTGTAAAACTTGCCACGTGTCGCAGGGCTCGCCACGTGTCGCAGAGTTCGCCACGTGTTGGGTACTCCACATGGCATCGCGCGGTTGGCGGGAAGGCGAACCGGCATCTGAAGATTTGAAATTTGAACAGGGCAGCTGGCGGGAAGGCGAACCGGGGTTTCAGAATGTACGTGGCGCGTCGTGGTTGGCGGGAAGGCAAACAGGCATCTGGGAATTCGAATTTCGAATTAAAGCGGGAAGTCGAATCGGCGCCTTAGGATTCGCGCTCGACTGCCTGGGCTCCTATAAATAGCGGGGAGAGGTGATTCATTCGCCATCGCTTGCAAAGAAGATTACATCGCCGAGAGCTGCCGAGAACTGCCGAAGATCAAGAGTCGTCAACGCAATTCCGAAAGCTTCCGAGTACGCCGAGAAGGTAAAGAACTTTTTCTTAACTTCAAAAATGAGTGACGTAACAGATTCCGAGAACGCGGCCTTGTCGAAGAACGTGGACGTGACCGGGGACTCCGACTCGGGGTCGAGCTCGGGTACGTCGTCGTCGTCAAGCACACCGGTCACCCCGATCAGCCGTCGTCGAGACGGGGCAGGCCGTCTAGAAGAAATTCTACAGGTGGGCACGAGCACCCGCCCCGATGGGCAGTTCATTCGTGAACTGAGCGCTGTTCCAGAGCCGCCGGTTCAAGCAACCCCAGCCGACGCTGCATCAGAGAGGTCGGCCGGCCAAACAAGCACGTCGAGCCGTGAAGGGGCAGAGAGCTCGGGCAGTCCGGACCCTACCGGGGAGTCGCTAGATGGCCGAGATCGGGCGGAAGGTCGGGCCATGCGCATCAACAACCAGCGGGTATATCGTCGGTCAGACCAGGAGATGGCGGAGCTCGCGGGTGGTTTTCCCGTCTTCTCGGTAGACTTCTTCACGTCTGCCGTGACCCTGGGGTACCTCGCCGCCCTCAGGAGGGAGTTCCAGATCCCCGCCGAGGTGGAGCTAAGGGTTCCGGGCGAGAACGACCTGCCGTCGCGACCACCTCCCGGCTACATCACCCTCTCTGCCGAGTACTTCCGGGCTGGCCTTCGTCTGCCACTACATCCGTTCCTAAGGCGGGCGCTCACGCGGCTGAATGTGGCTCCAGCTCAGCTGAATGCGAACGCCTATCGCATTCTGGTCGGATGCTTCATCCTCTGGGCGAAGAATTTCGCCACCGAGCTACCTTTCCGGGCGTTCCAGAACCTGTACCGGATGAAGTCGGCCCCTTCGTCGGCGGGCTCCTACTACTTCCAGGGGTTCAAGGGAACGTTTGTCGCCAAGTGTCCGGACTCGGACAGACAATTTATGCACTTGTGGTTCTATGCGGGCGGCAGGTGGTTGCACGGGCACCTTGCTCGGAATGAGCTTCCCCGGAGTGAGAGGGTCCCCGTCACCTTCCGGAACGGCTACGTGTGGACCAGGGCGCCGCATGTACCGGAGACGACCAGGGACATGGTGGCACAGCTTCAGAACTTGGCCGAGCACGAGCGAGACCAGAGGGTGCTGCTAAGCCAGTCCAGCCTATCCGAGCACGGTTGGCTTGGCTTCGCTTCAACATCCCGGATGCCGAGCGACAGAAGGCCAGAGCCTGTCACCGTGGCTCAGATGCCGGAACCGGCCGTTCACCTGCGGTCCCGGTCCACCGCTGCACAGGCGGAGGTCGTCCCCGACCAGTCTGGGGACACCTCTCCCGGTTCCTGGGGCCCGCGCATCGCCGACGAGGATCTCGATCTAGTGATTCGGAGGCTCAGTCCCGTCCGGGGTCAGCGCCCTGCTCGGGGGCTGCGGATCGAAGGTCGGCAACATAGCCTTGCCGAGCACTCGCAGCAACCATTGACCGAGTATTGCATTAATTATTTTTTGATTTTTGACTCGCGTGTTTTTGTTCGCAGAACCGATGGCTGACAGGCGAGGGACGAAGAGGCCCACCGACGAGGACAGGAGGGAGAGGCTGGCGAAGATGGCCAACCTGGGCAAAGGCAAGGCCAAGGTTGGGACCTCTGCTCCGCCTAGCCGGAACGTGGCGCCCTCGGCAACTCGGCAGGCGCCAGTTCCACCCGTCTCTATCGTAGCGGCCCCTGCTCCAAATCCGGCTTCCCAGACCAGCCGATCACCAGGCTTCTCTCGGGATGAACGACAACCAGCTCGCCCTGAGGCCCGAACGAGTCGGACGAGGGAAGACCGGCCTTCCCAGCTGCCTGCTCCCCGGAGTGCCCGGGTGGAGTCACGACCCGACCAGGCGTCCCACAGCCAAGCCCAAGGCCAGTCGTCTTCGGCCCAACGGGCCCTGGTCGCCAAATTTGAGGAGCGGCTAACCGTTGAGCTCGCGGAGTCTTCGAAACGCTCGGACCCTGTTCAGGCCGCCAACGATGGCGTGAATAAGTAGATCGAAGCCTTGTGCATCATGTTGTCCGGGTATGCCGCGGCCAAGGGTTACGCCAACCAAATGGCGGATAAGATGAAGTCGGCGAACACCGACGCTAGGCACACGAGGCGGGCCGAGAAGGAGGCCAGAGCGGTCAGGGAAGTGGCGGAGGACGCTAGAAAAGCGGCCGAAGAAAGTGCCAAGGTCGCCGAGGGTCGGGCGAAAGAGGCCGAAGGGAGGCTTCGGTTCACGGAGGAGCTGATCCAGAAGGCCGACCAGGCTGTGGAGGAAGCGGAGCTCTCTAAGGCCGAGGCGGAAAAGGCTCTTCGCACGGCCGAACAAGAGCTCGCCTCCGCTCGTGCCGAGCACGAGGAATATATTCGGACCATCCTTCCCGCCGCCCTCGAAGAGGCCCGCGCACAAGCCGTGGCTGATTTCCTCGGGTCGGAGGACTACAACGAGCGTGTAGCCCAAATATACCGCGAGGGAATGAGGGACATGAAAGCCGGTTTCACGGCGGCCAACCCGTCGCTGGTCGATGTGAACTGGTCTTTCGTGCCAGCCGAGTCCGAGGAGACGGTGGCCGAGGATCCGCCGGAGGAAGGGGAAGTCACTGGTGCTGCCCGGGACCCAGAAGAAGTGATCGACCTAGACGATCAGGAAGCCGATGACGACCAGGTCGCCGAGTTAGAGCCAGTACTCCCCGCCGAGGCGTTCCCAGCCGAGCCTGCCCAGGCAGCCGCACCCGCCGAGATTGAGCCCGGTCAGGTGGAAACTGACCGAGAGCAGCCCGAGCCCCCAGCCGTCTAGCCCGACCGTTGTGTGTTTTTTGAAGTATTTTGTGTAATTCCCTTTTTTTTTTTTTTTGGTTCGAGGGTGCCTAACTTGTACCCTCCTCCGACTATACTCAATGAAAGTTTTTCTTTTCTTTTTTTTTTTTTTTTCGCATGACATGCCCGTCGTCTTGTGGGGTATTCTAGCCCCCCCCCCCCTGGTTGGTTTGGGGGATTTAACCCCAATTCCAACCCTGGTCGAGTAGCCCTTTTGGGTTGTGCCCGGGTCATGGGACTTGTCCAAGTTGGATCCTGGTCGGGTAACCCTTGTAGGTTGTGCCCAAGTTGGATCTTGGTCGGGTAACCCTGATGGGTTGTGCCCGGTCATGGGACTTGTCCAAGTTGGATCCTGGTCGGGTAACCCTTGTAGGTTGTGCCCAAGTTGGATCTTGGTCGGGTAACCCTGATGGGTTGTGCCCGGTCATAGGACCTGATCTTGTGAAAAGTTGGAAATGAAATTTTCTTTTTATTATAGTAATCTTTTACAAAAGAATCGGTACAGATAGAATTACTGGTAAAAACGCTTCAGGTGGTCGGCATTCCATGGATTTCCTAGGTTCCTACCTTCCTGATCCGACAATCGGTAAGTCCCAGACCTGACTATGCCCGTGATTGTGTAGGGTCCATCCCACTTAGGGCCGAAGGCGCCAAGCCCTGGTTCTTGGACGAGCACCCTTTTCATTACCAGATCTCATACTCGGAAGACTCTCGGCCGAAACCTCTTGTCGTAGTACCTTGCAATGACCTGGTTACGCGCAGCAGTTCGGATTAGAGCTTGCTCGCGTTTTTCCTCTACCAGGTCGAGCTCAGGTAACAGCCGACCAGCGTTGCCGTCTTCATCGTAGTTTTCAACTCTGAAACTTGGTAACCCGACTTCGACCGGTATAACGGCCTCTACGCCGAAAGCCATGGCGAAGGGGGTTTCGCCCGTTGCTGTCCGCTTAGTGGTCCGGTAAGCCCAAAGTACTCGGGGAAGCTCGTCTACCCAGGCCCCTTTGTGCTTCTCAAGGTTCTTTTTCAAGTTCTCCTTGATCGTCTTATTAGCGGCTTCCACTTGTCCATTACTCTGCGGGTGCCCGGGGGAGGAAAATACCTTTTTAATTCCGAACTGCTCGCATAGCGCCGAGAACTTGTCACCGAACTGTTTTCCGTTGTCCGAAACCACGGTGTGAGGAAGGCCGAACCGACAGATGATGCTTTTCCACAAGAAATTCGTGCATTTTGCCTCAGTTTGCTGAGCCAAGGGTTCCACTTCGATCCACTAGTAAGGTAGTCGACCGCGACCAAGCAATAACAAAGTTGCGACCGGCCCATCGGGAGTGGTCCGATCAAATCGACGGCCCACTTCGCGAAGGGCCATGCCAACACTACCGAAGTGAGCTTCTCGAGGTGAGTCTTGATGGCTTTGGCGAACTGTTGGCATTTCATGCACTTTTGGGCGAACTCAATGGCATCCCTGCTCATGGTCGGCCAATAGTACCCTTGACGGAGGCACTTGAACGATAGAGCTTTCCCGCCTGAGTGATTTCCGCATACACCGCTGTGGATTTCCTTCATGACATACTCGGCTTCAGCCGGCCCGACACAGCGCTGGTAGGGGGTGGAAAGTCCTCGGCGGTACAGCTTTCCGTCAACAAGGGTGTACCTGGCCGACGCGTTCTTGATCTTCCGGGCTTGTTCTCGGTCTTCGGGCAACTTGGAGTCGGTGAGATACTGGACAATGGGATCCATCCAAGTCTGGGAGTCCTCGGCAACCAGGATCGTCTCTTCTCGGTCGATGCTCGGTTGGTCAAGTTTCTCGATGGGGAATGAAACGAGCCCCTCCATATCGTTCCCCGAGGCCAACCGAGCCAGGGCATCTGCTTCGGCGTTCTCGGCGCGAGGTATCCGGGTAACCCGCTGCCAATTGAATTGACCGAGAAGAGCTTTCACTCTTCCCAGGTACTTTGCCATCCGCTCTTCCCTGGCCTGGAATTCCCCGGTAATCTGGTTGACTATAAGCATCGAGTCGCTGAAGACCTCGATGTCTTGTATCCCGAGTTCCCGGGCTAATCCGAGACCGGCTATGACGGCTTCATACTCAGCTTCATTGTTAGAAGCCTGAAAATTGAAGCGCAGTGCTTGGCTGGTCTTGAACCGATCAGAGCTGACGAGAACTAATCCTGCTCCGGAGCCCCCCGAGCCGGAGGACCCGTCGACGAACAGCTTCCACCTGTCGGGGATCGGAGGGTTCACCTCCCCGGTGCTTTCTGGGCGTGCAGTGCTCGCTTCTGTGGCGGGAGTTGCATGGTCGAGCGCTGACCAGGGTATCCCCGTGAACTCGGCTACAAAGTCCGCTAGGACCTGCGCTTTGATTGCGGTTCGGGGGACATATTCAATATCGAACTCCCCGAGCTCTATTGCCCATTTCGCAATCCTTCCGGATAGTTTGGGGTTCTGTAGCACCTGACGAAGGGGATAGCTGGTCGGAACCTTGATCGGGTGGCCCTGGAAGTAAGGCCTCAACTTGCGGGCAGACGTGACCAGCGCGAGGGCCAGCTTCTCGAGCGGGGTATATCTTCCTTCGGCTCCTTGAAAAGCTTTGCTGCTGTAGTAGACGGCGCGCTGCACACGGTCTTCTTCTCGGATCAAGACGGAGCTAACGGCCTTCTCTGAAACAGCAAGGTAAACGTAGAGCGTCTCGCCCGGGAGTGGCTTTGATAGCTGAGGTGGGCTAGCTAGGTATTCTTTTAGACGCTCGAACGCTTCCCCGCACTTGCTGTCCCAGTTCACGCCTCCTCGGGTCTTGAGCGCTTGGAAAAATGGGAAGCATTTGTCGGTTGACCGGGACACAAACCGGGATAGGGCTGCAATCATCCCGGTCAGTCACTGTACCTCCTTTATCGTCCGCGGAGGTTGCAGATCTACCACGGCCTGGGCTTTCGCGGGGTTGACCTCTATCCCACGGTGGTTCCCCATGAACCCCAGGAACTTCCCGGATTCAACCCCGAACGCGCACTTGGCTGGGTTGAGCTTCATCCTATATTGGCGTAGAACGTTGAAGCAGTCCCGGAGGTCTTGGACGTGGTCGGACACTTGTCGGCTTTTCACCAACATGTCGTCCACGTATACCTCCATGGATTTCCCGATGAGCGGGGCAAACACCTTGTTCATCAGCCGCTGATAGGTTGCCCCAGCGTTCTTGAGGCCGAACGGCATGACCTGGTAGCAGTACAGCCCCTGGTCGGTTGTGAACGCGGTCTTCTCCTGATCGGCTCGGCTCATGGGTATCTGATTGTACCCGGAATAGGCGTCCATGAAGCTGAGAAGCTCGTGGCCTGCTGTCGCATCGACGAGCTGGTCAATCTGCGGGAGGGGGAAGCAGTCCTTCGGACACGCCTCATTCAGGTCGGTGTAGTCTATGCAGACACGCCACTTCCCGGTAGACTTCTTGACCAGGACGACGTTGACAAGCCAGTCCGGGTAGGTCGCCTCCCGAATAAAGCCGGCGGCAAGCAACTTCTGTACCTCGGCGTTAATGGCCTCATACCTTTCCGGGTTGAAGGCCCTCCTCCTCTGTATCACCGGGCGGTGCTTCGGGTTGACGTTCAGCTGGTGGCACATCACAGCTGGGTCGATCCCCGGCATATCTTCGTGAGACCAGGCGAAGACATCCTTATGTTCTCGGAGGGTGGACTCCACCTCTGTTCGGGTGCTCGGGGCAAGCCTGGAGCCGAGTAGCACTGTCCTTTCCGGGTGCTCGGGGTCCAGCTGGTAGGGCACCAGGTCTTCAACCGGGTATGCTCTGACCTCCTCGTCTGGCAAACGTGGGTCCAGGTCGCTCAGGGGTTTTATTTCTTCGTTGGGAATGTCAGCCTCGTCTACTTTGAGGATGGTGGCCACGGTGGCTGGGGCCTTCCGGCACACTTTGTTCACCGCCTCCATATAGCATTTGCGAGCCCCTTCTTGGTTCCCTCGGAACATCCCGATCCCGTCATTGGTGGGGAACTTCATGGCGAGATGGTAGGTGGAGACTACCGCCTTTAGTGCGTTGAGGGTGGGCCGACCCAGGATGACATTGTAGACGGAGAGTCGGTCTACAACGATAAACTCCACCATCCTGGTCGCCTTCTCCGGGCCGTCGCCGACTGTGACTGGGAGGCTGATGGTGCCTGCCGCGCGAACGCAATCTCCGGCGAATCCATACAGGGGCGTCTTCGCCGGTGTTAGTTCGGCTCCCTCAATCTTTAACCTTGAAAACGCGTCCATGAACATTACGTCCGCGGAGCTCCCGTTGTCGATGAGGACGTGCCGGACGACGTTGTTGGCCACCCTGATCTCGCCGACCAGGGCGTCGTTGTGCGAGTGGAGCAGCCGATCAGCTTCGTCGTCCGCGAAGGTGATCGCTGGGCTATCCTGGCGGCATATCTTTGAAATGTGCTCCGCCATGTTTATATGTTCCCCGCGGGCGACCCGCCTCGCCTCGCGGGCATAACTCCTCCTGCTGCTGGCAGTGTCCCCGGTGGCCGTTCCTCCAAAGATGGTGTGAACGATATGCTCGGGCTCCGGTTCCTCTGCTCGGTTGACCGGCCCCGAATTTTGTCGGGCGGTCGGTGCTGGGCGGCTGCTCTGACCAGTGGGTGTGATGATTCTTTCCACGAACTCTCGTAGGTGACCTTCACGGATTAGCAGCTCAATCTGGTCCCGGAGTTGTATGCAGTTCTTGGTGTCGTGGCCTATATCCTTGTGGAAATGACAATATTTGTTCGGGTTCCTCCGGGAACGATCCGTGCGGATCGGGGGCGGGTCCCGGAGGAGGCCACGGTCGGACACCTGGTTGAGGACATGCTCTATGTTGGTGACCAACGGCGTGTACTGGGTGAACTTACCCCCCGGTGTTCTCGGGCTGCGGTTGGTCTCCACTTGAGCTCCTCTAACCGGGCTCTTCCCCTTGTCCCCCCGGTTCTGGTCAGAACTCCTCGGCTGCCCCCTTTCCGACTTCCTGTTAGTAGGCCGATCATGGTCCGAAGTCTCCAGCCCCCGGGCCCTAACGTACTCGTCGGCCTCGGCGTGCCTCCAGGCGATTCCCCTTAGGTGCGCGAATGAGGTCGTCCTGTCGTAAGCGAGAGTCCAGACAAGACGGGGGTCCTTAATGCCTTCCTTGAGGGCTTGGGCTAAGGTGTCGTCGGAGCAGTTTTCCACCTGTACTACAGCCTTGTCGAACCGCTCAAGGTATTTCTTCAGCGTTTCATTCTCACGCTGCTTAATGCTGAAAAGGTGGGAGGCTCCCAACTTTCTTGTCCTTGAGCCAAGGAACGCAGCCGAGAATGAACTCGCGAGCTGCTGGAAGCTGCCAATCGAGCCTGGGGGCAGCCTTCTGTACCATTGCCGAGCGGCTCCGATTAGAGTGAGGCAGAATGACTTGCAGAGGGCTGCCTCGTTGGCGCTCTGAATGAGCATGTGCGCCTGGTAATTCTCCACATGCTCGTCCGCGTCAGTTGAACCATCGTACGAGGGGATGGTCGGCATCTTGAATCCGGTGGGATAGGGCGATTCCATAATGGAAGGTGCAAAGGGCGGCTCAGCCGCCCAGGTTGGCTCCAGTCCGTATTGCTGCCCGACCAGCCGATCGAGCTGGCGCTGGAGGTAGTCCAACCGACTCTGGTCGCGGTTTTCTCTCTCGGCAGGTTGGTCCACAGACACTTCCCGACCTAGGCGGCAGTAAATATCTGGTCTTCCCAAACGGTCGAAGACCGACGGGGTATTCCTTCGGATGTTGGCGATTTCTTCCCGGACGTCGCGGGGGTTGTCCTCGGCATGGGCCGGCTGATCGGGCGCGTCCGAGAGGTCTACTCGTGTGTGACGGCTCCTCGAGCGCAACCTGCTCGGCTCTCCCTCATTGCGCGGCTGCCGGCCAGCGCTCTCCCGTTGCGAACGACCGCTCCGGGCGGCAACGGGGGAAGGGTCGCGACGTCGGCTTGCCGATCGAGGGGGCCTAGACGGCGTTGACTCGGCTGCTTCCGGCGGCTGCTGGGGCAGCTGGACGTTGTGGGTGTCCCGGAAGGCGTCCACGAGCACCTGCACGGTCTGCGTCAGCGCTTGGACGTTCCCGGTCAGGATCTCGGTCTGAGTGGGCCTTCGCTGCATTCGGCCACCTCCTCGGCGCCGCGGTGCCCTGGTGCTCTGCGAGCCCGTAGGTGCAGGCTCATCATAGCCTTGGAAGTCGGGGTTGGTGTGCTCATCCATGGGGTCGAGCAAGTGGGGGTGAATGCTTGATTGCTGGAAAGGCGGGGGCCCTCCTTCTAGCGCCAAAATGTTGATGCCGGAAATGACCTCAGCAACAACACCCAATACAGTAGAATGGTCCGATGAGTTTCTACCAGTTGCTCCGCCTCCGATCACCTGCAAAATGAAGCACCTCGGAATGATGGGGACACCGGTGTGGTGTCTGCCGCGGGCACTCCGATGCTTAAGTCAGTGTAGGCACTGGTATGCAAAGGGAGAGGCAGAGCTTTGGCAAGGCAAAATGACCATACCTGGAAATGAGGGTTTCTCCTCTATTTATAGGTGTTCTTAGTGGGCCTGGGTGCTCGGGGCGACCCGGTCGGGTTGGCTGCCTAGGGTACCCGGTGGATAGGTAGGCCTGCAGGGGCTACCAGCCCAATGGATGGGTGCCACGTGGCCCTAGACGTTGTGCAGTGAGCGGCAGGACGCAATGAGCGTCACCAGCAAGGGGGCAACAGTGCCTGTCAGTGTGGTTGGCTGCAGATGATCTGACACGTGATGGAGGTTGGTGGGGCGGCGTCCACAGCCGGTGAGGTGTACGATCAATGTCAAGTCATGGGCGGTCACTAAGGGCTTGACCTAGAGATCGGAGCCGGTATAGTCCTAGCCGACCGCTACCGAGTACTCCGAGTAGTAGCCGCCCAGACACCTAATTCCATAAGCTATCGTCTTGGTAAATAGTGTTCCCGGATGCTCCCGGCACGGCGACGATCCGAGCCGAGAAGGATGGCCAGTAGTCGGAGATGATATGGTCATCAACAAGGACCTAATTTTTACTGTCGCAACACTCCTTTATTCCTCTGAAAGACAATAAATGTCTTTTGTCTTCTTGTTTATCAAGAAAGAATTTCTAGCTTTGGCATGAAACTCTTATAGAGACTAAAAGCTTTTCTAACAAGTCATCCAAATATTTTCAGAATCAGCTTTTGGACTTTGTCTAACAGACGTCAAGTTGAATTTTATGCCATTAAAATGTTCCTTTAAAAAAGTAAATTAACAATTTGGATTTCTAGTTCAGCTTGATTATTAAGATCAACTAATCTTCAAACAAAAAAAAAATCGATAAAAAGTTCATCTAATTACTCCAGTCATATAGAAAAAGTCATAACAATGGCAATTATTTGATACCAATGTTGACATTTGAATTTTATTGGTATGGAAATAAAATAAGTGGAGAATAAAACAGAAAAGAGAATAAGAAAATACAATGGCATTTAGCGTCGCGTGATATGCTTATGTCCATAATTAGGAACAAGTAAAATTATTTTAATGAGCACTATGAATATTGAAGCTTCATATATATTTATCCATCAAAATATATATATATATATATATATGAATTACATAGTCTATCCAAATCCAAGTCTAACCCTTACTTTTGTCAATAAATTCAAAAATTAAACTAAATATTTAATTAAATACAAAAGCTTACTTTTAGGAATTTGAAAATTTAATATTACAATAAAATACAAATGTATAGTATTAGAAATAACATTTAATAGAAGAGCACCGGTAAGATAACATGTCAAATGCTATTTTCACTTTTTTTTTTTTTTTTTTTTGGGCAAGAAATATAATTTGATATCGGCATATACGTTAGAGATAGTCTTCGAAATCATCTTGGGCTTCCTGAGCCAAAAGTTTTTTCAAGGGGAAAGCACCTGAATGACACAAATTCAAATATCAATACACCAAAATGACACAAAAAATAAACACTAAACTAATATGACACAAAAGTAAACTAAAGTTAACTAAAATTTATATCGTGTTGGTCAAGAATGGGAAATTTATGCTATGTTGGTCAATAGATGAAAAAAATATAGTTATTTAGATAATTTTCTCTTTTCTTCTCTTCTCGCTTCGGTGAAGTGTTTTGATAATATACTCGAAAAATTGATCTGTTGGAAAATTTGGGGCAATGGCTTTAAAAGAGATCACAAAATTTTGTGTTGTTGTGATGTATCCAAACAATATGGACGAGAATTCCGTTCAAGCAATAAACACATTCACACAAATTAATTAAAATGTGTTGAGTCCTTCACGTACTTCCCAATTCAACATTACGGCCTACAAGTTATAACAATTTTTTTTTATAATTATTAAAAAAAAAAAAGTGCAAGTTAAGTTTCTAAGGAAAAATTATAATTTCACCCCTTCTAGCTATATGCTAAAATTTCGTCGCATGAGAAGATTTTATAACTAATTTGAAAACTTATCTGTCATTTTCAGTGTAGAATGGTGTTTGCGTATTAATATAGTTCAAGTCAAGGGGATCATTTTGCAATTCTCCTTATTTTGGGGGGAGTAATAATCACTTGCGTGCTTCACGTTTTTTTTCAAAAAAACTCTCTTGAAATTGAGACATCGACCTTTTTACTGTCGCCACGCTCCTTTATCAAGGAAATATTTCTTACTTTGACAGTAAGTTTTTCTTGAGAGTAAAAGCTCTTTTGATAGGTCATTCAATCACGATCAGAACCAGCTTTTGAACTATACAAAACAGACGTCAAGTTGAATTTTATGCCAAAGCATACCCCTTTAAGAAAGAAAATTATCATTTAATTTCATGTCCTGTTTAGCTTTGATTCCTAAGATCAATAAGTCATCAAACAAAAATGTTTGTTAAAGCTCCTTTCTATGACACAACTGAAAATTTGAAGTTCATCTAATTATTCTAGTCATATGGAAAAAGTCAGGACAATGACAATTAATCGATACCAATCTGGACATTTGATTTATATTGGTATAGAAATGAAACAAGCAAAGTAAAAAACAAAAAAAGAGAAGAGAATACAAATACATTTAACGTAGGTGTGATTATGTTCACGGATTATAAACAAATAGAATAATTAATTAGTGATGAGCATTATAATTAAAGCTTCATACCCTTTATTATACTTAATTAAATTCAAAATCTAAACTAATTAACTAACTATTTAATTACTAAAATATTTATTTTTATCTATAATTTAGTAACTAGATAAGTACTAAATCTTTGAAACAAAAAATAATAAGATTAAGACACGACTAGTGACGAGTCGTTGAATAATGGATGAAGATTTCACACATGCACATTCCAACTTATGATAATCATTAATGTCCGGAGGGTTTGCACTGCAACCTATGCCGATTTATCAAAGTATTTGAGCAAAAGTATTAAAAATTCTTCAAAAGTATTAAGAACCCGTCATTGCTTAGCATCGAATGAGCCCTCTATAAGAAAGATTGTAATATATCTCTAATTTGACATATGATCAAAAGATACAAAAGTGCCGCTAGGGCAAAAAAGGAGCATGCAGGTGCGCAGGGGTGCTTCCTGCAGCTTGCCTAGCAGCTCATCGAATTTCATTAAAAATTTCATGTTGTTATTTTACGTCTTGATCTCCACCTTTTAAAAAAATTCATTATCATAAATTACGATCTCTACAACTATACATTTATAATTTTCATTTCCTTACTTTCTCACCATTTTCGTGTCATATTTTCGTTATAAAGATAATTAACTTGTTAAAAAGATTTTGTATGCAAGAAAACATATTATCCATTTAATTCTTTATAATAATTATCCTATTTATTTGTTATTCGTGTGCTCATTTTTGTGTTTCGGTTTATTATTTCACATGTTCAACATTCCTTTCTTTATTTGTAATGAGACTTCATTTTTTCTTTATAATAAAGATAACAAACGAGCATATTTTTCAATTAAAATTAATGGCATTGGTTGACTTTTTTTAACAAATTTTGTTTTCTTTTTATTTTTATAATTCTTTATTTGTTATTTTCAATTCATTTTGGAATAGTAGTAGTGTCTTTATAGGTATTGTTTCGACATTTCTATAAATAAAAGAAAAATAAAATATTCTTTAAACATATCGATTCCTTATTTGGACATTTATGTAAAAAAGCATTTTGGATGGCCCATTCAAATGTAATGAAGCAAATTGTGGTGAATGATTCACCTCTGATATGCTGTTCTTTTGGTGAATGATAATTACAAATATATAAATAACAACAAATATATAATATATGCACATGGACATTTTGCTATTTAGGTGATTCTCAAAAACAATTCTTATCAATGTTATTTCTTTTATTCCAATATTCTTTTTCTTTCACCATTCCAACTTTAATTCATCTCAAATTACTAGTAATTAAGCAAACATGTAATCAATTAACGCACTAAACTGTCAAATGGTTTCATTGTTCATTACTCAAGGCAAGAATGAACAGAAAGATGGTGGTGAACAACAGTCCTTTCGCAGTGTCCAAGACCTTAAAGCCGCCGGGATAAACCTAAAACCAAGTAAGACTTGCTCCGTGAGAGACATAAAATTTTCTTCTCTAGGCTTTGCAGCTCAGCTAGAACTTCCTCCGCTGGTGGTTGACGACTCAATGGCACCGAAATTCTTGAACCTTATCGCCTACAAGATGTGCCCTGACAATATAGAGACCAAGTATGAAATCACTTCTTACATAAGCTTCCTAGACTCGCTCATCGACTACCCTAATGATGTCAAAGAGCTAAGGTCGGCTAACATACCTTACAACCGTCTAGGCTGCGATGACGAAGTAGCTCAGCTCTTCAATGAGATAGCCAAGGACCTGGTGCCGAACGTCGAAGTATAGAAGGAGGTCATCAGCAAAATAGAGAAGCACTACAAGAACAAATACATGACTTGGATGGCTCAAGTCTTTAACGACCACTTTAGTACTCCCTGGACAGTGTTGGCTTTTCTGGCTGCGGTTCTAGCTCTCGCTTTGACCGGGATTCAAACTTGGTTCACCATCTATCCTCGAGGGTAAGCCCTTGTGATTACTTCTTCCAAAACCTAAGAGACTGATCTTGATACTTATAAGTATGATTTATGAGTGATTTGAACAATGTCTTTACGAGTTGTTTGTTATTTCTGATATGTATTGTTTACTAATGAAACAATGTTTCCATGTAATAATCTGCAAGCACACTGTGCTTCACTTGGATGTCTCATTCAACTTGTCATTGTATTCTAATGTGTTTGGATACCCCCTTTAACCGTTGTATTCAAATGTAATGTACGTTTGGATTGTTTACATTTGAATAGTCATTCTAATAAATGGGTATTGATATGTGAAATATAATAGATGTTTGAATTATTTGCGTTTGAATGGTCATTCTAATGGATATTAGAGAAAAGAGCCTACGATGTGACAAAAAAAAAAGATAATGGATGAATAGTTAAAATATGTGAGTGTACTGTTCAAATGAAGTGTAATCAAAACAATATTTTGAGTAATCAAAAGAACATTACATTATATCAGAATAGAATTGAAGGATTGATCCAAATGAAACGTTGTTCTAGATGGGGTTACATGTTTCTTTTGCTTAAAACAATCCTCGATTCATTTGTCTCTATCCTTGCATTAATTTTTGCCGAAAGGAAGAAAAATAATATCTTGCAAAAAAAAATATTCCATCAATATCATATTTGAAAATGAAAAACACTATCATACCATGATACCGGCAAGGGCCCGCTGGCAACTGTAGTCAAACCTGATACCAATGGTATCCTGTCGTTTTACTAATAACTCCGTCAACTATCAATGGTGGTACCATTCTACCAATGGTAGTCTACTGTGCCACTAGTGATTTCTCACTTGTCTTCTTAAAAAATAAAAACAAAACAAAAATATATCAAGAGGCGGCGTAGGACAAGGTACATCGACAGCTAGGGAGCAGATCTCTTGCAGGCTCGTGGTGGTGCAGTATTAGACCTTTGCTATTCACAGCACCTTAAGGAGCTTGCCATGCGTGGGCTCACAGTGCTCTGAGGGCTGTGGATTTCACCACAGCAGCCTGCATGGGGAGATCCTCGCAGCAGAGACATGAATGACAGCGACAAGAGACCATGGCGGGAACAATCCAATGGGAGATCTATGGAGATAGCAGGAAACACCACGAAGGCCTCCAAATAGCAATGGTGGTGCAAAAATATGCATGCAATGCCAGACTAGAACGCAAATGGCAATTTTTTTTTTTTTTTAACTTTTTTCAATTATCTAACTGAAAAGCAATATGAAAGTGAAAAGACAACAAAAGAGTAGCTCGGGATTTCACAGAATTTCTCAACAGGCTAGTAAGCAAGCACCTTTGACAAGGCATAAAAGGAGATGAAAGAGAAGGAGCAGAAGAGAAGAATATTTTCGCGAAAACAGTTATACACCATCAGGGTAATGGAACAAAACCCCATAGGGAGAACAATTTAAGATGAGAGGAAGTAAAAGATATACTGGAAGCCAGAAAATACTAATTTGTTTGAAGCATGTCATATTAAGATCAGTATGTTTGGTAGCAGAGAAAAGTGGAAGGAATGCAAGGGATGAAGAAATTAAGTAAAAGAAATTTGACATTCATGAATGTTCGGTAGGAGAGAAAAGAGGAAAGAAGGGATTAGATGAGAGACTCCAAATCCTTCAAAAACACGTTAACTTTGATCTTGGAGAGATTACTGGAGGGATTTCACACTAAGCTTTATAAGAGAAAGGACCTCTCCCTCCTTCCTACCAAACATATCCTAAGAATCTACTCATCAATCCATTGGTGTCTTCCTTTTGTAAGAAAGCAAACAACATAAGGGTTACTATAATCCTTTCTATCCTTTATGTTCCCCATCCCTCCAACCCTCTCCGTCCTTCCTACACACCATCCCTCCAACGAAAAAGAGCCTAAGTGAAAAAATATGAAAATCTTTCCCTCATCTTTAGATAATAAATAAATTCCGGGTTGTTGATTAGTTTCCTGAAATGCTACCACTTGTACCAATGACACAAAATACCTTTTCAAAAAATATATTTCAAAATTTAGCATCCTTTAAAAGAAAGCAAGCTCAACATTAATACTTACAATTTTACTCCTCTTCTGGCCCTCTGATTTCTACATGAGCTTCGGGTTACTTCTCTGTTTCAAAAACTTTGACTTATAACTCAAGCCATTTACAGTTGATTTCTCAGCAGTAAAACAATAACAGACTGTTTCTAACTACAAAATTAGGAAAATTAGCAGTAAATCTGTAGCAAAATGCTTCCTAACCATGAAATTAGAAAAATAATATCTTCTTGATTTAATGGTCAGTCATAAATCCCTGTTGATCTGAATGGAAGTTGCAGCAACATACTGCAAAAAAATACAACACTCCAAAACAGTTTCCCCAAAAGGAATTTCTATTAACCAACAGAGTGTCATATGATACAATATAATGGCATTCGAGCCGACGCCCAGCTGTTTAAGCAACAATATCTTAAATCTCAAAGTGCAGATAATCAACACATTCAGCATACAAACAAATTAAAAATATCATATTCATCCTAATCTCTATCCTGTATCAAATTGTTGATCATGTTCACCAAAGGAAGAGTTCCTTTCGCCATGATTTCTACTCTACAAGTATTAGAGGCATGAGAAAACAATGAAAGCCCAAAAAGTATAAGTTCAGGAAGAAATAGCCGAGACGACAAGAAGCCATGCCAATAATGGGGTTCTAGATCGAAAAACGCATCGAAAAATCTTCGTGTGCCTGGCAAATCAAGCTTAAGTAGGATATCCATACCGAAACAGAAGAACTCCCTTTGTCTCCTTCTCTGTATGGGCCATAGATCTTTCCACACTTCTGAAGATAATTCGTGTCCTGAAAGGCTTCCATTAGAACCTAAATACTGGACTATGGAATTAGCAACAATAGGAGCTGCCGCCAAAGTTCTTGCCACCATATACCCTGTTGAAGGGTGCACCATCCCAGCCGTGCCACCAATTCCAACAACTCTTTGAGGAAGCACCGGAAGAGGCCCGCCCATTGGAATGACACAATGCTCATCCTCTTCAATGCTCTTCACATTTATTCCCAAGTACCTTAGCCTAGCCACCATTCTTTCCTGAATATCCTTCATAGCTAATCCAGGCCGAGCTACTAAAGACGTTTCTTCAAGAAATATCCTATTGGACGAAAAGGGCATTGCATATAGAAAAGTAGGAATCCTACTGTTTCTTTCTTTTAACTCCTTATTGTTGTTCAGATGGGAATCTCTCCAGTCCATGAAGACCATTTTATCCACATCGAATGGATGTTCATCAACCTCGGCCAGAATCCCATACGCCACTTGGTAACCTGGATTGTACGGCTTATCATACTGCACAAGGCATCTGGAGAAACCGGTCGCATCAAGAACCACGGTAGCCTGAATGGTAACACCATCATTGCAGATTAAAAGAGATTTAGCCTCCTCATGAATAACCTTAATAACTTTAGCTTGGTGAAACTTGACGCCATTTGCTATGCACTTCTGCATCATTTTCGACTTCAGCTGCTTCCGGTTAACCCTCCCGTACGGCCTACCTAAATCCTTTTTAGACTTTGCATCTACGAACACGACAGCACCAGACCAGGTGGTGTCAAGGCAATCAAGCAAATCCATGGCCTCAAATTCATCCACCCAAACACCGTAATTATTAGGCCAAATTAGTTTCGGAGACGGGTCAATCGAGCACACCGAAAGCCCAGCCTCTGAAACCTGCTGCGCCACAGCGAGCCCCGCCGGGCCGCCTCCCACAACCGCAAGGTCTACCACAAGACCCTTGGATGGGTCATATAAGGGCAGCTCAAAATCAAGACTCTCCTTTTTGGTTTCCGGCACGAGCTCCAGAAGAGCACTACTACTAGCCTTGACACAAGAAGTCCGACCCAATTTCAGGTAAGACTTCTTTAGTCCAAATCTAAGCTCATGAAGCTTTGAATTACCAACTTTCTCGGAAAACCCATGAAGTGGGTGCAAGAATTCAAGCTTATTATGTGTTTTGAGTAAAGTGTCCATGAAATCTCAATCTGGGTCAGTACTATATCCGCAAAATCTCAGCTGGGTCACCTCAAATTTTCAGAAATAACAATCTGGCTGTGAAAAAGAGTTTTGCTAATTCCGAACCTAATTCCAAGAACGGGTCTTTTGACTCCACATAATTTCCATCTAGATTTAATGAGATAGAAAACAGAAATCAGGAAAAAAAAAAAAATTAAACGGATAAATTTATAGCCAATAACAAATACTAATGGGAAAAACTAGTAGAAGTAGTAGAGGACTTACCACAGAGTATGGACAGACGAGAGAGACCATGAGAAAATACAGCAGTTTAGAGCCCAATTTTGCAGAGGTTAATGGGCAAACCTCTAATTTCCCAAAGAGATTTTTTTGTAAAGGTGAAGCTTGTGTGGTGTTGCCTCTCCTCAACGACAAACATTTGGTGGTATTGCATAACTTCAACAAATAATAATAATAATAATAATAATGATAATAAATATATATATATATATATTGGTTCATAAACATGAGAATGGATTTGAGGACAAAAGGAGAATTTCCATAGTGGATAAGTGGGCAGCGTCTACTCGTCCACGATGACATGAAGTGGTCCACCATTTCCCCCTATCCGGAGGATAGAGCCAAAATGTGGACGATGGCCAGTCTAGTTTCTTTTTTCTTTTTTCTTTTTTGTGAAATTGAATTTGGTATTGCCTTCAAGTGTTTTTTAAAATATTTTTGCAGATTTTTAGGGTTCTTAATTAACAAATGCTCTGACAACAGGGGGGGAAAAAAGGTGTGTGTGAATGATCTGTGTACAAGAACGAAAAATGGTTGAAAGAATGACCTATTGGGTAATATTTTGTAACTGATTTTTTTCTTTCTTTTTTTATATAAAATAGAAATGAGAATGTTTTTGTGAATGATGTTGAGATATAGTCTGAATACTTATTGTTTGTGTTTTTAGAGAAAATGATCAGAATACAAAAATAAGTAAAATTGTGTTTCTAGATTTTTTTTAAAATTTTTTTTTTTTTTTTTGGATGTATAAGCTCTAGAAAGTGAAAATAGAAATGGAATTTTCTCGTTACCTAATAAAATATGAAAATAAGTTTTTTGTTTTTATTTTACCTAAGAAAAAAAAAGTTATATTTTCATTTTTTATTTTTTGACTTCGTGCAAAACAAACACTATTTTAGAAGAAAAATACTAGAAACACCAACTATAATATCAACTTTTAAGTACCAACATATGTGATGTGTGAGTTATCATATTTTAATTGATAAGTATTTAAAATATTGTTACATTAATTAATTGCATTTACCAATATAAATATGATACTTGAGTTGGTACTCAAAAAGTTATAATTGAACTTAGTGTCCCTAGCATTACTCATTTTAGAATTGTTACAAAAAAAAAAAAAAATTATTTCATCAATTTCTCAAGAAATATAACTTAACACATGTTCCTAAACATATACAAACACAATTTCAATGTTCTTTTAATGTTCAAACTATTCTCTCTAATAACACAATCAAACACACTTTAATAAACGGTTTCAGCATCATTGCCCAAAAGAACAAAAAAACAAAAAAAAAAGTCTCATTTCTTTTTTTATTTTTTGTTTATAAATTATTATGTAAATAGCCGCCAATCAATTGTGGATTAAGAAAGCATGATGCTAAATTCTCTTTTCTTTAAATTTTTTGACAAGTTTTTATTTACAATTAGTAGATGTTAAAAAAATTATCACCTTAATTGACATTAAAATAATAGAAAATTAAATAAAGGCACAGAATTTTATAGAATCTCGCTTTAATATGAGAGCTATGTCTTCTATATTGTTTTGCTTTTCATTATGTATTAATGAACTAATTACAAGAGAGCATGAGGGAGCTTTAGAGAGAAAAATAGTCAAGAATTTTTAGGTTGCAAAAAGAAGAAAATGCATTTAACAAAATGAAAAACTTATCCCTTGGGCTGCAAAGAGGCCTCCTACTTATAGATAGTATTAGCGATGTTAAACGGGTCGGTCCGGTCCGGTTTTGCCTATTTATTTTGAGTCCATTAATGCTTTGTACCGGCTTATTTACTAAAACGTGTCATGCCGTGCAGTGCTCATAAAAAAATTTACAGCGTCAAGTCCAGCCCGTGACCCATTTATAAATATGTCGTGCTCTTAACGTGCATCATTCCTTAATCATGCCTAACAACAAAAACTTTAAATAAAAAAGAAAGTAAGTTAATAGAAAAAATTGAGTTTTAACAAAAACAAAGCATAATATTAAAAAGAAACTACAATATTGAAAAATTTATCAAGTAAAAACTCAAAAGAGATGAAATCTTCCTAATAAGATAAAAAACACCATAAGTCTTATATGAAAATTAAAAAAAAAATCATAAAAAACGAGAAATATTGTTGCGCCATTTTCGTGCCTGTTCTTGTGCTCGTATCATACCCTTAACGTGCTCGCGCCTTGCTTCATGTCTAAAAATTGTGTCAAGCACAGCCCACTTAAGTAAACATGTCGAGTTGGACCCATGTAATAATCGAGTCGTGCCGTGCCGTACCTACTTTTTAGCTTGCCGCACTCATGTCGGCCCACTAAGCCCAGCTCATTTTGACATCTCTAGATGGTATATGTTGTTTCTTAGTTTCTAGATTTGAGTGAAATTTTCCATTTTAGTTTGAGTCAACTTTTCATTTCTCGAGTAAAGTCCACTTTTCTTGTAGATTCAGCATCTTCATAAATTAACAAAACATGCATTCTCGAGCTAGCTTCCCTTAAATCTTGGAGGGAGTTTTTGCCTGAAATTCCCAAAAACTTTTGGGTAGCCTCCAGTCGATTGGAGCTATGGTGCAACCACAATTGATTCCAAGAAGTTACAATCTCATTCAGTGGCAAGAAATGTCAAGGTCATCTTCTGCTTTGTGCGGCTTGGTCAAACTATTCGCTGGTGTTCATTTTCTTGCTTCATCAATCATGATTGATTCAAGTTGAAACGTGTACGGTGGATATTGAGTGGCAAAATGTACTCTTAATAATAGTCATAATAAATAGAAGATTGAGTAGGTATGGGAAAGCCCCCAAAGAGTAATCTGTGACCTCGATCTTGCCTTCTCCCCAAGCGAGGACATGAGCTAGAATGGGAAAGACTTTGTGGTAAAGAATGGGAACGGGAATGCATTTTTTGGCCTCGTCCTATTGTCATTTCCAATAGGATGAGGACATGAGCTAGAATGGGAATGCATTTTTTGGCCTCGATCTTGCCTTCTCCCCAGCGAGGACATGAGCTAGAATGGGAAAGACTTTGTGGTAAAGAATGGGAACGGGAATACAATTTTTGGCCTCATCCTATTATCATCCCTCAATAGATTCGCTTAATGTTATATAGTTAGAAGACTTTCGCTCGAGCTCCTGAAGAATAAACAAATGTTACTAGTGACATTAAAGTTGATATTTGTGAAAGCTCGAATTTGTTTTATTTGCTACATTTGGCACAAAAGAATGAGAATGCTTTAGCTTACTTCTTAACCTATTGTGCCTTTTCAATATTTGGTAATTTAGTTTGGTTTGATTTCTTTTCTGTTTAAACATGATCTATAAATCTGTAATTAATTATAAACTTCCTGTAGCTTTTTCTTGGATACACATTATTTCTTCTTAAACATTTCATTATTTATTTGTCAGTATACTCTTTTTTTTATTATTATTTTTATGGTAATTACAAGCTATTAGGATGCGAATTGATGTTCGTATGATCTTCTGGTAATATGAAATATATTTTCTGAAATACTCTCTTGTCCGGCATCTGACCGTTCGACGGGGGAGAGAGAGAGAGAGAAAGAGAAGGAGAAACAGCCCAATAGACTAACCAGTATAACCTAAGATACTACCTGAAACAACCAAAAATATTAACAGTTACAAGTGTCGTTCGTGTTCGGCCGAAATGAGATACCGGATATGAGAGTAGTTGTATATTTTCTATAAATTTAAAACACCTTATATATATATATGTGTGTGTGTGTGTGTGTGTGTGATTGTCGTTTTTAAGAGTAGGGAAGTTGAATTATTTCAGGAAAAAAAAAAAAAGGTAAAAGTATTCCTTAGAAAAAGTGTTGAATCATTGGTCGGATAAACATTGCATCGCATTTCACTTTTCAAAACTCAAATTATTGCTCTATATAAAGTGAGAGAGTCATAAATTTTTTTCAAGAAGTATAAGTTAAACTAATTTTTATATCAAAAAAATTGTTGGGCTTATTTTTTTTTATTTTTAAGTTAACTTTTTAATCTAAAATAATTAATTTTAAACAGTCCAAAATATGAATACAAATAACAATATAATTGACTTTTTATTTATTTGGTGCTTTAAGTGTGAAATAATATATATTTATAAATCAAATGTTGGGATCTAAGTAAAATTATTTAAAAAAATTTTAGTAAATTTTATAATTTCAAAATTTTAAGGGATAAATTAAAACTTAATTTAAAACATTAATTTAATAGGGGTGTAAAAGTAAAGGAGCTCATTGAGTCCCCTGGGCCCCAGGTGTCCCTGCCACAATCTGAATAAAAGTTCCATTCTCATATGGTTGTTACCCTCTTTACTTTTTGACTTTTGAGATGATCTTATTAGCCCTTCACAATTGTTGTTGTTGTTGTTATTATTATTATTGTTGTTTTATTTTTCGAACATGATATTTTTTTGATAAAGTCAAGTATTATATGTAAAAATATGTAACTGCTTATTTTCTGAGTGTTTTTGTTTTAGCCTTTTGTATAATTAATGGGAAAAAAATAAGGGAAAACTAAGATAGGTGGCCTATGTTTATTATTTAATTTAATAGAAAGTGCAATGTTCTTTAATTTAGTTAAATATCCTAATGTATATGTTTTGTTTAATTAATTTTTATTTTTCCCAAACACCTCCCTCTCTCTCTGTGACTAAGCTTCTGCGGCGGCGATGAAAACCGGCAACCATTAACCTGATCTGCACGTCGGCGGCGTCTGGGAGAAGATCACGATAGTGGGAGACGCTCTGATCTCGCGACCTCACGGCCCCGATCGTGCTTCCACGGCAGATCTCCACACAAGCCACCGCCATCTTGTCTCCATCCGTCATACAGCCTAGTTCTCATCAGAGCTTCACGCGCGACCTCATCTCGACGAGATTGGAGACGTTCGATCTGATCTCCCACTCCAGATTTGATCGTTTGATCAGAGCCACACAAACTCCTAGTTCGTCGCTGGTGCTCGCACCATCATCTTCTCCACTGCAACGAAGCCACACCGCAACAGAGCCTAGATCGTGTGTGAGAAGAGCATAGAGAAAGAGGTAGAGAGAGGGAGAGAATGGGTTGGTGTTTTTTTATTTTTATTTTATTTTAGTGATTGATTATGGGTCAATCAGTGATTAACTACAAAAATTGTGATTTATATTATGGTCAATCATAATCAGTGATTTACCGATAATCAATCGGTGATTTATTGATAGTCAATCAATTATTGACTGTGGTCAATCAGTGATTTAAGTCAATTGGTGATTTACCGATAGTCAATCGATGATTAATCAATAGTTAATTATTGATAAAATTGATTGATCATTCTAAGAAAAAAAAAAGACATTTTAATTAATTTTTAAAGACTTGAATTATTTTATTTAAAAAAAACCATTAAGCTAATAAACCCCTAAAAATAATATTTACTTCAAAAATAATAGGCGTTTAAGGTATTTTATCTTATTTTCCCATGCCCAATTGGAACACTGAAAAGAAGAGAGAGAGACGGGGGGGAAAAATGGTAAAGGAGAAAGAAAGGGCGAGAAAGGGAGGGAAAAGCAGTAAAAGCAGAGATGGGAAGCTCATCCGACGATTTCTCGGTTCTGGTACTGGCATCGGATCTCGGAGTGGACGCAAGGCCGTTCTTGACGAGCCCAGATTCAGAGATTGAAGAGCAAGAGAACTGGCACGACTGCCCTCAGTTCCTCTCCTCCGACGAGGACTTCTCCGATCTCGAGCTTTTGCAGTTCTTCCGCCTCCAAGGCTTCGACAAGTCGGGCAATCGGATTATCCGCATCGTCGGAAAGTACTTTCCCGGTAAAGAAACACTACCCCGCCAAAACACTTTTGTTCTGTCCTTGATTTTATGCTTTTTGTTCACTCCGATCGTTTAATTATTATTATTATTTTTTGTTTCATAATCGAGTTTAATTGACGATAAATTTTATGTTATTTTGTATTCGTTTTGGATTAATGGCTTGATTCTGAAGCTGTTTACTGAAATATATTTATATATATATATATATGGATTTTTTGCTTTCTGTCCACTCCGATCATTCAACTACTTTTATTTTTTTGTTTCATAATCGAGTTTAATTGACAAGAAATTTGTGTTGTTTCGTATTTAATAGCTCGATTCTGAGGCTGTTTTCTCGAAGATATTTTATTAAAAAGAAAAAAAGAAAAAAAAAAAAGAGTTTTGTAGGTAATTTCAGGGATATTATTGGAGTAATTATTGCTTAGGTTTTTTCTATTTTTATTTTTTATTTTTTATTTGGGATTGAAGGTTTAGAAATCGTTTTTAACATTGAAACTGCAATTAAATTTCAGAGCTTTTTTTAAGCTTATTTGAGAGGAAGGAAAAGTGGATGGAAGTATGAGAATGGGAGAATTATTGTAAGGATTTTAGGGCTAATGGTTGTTTGGTTGGAGGGAAAAAAAAATGATGGAATGCTTTTGAGTTAGAAAGCAATAACTATGTTCTATTGCACGTATGGCAAGAGAAAATTGGCCCAATAAAGGCATATACTTGTAGTTAAGTTACAGTATAGAAATTTTCTTTTGATAGTGTGAAATTTTCTGTTATTGTTTGGTATGTGAATGTGAAAGTATTAATTTTTTTGGGTTTGTTTCACACGACACATTAATGTGTTGTTTGCAGCTCCGGTCGTGGCCGCGGAGCGTCTCAAGAAGTATATTGCCCACAAATTATGTAGTGAGTTGCCGGAAGGGCCGTTCTCCATTGTTTATATGCATAGTACTGTACAGAAAGAGGATAACTCCCCTGGGATTACTATCTTGCGGTGGATATATGAAGACCTTCCTTCTGATTTCAAGGACAGGCTTCAAGTTCTCTACTTCATTCATCCCGGACTTCGCTCAAGGCTCATGTTTGCCACTCTCGGACGATTCTTTTTAAGTGGAGGGTGAGTTATTTTGATATGTGTTGGAATAATCGTTCTTACTAAGCCCGTAATAACAAAAATTTTCAGTTTGGTTCCATGTGTTCTAGAGTATGTAAGCAACTTGCTTGATTAGCTTAGATCGATAGATATAAGGTTTTCAGGTGTAGATTTTGCCCGGATAAAATAGTTAAATACATTGCAGGGGAGAAATATAATGAATGTAGTTCTTCTAACTCTAAAGACCTGTTTGAAAGAGTTTACTAAAAGCTGTTTTTGGTTTCCTGAGTCCAAAAGCGGCTTTTGGAAGTGTTTGGATGATCTGAATGGAATACAGCTGTATCAGATTGAACGGAAGCATAAAACTATTTTGTCTTTTATCATCTATGCATTCTCTACTTGATACTATAGTTTTTTTAGTTCAGAACACGATTATGCTTGAATGCTCCTATTGTTTTAAATAACATAATTCTCAAATTTGTGCTTCACGTTATCACAAAAAGCGATTTCCAGTTTTTTCTACGTGAAGCTTGTAGATGTTGTTCATACAAATTTGTTCGAATCATACACCATGCTGAATGATTAGGTTTCTCAATCCAATTAAGAAGCATAACATGTAAGGTTTTGTAGTTTTTTGGTTGGTCCTAATATTGTTTTCCCTTTTGTTGGTAGTCTGTATTGGAAGATCAAGTACGTAAGCCGCTTGCAGTATCTTTGGGATGATATGAAGAAGGAAGATATCGAGATTCCTGATTTCGTGAAATCTCATGACGATATCCTCGAGCACAGACCGCTGACAGATTATGGGATCGAACCGGACCCTTTCCACTTGTCTGAGGCTCCATCAACAGCTTACTCTCTCGGGAGGTATGAAGACAGATGGTCATCAAGGCCAGGCATGTCCTAATTTGGCGAATTGTATTTGATCCATAGTAGTTGGATTGTAAGGTTTTTACTAAAGGTACGGTTTTGATTATGCGATTACTGTAGGACGCAGGCATATTTGTACATATATAATTATGCTGGTGTTGTGTTATACTCCTCGTTCTTTTTCAAGAGGCATCTTCTTCTAATGTCTTTTTCTTTTCTTTTTTTTCCCCTTCTTTTTTAATCCCCTCTTGTTGAACATAGAATCTTGTTTGGTTTGATTATGACAAATGAGAATGTATATTTTTACAAGCTGTTCGTACTGCCTATCATACATACATATATATATATATATATATATATATACACACATATATATAATGCCTCCTATGCATCGATATTTTAAACTTTCTTTTTAAAAACTTGTAATAACTAATTGATTTACATGTAACTATTTATTTAGAATATTGTCAAATGTACTATTTAGATATTAGTGTAAATGACAAGTTTCACTGAAAAATATTGCATCTGAATCACTTAATTTGTATAATATAAGCTACATTATAAGTGATGTATGAAAGGGGTGTCGTAAAAGTGTCCTCCCTCTATATATATATTTATTTATTGAAAACTACTGTTTCTATATTCATTAATATTGTAATTTAGTTTTGCATTCGTGGAAACTCTCAGTTGTGCCCCGTAGGCATGGCCCCTCTAGATGCTGCAAAATGTGAGAATTTTGAGATGCATATTAGGTAGTGTTTTTTGGTGCATTTGCCTCAATGAACTACTTTGATTTATTTATTTATTATTATTTTTTTTTGGCAAGTTGCTACCTTATTTTTCATTGACAAATTACTCTATCAATTTCGTAAATAATAATAATGTTCCAAACCCATGAATAATGTATATGTTTACATACGTGATATAATGTGTCTGAATCTAATCATGTAAAATGTCAGTATTTTTAAAATGAATTATTGTAAAGTTTATGCAGTTTCTGTTTGAATATTAACATATGATACGAATTTGGTGGTTTCTCTAGACAATAACACGATACTTGATTTCACCTTAAAAGTATAAAATTTTAGTTCTCTATCACACGTTAATATATATATATATATATGGTACAACATTTTATTGAAATTGAAAGGACAATTTATCAAAAATATAATTTATATTGTAATTTGTTGATGGTAAAAAGTTAAAAGAAAGCAGATATGCTAAATAGTAATATTCTATGGTTACAAAAGACAGAAAGAGGGCAAAAGAAAAATTGGTGGAAGGGGCAGGCACTTGAGTTGGGGGATGATGAATGTGACCGAAGGTTGACGAAGACAGATTTTTAAATATTGCTGCTGCAAATAGCTGTAATGATGCTAACGCTTGTGATCAATATCGCCCGTGTCTTTTCATTCATGATGATGAGGTACAATATCTTTCTATAAAGTAGTTCAATTACATATGACTTTGCATTCAGTACAAAAAAATGAGTATCAATGATATTTTCACACTCTTCATCCCGTATCATTATAGGTATTATCATGTGTATGATCACCATTTATGTCAAGAAACTTATTCTTACGGGTGGTAGGATTCAAATCTTGAACGGATAGAAGAGAATGCTTCAAATACTTCAAATACTTCAAATAGAACGTTCTCATCACCGTTATAATTAACATATTATATGTATATATATATAAAGAGAAATCATAATTAGTACTTTTTCTTTTTGTTAATAATGTGTCCTCACGTTTTCATCCAACGATCAATGTTGTTAAAGGAGTCTATTGCACCACAAAAGAGATGGTAAGGGTTATGATCATGGACCTTCATCTGCTAACAAGTTAAGACTTATAAAGCTCGTCAAGCATATAGCCCATATTAAAGGCAGAAGTTAAAATATGATACATGATTTGATTTTTTTGACCTGATCAAAGTAAAAATTTCAATTAAAATGTTCTTACTATTATGTCATCCCCATTCGATGGTATCATAATTAACACTTTTTTGTTTTTTTTGGTTAAATCCATAACTAACTCAATTAATGGATTGCTGAGGTGCAAAATTGATCACCAAAACGGGGTTAATGTACGAGATATGGTTTATGTTAAATGTCGCCCTGTACACATAAAACTGCCTACTTTACTCACGTACTACGGATGTGAATGATCACAGAAAATATGTGAAGTAACTAAGAAACTTCGTTAATTTGTCTTTTGTTGAAGTGCACCTTGTTCGTTAATGTATAATGATTGCGATAATCTGTATTAAACTTTCAAATCGTTGTGCGTGCTTTTCTGTGCTCAGTGCTCGGAACTGTAACTTTTACCTGTAGTATCACTATCCGTACTATACACTTCTCTCTCTCTCCCTCCCTCCAAAGTAGAACGTGAAATCATCTTCAAAGTATATATTAATATAAAAAATATATTATATATATTAAAAAGTATGGATATTTGTACTCAAATTATATAATAATCTAGCCTTTAGCAAAGAAGATCGATCATTAAAGAGTGTGTTTGATTAAAAGGAGAGTCGTTGAAAATAATTAAATATGTTAGCTTATATATGTGATTAAATGTGTATTATATATTATTTTAAAGTTAAGTCTATTTAAAGTGATCTAATTAAGGTTAATTTTTATTGGGCATTGGACGTTAAATATGATATGGATTTATTATGTGTATAGACCTAATTTTATATATCTAATTTTATGATGAGCTACAATAGAAATATGAAAAGTATGATTACTGCAGTTATATTAAACGGTTATGGTCCCTAATTCATATGATACATTCATTCATATTCTCTCTGACATCCCATTATCAGTAAGAGTACAGAGAATCTTCTTTAAAGGAAAATCGTATTGGATTTGAATATCTATAACCCGTAATCGTCTCATTTCCGTGGATCAATATATGCTTCCGCTTTCATTCTCTCGATGATTTAAAATGGTGGATTTTGGATGAATTAGATATTTTCCATAAAGTTTTAGTTTCTTATTCTAACAAGAGATGGATGGAAGGAGAGATGGATGGAGGGAGAGAGATAGAGAGAGAGTCATCATTCCTTGTTTGGTTGGAGGGAGGACAAGAGGGAGAGGATAGGTAGAAGGGGCCTTCATCCATCCAGGTCTATCAATTTGTATCCTTCCAAATATGGATGGATGTAAGCCTTCCTTCATTTAAGCTTGAAAAAACAATTCTCTCCTCCAAAAAAAATAATTAAAAAAATTAGAAATAATTCAAAATAAATTAGTGTCCATTCTTTCAACGTTCCCTCATTCTTACTAAATAACATAAATGATTTATACAATTCTCTCTATCATTCCAACTCTCTCAATCATTCCTCCTCTCATTCCTCCTCTCAGTCCTTCCTACGAAACATAAGCCTTAAGCTACTACCGAACTTCCTAATATTATATTTTCATATACATTTTTATCAGTTTTGAATTTTGTAATAGTAAGTTTTAGTATTTAAATAGTTAAAAAATAATTATAAGGACTTGATTTTTTTTTTAACATCAATTTCTAAAAATCAAACGTCATATTTATAAATTGGTTATATATTAGAAGGGAAATTTGTCATAAGAAATCAAACGTTGACATACCTCCTTAAAATGGAAAGGAACTGAACAAATCCGCTAAACAAACTAATGTAACTCACTGATACATCACTCACAAAACTCTCATGATATGTTTATTATCAGGATTAAGGAACAAGAGTGAGGAATAAAAGTCAATTCTTAATTTACTTGCACATTTTTAAATCTTGGAATAGGAGTGAGGGCGGATCCCACATCAATTTGTAATTGAGAAATGAGATTGATAATCCCATGCCCTCCTCCTGGGATAGTCTTAGTCCTCCATTAAATTACTATCTTACCCTTACCCTTAGTTTACTTGTACTATATTATATTATATATTAAAAAACAACTATATCAACCTATTATAATTTTTTAACTTCAATATAATATAATTATTCTACTAATTATTAACTTCGTTGAAAAAATTAAAAAATTATTTGTTACTATAAAAAATACAAATTCATTTTTTACATTTTATATTTATTTTAATTCAAGTTTTTACAACTTTTTTTTTCATTATTAAACAAAAAAATATTGCACATATTTTATAATTATTATTTGGTGAATATATTTTACGTATTATTTTACCATTATAATGATCATTTTAATCTTGATTAATAATAGAAAGATTAAGTTGAATGGACTTTTTCAGTCACCTAATCTAATAGATGATCGGATTTTTTTTTATTTAACAAAATGACTGGTAATAATTTTTTCAGATTTAGTCAATTAGTGATGACTAATGATTAATTAGTGATTGACTAATTAATTAGTGATTAACTAATAGTCAATCAATAGTTAACTATGAAATTTAGTGATTTATGGTCAATCGATAATTGACTACGGTCAATCACTGATTGATCAAGTTAACAATATCATGTGGTCAATTATTGATTAACTATTTAAGAAAATTAATTGACTATTTTAAGGAAAAAAAAGGGGGCTTTTTAACTAATTTTTAAAAAGTTCGGCTATTTGTTAAAAAATTTATTAAAATAATGGATTTATAGTTAAATAGCTTTTTTTTTTAAGAAGTTTTTTAATAACTGACCAAAATTTTTAAAAATTAGTTAAATGGTCATTTTTTCTAAAATGATTAATCAATTATCTTAAATGATCAATTAGTGATTGACCGCATAATAATCAATTAGTGATTGACCGCATAATAATCAATCAGTGATTTACTTATGGTCAATCACTGATTAACCATAACGTAAATCACCAAATTTCATAATCAATCACCAAATTTCATAGTTAATAACTGATTGATCAAGTTTGAAAATGACAAATGGTATTTTTCCTAAATAGAATTTTTTTGGGTAATTTATTGGATTAATTGACTAAAAAAGGTCACCTAATTCAATTTTCCTTAAAAAAGACTATTTACCTCTAAATCCCTTAATAATATGATAATAGAAAAATAATTATTATTTAATTTCGATAACACACCTATGTAGTAATATACAAATAAATTTACAATAATTTCATTGTGATTATGAGTCTAAATATAATGATTTTGATTTTAAATCCTAAAACCAAGTAAATAAGCATTCGTTTGATATTTAAATTTAACTCCAAATAAATTATATTTTTTTATCTCAATTTTTATATCCTTTTAAAAAATAAATAAAATTTATAACTAATTTTTAAAAAATCAACAAATTTTAATTTAAAAATTTAAACTCTAACTAATTTACCAAATAAAAATTAAGTTAATGGAATTTTAAATCCTCATTCTGAATTAAATTCATAGCAAGGCACCATTAAATACTCCCTTCCCATCACCAAATAAACAAATAAATTGAAAAAAAAAAAAAAAAAAAAAAAAAAAAAAGAGAGAGAGAGAGAGAAAAACACATCATTGATCCAAAACCTCAAAAACCTCAAACTCACTTCCCCTTATACTACCTCATTAAAAAAAAAAAAAAAAAAAAATGCTTCGAGCTCTCACTCAGAAACGCGCTCTGCAATCGCATCTTCTTCACCACTACCTCAAACCCCTCTCCTCCACCACACCCATCATCTCCACTTCTCCTCCAAACCCATTACACCCCATTAGAACACTCTCCACTTCTTCATCTTCATCTTCATCTTCATCTTCAGATGCCGAGCTCAGAAAGTACCTGGGCTATACAGCCCTGCTCCTCTTCTGCGGCGCGGCCACCTACTACTCCTTCCCCTTTCCCAAAACGCCAAGCACAAGAAAGCCCAGATCTTCCGCTACGCCCCATTGCCCGAGGACCTCCACACCGTCTCCAACTGGAGCGGGACCCACGAGGTCCAGACCCGGGTCTTCCACCAGCCGGAGAACTTGGAGCAGCTGGAGAAGGTCGTGAAGGAAGCCCATGAGAAGAGGACCCGGATAAGGCCGGTCGGGTCCGGGCTGTCGCCGAATGGTATCGGGTTGTCGAGGGCCGGGATGGTGAACCTGGCGTTGATGGACAGGGTGTTGGAGGTGGATAAGGAGAGGAAAAGGGTCAGGGTTCAGGCTGGGATCAGGGTTCAGCAGCTGGTTGATGGGATTAAGGAGTTTGGTATCACTCTTCAGAATTTTGCCTCCATTAGGGAGCAGCAGATTGGTGGCATCATTCAGGTTTGTGAGGGCTTTTATTTTATTTTATTTTATTTATTTATTTTTTTTCGGAATTTGATAGTCGAAGTTCCATACTTTTTGAGTGTGTTTGGGAGGAGAGAATAGTATAACAAAGGAGATTGGTTGAGACATTAGTGAAATTAGTTTGACATTTAGGCTCGGTTGGAGGAGGTTTTGAAGATGTGTTTTGGATTGGAAATGAGTTGTAGTTTTGGAAATGTATATTTGGAGGAAAAACTATTTAGTGAGAAAAAGTGTAAAATCTTAAAATATGTTCAGGAAAAAAATATGTTAATATAGATATTGTTTTTTTCCTTTTGAGATTCTATGTAATTAAAAAAAAAAAATCACACTTTGGATTTGAAATAACAAAGTTATGGACGTTAAAGTCTGAATTTACGATATATATTTGAGATGTGAATAGTAAAAAGTAGTTTTGAGTTGAAAAAAAAAAAAGATAAAAGTTTTACAAACCAGATGCCAGTAGAGCTCCACAATGCCCTTATAGTTGTTTGGTAGGTGATAAAAGAATAATAGATTAGAGAAGTGACTCCAAATGCTAAAACATTCCAATTTTGATGTTACTAAATTGGAGAAACTTTTGGAAGGATTTTATTTGGTTGATTAACTAGTCATGTTACAAACAAAAGTTGCATTTCCTTTCCCTTGCATTTTTATATCAAACAAAAGAGATGATTTTTATTTGTATCTTATTTTCTTTCTTCATACCACTAAACATCATAAAGTGATGATCTCTCCTTTCTTCGTTTCAGTTACCTAGATAATCCATCTTCATTCCTTTCGCTTTTCTGTCCCTCCTACCAAATACACCTTAAAGGGTCTTTAGTGTCATTTCGTCCTTTGTTGTTTTTGTCACTCTAAAAATCTTTATAGATTGTGGATTTAGATTTTCTACCGTTCATGCTTTGATTTTTCTTTTATTAGGTAATGGGTACGTTTTGAATTTGATGTTAAGTTTTTGTGTGGGTAGTGAATGTTTCCTTAGTGTTGGCCTGTTGGGTTGAATTGTTTGCTTATTTGGAGACTATGCTCTCAATATATATAGGATGTGTCTTGCATCCAGCGGGGGGGTATTTTACCGGATGTATCCGGCACTTTCTTGCTGACCATTGGATGACATTTGGACGGCCAGATTTGATGAAGGGAAAGACTGACACATCTGTAGCGTAAGGGGTGGTTAAAGAAAAGGGGTTGACAAACGGGGCGAGAACAGAGAGAAATAGAGAGAAAGAAGAGAGTGGGGCAAAATTAAAAGGGAAACACACCGGCGAAGCAGAGGGGGTGCTCACTCTCTTCTGTCAGCCTCACCAATGGCCTCCCTTTTTTCATTAAGTTTTGCCCAAAATATTTTACACCTCAAATTTTTTCTTTAACTGAATTAAAATTTTTAGCCAGAACCCAGAAGTACAATCACAACCAAGAAGGCATTTCTAGAGTTGAATCTGAAAAATCTCAACCAACTCTGAAAATGTCAACCCAAAGAAAGTAGCCAGTTTTGGTATAAACACTTCCAAGGACCAAGATTTGGGGTTCTTTTATTTATTTATTTATTTATTTTAATTTTAATAATTTTTTTAATGCTCATGAATGCTCTCTCTGACTACATTCAGTTTGATGATATACTTCACCGTTCATCTATCTCTCGCATTCTTACTATCATCATAACTAAATCTCGTAAATGTCATAGTTATATCAATCTAACTCCCAATCATGTTTACTTACACTCCCCTATTCACTTAGTTACAACATGACTGTCCCATTTTCACATTACATTTTTTCGCACTTTCTCACCAATAAGTTACTCATAGTTTTGTCCTATTCCCACCTCACTCTTACTACATTAACCTTCTTCTAGTTTTACATTTGTTTTCTAACAATATTACATTTCTCTCATCTAATAGCCACATTTTACTCTAAAACCTAAATCTATCATAACTATTGTCTTCTCTTTTTTTACTTGTCAAGACGATTACCTTCATGTCCCCTTTTCGTATAAATAACATTTTCTTGCACTAACAGATACCTTCCAAATTGTCCTTGCTTTCAATCCTTTTTAGAAACCATCGCCAGCTATGCAACAAATGTCCACATCCTGCTAACTTACACCCAACTGTTCAGTGCCGTCTCAAACCCGATACTGGAATTGAGACTTTCGAAAGTATATACACATAAATGGGGAAGTCTCAAATCCGGTACCAGATTTAAGACGGCACTGTGCAGGTGCATGTAACATATATATATATATATATATATATATGCCTGGTCTGGATGTGAGACGGCATTGATGTGGGGGATGAAGTTCGTCAAGTGCGAGGACATATGTTGCATGGTGGGTGAGGTTTTCTGAGATAACGAAAAGCAAGGACAAGATGTAAGGAGCCAGGTCAGGGGCGGAAAACATATTTAATTGGTAGGGAGACAGAATGGTAATTGTCCAGATAAATAAAAAAGGAAAAGACAATAAAAGTAAGCAATTAGGATTGAATTGTGGCACTGAGATGTTGGGGATGTGAATATGTGAGAAACGGAATGTAAAATACTAAGAAGCTTAATAGCAAAGTAAAAAACTCCACCTTGTGAAGAAGCATTTTTCTGTTTTCATACATATATTTTTTTTAAACTCCTAGGCTTTCACATTACTCTTCTGGCTTTAAAGAACTCAAAGAAAATCTTCACAAAGTTTTCTTTTCCTTCAGCAAATGTGCAACCTCAAAGAAAAACCTTCAATAATAAAAATTATGTTAAATAAGTGCAAGTGCCCTCTAATAATTTCCATTGCTACCTTCAAAAAAATGAAAATACATAAAATCCCTTCAAATCACAACATGAAAACAAATTATCTTTCTTTCCTCTGAGGTCCTTAGAGAGGGAAAATCTTAACACTGTGTCGAGAGCTTTTCTGTTAATCAACCTCATTTTATTTGCGGATTGGACAAAATCAACACAGAAACTCCATCCATGTTGATCCCTCCAATGTGAAACCCACATTTCCCCTGAAGGTCACATCCTATGACCACCTCTGAATTGTTCAAATTGGACACCAGTTCCTCGGCATCCTCAGTAGTCTTCTCCACCATGGGTGCTCACTCTCAGCTTTGTCGTATTCCTCGGCCCTGTTTGAAAACACACCTATCCTTGTCTTCCCCAAATCGACCCTGTGCGATGATGCCTCCACCAGCAATTGACCTACGAGACCACGATCTCCTCATTCTGGTTAGAGAATCTGACTAGGAGTTAGATTCAATCGACTAGCTTTGTGGAATTAGGCCTTCGAACCTCTAGGCTGTTGATCGTGATCTTTGGTAGAGTGGTGTGGAGAAAGAAGGCAAAAAGTGCCGACAAATAGGACGGAGACAAAGATCAAGAGGCGGGCCCACGTAGAGAGGGAGAGGCTGAAGGGGTGGCAGTTTTTCATGTCTTGTTACCCACTGCTCATTACTTTATGGTTTACTCTCTACCAATGCACCCCCTTCTTCTTTCAATTTTGATTTTACTTTGCTATATCTGACAGAAGATTATTAATTTTTTTTTCAATGCAGCATAACATACTGACCACATCAGTTTCTTAAGTAGGTTACCCCCAATTTGTTGGCTAAGATCATGCTGCTCATTTCGCATCCAACGTCAATATTAAATTGCCGGATACTTCCAGTGTTTTGGTTGTGGATATAAGACTCTTCCTGTATTCATGTACATCCAGCTGTTTTTTTTTTCTTATTTATTTTTTCTTTTTTTTCCTTCTGGATCTCCAAAAGCTTATTTTAGTTTCTACTACTTTTGTTCGGATTATGTGTAGGTAATTTGTGTAAATGATTGAATTTAGCTATCTTCTGCTTGAGTTTTTTAATTAAAAGATGCCATTTGAATTAGTTTTGATTGATGGTTTTGCTTTCTCATAAATGAATTTTTGGCTATGCTTTGACATGAAATCCATATGTAATTCATTTGAGCTCATTGTCTAGCTTTGCCTTTTTGATGGTCTTCTCTCATGTCGAGCATTTCTGGTAATAACAGCTATTTAAGAATGTATTTGATCAACTTGAAAGCCTTTAGATCAATGAAGTTAACACAATGTCCAGTTGAGAAGAAGATATTTTTGTTCATGCAGTGTAAAGTTAAATTAATTGTTATTTCTTTTCAATCTTGGCATTATTTTCCACATGTTATGTTTTAGGTTGGTGCGCATGGTACTGGTGCAAGATTGCCTCCAATCGACGAGCAGGTTATCAGCATGAAACTGGTCACACCTGCAAAAGGGACAATAGAAGTCTTCAAAGAAAAAGATCCAGAGCTGTTTTATCTAGCTCGTTGTGGTCTTGGGGGCCTTGGAGTGGTTGCTGAAGTCACCCTTCAATGTGTCGAGAGACAGGAGCTTGTTGAGCACACTGCCATCTCAACCATCGAAGAGATCAAGAAAAATCACAAGTAATCATTTGTTCCTTCTATTGGGTAAATTTGTCCACTTTCTTGTGTTCAGCAGAATTTAATAATGCATAGTTTCTCACAAAAGATGCACAACCTTCAACTCGTTGATGTAGACATGTAAGATTATTGACTGGCTCAATTCATCAACTCGTTGATGGAGACATACAAATGATTTATGGCTTTCTGATATAGTTTCCGTCTTTCGGGTGATTCGTCTAATGAATTGAATCAACAGCTATATTTTATTTTGCACAATACCTAGTTGGCCTTCTCTCTTCTCAAGTTTCAGCATCTCCTCATGTGGTACAGCGTAAAGATTTGCAGATGATCTATTTCTTTCATGGTCGTTGAAATGTCTTTTCTTTTCTCAGGAAATTGCTGTCTGAAAATAAGCATGTGAAGTACCTCTATATCCCGTATACGGATTCTGTTGTAGTTGTGAAGTGCAACCCTGTATCAAAATGGAAAGGTCCACCAAAGTTCAAACCCAAATACACCGTAGATGAAGCATTACAACATGTTCGGGATCTCTACAGGGAGAGTCTGAAGAAGTACAGGTACTTACGGCTTTTTTCCCTGCAGTCCTTTTGACTGTATAATATGGAAATTCGTGAACTCGTCTAGAATTGGAGAAAATTTGTGTGACTATATGTCATTTTCTGTTTTGAAGAAAAAAAAGACTCAAGAAAGAATAAGCAGTTCTCATAAGGGCCTTTACTTGCAGAGGGGGACAAGTTACAAGTCAAACTGAAGAAAACGACGAACAGGATATAAATGAGCTGTCATTTACAGAATTGAGAGATAAACTGCTTGCCCTGGATCCTCTTAACAAAGATCATGTCGTAAAAGTTAATCAAGCTGAGGCCGAGTTCTGGAGAAAGTCCGAGGGATACAGAGTAGGATGGAGTGATGAAATTCTTGGCTTTGATTGTGGTGGCCAACAGTGGGTTTCAGAAACTTGTTTTCCTGTGGGCACGCTAGCTAAACCAAACATGAAGGACCTTCAATACATTGAAGATCTGAAGAAGCTGATAGAGAAAGAAAAAATACCCGCTCCTGCTCCAATAGAGCAGCGGTGGACAGCTCGTAGTCAGAGCCGCATGAGTCCAGCTTCAAGTCCCTCAGAGGAGGATATATTTTCTTGGGTAATTTTATTTCTTGCTTCTTCCTATATCATATCTATTTTAACTTGACACCTTGGGTTCTTTAATTTTATGGAGTCGTGAAGGTAATGCTGTTTGGTTTTCCTTTTTCGTCATGTCTTTCTGATCATTGGTTGGCTGCGTAAAGCTGAAAAATGCAAAAAGCATAAATTATATGTTTTCGGGGTGAAGTTGATAATCAGGCCTGCATGCGGTTAATGCTGTGATTAGTTACGGATCTTGCGTGATTAACCAACTTTGGTTTGTTTCAGGTTGGCATAATCATGTACCTTCCTACCTCAGATGCTCGCCAGAGAAAGGAGATAACAGACGAGTTTTTCCACTACCAACACCTGACGCAGACCCGGTTGTGGGATCATTATTCTGTTTATGAACATTGGGCTAAGATTGAGGTATTGAACAATCTAGATATATCTCTGAAGTTTGAACAATCTAGGTTTATCTTCGTCACCTTAAATTTTTTTATATCATGATGTTTGTTTCTCAAACACCAACCGAATTCCGTGCTTGTTTTCATTTTAAAAGGCTGGACATAACTTGGCTGCTAAAGATAAGACCGCTTTTGTCTGCAAAAGTCCCATTCGTTTGTACAAAGTTTTGGTTTTATGTTGCTTGCGGAACCAACAAAATTAATCGCTCTCGCAAGTGATACTAATCTTATGCTCAATCTTCTCATTTACCCCTTTTATTTTGCACAGGTTCCGAAGAATAAGGAAGAACTAGCAGCTCTCCAGGCTAGGCTAAGAAAGCGTTTCCCGGTCGATGCATACAATAAAGCGCGGAAAGAATTGGACCCCCATGGGATCCTCTCCAACAACAAGCTTGATAAGCTTTTCCCAATGGCGGAAACCGTTTGAGAAGCATCCTGCATTGGTTTGTGATTCCTTTATTCTCTTTGTTACAAGTTATCCGCATCATTTCACATCTTCTTCTTCTTCTTCTTCTTCTTCTTCTTCTTTTTTTTTTTTTCTTTCCAAGACATGATACAAGCAATTTATAGCTTTAAGAATTTTTTATTGTACATTAAGAGGAGTTTTTAGATATAGCTACATTTGGCGTAATTATAAATTTATTGCAAATTCTGCAGTTATGAAAGTTAAAAAAAAAAAAAAAAAAAAAAAGGCCTCAGTCAAACACCTTATATCTTGTATATGCTAAATCATAAAAGAGATGATGAAAGTTATTACAAATCTATGGAGGATAATAAAATTGGTAAAATAATGAGCGTGATTTACTAATGAGTACAGAGGGCTCACTACACCTCCCGAGTCAGGACAAACAATATTTTTCAACAGGAACGGGCATTATTTAGGATGCGTTTGGTGTATCAGTTTGAAATGGAAGTTTAATGTTGGAGATTGTTACTTTTTAAAAATTGATTAAAATTTTTGTTAATTTTTCAAAAAAAAAAATAAAAATCATTGAGTTGGAATTTTTCGATCCAAATCCAAACGCAAGCTTAGTGGAAATCTAATTTCATGGGATTAATATTAACTAATATTTGCATACTTATTTTCTTGGTTGACTTTGGTTTTCTCACGAAACAATCAAGTAGAGAAAATGAAAATAAAAATGGTAACAAAACGGTACAGGGAAAAGAAAGGATACTGAGTTAACAGAAATAGGTAGCAAACCACAATAATATGATGGTCACATGTAATAGCAATACATATGTAAGAGCAGTCAATTATAAATATATATATTTTTTTATATCCCCCCCAAAAAAAAAAAAAAAAAAAAAAAAAAAAGTCCATCATAACTATATATAAAGCTTTAATACAACCATAACTGACATCCCACAAGAAATAAAGAAAAAGAAAATATCACTAGGAAAACGTGATCAAACATACTAATATGTAATTATAGTTGTTGAACAATTTACTCATCAAAAGCAGGCTTCACAAAGCCAACAACAGCACAGCGCAAAGAGGCTGCACGAGCAAGAATCACAAGAAATAGACATTTTAGAAAATTTTGTTTTTTAAAAAGCATAAAATTAATGGACTCGATACAGAAAAGGGAAAAAAAAAAAAAGTTTTATTTGTGGGAGAGCATTATAGGATTCAAGTTCAACTGACTATCGCTTAGAAGATGGTACGGAAGGATTTGGATAATAGCTCTCGCTTTAAAATCTTCTACTGTGAATATTTTCATTTCTTTTTAATAAATAAAAGCTATAGTCTTATAGCATAAACTATATATAGAAATATATGTATATGTTGAATCTAAAAAACAAAAAAAACAAAAAAAATCTATAGGAATTAAAGGTAAAAAAAAATTGTGCTCATTATTTCATGCTTCATAGTAGAATTTTCTTTATCCTATGAACAGAAAATTTAACTTACCATCCCTCAATGAAGCCCCTATCTCCTTTGTTCTTGGTACTTGACCACAACTTCTTTTTAGCTGGTGGGTTCTCATCAGTTGGGTAACCTTCAATCAAAACAACACCAAAAAAAAAAAAAAAAAAAAGGGTAAATATTTTACTTGTTTGGATGAGTATAAAAGAGTGAAGAACAAATCTAAAAGTAATTGGGATGTGTTTATAAAGAATATTACCCGGTGGAAGTTGATTTTCCTTGGTCTCTGGCTTGGCCATTGTGGTTTAGTAATAAACAGCTTAAAGTGTACACTTTAATTTGCCTTGGTGCTAAGATGTCATATTTATATTAGACTATTGTAAGGATATCTCTGTTATGGTACATACATACATAGACATGGACATACACATATACATATACAAATAAACCTCTGTATACGCATATACATGTGTCTAAACTTCCATGGAAGCGCAAAGCTGTGTTATAAAAAAAGTGGGCCTTTTCTCTAGCCAAGAGCATCTTCATGGAGGGCTACCAAATCGATGTGCTTACGATAAATTACGATAGTTGAGTTGAAAAAAAAGTATTCTTTGATAAAGTATCTCTTTTCATATCAAAATTCGATCATCCGTTAAATTTAGTGGTAAATTCCTACCAAATATAGCCAATATTAAATTTAACGTTTAATTTTTATTAGTTGGTATCTTGATTTTTTTAACCATTACATTTTTATCATTTTTAAATTATTTAAATATTAAACTTTATTTTTATGAAATTACAATTTAATGATAATGACAAAAGGTAGATGTGTTATTAAAAATATAGGTTCTGAGTAATATCACGTTATATATAAATTTACATTTACATGTAAATCAACTAATAATTTTATATATCTAAATACAAATTACATTTGTCGGACCTGTACGGTTACTGGACATGAGTAAAAATATATTATATAATAGAGCACAAATCCTAAATTATTATTTTACATTGTTTTGTAACAAACATAACATTTGGATTAAATGTATACATTGCAAGTGGTATAAGAATGATTTGCGAGTGGGATTCTCATTTGATGTTATATTTTATTTACCTTGCAATTGAAGTATTTAGCACTGTGTTTATTTTATATTATCAGCAGAACTCTTTAGCTCATTTTATACTTTTCTAACCTTTATGCTTGTTCTGATCTTATTTTAGAGAAAAGAAAAAGATGAAAGGCTTAGATAAAAAGGAAGTATGAAAGCTAGTTTCCACTTCTACAAATCTAGTAGAAGACAGAATGGCCGTATTGAAGACAAAGAATCAAAGGAAAAGTTGCTCTTCAATGCAAGCATATAAATACTTGGCACGTGTGGAGATTCTTTACTTCGTGAACAGGGGAACTAAAATGGTATCCAAACTAAAGTAACGATGAGTTGAAACTTTTGAGTAAGGTAAGTTGCCATTTTATAATAATAGATGTCTTTAATTGATATAATAATCAATAAAAAAAAAAAAATCACAGCTCACATGTATCACATAACATGTTAATCATGATAAGTTAGGATTATAATTGATTTACATATATTTTTCTTAATAATTACAAAAGAGAATGAAGCTAATAGTATTTTTATAATAAGTAACTAAAATAAATTACATATATTAAAAATATTTGAAGTAAAATAACGATAAATAACAAATTTACTAGATAAATAAATAAATCATTTATTTAGATAGATAATTTATCTAGTATTCAAATATTTTCAAATCATGATATTTAATTCATTTAATTTCATAAATTGCTATTATTATTATTATATAGTAAATTATTAATATTATCATTATTATTATTATCATCATTGTCATTATACTTTTCATTATCATTATTGGACCAAAAGAAAAGACTAGGTCATGAATTGTAAGGTTCGGATTGATCAAGAATCAAGAAAAAAAAAATATATCCAAGATTTCAAGAAAGATTGAAAATTAATTTCCGAACATATATCAACACCCTATCCAAAAGTAGAGAGATAGAAGAGGATATAACAATGAAGATTTGCCGATTCATATTTATTCATATGCAAATTCAGTATATTTTCCGATCAATTACATAACATCACGAGCTTTTACAAAAGATCAAAAGAATTTTAAACCTAATTTTGATAGCGTTTTGTTGAAAATTCTATCTATTTTTCTAACATAGAATGATCTACAACACTTGTCTTTCGAGCAAATAATATCGGGCAAGATAATTAATAACAAAGGATCGTTTTCTTAAGAGTTGAGTCAAAATCCTGAGATAACACGTTTAAAGTATAAATGCTTTAGTTTGCAATTCAAAATTTTGACTTTTGATTTCTAACCTCATCTTGTAACTGCTCCAAAATAAAGTTTTTATTATATGGCTTCTCTAATAAAGGATACTATCTTGAGCGTTCAGTCTCTGCCTTTGAGAATTTTAAGTAGAAAGTCTTTGGCCTTGGTATAAATGTAGAAGATAAAGAAGACCTAGCCATATTAATTATTGTTAAACCTTCTTACAAATTTGAAACGTCAAGAATTTAATAAATAAATATGAGACTGAAGAGGGAGAGTAGATTAAAAAAAAAAAAAGAAGAAGAAGGAGATCGAGTCTAGTATGATCACAAGTGAGATGGTAAAAATCCTGACGCTGGGTTTTTAACAGCTATCAGGCCGACAATATGACTTGAGTCCTGAGCATACAGAAGCGAACATTCTAAATAAGACTTTCTTGCCACCATCTCGGTGATGTAATGTGGATGCAAGTTGAACTTTGATAGTTACAAGCATGGAAAGTAACACTAATATGAACGATTTGACTCGCTAATAATCTCTTAATATGTATCTATAAAATACAATCAGATAATTTGATCTAAGTACATCTAATTATTGTTTATTTATCCAATAAAAAAGACTAGGAGAACATGTAGGGTTATTTTGTTTACCAATTTTCGTTCTACCATTTAATGTCTAGAGTGGAATATTGTAGCTGGAAAGGGAAGATACGAGCTGGGACCGTTTGGTACGTAGTGGTAGAGAAAAAAAGGCTGATAATCAATAATGTGGATATTGACGCTTCAATGAAATTGGTCATAATTCTAGTACTTACAAGTTTGGCAAATCAATTGTACTGTCCTTTAACATTGCCAAGTTCAAATTATTGAACTCTTCAAGTGCAACAGCTTTTTTTCCTTTTAGCCCACGTTTGACATTTAGATTTAACTCTAACTAAACTATATTTTTTCATCTCAATTTTTGTTTTTGTTTTTTTTCTAGAAAGTCAACAAAATTTATAACTAATTTTTAAAAAGTCAATCAACTTAAACTTAAAAATTTCATCTCATCTCAAACTCAACCCAAACACTAAACGAACCCTTAGCATTTCTTTTGGCGGGAAACATGTAAAAGCTTGTTACATAAACAGGGAGGATATTGCAAAAGCTGACGACAATAATAAATGCTTGAAGAAGTGTCATTTTTTCCCCTAATTCAGATCTTGCAATAATTTGTTCCCTGAAGTTTTGCATCGGTTCTTTCTTAAGTAAAAATTTTTCCTTTCTATTTGTTTTGTAAAGGGTATTGTAAAAATTTTGTATCGGCTCTTCCTTAACTTTTAGAATTGTAAAAATTTACCGTTTTTGTTAGTTTTGTAAAGAGTATTGTCACGTGTCAAAATATAGAAGATGGAAATTAAAATTGTAACATTAAATGATAGATTTACCTCTGAATAAGTCTTAATACAATTATAGAAAAAAAATGATAGGGACACTAATTCTAATCCTAAGGTCTCAGGTGTGGTGAATGAGATATCTCGGAGGAGATTGGCATCGTTGTCAAAGGGCACTGGTCCATCACCGTCAAAAGCTGCCAGATTCGGCTTTTCACGAGCCTGATTCTCGTCGTTTGAGCTGCACGGTAGATTTGTTGTTCTGCCGTCACCAGATATACCTTTCTGGATCTCTCCGGCGTAATCTCTTTGGTTGGCAATAACACAACCGTTTGGTCTTTCTTTATATATATAAACAACGAAAAAAAAAGGAGGGAGATCATAATAAGCCTTAAATAGGTAATACATGATGACTGATTTTGAATCAAATTTGTTTTTTGCCAGATTTTGAATATTCAATACATATAATGACAGATTTTGATTACTGTTTCTTTCTTTTTGTTCTTTTTCAAACTATATGTTGTTTCCGAATAACAAGTGTTTGGATGTGTTTGATTACGTAGAAAATGAAAGAAAATTGAAAGGAAAAATTTTGTTTTATGATGTTATGATTTTGTTTTCTGGATCTTGTTTGTAGAATGATGGACTTTGTTATCATCATATTTATCTTTAAATTTTTTGTATATCAATTTCTTTTGGAATTTTTTTTTCGTAATTTGTTTTTTTATATGGATTTTGATAAATAATTTGGTAGATTACGTGTGTTATTCTATCATATCACACTAATATTCTTGTAGATTACCAAAGTTAATCTGAAGGTAATCTATCAAATTACTCTCCAGCGGTCCTTGTCGGAGACGACGGACCATTTTGTGTTGGCAATAAAATTACGGAAATTAACCGGGTAGAGTATAAAAAATAATTTGGTAGAACATACAAAATAGTCTAGTAGATTAATATAAAAAAAATATGATAAATTACCAAAAGTAATTTTACAGATTACTCTACGACTGTCAGAGCCAGAGACGATTGACCATTTTGTATTGTAAATAAAAAGTAATATCGTAGATTATTTGGTAATCTACGAGAATATTCTCTGATGATGACGACTTGAAACCGTCAATGACCCATGTTGATTTCAGTGACATCTAGTAGATTACGGGTTGTAATCTATAATATTACCTTTTTGGCTGGATGAGGATAATTTTGGAAGACTTATTATATTGATCTTTGATTTATCTTATGCAAATTAAAAATCTTGAAGTCACTATAGATGGGACAATATACCAAAAGTGTGCTCTTTGAGTGGAAATCCTTTAAATCACCCAATTATTTTCTTTAAAGATCATAATTAAAAGATTCGTGTGTAAGAAGGATGCATAATGGAATATCTTGTATTATGATTTTAATGATTTAGATTATGGATGCTTATTCAATATACCAGTGAAATGGTGTATAATTAGATGATCATATGCTTATTAGAGAATATGCTATTTAGTACCCTTCTTTTTTTTTTTAAATTTTTTTAATTTTTTTTAATTCTCCTTTTGTTATGATCGTATCTTCTTCTCAATAATACATGGCTTTTTCTCCCAGCTTTTGAACAATGTAATTTCTTTTTCTTTATGAAAATGTTGTCGGTTAGGGCGGGCATATTATAGATTCGCTAGATCATAGTGTTAACGTGGTTGAGATGTTTGCATCTAGTCTTTATTCGCTTGATGCTTCTCATTTTATTTAAAATAAGTAAATAAATAAATATTATAGTGTATGTCTATGTATTCAATGACTTTTCTTCTGAACATAGCATAAATATAGAGTAGTACAAATAAAATAACAAAAGTAGAGGCCTAAACCTATTAACATGTTAGTTCACATACTAGGATATATAATAGTTTTACAACCTGTTGATTCACACAGATATCGAAATTGAAAGAGAGAAAATTGTGTGTCAAAGCTTAATTTCTTACAAAAGGGCGTACATATTTGAAGGAAAACTAAACCAAAACGATATAAACACAATTAATAATAATAAATATGAAATTAAAAAAAAAATTTGAGTATGAATGTTAAATCAAACCTATCTAACCGAAGAAATAAGTAAACACAATCACAATGGGAGTAGGTCAACTTATTACCAAAACAAAACTTACTATAGAAGAAAAAATCGCCCTTTTGATGAAGACCCAAATGATGGATTTTGGCCCAAAAAATCTTGCTCGTTGGCTCATTTTTCTGTAAAAAGGTGTTTTTTTTTTTTTTTTTAAAATTCGGCAACGTCAACTGTCCTTTAAAAATTATGAAAATTATTTCATTTGACTTTACGATGATCTCGGCTTTCATAAATTTTAGATACTTCAGCCCCTCATTAATTCTATACATATCAATTTTTGGATTGATGCAGAATACTATACACTTGAATCTTAGCTTAGGAAAAAGTACTAGATTGGAGTACCGAAGTTCCAACTCCTAATACCTCTTGAATTATATATATATATATATATATATATCCTTTATAATATGGACATTATCGGGATGCTTGTATAAATCCTTATTAGTTTTACCCAAGGAGAAAAAAGTATACATAGGTGCGTGGAATTATTTTTGTTCTACTTTTTCTTTCTTTCTTTCCTTCCGGATTTTTCCCTTTTTTTTTTTTTTTTTCCTTCCCCAAAAACAAAGAAAGATAAAGAAAAAGGATTTATTGTATTTTTGCCCTTCATGATGAATACTTTTGAAATATGTATGATCTAATACTATATATATATATATATATATATATATTTCACTGAGTAATCATATGCACTGCTCAGGTAACGAATGCAAAGAGCGAGAAAGGGCATATAAATATATGTATAACTATAGGGGGCAGTAAGTATATATATATATATATATATGTATAAATATATGTCATCTTAGTAATTCTGTCCTTTTTATATGGTTTCTTTGCTTCTCCATATAAGAGAGATATATATATATATATATATGTATGATTCCTATATTGTTGATAACCTTACCTTAATGATGAACTTTCATACAATATGCCCTTCCCCGTTGACTTAAATTTTCTTCGGTAATATTTTTGGTCAGGCTAGTTGGCATATTGGGGAAAAAAAAAAAAAAAAAAAAGAGGAATTTTTCAATGGTACTTTCCGCACGTGGTTTTATGACATGCCCAAATCCACACCTTAGAACACTTGTAATGCAACGCTAAATTGTTATGCTAATATTAAACTTTAGCATTTTGATGAAAAAATTGTTCTTTAATAACATGCTATATGTAATACCAATTTTACCATATGTTATATTTTCTAATAAATTTACCACAATATATAGTCAATGTTAAATTTAATATTTAATTATTATTGTTTGTCTTGATTTTTCATCTAATTATTATTATGATTTCATTTTTAATTTTGTTTAAACATTAAAAATTCACTTTTATAAGTTCCAAAACATAATAATATGACAAATAGAAGATATAATGTTATACGTTAGGGTATTAAGTAAGTTATTATTTTTCACTTAAAAAAATTATACTATTTTTCACTATTTATAACAAGTATATTATTAATATCGACAAACACATTAGAGATTGTTTTATCCGATAATATTTTATGATATTATACCTTCGGTGTATAAGACCAATCATTTTCGCAAACCCCAAAACAAAAGAAAAAAAGAGAGAGAGAGGGAGAGAGATAGAGAGAGAAGGGAACAAAGTGGCTGTTGTTTCGTTCTCTTGTTTAGTCTTTCTTTAACCGGCAACAAAACCACAACATGTATTGAGTTGATCATAATCTTGATTGAAGGAACTTGGTTTTGGACCCATGTAATGGGTTTTTTTGGGAAAAGGGTTCCAACCTATAAAGTTCTCATTCAAACTTTTTTTTTTTTTAAATTTTTTTATAGTACTTTATCTCAAAATTTTTTAAAAAATGAACCAAATAGTTCTTGATCACATGCTTTATCCAAACACATTAGAACTGTTTAGTTTCGGCGTTTCTTAACATGTGTTTGTTTTCATTAATTTCTTTTTTAGCAAATGAAAAATACATACATACATATATATATATATATATAGTTTTGGAAAATCAAATCTACATTTATACATTCCAAATAATGAAAAAAAAAATAATAATAATCAGTCAGTAGATCAAGAAAAAGTGTAATCTCTTGCTCAAATACTCAAGTACTAATGAGAAACGTTTCTATATGTAGTTGAAAAGAACTCACTAATAGGGAAGCTATCACTAACTAATAAAGCTATATCACTGTGAATTAATATATGGAGTTGGGATTCTTCGAAAGGTTTTAATTAGGCCTCTACCGACTGTAGTTTTGAGCAGAAAAATACATCTTTTTATGTCAGCTGATATTTTTATTTTTGATTTTTGGATGCATCCTTAAGCCGTATATTTCTGAATTGGTTTTTCATTTCTTTCATTTAGTAGAACTCGTAATTTTTTTTCTTTATTATTATTAAAGCGGTAGCTTAGGGGAAAAAAGAATATAGAGTTGGTCCGTTAAAATTCAGTGTGCCTCAAATATTGTTTAGAAGTGACAAAAACTGATTGTTATTTCCTCTTGACTTGTTTTCCTTCCATAATAGGGGTAAATTTATCTGAGTTCATTTAGTGATTGTAGATAGTGAGTATAAGTGTGTAGATACACGTATATATATATATATATATATATTTAGAATGAAAATTATGTATACACAAATTTGTAATTTTTCATTGGGAAGCTTTGTGGGAGATGGGGTTTCTAGTGTGTGGTAATCTAGTTGAATTGTACTAGTCGTGATGTTAGTTGCTCTCCGCAATAAAAAAGAAAAAACTTGCAAAAATTGAATTGTGGCCTACAAGCTTCCAATAAGCATGATCCATATACGGATTGACAATGGCACAACATTGTTGTATTTTGTCAAAGACAGTGCGAGACATTTTTTTTTAAGAAAAAAATTATTGAAAAATAAAAGAAAAAAATCTTACAAACCAAAAACAAAAATGAGCATAACTAAACTTGAAAAACAACCAAATTGAACAAAACAACAAAAAGAAAAGTAGTTAAAAGAGAAATCGTTAAGATTTTCTCAACTTAAAACTCCTTCCCCTACTAAACTTGTAAGATTCCTTTTTATAACTTAAAAAAAAAAAAAAAAAAGACAAAGGCTACATACCAAAATGATTTTTGAGTGGAATTACTTTGATTAAATTTTGTTCCAAAGAAAGGAAAGCTACATATTAAAGTCTAACTTGAATTGCTATATAGTAGTGGTATAGCTTGGGAGTTGACAATAAAATCTCAAACATTAATGGTTTATTATGCACGGTTTTTATCTTGATGAGAGCAAAAGTACTAGGTCAATATTGAACATATCTTCAAACTATCATATATATATGATAATTGACAGTGCGATATAATGTTTGTTGTACTATCAAATTTTTATTAGTCTTTTTTCTTATGTATTTGGAGAAAAAAAAAATCTGACGTTTGTTTAAAAGTATTTGTTTAATCAATTTTTTGATCCGGCATATTATGACTCGCTATTAAAGAGAAATAAAAATACTCTCAAGTTTCAAAATACTTCCTCTAGCCCCTATGATCACCTGCTAAGCTAACCGTAACGGGGTTATAAATGAGCAAGAAACAGTTGATTTCAATATGAAAAGACCCGTGAAATTTGGTAGGGACTATATGTGTGTGTGTGTGTCTTTTAGAGGGCCTGCTACAACTTTTGCATACTATATATGTTTATCGTAATCACAACACCAAAATGCATGTTATTTCTTCATGCACGACGTGTTCATTTTCAAGCACATATTAAGGACTAACTGCAACAATTTGTTAAATGGAAGAAAATGAATAACTGAAAAATCTTCTTATTGTTTTCACTAAAACCCTACATTGAGATAGAATAATTCTAGTGATAAACTTGTTTTTTTAATACTATACGTACAATATTGTTTCTCGATCACCAGATCAAGCACCAGCTAGATGGTAAGCTGCAAATAGCGTAGAGTGACTAGCTACTTTGATCAAAACTTTGTTTAGGTCTTTTTTTTTTTTTTTATATATATATATATTTTTAAAACCCCTTTATTTGTTTATAATGTATCTAAGATTTTCATTTTTTCAACTTAAAAAAAAAAAAAAAAAAAAAAAAAAAAAAAAAAGAAAGAAGTTTCTTACAATTTTAAGTGTTTTGATTTTGCAAATTTTATTTTCTCTTACAATCATACGTACTGTAATTCAAATACATATTACTCGAAGCAAAAACATGGATAATTCCTAGAACGCTGTATCACATAGATTGTCAAAAAGAAAAATAGATGCAAGAAAATATATAATGGTTAGGAAAGTATCATTATTCCACACTATGTTTTTGGTATACTATGTTTTTGTATACCAAAAACAGTTGCTTTTGCAACGAAAAAAAAGTATATAATATGCAACAATAAATGAATATATAGTTAAATGATTAGAAAGAACAACTAGCATTAGGGGAGAGTAACACATCCCAACTAGGTTGGTAGGTGCTAGCAAACTTGTCTCACAATTTGTTTCATTAATTAAACAAAAGAAAAAGAACATGAGCGTATCTAAATCAAAAACAAAAACCACCCGTAAAGGACTTATTAAAAACCTTTCTTAGAAAACCGAATACAAAAAGTAAATAAATAAATAGGAGGGGGAAAATGCCTACACTTGATTTGGAACCAAACATTAAAATCAACAACCTACCATTGAATTCATATGATTGTTAACTAAGAGTGTGAATTATGGAAACCACTTGAGTGTATATGTTTCATCAATAATAGAGCCTTTTGTGTCTTGTCTTGTATAAATATTCAATATATATGTGTATATATGCAATATTCTCCAAGGATGAGATAATAAATCTAGCTTAGCACTTGAGATATCTTTTCCTATTAAAAATAGAGTGGCGTTTTATATTAGTTAGTCTTGAAACAACTGACAAACAAGATTAACATGCAATCAGTATTAATGTTAGCATGCTCAAAAAATAATTGAGAAATTGAGAGCATTTTCTAAAAAATTCATTATAAATAAACGACAAAGTATATATAAAAATAGGCCCCTTAAATGTTTCATCAGCTTTATGATAATGCATACGTTCCATGCAAATTTGATGATCAAGATAATGAGAATGTTATTAATTCATGAGCTTCCATCAATTTTTTTTTTTTAAATAACTTATAATAATATGGCTTAGTTAATTATTGCTCCAAAGATGTTTGTATCTAATAATTTAATATCGAAGGCAGATAAAACATCGAACATCAATCATGTATTGTTTATAAGAGAAGATCCAAATACATACTAATAAGCAAACATATATAAATATATATACAAAAATCCAATGAATTATATTAAGCCCTTAAACTTGAACTGCCATGCATGATACAAGTGTGTTTACCTGGAAAATCATCACCACGTTGGATTTGGATGACTCTCGGACGATGTTTCCAAAGAAATTTCCATCCATATCTATATATTTTTTTATTTGCATCTTCTTATTGGTCTATTTTTCTTGTCAACAAAAAAATAATAAAAATAAAATAATAGAGAAGAAATTCGATCAAATATGCAAAAGAAATAGATTCAAGAATTTTCACACAAAAGAAAACACCTTAATTCACACCCCACAAGACACCTTGAAAAGCCTAGGGTTTTGGTTACCGGTTTTTGCACACAAAGATATAAATATATATACAAACACACACATACACACATGTATATATAGATATAGATGTAATGGGGAAGAATAGATGAGAGGAAAGCCGGACCAATGAGGCAAGGGGCAAGGGGGGACAAAAAAGAGGATTACATGGAGGGAATCTAGATTTAGATAATACCAATATATTATTATATCATTTTAAATCTGTCGTGTCTAGTCACACTCAATTGTAGCATTCATGCAAGACAACCAACCAAATTTGTCCATAGCCATAAGTTCTCTACCCCTTACAATAAAATAATTACAAATTATAGACAAAAACCATAACGGAACAGGAAAAAAAAAGATTATTGTTTTTCAGAAAAATAAAATAAATGGAACGGCGGGGAACGGAGACAGCTCATATATATATAAAATATATCCCTGATTTTGGTGTGAATAATTTCCCCATAACCAAACAGAAATCCTCTGAATTAATATTATTTAAAAAAGAAGAAGAAGAAGAAAAAACCAAAAACACGCTAGCGTAAGAAGATTGAAGTTAGGCTAGAATATATATATATATATATATATATAATTTTGTGTTGTTTTATATGGGTTAGAGAAAGGGAAAGCTGGTTGGGGAGACAAGAAAAAAAAAAGAAAAAAAAAAAAAAAAGAAAAAAGGAAAAGGGACACAATAAGTAGGCCATAATTTTAGTCCCCAGAGAGAGATTTTAATAAATACACACAACAAAAGGACTACTTTGACAACAAAACCCAAGGGAAGGAACTAACTGAAGGAAAAGGGGTGTTTTTTTTTTTTTTTTTCCTCAAAAGATTGACCCCTCTCTATCTCTCTCTCTCTCTTACTTAACATAATATTGGACCCTCAGACCCCAAGAAACTCTTAGATTCTCCTTGTCTCGTCTATCACTCCTATCTCCGATGAAACTGCATTTCATACTAACATCGAGATGATTGATAGAAAAGCCTATATATATGTGTGTATATATACATGTACCTATATAAGAACAAAAGAAAAAAAAAGTACACAAGAACAGAGAGTAAACAATCTCAAGAAAAGATCAGACAAAAGGAAAAACAAGTCATATTTTACGAGATCATGTCATGAACTAGTTATGTTGCCATTTCACATTAACCGAAAAGAGTATCTATATATACACAAAACATGTATATGCCAAAATAATGACGAACATATATATACGTATATATGTATATATATATATTATCATAGCGGTAAAAAAAAACACACACACACACACATGGAACACAAGAACAGAGATATGCAGTTGTCGCAAAAAAAAAAAAAAAAAAAAAAAAAAAAAAAAAAAGGGAAAACACTAGATCCAACAAAACTCTCCACGAGATCATTTCATGAACTTTCCTTCCACTTCACAACACAAAGAAACTATATATATATATATATATATCTAAAAAAAGAGAGAGATAGAAATTATAAGATATATTTAGATATATATATATATATTTATAAAGTGGAAAATAATAGTAATAATAGTAATATTAGGATTTCATGAGCTGATAATCAATATTAATAATAATTTTTAGAAGTCATGAGAGTGGTGGTGATACATTGTCGGGTTCATCCCTTGATGATGATGATGGTGGTGATGGTGATGATCTCTCTGGCTGCTCTCATCCTCACCGTCCATTCTCGAGGCTCCCATTTGAGTCGCAGCTCCAAGATTGAGATAAACCAATCTCGAATCGATATTCCCTTCTTCACTCATCGGAGGATAAAGAACCGAAGAAGAAGAAGCATTGCTGTTACTGTTATTCGCATTGTTGTTGTTATTCCCTTCTTCACGGGAGAGAACCAACGCAGCCGACTGGACAAGCTCCAAACAAAGCCGGAGCTTGTTCGGTTCGATGTGAGTCAGTCCCGGCACAGCTCCTTTGAAGAGAAAATCCGACGTTAGGGTTCGGAGCACGTCGAGCGGGGTCACGCCGTCGACGGTTCGAACATTCGGGTCGGCGTGGTGGTCCAAGAGGACCGCCACCATGTCGGGGGAGACCATCTCGGAGGCGACGTGAAGCGGGGTCTTGCCGGCAGGACCCGCGGGGTAATTGACGTCTGCGGCGCCGAGCTCGAGCAACGCCTTGACGACTTCGCGGCTGCAATTCTCCACGGCGTAATGTAGGGCTAAGGCCTCGTCTAGGTTTAGTCCTTCGCCCATTACCATGAGCTTGACGAGCTCGACGTCGGATGAGTCGAGGGCGCGGCGCATCCGGCGAATTTTTTGGTCCTCAAGGTCGGCTGCGGCGCCGAGGTCCGGGTGGTGGTGGTGATGGCCGTGGTGGTGGTGGTGGCCGTGGTGATGGGGGAGGAGGGAGCGGCGGGCGAGGGAGGATTTGAGTCGGAGCTCCTCGATCTTCGCCACCACGTCGATCGGAATGTGCTTCGCGAGAATCTCCGGCGGTAGACCGGACTTGGCCACGAGGTGGGAGCAGGTTGTCCAAAGTTGGTGCATGTCTTGCTTTCTTGAGGCGAGAAGGACTTTCATTACATCTTCAATTGAGGCCTTCTCTACCATGCTTGCTAATTGTTTCTGTCACACCAAATTATAAAAAAAAAAAAAAAAAAAAAAAAAAATCTTATTAAAATAATAAAAAAAACATGTTAAGGGATATATTTGTAATTGTAAATTCCATTAACTTGGGAGGTTTTTGATGTGAAGATTTTTGTAGCTCGAGGGTAGAAGAGTAGAGTAGTCATAAAGTCGTAGTATTGCTTTGTATATGTATAATTACTATAATTTTTTTCTTCCTCTTCTCACAGTTTGTTTTTCTTTCTATTTTCCAGTCCCTAAACCCCCAAATGAGGAAAGTGAATTTTGGGATAGATGTTGTTGTTTTTTTTTTTTTTTTTCCTCACTGTTGAAAGACAAGACGGGATGTTTAAGATCTAATTTTAGCAAGTCAAGGAGAGCGTAGAATAAAGATAAGAAAAATGGAAATATTTAAAAACCGAAAACAAAAAAGCTTTTACAAGTGGTGCATGAAATCAAGCTATATGTATTAAATATAAACACCAACACTAAAAAAAAAAAACATTTTTTTTTACCTCAAAAAAATATGTGAATAAAGAAGAAGAAGAAGAAAAGGAGGAGGAGACGATAAAATTGCTCAAAAGCATTAGATTATTTTTGGGAGAACAAATTTGAGTATTACTGAAAAATGATTAAAATCCAATTTCAATAGATTTATAAAAGATAAAAGGAAGAAGAAGAAGGGGAAAAAAAGTATTGGGATTTGCCTTGTGAAAACCCACTTCAACCATGAGATAATAATGGGATTCCCCGTAGCAACACCAATAATAAAGACTCAAAAAAATAAAAATAAAAAATAAATAAAACCTCATAAATAACGCCCCCCTTCCCAAAAAAAATTTTTTTTCCCAAACTCCAACCAAAAAAAAACCATGAAAACATTAGACTGCACAGAAACCACACTACTCTCTCCCTCACACTCACCAAGAACACTAAGAAAGAAAGACAGAGAAAAAAAAAAAAAATAAAGACACAAACAAAAGAAAAAGGAAAAAACCTGAGTGAGCAATGCGAGCTGTTCAACGCCGAAGGATCTAGCGGCGGCGAGAGTCTCGAGGGCAAGATCAACGGCGGAGGTGCAATGCGTATGCCAGCAGCCTCTCTCGCCGCAATTGGGCCTGGGCTCGTGCTTCTGAGGGACTATGGAGACTTGACCGCTGTACAAGAACTGAAGCAGCAACAAGAAAACCTCGTACCCGACCGAGTTCACCGGAATCACCGACGACGAACTCCCTCTGCCGTGGTGAGGCGACGCCGTCGAGCCTCCTCCAGAGCCCATGGCCCGAGCCCCGGCGGAGGACGAAGACGACGACGGCGAGACCGGGTCGAGCCCGCCCGAGGGAGGGTCCGGGCCGCAGAAGAACTTGCGGAAGAAGAGGCTACGCGCCGCCAGGATGCAGCGGTGCGCGTGAACCAGACGCCCCTCCACGCTGAAGGTGACGTCGCTGAACGCCTGGCCGTTGATCAGGAGGTTCAGGTAATCCAACGACAGAGATCTCAGCGAGTCTTCTAGGCTGCTCATGATGATGATGATTGTGATGATGGTATTCTTGATCGACGGTGGTGATTTTGTTGACGAGTCCTAGGGTTGTTTCGAGAGAAGATTGAGAGAGAAGAGGAAAAGAAGAAGTAGAATATTAAGAGACAAATGGGTTCATTTTGTTTTTGAAGAAGAAGAAGAGACTGTTGTAAATTGGGTTTTAAGAGATTCTTTTGTGTCAATGGGAGTGGTGTTGTATTGTATTTAGAGATATTTTTAGAGAGAGAGAGAGAGAGAGAGAGAGGAGGACAAGAGGGGAGAGAGAGAGAGAGAGAGGAGATAGCAATTTGGGTGGCTATTCTGGGCGGCTGAGGTATTTAAAAAAGAAATCCAAAAAAATAAAAATTAAATAAAGTAATAGGATAGATTGATTATTAGTTATTACTATTATTGTTATTATTATTGTTAATTTTTTAAATAGAGGAAATGGGGGAAAGGGAAAGAAAATGATGGGAGGGGTGGAAAATTGTATATATATATATATATATATATGTAAGAATATGGGATATTGAAAATTTTGACATATGTGCATGATTACCACCCACATATCATGTCTTGATATTAATAACCAACACTAATCAATGACATATCTTCACTTAGTTAATGAGATGTCACAAAAAATAGAGACTTTTTTTTTTTGGAATAAAAAGATCTGAGAATAATCATATCATTTTCAGGTTTTTAGTCTCATAAGTAGGAATCACTTTCCCTTGATATGTTAAGAAGATAAGTTATTTATAATAATTTCTCTCAATCGACCATCCGAGATCTACCCAGCCATCATCAAATCATGCCTCAACAGTCAAAGTTGGAGCGAGACATAAGAGGAGGCCGCGAGATTCGAACTCAGGTAGATGAAAGAGAGAAGCTAGCAAAGGCACCTACCTTTACCAACCCATCCACCCCTATGGGTGTTACCAAAAATAGAGACTTGAATTTGTACCTCATTTAGACTTATTTCAGTAAAGTTATATGTGAAAAATTCAAGAATATTCTTTTTAGTTAATTTTGTTAATTTCAATACTAAATTACTGATCTCCAGGCTTTAATAAAATCATCTTGATTAAATAATTCTGAACACTTTTTGTTTATATAGAAAAAAAAAAGGATAAGTGGTGTCTTTTCATGCTCTCGACCGATGTATAAGTGTATGAGTGATCTCTGATGGGAGAATAAAAGATCATATATGTCAACCTTCATCAATTAATTGGTCATATATGCCAAACATGATATTTGCGTGATGTGTGACTTAAACCGTTGATATGATAGAAGTAAAGGCTTTAAGTAAAACATACTTTGTCATCGCATCATAGCCTATGATAATTCTAAACACATATTATCTATATATATTGTTTTTTTTTTCTTTTTCTTTTTTAGATCTATCCATATAGAATGTTGACAACATAAAAGCTTATCTCTTTTTTATTTTTCTCCTTTTCCTTTTGTTCATCAAAAGATTTATTTGCTCCAAATTGCATAAAAATACATACTTTTTTAATAGGAAAAAAACAGGAATGAGAAGAGGATGTATATATGGTTTCCAAAAGTAAAGGACAATTTAAGATGCACTATTGCTATTAAAAAAAAAAACATTATACGTCATGACAATTTAAAAAAAAGAAAGATATACAAAAGCTTATAAGGTTTTTTTTTTTTTTTTTTTTTTTTTTTGGGTGCATTATAAACTTTAGGAGTTTAGGAGACTGCTAATCTGTGTAACAACTTTCTAGCCACTATACATATATCCAGAAGTATTACTGTGAACAAAGAGTTTTCTTGTCGACAAAACGTGTGTGTGATTTTGATCTATCATTTTTTTTGCAAGTACCTCAGAACCAAGTCAACAAGAACTTCCGATTACGCCATCATAATATTGGTGAATTTATTAGAATCGGTTAGTATATATAAGGTTGTTATAATGTCAAAGATGATTTTCTGTTTTCCCCCCCTCTCTCTCTCTCTCTCTCTCTCTCTATATATATATATATATATATATATAAACCGAGAAAAAAAAAGTTGTGGTCAAGAATGTTAAAAGTCTAAGAGATCAGAAAGTTAATCCACGATTAGTAGTACTATAACATAATTACATCAAGAGAATTAAGCATCAGTAATAAGCTGATGATTTTATCTTTTGAAACTAGCCAAACTCTTATATATTTAGCATAATTGTGTGTGTGTGTGTGTATACACACACGCGGTGCGTGTGATTTTGTATATCCGTTGAGATCGGGCATTCTTTGCCGTTGGAACTTACCAATAGTACTTCAACTCTGAACAAACTAGGGTTAATTAAAAACGTTCATTAATTTGCATTACTTAAATAATTAAAAAAAAATTAATTATTACGCAGACTTGGTTCCAATTTTCAGCTGGTGACATCATTGTAATTATAGTTTTATGGTCAAAAACTACAGTTATATATACATATATATATATATATCTTTAATTTCCTAAATCCTCATGTAGCAAGAGGTAGCGACATGTTATTTTAAGCTTATTAAATTTATTTTAAAAAAAAAGGAGAGAGGAAGAGAGAGAAAAGATTCGATTAATTGCTTAGCTATGGCTCTAAATTTTCATAATTATTTGTTTTAGTTTAATTTGTGCATTTTTTTTTTCTTTGGGTTTAATATTAGATGTCATGCAAAGAGAGTCAACATGTAACTATTGCTTTTTTCATGAAAGTGGAGGTACTGATTTTTGGTCATAATATATATATATATATATATATATGTATACGCGTTAATCGAAGATTTGTGGACAAGAAGCTACACTAATTAAGTGCAAAAAAACTTATGAATAGTGTTTGATGTAGTTTGTATGCATATGGAACAGTCTTATTTACCCTTTTAATGTTCAGAATATTTCAATTTGAAGTACTAACAAATTATAATTGTTCAAAAGTTGCACTTGAAAAAGAAATAAAAAAATAATATTGTAGTAATAGCTAGAGAGTCTCGAGTGTACAGAACGAAAACTTCACATGTAACAATGTGTCGATATGTTCATAATTTTTTATGCAGTAACATCTTGAGTCTGTCGCAATAACACGATACATCTATTAGTAATACGCACAAAAAAAAAAAAAAAAAAAATACATTTATGATATGATACTCTTATCAATAATAATTTTTTTTAATTATCGTATGTAATCGAAATCTGATCAATATATATATATATAAACATAAATACACATTAAATTGACAGAATATTTTTTTTTTTTACCAAAAAAAAAAAACACGTTAAAAAAAAAAAAAAACATAGCCTACCTACCATTAAATCTCTCATAATTGTAAACCTTTATACAAACTTAGTTGTACATCCAAACCTTAATTACCATATTGGCATATATAAGTACTCCTCATTATAGGGTATATTTAGGAGTAGGCTATGACTGTCTAAAAAGAAAAGAATTGATCTCACCAATGACCTTCGGATTTTAAGGTCATTCATTTCTCACTTTGTCCCTTAAATTTTAAGAACTCTCACTTTAGATTTATAAATTTTAAATTAGTCTCATTAAATCCTTTTATTAGAGTTTTCATTAAAAACAAATAAAAATAGAATAATTAGCCTCAATTAACCTTATCTGTTAAGATTTTTCTTAAAAATATAAAGAAAAATATTACATTATAGCACTTAACTCCTTTTTTTTTCTATTAGTTTTTAACTGAAATTCTAACATAAGCGTTAAGTTGGATTGATTCAAAATCTAGAAAACAAAGTAAGAGTGCTTAAAGTTTAAAGGATAAAATGAGAATGACTTTATAAGCCAATATTTGGTTCGTGCACTCCAATCAAAAATTTTCAATAGTTTTTTTTTTTTTGGGTCTTATTTTTCAAAAGTAAATCAATTTCATTATTCACATCTTCAAATCTTTTTTAAAAACTTAAACTTTTAAAATCCATAATTTGCTCATTTCAAGTTGAAATAAAATAATTATTTTTAAAAAAAAATTATATAGAATGATGAGAGTTAGAAAACAACATCAAAACAACATCCATGTTGTTATTTTTTTCTAAACCCATTTCAAGTTCCTAAATTTTTTAACTCCAAACAGTTCATTTCTAAATTCACATATAATTTAAAATATTAAATCTACATCAATTAAAATATCTCTAAAACTCCGACTCAGCTTCAAATGACACTAATACAAATTAAAACTCTGTGTCGTGTTTTTAAACTACTTTAGATGATGGTTTTTGGAAAATCATGTTGCAATCTTCATCGTCTACTATAATATTTGTAACATTGCGGGAGTTAAAATTAGAGAGATAAGAAGAAAAAGAAAATTAATGAGGAAAATAGAGAAGTGGACAATTAATAACTGTTGAATTGGAATAAAAAAGACAGAAGTATATAACAAGGGGAGTGGGTGGGGCCAGGAGGAGGGGCATAGGTAAGTGTGTCGGCTGGGTCTAGGGGGTTCAAGATTCACATATTGGGACTGGTGCCAACGAACCCCCCCAAGTTTTATTTTTATTTCATTTGGGTCCAGTACCCTCTGCACGTGAGACAAGACTTTGGCACGTGTGATCCGGTATATGTAATGTAATGAACTATACTAAAAAAAAATAATAATAAAAAGATCAAAACAACTGTTTCTTTGCTAAGGTTCCGTTAAAGAGAGAGAGAATTAGAGATAGAGAGAGGGAAAGAAGCTGTTGTTTTGCCCCCCCTTCCCAAAAAAAATAAAATAAATAATAATAAAGAAAAAAAGGAAAAAATCAAATCCCTTGGATTGACAGCACAACCCACTGACTGTCTTATGATTTCAAAGACCCCCGATTTGACATTTGACTTGTCTTTTCACGTCCCCCCACCACAACTCCAAACACCCCTTTTATTTGTAAGGCATGATGTCCTCTCTTTCTCTCTCCTCTCCTCTCCTCTCCTCTCTCTCTCTCTCTCTCTCTCTCTCTCTCTGACCACTGCAAATTGCATATTATGTGTGTGTGTGTGTGTACACATACTAATCTCAGTTTTAACCACTTCTTTGGGTGCCCCCCAATGGAAGGTGCGGAGGCATTAATAATACATATCGATCGCTCTTGTTACAAACAAAGACACTCTACACCATCAGTGGTGTCGACGTAACGGTAAAAAGGTCTTATTGTTTACACTCTATTTGATACGAGTGAAAGAAAATAGAGTGGAAAGAAAAATTACAATTAAAAGAAAATTGTAAGAAAATTAAATATTTTGATCTTTTTCTTTAATTGTTTGATATGAGATAAGCTTATCTTGGTTAGTATTGTTTGTTTGCCCTCATATATACTATCAATCGCTATTTATTAGAATTTTGATGAATAAAGACAATTATGTAATTTTACTTTTCTACATTGAGTCAATCTTTTACCTCTCAAAAACCTTCATTGTTTGGGAAGATTAATTTTAATGGGACCCATTTTATAACTCTTTCATCTTCTTTTCCTTAATTTCCATCCAAAATTTCATCATAACAAACACCCAAAATTATCAATTTTCATCCTAAAATCCCTCCTACATTTTCAATCCCTCCACTTTTCAATCATACCAAACATAACACTAGAGCTTTTACTTTTGTCAGGTTAGGGATTCGACTCTTGCATCATACAGATTTGTCATTTTGGCAACTATTATTGATGGACTCTGTGAACCCCTAACCTGTTAGCTGTTAATGGCCCATGAATATGATTTTTTGCCGTTTCATCTATGTTCTCAGCTGCTGTTTATTATTTACATCCTAAGTTTAGGAGTGTGAAAACATCATTTATCTCTTCTTATTTTAAAAGAAACAAAGATAGTACTCTTACTCTCTCTCTCCCCTCTCTCTTTCTCTCTCTACTTTCTCTCTCTCTTTAATGAAATGTACACTTCTTGAATTCCCATTGGAACTTCATTTTCATGGAAAGTTTACGTTTGGACCCACCATAAATTAGCAACTTTGCAAGTGATCCGTTCATCTAGGGTTTTGCTCCCCCCTTTATTAGCACCAATTCAAACACTACCTTGCTCTCTATATTTCTTGCTCTACTTTGCGTGCATCCACAATATTTGTCCATACATTATTCATCATTATATATTTATGTACAAAATGTATTTACAGATACTAACAAAGCACATGCCATGTTTGTTATAAGTGTCAATAATACAGGCAGTAAAAAAAATTTCAAAAAAGCCAACCAGCTTACTAGAATTCTAAACAATAAAAGGATTTATTTGGTAGATATAGAGGGTTGAAATATATATATAAAGATATATGCATAAAATCTTGATAGTGATTGGATGAGTACACGCTTGTTTTACGAGATAATTACATGTTTCTTTTTTTTTTTTTTTTAAGGTTTAAGATAATTATATGTTTCCATGTTTTTTTAGAAAAATATTACAGCATTTTAAGTGGAAGAAATAGGTTACAACCAATATCTTTTAGGAATAACTACACAACCAACAGTTCTAGTGCGCCCTCATATGCAGAGGCGAAGCCATGTCGAACTAAGCAAGACATGAATCGTCACTCAAATTTTGAACATTAAAATTTAATTCCTTGTTATTATTAAGAAAAATTATATTTGTGTGTGCGCTCAAAATATTGAAAATTATTTTTAATCCCTGATTTTTTTTAAAACTACGGTTATGTCCCTATTTCATTATTAAATAGACAATTATGTTCATATTTAACGGATATTATCTCTATTTTTATTTCTTAGTGCTCCTACTTCAAAAAGTTTGTGGTAGGGAATTCATGTTTAAAATTCGATGTCCCAATTAGTTGTGTGCCATAAATGACTATTAGTTAATAGAAATGTCTGTGACCTATAATCTCTTTTATATAAATTGGTAATTAAACAAAGAACATAATTAAACTCGGTAAAAAGGATTAATGTGGCAATTAAGAATAATTTGTTTCCGATTGTTTGTTTGGTATTGCATTTTAGAAGTTGTTTTTGACATTATGAGTCCAAAAGTGACTCTTATAATCAGTGTTTTAACTTAATGACTTTCAAGAAATAAAATACCGAAAATAACCACAACTATAGACATCACATGCGCGTTCTGGTTCGCTGATGCCACTTTCACGATCTTCCTTGTGATCTACTCGACGCCGCGCTCGTGATCTATCATTCGCACGTGTTGTCTTCTCCCACCTCGTGGTGTGCGTCATCTTCTCCCTCCCTGCTAATGTCATCGTCTTCTCCCTCCCAACGGCGGTGGTGGCAATATCAATTTGGGGATTATGGTGCAATTTGTGATTTTTGGGTTACTGTAAAATTTGGCAATTTTAGCTTCACTTTGGGAAATTTTTTTTAAAAGTTTTTCGTTATTGGAGCTGATTTGAACTAAAAAGAAAAATTAATTTAATAAATACTATGAAAAGAGAGTTTAAAAAAAAAAAAAAAACTATCATTATTTATGGCCAAAAGGCCAACAGCTATGAACCAACAATTGTGAATTGGATATATTACAACCTAATGATGAATTCCATGACAGTTTAAAAACATCGTGAAATATTTCTACTATGGTCAAAAAACCATCTTGAAATCTATCATTGCGGTACATCACGAGGATTCAAAGACGATTTTGAAACCATCGTTGGATATGGGAAGTGCCACACCTTTTTCGTTTGGTGTAGAGTTTTCCACGACGGCTTTGGTAGAAAACCATCTTGGAAACTTGATGTTCAAAAAAAAAAAAAAAAAGCTATTCTTTTCAGTCAACGGTTGGCCTATGTGTTACTCACTAAAAGGCCTAAATTTCATTTAATGCTTCAGAATAAAAATAATATACATTTTACAATTTAAATCACAAAAAAAAAAATCCAATAATAATTACAAGTTATGTCTATCATATAAAATGAACCTATTTATTAATTGCGCCCACTCAAAATATAACTCCATCTATATCATAAAATGTAAAAAAGTCCTTACTCTTAAGTACGGTTAATCTATCAATTTTGATAATCACATCCCGCATGTAATGTAAGATAAAGAAGTCATACTCAACGTTTCTCCATTTGACAATGACCGGTGCATACCTTAGATAAGATTCTTCTGTTATGAAGGGCCCTTAAGGAATTTTCAAACTAGGTTGTGTTTGGTTCGTCGGTTGGAGATGAAATTTTTAAGCTGGGATTGGTTGACTTTTCAAAACTAGTTTTAAATTTTGTTGAATTTTCAAAAAAAGACAAAAACTAAGATGAAAAAGTATAGTCCTATTGAAGTTAAACTCAAACTCCAAACAAAGCCTAATTAAGCAAAATGACGTAAAGTTAATTTACATTTTAGAATAAGAAACTACACTTCCATCCTAAATAGGTCTTTCAAGTTTTCTCCTGGTGGGTGCCGAATCAGATAATGTAAAGTAAATTACTACGTTGATCTTTAAATTTTTAAGTTTGTATAACTTTGATCCTTGATTTTTTTTTTAAGTTGTAATCACGCTAAACTATTAAAAATATAGCTACAGTAATTAATTCTGTTAATTTTGAATGGGAGCCGTTAGTTAACATCACTTTTTGACAAAATTACTAACAGATTATGTCTAATAATTAACGAAAATGACTATTGAGCATCATTTTAATAGCTTAGGGGCATTCTATGTATGAAAATAGACTCTAAACAATTAAAAATATTGTTACAGTAATTTTTAGACTGAAATCATTAGTTAATATCATTTTTTGACCAAAGTACTAGCGGATTATGTTTAATAATTAACGGAAATGACTATTTTAGTAACATTTTAGTAGTTAGGGGCATTCTAAGTACGAAAAAAAAATCATAGACTAAAATTGCACAAACTTAAAAATTGATTAAATAAGTATTTTACCCCTAAATTTAATTCAAACTTAAATCAATAATTAAATTTATTATAATAGTATTAATTAATTCTAAAAAAAAAAATTCTAAAACTTATAGTCATCTGATAATTGATATTATTTTCTGAAAAATAATAAGGGTGCGCATCTAAAATTCTGAAAGGACTATTCGGCACTAGGGACTATAGGCATGCATAGGTCTGCCCACGTTTGCATGCTATTTTGTCCTAATAAATATATGTACTTATCTCGATTGACTTATTGGTTATTTTGTCACAAACTACAATAATAATAGATAAATTAATATATTCGATTAAAAGTTAATTTCGGTGCCATATTAGAAAGCTACAAGTAGCTTTTGTACATCTCATTGTTTGGAGAATATCTCCATAGGTTATCAAATAATCGACTCGAGGATATGTTTTGTTTTACCTTCTTGATTATTTTATCATAAAGTTTCATTGTTTCACTGTTGGGCAAGTCCTATTTATAATAGCCTCACAATAAGGGATGAATCATGTTCATCGAATATTGCCACGTGGGCTTCTCCAATTCGTATGTAAAAATCCGGTTGTCTAACCATTCTCCTACTATGATGAAGTATCCTCAGTTGTTGTTCAGTGTTTGTGGTCTCATTTCTCATAATCGATGTCTAAATGATGAGTTTAGTTGTGTCAAAAGCCAATTCCTTTATTATAACAATTTTGCTTAAGATTTGAAATCCGTCATATATTTTTCCTTTAGAAACACGATATTTGTCGTTACAAACACCTTATTATCTTAATTACTACAAAATAAATCTCCTCTTGTTCTCGTAGGATATCCCACAAACAAGCATATCTCAGTATATGATTGCAACTTATTCAACTTGTCCTTTTTAACATGGGCCACACACTTTTATATGTAGGAATTACCTAAACTTGGCTTTCGATCCATTCACGTCTCCGGAGTCTTAGATTCCGATTTAGAAGGAGTCACATTCAATTTGAAAAAAATAATATATAGTTTTGAAAGACATAATCAATAAAAAATAATAATAATCGTGAAAAATGTTCAACATGTAAATTCAAATAACCAGTTTTTATTCAATATTTGTTTGATAAAATTCTAAAGAAGAAAGGAGTGCTCAATTTAACTTGCATTTATATTCAACAATTAACTACAGAGCCATATGCATATATACATATTCCATCTCTTTCTAATCACCTCACTGAAGTGTAAAACCATCTATTTCATATAGCAAATACATCTAACCTAACTAGTGAATATCACCCATGTAGTGATACTACCTTTCACGACTCCTTTATTGAAATCCTAATGCATTTAAATTCCTTTTACCTAACCTTGTCTATGTATATAGATATATATATATATATATATATATCAATTAGAAGCTTGATGACAAGAAAAAAAAATTGCAATCTTATTCATTCAGGGTCCCCGATCAATTTATAGAATATTGAGGAATATAAATTAGGTTCCAAGTACAAGATTACAAGAAATCGAAGGTCAAAATTCTACTATATCTAATAAGTTGGTGAGCTGATTATTGAATTTGACTACATTTTTTATTAATAATTTCCACATTCAAGCTATTTTTTTATTATTATTTTTAAGTATACAAAGATCTTTTTGTGCCTAACAACAAATTATTTTATCTTCAAGATCTAGAATTAGGCCCTTATGGCCAGATATCCTTAGATTTGCCTATAGCTTAGGGGACTTGAAAAATCTAGAACAAAACTAATTCTTGACTAAAGAAGGTCAGCGCCAAAATCTTTTGCTTTCTCCTAGTACATTCTTCCTAATAATGGGTACCACCTAAGAGTCCACAGTCAAAAGTCAACTAAATGGTATCATTTGGTAACCATTCAAATTTCTTTACATGTTTGGTGAGTTTTGTGGTTTAGAAATTATGTTGCTTGAGAGTATATGAAGAAGATGACAATTCCATATTTAGGAAGTGGGTGAGAATCACATTAGGTATTTTTGTGGATGTTATAGGGTCAAAAATAAAAAAATAAAAAAATCTCCCCACAACCGAAATTTTCATGCTTTTTATTATTATCTTTTTTTTTTTTTTTTTTTTTTTTTGCCCTTATGTAGTGGTGGAATAATGTAAATTTTTATTGGAGTGAGCTCATCCATTAAGGAAAATTCCCTCCTTGGTTATGGACATTCCACCAATTAAGGCTCTTCTTTCACTCATATTCTCTTCAACCTTTAGGCTTTTGGAGGAGACAGTTCATTTATACACAATTATTTTTTCTCCCCTCTTTTCCAAGTAAGGTCGGCCAGTTTTGACCTTGTGAAATGATTGACCTAAAGGTGACAATCACTAGCTATCTATATTTATAACAAAACTATATAATATAATATATATATATACACATACACACACACACACACATAGACCACAATATCTATAACATCTGAAAGTGCAATCTAGTCGCATGGTCGTATCAAAAATCATTATAAGCACAATTGAAAAAACACGGTACACTTCAGATTGCCTTAGGTGATTTAACATAAGGCATACACACACACACACATATATATTGCTAGATATGTCCCTTGACTAAATATATTGCATGCATGTCTTCCTCACAATCATAATATCTAGCATTTTGAAAAACGTACTATATCCTTGAAAACCAAAAAGATACCATCATTTTAAATGCGAACAATATTTAGGAAACTCGGATTTCAAAACTCTTGTTTGACTAATTGACAAATGGGATACTATTTAAATGAGATATTTTTAATGTCTGATCTCTTTGTGTTTTAACCGCGTACGAGACCAGAATTGAAGTGCTTTAGCTAGAGGACAGAATTCTGTCCTCAATTAGTGACATAAATCGTGGATCTATGTGTAGAGAGCCACCTTATAATCAAAATCCTTGTGGGGGAACGTACGGCTTCAATTAATATTATTGTGAACAAAAATTTTTTGAAAAATTCCCAAAGAGATTGCTTGGGACATATTCAATCCCTTGTCCTGAATATTCCTAATTATTTGGTCGTATAGGGATGTGGACTTGATCTTATTTGTATATATACAGGCGCGTACATATATATATATATATATGTGTGTGTGTGTGTGTGTGTGTGTGTGTAAGTGTCGCATAAGCAATTGAGCCGAACAAAAATTGTTTGTTAATTTATATTCTTCTTTTCATTCACGATGATTGAGAAGACTACTTATTATTAAATTATAATGTGTGCAATTACCGATGACCTATTAATATTCTGAAGATTTTGTTTATATCTTAGTTTTCTTAAAGGTTATTACTTCAAGGCATATATGTTTATTTGAGATTAATTTTAAAGGGAAAAGGAAGCTGGAACCTTTACCAGAAAGGAAAAAAAAAAAAAAAAGTGCAAGTTTCTTACATTTATATACACATACATACAGGTATATACATACTTTTCATATATTTTCCATGACATTTAAGTACATCAGATTCATAACCTCGTAAATCAAAAATATCAAAATATCCTGAAAGGATAACATGAAAACGTAGAGAAAAGAAAGAGTACTACTAGGAGATAAGAAAAAAATCTAAACCAAAAGGGACACGAAAAGGGATTTTTTTTTGTTTTTTTGTTTTGTTTTTTACTTTCATTTTTTAAGGATATTTTTTGTCATTAAACTAATAATAAAAAGTAGTATTAACCATTACAAGGTACAAATTTGTAGCACTTTAAATATCTTCGTATTTATATTTGATTAGGTCCAAAATAGAATATCGTACACTTGAATAAACCAAATATACAAGGCATATTATCTAAACAATGCTAATTTGTGGGGCCCACATCATCTAAAGAATGAGTAATTCACCCATTTGTCATTGCTAGTCTTTTTATTAACATACAAAATCCTGAAATTATTTTTCACTTATAAAAATGTTAACTAATAATTGCTTGTGCAAGGGTAATTTAGAAAATAGACTAATTCTAATTCCACTTTCTAATATATAATTAACACTAAAAGTTATTTTCTCTTTCTTTGGAACACTTTTTTTCTTTCCCATTTAAAATGAAAATTCTTAGGCACACCACCTGTGTTATCATCATTAACAGAAGGTGGGCCCTATTTGCAAACCTCATATCATGAGACCAACCTTCTATTAGTTTGTGATGCTTAACACCACCGGTGCCTCTGAGCATTTTTCATTTAATATTCGTCAAAAAATGCTTGAGGAACGAGTGGTTTTGAGCATCATAACTAATAGATAGTAGATCTCATTTGTGGATCTCATAGTATGGTATTACACACATTGTTTCTTATTTTTCTATAAGTTAATGGAAATCTTGCTGTGTTAAGTACGTAACGGTTCTAAGTAGTGGCAAAGAATGAGGGTTATTAATGGGGAAAACATGGTAAATGTGATGAAGCTTCCTGATACTCTTTACAAAGAAAGAAACTTTAGTAATAAGTGAGATCAAATCGTAAAAAAATGTTACATCATATCATAATTAATTTCTACTTTTGATTTGCTTTGTCGCCTAATCTCATTATCTTTATCTTTTAGTCATGACCTTTTTCTTCATTTTGCTAGGTTAGTGAGGGCAAATCATGTTCATAGTTTCATGAGCATGACTTAAGGTACGAGAAATAGATTAGTAGCTTAGACTTTAGAGAATATAGATCATCAAAGAGTGAGACGTGAATTGGAATAATAGAATCAATCAATGGAAGTGTACTTATCGATAATTATTATATATATATAAAAAATGTTATTGGCTAAGCACTAGTTTCTTTTCAATTTTTCCCCCTTCACTTGTTGCTTCAAATAATTATCATTCCTACTTTTTATTTGTTTGATGGGGAAAACTTGATCTCTACAAAATACATTGATTACCCACAATATTTGGATTAAATGGAAACACTCGAATATACCAATTTTGTAAGTAAATAATGAGAGAAGATAAAACTAGCATCAGAGGTAAGAAAACATCACAATTAAGTTGACACCCTTTTCTTATCGCATCAAACAAATTATTTGTCAATTTTAACCTAATCGGTGCGGAACAAGTTGATCCATCTTTTATGTCTATTTGAAAATCAGGTTCAACGTGGAATGTCAGAATATTCAGTTAGGTGTACTTGCTTGAGGTTTGATACCAATCTGGTACTCAATCAACCATTATTTTGATCAGAATAAGCCTCACATGAATGTAAATCGTGTTCATCACGAACTATGTATCCGCTACGTGTCTACCCACACTACAAATTTTCCATTTAACTTTTATCAGCTTCAATTTAATTTCTTTTCGGGAGATTAAATTTGATATGATACTTTCTCTGTTTATCTAATTTTCTAAAGGGGTCAATTTTCTACTCGTCTTCTTGTGAATTTCGGTACTGTTAAGACTGTGTACCTATCGCACCCTCTGGACATCTTTTTTTAACAGTAGATGAACTAGCTAGGACCACCTTAAGTACGTACTTTTATTGATTTTTTTCTTTTCAAGTTCCTTAGGGTATGTTTTTTATTAACCGGCAAACCAATTTTTTTTTTTTTTTTTAGCTATTAATCAAATTTAATTTTAAAGATTGAATTTATGAACAATACTGCTTTTAACCTAAACACTTATAAAATCATTTGTTTTAAATTTAAACTAATAATTAAGAAAACTTGTTTTAGACAGGCACCTTAAGTAATTTATTGTTTTTTTTTTTTTTTTCTCTTTTCAAGTTTGTTAGGGTATTTTTTATCAACCCGAAAACCAAGTTTTTTAGCTATTAAATTTAATTTTAAAGATTGGATTTATGAACAACAATGCTTTTAAAACCTAAACACTTAAAATTTTATTTGTTTTAAATTTAAACTAATAAACAAAAAATCTTGTTTTACCGTGAGGGCAAAACAATATACCCTACCATAAAAAAAATCCGACTGATATACGCATTAATGTTTTCAATAGGTAAAGAGTTTGCAAGCGAAAATAATTTTGAGCTGGTCAAAGAAGAGTGTTTCAATAGGGATAATTTGACTTCTAGAAGATAATATATATTGAAGAAGAAGAAGAGAGAAAAAAAAATAAAAATAAAAATCTGAACTATGTTGAGTGACCCTGCAGGGCTTTAGGAGACCACCACCCACTTATATATAGAAAAGCACATATATATTTATACGAGGGATCCTATCAAAACCCACTTTCTTACACCCTTTGACCTCCACCAATTAGGGCAACCATACCATCATGAAATGGGCAGAATTCTTTCTTTTGAGTGGGTGTGATGATCAGATTTGTGCTCTCTCTCTCTCTCTCTCTCTCTCTCTCTTCTCACATAACCCATATCGTGTTTTGGGTCCCAACATATTTTGTTCTTCCTAATTGGTGGGTTGTCTTCCTACTTGCCTAGATTCACCTTATGAGAGCCACATAATCTATGTATAATATCAAAAAAAAAAAAAGAACAATCAAAATTTTTTGTGTTTTTTATTTTGGGTGTTTGAACTTTGAAACCAAAGATCTATATCTATCAAGCACAAAATCAATAACGAAAGATGGCATAAAATGGTTCGAGTTCAAGGGATACTCCAACTCGGTCCCACGGATTTTTTATTTATTTATTTAAATGAATGGTGTGAGAAAATAAGCGATGTTAAAAAAAAAAAGATTGTTAGTACATCTCAGTTTAAATGGTACTCACATATAATTATATACTCACAAAATCCCCTACTAAATATTATGGGAAAAAAAATGTTTACTTGTAACATACTCGAAAGAGAAAACAAACAGAAAATCTCTTAAAGTAATTACAAAATAAGACAGCTTAACAAGTAACTTGATTTCCTTTTCTATAGATGCAAACGACCTGGAAAGTAATATGCTAAAAGCCTATCAATATATACCACCCAATTTGCACGAATTCTCCCTCAAGAGAAAAGTCACAAAGAATTCTTTTAAAGTAAATAGATTCACATTCAAAGAAATTTTAATCCCAAATAATTATCTTCAGGGTGCCGTTAATTCTTTAGCACAACGAACGTTCTCGTAAAGTGGTATGAACCTTCAAGGCTTCTCAACTCAAGACCTTCTTTAGAATAGGTGGAGTGAGGGCACGGCGGCGCCGTCAAATTCTTGGCATGATCAGTTTCTCCTTCCAATCGTTAATGGTGAAGGTTTCCTTATCTATAAAGGCGGATAGACTAGAAATCCTAGATGGAGACCAAAAGAATCAGACTTAGAAGACACTTGTAAGGGTCTTTATATAGCATAAAGGTATAAAACGGGATGTGAGGAAGAGGGGTGAGAGGGGGGTGGCGTGCGTGTATATGAAACGAGGCATTATTAGTGCCACGTGTCCTCTCTCCTTTCTGTCCAATGCAGTGCAGGTTAACTCCAATTATATTTGAGACAAGTTGATGCCATTAATTAAACTTTGGTATTTGTTTATTTATTCCAAATAATGACTCTCAACCTATCTTCTTCTTCCTCGTTTCTCCATTTGAACGAGTCTTTGTATTGAATTGTAAATTTTGTTGGCTTTTGAGCTTTCTGCATTGGCTAAGCTAGATCCCGATGAAGAAGTAGTACTTCATTATTATTAGGGTAAATTGTTAGCTAAGTTAGTCCCTAAATTTTTCAATTTATGTAATTTTGGCCATTTTTTTTTAGTAACAACTAGAAATGATCCTGTAAAACTATTAAAAATGTTGCTTCAATAATCATTTCAATTAATTTTTAGATGGAATCCATTAGTTAGCATCATCGACCAAATTACTAACGGATGCCGCCTAAAAATTAACAGAAAGAATTATTGTAGCAACATTTTAATAATATAGAGACATTGCAGTTACGGAAAAAAAAAAATCAGAGACTAAAGTTGTACAAATTTAAATGTTTTGAAATTAAAGGAGCAATTTACCCTTATTATTAAGCGGTGATCTCGGCTTTGAGGCAGCATTATAATTAGTACCCGGACAACGTTTTTCCTAGAAGAATTTCCTACATTAAAATCAATGGTGATACGAGAATTACCACGTAATTCATTCTAATTTAGTTTTGAACTTTTGACCAAATTAGCAACATTATTCTCTTGAGTTTTTGCCTCTATTGTCTCACGAACTTCCTGGTACTTTCGTAGTTCATATCACTCCATCAATATTCACCAAAGTATTAGCATCTTCAGAAGTCGGTTTTTTTATTTTTATTTTTATTTATTTAGTTTTTAAGCAGCCGCTTGTTTTTGTTTATATTCCTGTCTCCCCAAGATTTTCTTTCGGGGTTCTTGGGTCTCTTGTGTTCCAAATATACTGGAATCATGATCACAAATATCAACGATATTTCCAAAATTTATGTTTTTGTAGGGTATTGAAAATCTTTTAGAAGTAAAATCGTCTTAGTCAAAATATCAATAAAAATATTGTTATCAGTAAAAACTCAGTGTAATTTGTACAAATATGGGATATATGACAAATTTTTATAAATTTCAGTGGAAATATCGATCAAAATTTTGAATTTTGTTTTCTATTGATCTCTTTGAACATGCTAGAATTTTCTTTATGAAAATACGATGAGAAGAGATCAACAAACCTCTATATATGTGGCATATTCACAGCTATAGTTAACACTATTCAAATAACATATCATGGCAATATTATTACTTGAATCAGGATGGCGTTTCAACCATGTTTGAACTTAATAAGACTTTCTTTTGATATTCAAATATGTAAGATATAAGAAGTATCACATGTAAAACTTGTGTATTTATGTATGTTCTTGATGTTTGTGCTATCCTAAAACGTTAGATATATGTTTTAAAGCAAATTTTTGTAATTTTAATTCGTTCTTCCGATTTTACACCGTTGTTAAATATCTCCAAAATTTCTGTAGAACTAGAACACCAATATGTCTACTGATATTGATAATGTCATCCTTGATAGGAACCATACGACAAAACAGATGCGAGCATTTTCTTTATAAGCATAGAAGTCTCTTCCATCGTTGGATGGACGAGATTTTCATGAATGGAAGTAAAATCAACAAGCAGAAAGAGACAAAAATATGTGAGATCTTGCAAAATTCACGAAGGAACCAATTTCAGAAAAAACACTTGTAGCAAACCGATCAAAGCAAAACCGGTCACCGTTATATCAGCATTCTCTCCAAAATAATCTTAACATGTATAATTTTGATTGATTTTCAAAAAAAAAAAAAAAAATCCACCGATTAATTTCTCTTTTTCTTCCTTCCCCAAAATAACCCCTCTAAAAGGGATTTCCATGCTTTTTTTTTTTTTTTTTGTTGGTCGGAATTTTTCCCGAAGGTTGAATCTTATTTACTAAATAACTTGAGTGGAGGATTTAGTAGATGAGTTGAGTAGTGAGAGCTAACATAATTAGAATATAAAAACTATTCTGATATCAGTTATCCTTTTTTGCTATTTTTTTTAAAACACAAATATAAGGAAACAAAAAATTTTGAATGTGTATGAGAGAGATGAAACTTAGAGTCTACTTTACAAGATATTTTTTGGCCTAAAGATGTGATCAAAATCTTTGCCATAGCTTGTATGGAAAGGCTGTCACCAACATCTCTAAAGCCTTTTGCTTTTTTCCAAATCCTTTGCTTTTTGCACCAATGAATTGAGTTACGTTTTGTTTCAGACTCTCATTGAAAATCCAGTTGGCAATTCAAAGGTGACTAATTTCGAAACCTCAACTTTCCATTATTAAAGTGAATGCTGAAAAGTAAATTTTTTCTTTTAATAAAAGAGGGTAGTAGTGAAAAGAAAAGAAGAGAGAGTGGGATTATTATTATTATAAATTATATGTACATATTTGCATGTTGTGTGTTTACTTTTAACAAAGAATATGTCCTAATTATTCTGAACAATACTGTCGCATTGACTCAATATTTTTTCTTGAAAGAGCATTGACTCAATATTTATAGCCAACAACTTTTTATAAATATACATATGGGAAAGAATTATAAGTAGGTAAGAGGCTTTGCCCTAGCTAGCTCAGCTTTGAGCTCACGAGCTTGTTGGCACAATTGCAAGTACTACTAATTTCTAGCCAAAAAAAAAAAAGTACTACCACTATTACTACAAAGAAAGCCTATTAAACTTCAAAAAGTCAATGCTGAATATTGGTGACGACAAATATAGCTTATTAGTAGGAAAATGGAATGACTTTTTTTTTTTTATTAGTAAGGAAAATGGAATGGTATGGTTTTGGTGTATCATCTCCGTAAAATCTATACATGAAAACGAATTTCAAGTCTATCAGTTCAGTACTATATATATAAGAAGAGTAATGATACACATCATGAAAAATTTTATCATGAATTGTCAAGTGTCAAAATTCTGTAGACTCTACAAAACTGAAATGACTACTTTGTTTATGTTTTTTTTACCCCTAATAAGTTACTTTTTAGTTTCATGATATATCATTTTCCATATAAGAAATTCATATATTTTTTTGAACTTGGGGGAGAGGGGTCCAAACTCAGCACCTTTTTATGGAGTTAGGTGTGGTATTACCGTTAGGGTATGATTGCAACCACTAAATAAGAAATATTTCAAGTCCGTTAGTCGGACAGGTACGTTTTAATTAGAATTTTATAACTTTTAGTTGATTAATTTGCATGGAACATTCTATTTAGACTCTTTTAATATAATACTATATCACTAAAAATGTTACAGTTTTAAAATCAACTGATAATTATAATAACATACAGGAAAAAAGTTACAATTGTAGTTTTATAAAAAAAATTTAGATACGAGACAATGAGTATATTATTTATATGTATATATACAGCCAAACTGAAAAGGCTTGAAATTCTGAACAAGACTTTTGCTTTGGTAATACATGACATGGAATTTCTTAATAAATTGCGATGAAACAGATGCTACAATGTCAGAATTAACTATGCTCCTCCGTTAACTTTTTCCTAATTGATTGAGATATATCCGCTTATTTCTTTTTTCTTCGAATAAAAGAATGGATATGCATATGATAATTAATTTCATTTTTAGTTCTCGAACTACATTTTGAATTTTATCTTTGGTCTGTTAACTCTTAAAACTTCTTAGAATGAACCTCTAATCTATCGATTATTGAAATTAATTAGACACTCAATCCATTAAAGTAATAAAATATTGACATAAAAATGTTATTTCCGTCAAGTATGTGTTTGTTATGAGAAATCTAGCTCCCTTTGAATGTGTTTTGCTTGTAAACATTGTTATAGGTGGCACTGATTTTTTATTTTTTATTTTTTCTCTTGAGTTTAAACTCCATTCAGTCGATAAATCTAATTGGGGAGAGAAGCATTTCCCTGTGGTTTTGTTTCTCTTCATGCTCGACACGAGCCTGAGATTCAAATAGCGCGATCAATATTATGTCGACATGGGAAATTATGTGACCAATTGATTTATAAGGATTGTAAAAATCTAGAAGATTCTCGTAATCAACTAAAACAAGACAGAAAATCCGTCATGCTTAACTAGAATAGTGTCTTCTAGGTCACCCCGTACGATCGACTTTAAGTAGGACCCGCGTATATAATGACCAAAAATCCCATTAGTCCTATTGTCATCTAGTTTCAATAGCTCTCTCACACTTCTAGTGATTTCAAACAGAAGCTGAGGGTGCAATACTCCCTCATGAGGTCTTACGTACAATCAAATCCATACTTGAGCATTAGACGATCTTTCATTTGAACATATTAAAATTCACGCTCTATTATTGAAGCTTCTTGACGCCTTGATTTAGCGCGCAAGATCTCGCCGTCCAATTTTGATTTTTCTCCTCTAGGGACATGAATTGAAAATGGAAAATCTCTTCCCGGTCGGGATGTAAAATTTTCCAATCTCCTGAAGTTCCCCCAAGTTGCGACAATTTCAACTTGAGGTCATCTATTCTCCGACGTTACTCACCTTTATTTTAATGTGATTTTGATCAACACTAACACGAAAAAATAATATCTTATGATTAAAAAAAAAAAAAAAAAAAACATTCAAGATTTAACCGCGAATGAGATTGAGAAGGCAAGAACCAAAAACTACTTGCCCATTCAAATTCATGGAATTGCCAAAAAACATGACTAACTTAGGGATTTAGAGTTAAATAGTCTTTTTTTTTTTTAAGTTTTTTTAACAAATAGCCAAAATTTTTAAAAATTAGTTAAAATGCTCTTTTAAAAAAAATAATCAATTAATTTTTTTAAATGGTCAATCAATGATTGACTACATAATATTGTTAAGGGGGCGTCTATTGCCACCTTTGTTTCCTTTTCTCACACCCTCTTTAATAGAAATTTTTTATTACTAAATTACCCTTAAATAAAAATACTTTTAAAGACAAAAAAGATTTACAAGATACTTTTTACACACCTCATCTTAATTCTATTTTAAATACAATAATACATGGATAACATTAAACCCCTAAATAATAATGATCAAATAAAAAATGAATTAGGCTTCTTATGAACACAAAACTAGAAGTAATTTTTCTTTTTCAAATATCACGTTATCATTTGTAGATTTTTTTTTTTTTTTTTTTTTTTTAGTTTTTTAGTTTTTAGTTTTAGTTTTTTAGTTTTTTTTTTTTTTTTTTTTTTTTTTTTTTTTTTGTATGATTGAAAACAGTTGTGCATATAAAAGCAGGGAAAGAAGGGAAAATGGCAAAGTCATTGAACCATGGCAAATAATATGTTCTAGATCTATAATAACTTTAAATGGTCATCCATGTACTAAAACCAAGACTATTAATTTGTTGAGCTTTTGAAAACAGAAAAAATTTAAATGGTGAATTAAAAAAAACGTCAGATTTTATAAATCTGGAAAAAAAAAAAAAAAAGATTAAAACGGATGAGGAGGAGGAGGAAGAAGTAGAAGAAGATTATTAATTATGGAAAAAAAAAAAAAGGATTTAAATAGTGGAGAAGAAGAACAAGAATAAATTTTAGTAATCTGGAAAGGATTGGAGGAGGAGATATGTTGGATTGGGGAAGAAGATAAAAATGAAATGGTGGAAAATTGGGAGGAGGATTGTTTAGAAAAAAAAAAAAAATGCATTGTTTAGAAAAGGGGTTATTATTGATCTATTCATTAATGGGTTAAAAAAGGATAAAAATTATAATTTAGTGGGAAGGATTTTTTTTTTGGAATAATTGAAGGATGTAACAAGTAATATTTGAAATTTAAAATTTTGATGGTGAGTGTTTAAGAAGGGGAAAGCACATGAATGATACAAATTTAAAGACTATTGTACCTACATGACACAAAAAATTAAAATTAGACCAATATAACACAAAATTAAGCTAAAGTTAACTAAAATTTGTATTATGTTAGTAAAGAATGGAGATTTTATGTCATGTTAGTCAATAGATGAAAAAAATGTGGTTATTAAGGTAATTTTCTATTTTTTTTTTTTAAAGAAAGAGTATGGGAAAAGTAAACCAGGGGTGTTAATAAACCTCTCCTATTGTTAATTTGGTAAAATCAGTAATTCATTGTGGGCAATCATTGAGATTGACCATAATGTAAATCATCAATTTTCAAGTCAATCACTGACTGATTAAATTTAAAAAAAATGACAAACGGTCATTTTACTAAATTAAAAAAAAATAATCGAACATCTATTATGTTGCATGGTCAAAATAAGTCACCCAACCTAATTTTTCTTAACAAAACACTTGAGGAAAAAGAAACACGTCAAAACAAACTTAAAATATTAATCACCATTGAAAAATGAAACAAAAGCCTTATCAATTTAGGGACCTAATTACTAATGGAAAGCAGAACATATTGTATCTTTCTTTTTTTTTTTTTTTTTTTTTTTTTTTTTTTGGTAATGTTAACTTTATTGATAGCGTATGATAAAATATTTTATAGTTATTATTGTTTTTAGACCTTCTTGTCTTTATTAGATTGTGGTTCTTGATAATCTTTTTTATTTTGAGAGTGATTTTAACTTAATCTAATGTTAAGAAACATGCATTACATATAAAGATATCCTATTGTAGAGATCAACTCCTTTTTTATAACTAGAATGAGTTTATTTAAAAACAAAAAAAAAAAAGTGTTAACTTTTAAAATGCTCATTTTAAAATATGAATATTTAGATTGGTGTTTGAAAGAGAGAAAAAGCGAATAAAAATTTTAAGTTAAACTAGAAAAAAAAAAATTGGTCTTTTTAAAGGTTAGATTCAAAAACTACGTACAAAACAAAGCTATTTATATGTCCAATGACTCGTTTGGATGAACTATTAGAATAGTTATTATTGTACTCAAATACAATACATGTTTGGTTGGGTCACTATTGAAGTGGAAGTATTTGAATGTTTCACTGTTTAACAATATTTCAATTCAATTTAAATCCAAAACCAAATCCAAATTTTCACTTTTTAGAAACCCGTACTACACTTATTTTTCACATTTTCACTATTCAAATGTTACCTTTTAATAAAATTAGATTATTTTCATCTATGTACTTGAACTTTAGGATCACTCACACATTGCGCACTTGAATTTTAAAACTCTCAATTTACTCCTTAACTTCAAATTTAATTTACTCATTCTCATAATTTATGTTAAAAACAAACGAAAAAAATAGGTGAATTAGTCTTACTTAGTCCATTATGTTAGAATTTATGTTAAAAACAAATGAAAAAAGATCACATGACTACACTAAACTCATTTTTTATGTCTGTTATTAACTGAAATTTTAATTAAGGAGGTAAAAAAGTTCAAAATTCAAGGAGGCAAAGTATGAGTTTTTAAAGCTCAGGGACAACGTGGGAGTGACCCTAAGATTCAAGGGATATAGATGAGAATAATCCAATAAATCTCAAATGTCATATTTAATATTCAAATGTAATCTATAATCTAAACAGACTACAAGAAGTGAACATATACTATCCTTTAAAAGAGTCAGATGACTTTTTTCATCCCATTTCCTTTCTTGCAATGTGACAGCAACGTAATTGCAACGACATGATCACGTAGTGACTATATCATTACCATGTGGATTTTTTTTTTAAAATTTTGCTTTATTTTTCTATATCCATACGTTATATACCTAGTGCATAGTATATGCAGAGAGGAACATGGATAATTTGGTAAGGCGAAGGGAGAAGTGATGAGTAGAAGTAGTTGTAGTTGGAGGAGGAGGAGGAGTACGTGATAAATGATTCCAAATGATTTGACAAGACGAGAGAATGCATGTGAGGGGTTAATGACACAGACGTGTGACCTGACCTTTCAAACTTCAAAAAACCTCACTTTCTCACTCCTCACTTCCCAGTCTCTCTCTTTCTCTGTCTCACACACACCAGTCCAAAAGCTCACACACGGTTCCCACTTCTACAGAGAAGTTCAGACACACACACACACACACCGCCCTTTTTTACCCCCAAAAAACGGCTTACCACCCGTACCCTCCACGGTCATATATATATATATCTATATATATAGACACACACACATATGTATACGTTTGTATATAATATTAACGACAATTTGAACCCTCCCTTTCCTATCAAGTGCACGTGTCAGAAACCCACGAGCCCTCACTTTTAGTCCCCCCTCTCTCCGATCATGTTTTGGTCTTTTTTTCATTTCTTTTCTTTTCTTTTTTTCCTTTGATGTTGTTTGATTAATATTTGAATAATAATATTCACAAAAACTGTAGTACTACTGACGATGATCTGTTTTTGTTCGTTGTTTGTTGGTGAAAGGAAAATGATAATAATAATGGCCATTTGGGCAGGCCAGTGTTAGTCTGTGTGTTGTATTTTGTATTATGTCTTATTTGGCACTGACTCCCACGTGCCAACTCTGGCCCCATATATACGACACTGACACAGTTAGACTCGGTTTCTCTCTCTAGAAGTCTCTCTCTCTCTATATTTCTTGATTGGTGATTGTGTCATTGGACTCTTCATTAAAAACAGAGGAGAGAGATATATATATATATCTATATGTAGTGATCGTGTATATATATATATATATAGATACACATATCAATCTCGTCTTCAGTCCAGCTGATTTGATGATCAATATCAATATCATTCATTATCTTCTCACTCATCACGATATGTTGTGATGGACGGAGATATATATATATATGTATCACATGTCTCATCATCTATCCTTTCATTTCAATTCAATTTCATCACAAGTCTCTCTTAATTCCTTTTGCCTTTCTTTCTCTTTTACCTTCCACGCTCTGAGATTGTCATTGAGTTGATCAATCTTTCTCTCTCTCCTGGTTCTCTTTCTCTCTCCTGGTTCTGTCTTCTGTGTCTTTTGAAGAAACTCACAGTGTTAACTGCAGTTAACAGCCTGTGACCATTGGACATTGGTTGATATTGCTGCCGAGGAAACAGGAAAGAATTCTCTTTTTTGAAAAAAGCTCCACATAAAACTAGCCTTTCTATTTCTTTTTTTTTTTTTTTTCATTTATTATTTGGTATGTTGTAAAATCATATATATATATATACACACACACACACATATATTTAAAAGAGTTGTAAACTCATTCTTTAGTGTGAAAACGTATTAATTTAACACTGTATTTTAGTTATTGCTGCCAGACAGATCACATAGGGCACGGTTTTTCAGGACCACATTGTCCCTTTTACTCATGCCAAGTAAGTACAAGAAACATTTATGATTTCTTGAAGCCCAGGATTTGTAAAGCGACCTAGATTGATAATCAATTCAACCAAAAAGGCTGCCAAGGTTTCTTAAGTGAATTAGTTGGACGCTCATCCTCCTCTTATTGAATATTGAGTTCGAATGTCATTATCATGTTGATTGTAGTATATGGATAATTCATTTCGTAAATGATTCATATATCATGTGGGGATTATCTACTTTCGCGGGAGTTATCTGGACATTACATGTCAATCTTTATCCCTATAAATCATTTTTCTTCTGAAAAAAAAAAAAAATCAACAAAAAATGCTAAAAAAGAGAGATATTCAGGGAGTATTTGGAATCCCAACTGGAGTTAGAGGTATCGATATGTTTTGATTAAAAATGAGTGAGTGTTTAAAATTATGCATTTAAATGAAAATAAATTTTGATAATTAAATAATGTAAAAACTTGTAATGCTTTTGAAAAAAATAGTAATATGAATCATCTTTCGTTCCTCTTGCTATTATATGTAATTACTTTTTTTAAATGTCTCATATCGAATGTAAATAAGAAAGTTATGAATTTTTAAAGTTTGAATGCTTTTTTTTTTTTAATGAAAAAGAGAAATTTAGGGATGTAAATAGTGAAATTGGTTTAATTTCAAAGAACAAGATGAAAAAAAAAAAAATTAAAAAAACTCCAACTGCAGTGGTGACGCCAAACGACCTTTTGATGTATAAAAAGATGGTAGTATTCAGTGACGACGGAGTCATACTTTTATTTAGTAAGGGTGTAGTAAACTATAGAAATAAACATAAATGTGTGTGAAGTTCAGGTGTTCATGCAAAAAGGTGATCTCAATAATGGAAAAAAAAAATTTAATCTTTTAAAGCTTGTTTTAAAAAAAAATACGGAAAATTTTAATGTGTTGATGGGTTCCCGTAATGATCTCAAGTGATTCCGTCACAAAAACTATTGGTACATATCCTATTTCTCTTAAAAAAAAAAAAACAATATAGTCGATATGCTTCAACCAAATGAAAACAATATCATGGTGATGCATTTTTTGGGTTGAACAAACTCTAGAAAATTGTTAAATTTTTCGTATTATTCTTGGGGAACATATATTTTGGCAAAGAAGAAAACTTATAATTAGGCGGAGAATAATACCAAACAGATTTCGTGCACATGTTGAGACTTCACGTGTTATTTTCGTTCAAAACGTACCATGATTGGAATCCTTTTGCTTATTTGACCCGGATTCAAAATTGGATGTCATTGTCAGAACCAAATGCTTGGACACATGAAGCCAACCATTGATATGAATCTGTCGTTTGAAACAATAGTCGGAGCTGAAGTTTTATAGGTTGAAATTGAAATGTATGTGTTTAGTTAAAGTGTAAATTAAAAAAATGAATTGCTATATATAAGGAATAGTATTAAAACTTGAAATGTGCTTAGAAAAATAACTGTGTTGATCTTGATTCGTTTATCTCGCTGTTGTGGGTAGTTAGACACAAGAATTATCTTGTTTTGACTCAAATAAAAAAGTTATAAACTTTTGAAGTTTGAATTTCATAAAAATTAGGAGAAAGAAAGTGAGATATATATTTGAAAGTTCTGAAGTTAAATACACAAAATTCTCGCTAGAACCGCATTGTATAAAATTGCTGGAAAAAAAAATTGCAGTAGAAAATTAAAAAAAAAAAAAAGCAAAAAAAAAAAAGAAAAAAAAAAGGAGGTTAGATCTCACAGTTCAACTTATTGATGATGAAGGTCAAGTGTGGCTCAAGCCTTGTGGGAACTGATTTAGTAGGTGATAAAGAGAAAGCGTGCGTCAAAAACTAGTAGTTTGACGAAGATTGACAATCATACAATTGCACAAAAAATAGTCGATGGAGATGGTTTGTAAAGGGCCCTGGGTTGATTTTGCGGAACTCGATAATTTACTTAAGGGCGGGGAATGACGATTCTGAAAAGAAAAATGCTTATGTTCGTGTTTAAAGTGGGAAGTATTTTGAGTTGCATGAATAATTAAGGTGCTAATTATGACTAATGGTGAATGCAAGGACCTCGCTAGACTCTTGAATTTCGTTTTTGCCATTGAGGTAATCAGTCATAGTTTAAAGCACATTCAGTTGTTGCTTATGAGAGATCATACACTCTTTTTTCTCTAGATCGATTTTTTCCCTCGAGTTTTGTCATTCATGGGTTTATCTCAGCTTATTTTAATAAGGTATTTTCAGCTTATTTTAAGTGGAAGAGTAGATCTTTTATCTCAGAGACTTCAATCAGTTTTTTGTTTTAATACTAATTTGAAGTTTAATTATATATTTGTAAGCCTCTCGACCTGTTTTTTGTGTTGTCCTTCTAGTTTGTTCACTTTTTTTTTTTTTTTTTCCATCTTTAATTATTTTGTGAATTTTTTATTAAACAAGTTGAATAGGGGCCTGGTGTGATATAAGAGTTTTAAAGGGTGTCAACATTGCTGGAATGTGCGAAAGTTTTCATAGTGTTAGTTCTTCCCTCTCTTTCATTTGCCCAACAATAATTGATTAATAAAAATGGACCTAAAACGAGATAAATGGTTAAAGATATGCTTTTTTTTTTTTAATTAATGATAAGAAAGAATACCTATTATACAAAAAAAGACATGTAAAAAACATGTTTTTTTTTTTTTTTTTTTTTTTACTCGGATCAAGAATCACTCAATGCAGATATGATCGCAATTATCATGATATATATAAGTGACTGAATTAATGATAAGAAAGAATAACTAATTATACAAAAAAAGACATGTAAAAAACATGTTTTTTTTTTTTTTTACTCGGATCAAGAATCACTCAATGCAGATATGATCACAATTATCATGATATATAAAAGATTAAAATATGAAAATGGGTTTCCACTAGTATTATTAGACAAAAAGAAAAGGTAGAAATAATGCATTTGAAACAATAAAAGTCCAAAGTAAAATTAGTCACTTGGTCAAGAACTGACAATTAATAATAAAGAAGGCCCTGGTTGAATGCCAGTTAGCTATGCTAAAGTTTATACTTCAACGTGTAAAAGGCATATAGAATCTAATTTCCCTGAAAAACAAGCTAAAGATTTTCACCTTTGAAGTTTTATCTACAGACACAAAAACTTATACAAATATTAATATAAATATATATTTATATATATATATATATATTATATTTGCTTATAATAGTGGATACATATATGTCGAAAACTCTTTAGGGACTTGACTTGTTTCCATCCAATATCTTTAAGATGAACATTGCTTCTTTATGTTATTTTTGTTTCAACTATAAGTAGAGTAATGAAGTATCAATTTTAAGCATACTTTTTCAAGTTTTCCTATCATGTTTAGTACATGATCAAGCAACGTCTCAAAGTTAGTTTTATTGATTGCAATCACCTCATATATCCTTCAATATATATATATATATATATATATTTATATATATATATATATATAAATGGCTGATGTGAAATCGCTATCTTATCTTATATAAGGGATTTGAAACTCTCGAGTTATATCGTTTTCAAAGCAATTTAATGTTATTTCAGTCCTTTTCAATTAGGGTGTCGTTTTATATCATGATGGACACATAAATTCATATATAGGGGTGTGACCACATTAGGGCTATAGGCCCCTACTAGCAAGGACCCAAATCTAACAATGATAATATGCCAAAATTGAATTTGATGCTTAATACTTTGTACCTTTTTGCTGTAGTGTCGTTTAGCTCTTGTACCCTAAAATGCTTTCCTGGCAATTGTCACTTTAGACCCCATCTTTCCATTAATGACACAAGTTGTGAAAGTGTATATATATTCCACACACACACACACACATATATATATATATACGTATTCCATGTCAAAATCACTGAAGGCTAGCTAGTCAAGTTAATATGATCATAATGATGATCTTCAAAAAGGATTTAAAAGCAAGAAAATAGATTTTGGGATCAGTATCGTAATGTGACTCCATCATGGTTTTTTTTTTTTTTTTTTTAATACTCAAGTGGTCAGTGTGATTCCATATATTGTTAGTTAAGTTAACAATGTAGATTTTGTCATCGATTAAAAAAAAGGAGGGAAAAAAAGATTGAGGAACAAAAAAACCAATATAATAATTTAGGGCTCATCCCTTGATTAAGATATAAGTTTTTCAAATGATTCTTTGAATTTTTTTTAAGATGAATAGTTGTACTCCTTAATAATATGATATATAATTAAATAGTGCTAAGCTCAAATTTCTTTTTCCAATTAGACTTTAAATAGTTCTTTTTTTTTATTTTATTTTAATGAAATTTGGTTACAATAATTCACTGGTTGACCGTAGTAATCGCATTAATGCTAAGCTCTCTTGTTTTCTTTCCTTCTTTTTTAGGAAAAACTCAATTCCATTAAACAATGCAAACATCTGTTTGACTGCATTGCTCTCTTTTCACATTAAGAACATATATATTTTAAGGTATTTAGATATATGCATACATATCAAGAAAATCTTTTCCCATAACAAAACTTAACAAATGGGCCTCCTTTGCTAAACCTTTAGTAGTATGGATTATTGGTTAATTTAAATATTGTTTCTATGCTTTTGTAAAGCAAAAGGTGCTTCTCTTATGCCTCAAAATGGAAATTAACACAGTAATCGCTTTTCATCTTTATGGAAGAAACAAGACAAAGAGACTAACAAAATAAGCAAGTATGAAGCATATATATATATATATATATATATATATATTAAAGAGTTTGCCAGAATCTTACTTTGAGAGACATGCATTCTTTACTTATTTGTTAAAAGTGTATATATGATCCCAAATCTTCTTGGGCCACCATTAGCATATTTACATATATTTTATATATGTGGGTGTATATATTTATATATATTTATATGGAGAAGAGAGAAAAGGGGGCTTAGTTATGCCGACTGCCTGCAATCTTTTTTATAAAATATTCATGGACATTGTTATTGTTTTTATGATTCCATAAGCAATTTTATATATTTCTTTTCTTTTCCTATTGTGTTAATATTTTATGTAAAAGATGATGATAACACTCAGTTCAATGTAATCATATAGTCAGAAAAAAAAAAAAAAAAACATTGAATATGTAAATATCTGTTAGAGTTTGGTGACCCGAATTATCTTTAGCCCGGCCTGAAATACTCGCGGTGCGACATTTGTGGTTGAGCTTTAATTATGAGATTTTTTTAGGGCTTTGTGGTGGTAGCAGAGGGATCGGGCCGATAGGTTTTTTACTCAGATCTGGTTTTACGATTTTCGGGTATATATATGATGTAATTTTAAGGTGTCATTATTATGTTCTTTTGCGGTTACCGCTCCTCTTGTATCAATCTTTGATTTAGTGGATTTATTCTCCTCTGCCCATGGTTTTTTTTCCCGTCTAGGGTTTCCACGTATATATGTGTGTTCTTGTTTTTTGTTTTCTTTGTTGCCTAATTTTGTTACTTATTTTATAACAATTTCTTTATAGTGAAGTGTTTCTACACTTTTTTTTATATGAATATATTATATATCTGACTACATCATAAGATATGAACTTTAAATCTTTTATTGTAAATTTAAAAAACAATATACATACATAAAAAGTGTTTATGTACACATACAGACGTATGATGTATTCTTTTGCATTATAATTTTACAATTAATTATATATAGGTACATCTCTAATACAATGCTAAATTGTTATATTAATGATAAAAATGGAGTGTTATTATGTTAAATTATGATAAATTTATTACAAGATATAATCAATACTAAATTTAACATTTGATTCTTATCGATTGGTGTCTTCATTTGTTTCATGAAATCATTACAATAATTTTATTTTTACATTAACTGAATATTAGAAATTCACTTCATTTTCAAAGAATGATAGTTATGGCAAACTGTAGATATTGCATTAAAAATAACATTATACATATAAAAATAAAACAATCCTAATTTTCATACTCTTTTTTAGGAAATATAGTATTGATATAACACAAATGTACTCGAGAAGGTCTTATTTGTCATATAAAGATTGAGCTAATCAGTAGGTAGTGGAGTGACGTTGCTTAGAAAAAGTGAAGATGCATAGTAGGATATCAAGGATATGAGTGTAGGAAGACCCCACAAAAGGAATTAGCTTGGGTGGTAAGCTTTCCTGATGGGATTAGTATCCTATGAAATACCATCCTCGGCCTTTTAGATTATAATTAGACCAAGAAAATTCATAGTTTGCAAGTTTTCACCTTTTTTTTTTAATTTCCTCCCCCATATTTATATATAAGTTAATTAGAATACTAATTAACCAAAATATTGATAACAGAGTAACCAGCGGAGTGGCAAGATGCTTGTTCTCTCGACTAGAGATCTTGAATTCAAATCATTACTGCTAGGGTAGTTGGGTCCCTCCTTATCATTATTTGAGTACGTTATCCTCTACCCATATAATTCTATTTTTTTTAGGAAAAAAATCATATTTGCACCATGTAAGCTAGTAAAAGTAAGCATATATATATATATATATATGTATATGTATATTAGCAAAGATAAAAATATTCTTAGCAAAAGCAAACACAACTATACTTGGAATACAATTTGCATTCCCTTTTTGAAAGATTTGATCAAATATGGGTTTTTAATTATTAGTATGGCATCAAGGCAGGATGGTGTTATAGAAAGTGTATGAAAGCATATTATGGTTCATTTAATGGTGCCTATATATTTTGGATTCTAACCTACGGTATAACGTCCAAGTATATAGTCTGTGAAACCTATATAATTTACATAAATGGTTTGTAGCCCTTGTTAAAATACTTCATGAATTTGGTAATTATTCTGGAGCATTTATAAGCCTGCAGACAAAGTTAGAAGGTTATTCAATAACACTATATGCAAACCAACATGACTAAAATGCAAACTATTGTTCTGTTTGAAGTACGTAATGCACTAATATTTCTCAAAAGGTTGATCTTGTTAAAAGTGAAAGATATACTCTCCTTTTGGAAAATAGGTTGAAACTGAGAGTAAAAAAAAAAACTCAAATTTTTATAAGAGAAAACACTATAGATAAAAATTTTAATCATGAGTTTAAATTTGTAATCGAAGAGCATATATACTTACCTAAATTAGTCTATTGTAAACTAATTCGCCCATTCATAGAGTCAATTTTTTTTAAGTGAATGATCGGAGAAGATAACTTGTGACATCAGAACCGTCATTGTACTAGATGAATTGAGTTAGCTAGGTTTTTGATGTAAGATAGGATGATATCTTAATTGAATGTCCTAACTACTCCGATATTAATTGGTTTCTTTGGTCATTTATTTTATAAATAGGGATGAACTCATGCTAGCTTTTTGGTCTTCGCTTCTCCATTGCTTACTTTAAAGCATGGATAAAGAGTGATAGCTAGTAATAACTTCAGCCAGTTGGATTAACCACTCACCCTACGCATTTTTGTCAAAGTACCTCACCAGTTCTAGTGAAACTAGCCAATTTCCCTACACTTATAAATATATATATATATTATAAAATATATAACATTCAAGACTATTGTACGACAAAATTAAATATTGTCGCGTACCATGACTTATATATATCAATAATTGACACTACCATAAATTTTCTCATTAAAACACATACCTACATATATAGAAGGAGGGACTCTTATATGTCATCTCTTCTATATGTCACTTATAATACGATTTGTATTATATTATATTAATTAACTTATTTAAATGTAATATTTTGTAGTTAAATTTGTCATTTACATCAATATCCATAATATCATGTGATAAGATTTTAAATAAAAAAATTATATGTAAATCCATTAATTATTATAAATTTAAAAAAAAAAGTTACAAATATCGTATGTTATATGATAACGCATATGAAATATTTTCATGTTGAAATTACCCATTTATATGAACTCAATCATTATCTCCCCATGACCAAATCTAAAAATCTTTTCCTGTTGTGCCCTTTATTGGGTGCTGCAAATTTTAAAGTGGCCCAAAATAATGAAGAAAGAGTGAGGTAAAGGGATATATATATATATATATATTCATAATTATACACACATATATGTATATACATATCGGTTTTGTGGCCATGCAAAAGGGTAGCATTATATATATCTTATATAAACCGATCGAGAGCAATATATTTGCAAAGTAGGAACCTTAAAAAAAGCAGATAAGAGCAGAGAGAGCGAGGACTATAGGGGGTGATGGAGGCAAATAAAGAGAAGGGTCAAACAAACAAACAAAGAGCAGAAGAGAAGCAGACAGAGAGAGAGAGAGAGAGAGAGAGAGAGCACTGCAAAACTGAAATAATGGGGCTGAAAGTGGGGGTGGTGCCATAGGGGGACAAGCGTGGGGTTGTCTTGTCATGTCAAGATTTTTATTATTAGTGGTCTCTGCCCCTCTTTTTCCAATTAATTTTTTTTTTTTTGGTGTGAAAAACCAAATTAAAAAAAAAAAAAAAAAAAAGAGTTCAATGTGTACCTTTCTTTCTCGTTCTTTAATTATTTTATAGTTGTCCTTCGTGTTTAATGCGTCCGCGATGAAGACCAAGTCAGAAAATTTTTTCAGTTAAAAAGATTAAAGATAATTTTTCATCAAATGGAGATACATACTATATTTCAATTATTAAATACGATCATAACTTTTAGGGGATTTTAACATAATTCCATCGTCCATCAATGATCATGAATAATGTTATTAATTATTAACCATCACTATTTTACAAATAATTGTATTTTCTCACATCAAATTCAAGATATATCGTAGAACTTCATTGGAACTAGTTCAATAAATAAAAATAGAGGAATTTGAGTAGGAACTTCCAGATTCGTAGCATGTTAATGTCTTTATTTCTCTCTACGAAATAGGAATCATAACCCATACCACAAAATATATATATATATATATATATATAAATAGAGTACTTGTAAATATGTTATTACATGAAACTTATCATATTATCGTATGACAATTTAGAATTGGTGGAAAGATGGTTGTCTATCTATCATTACTAGTGATATTTAACAAAAAAAATTTTATGATTATATGGCATAGTGTTTCTCTCTAAAAATAAAAATAAAAAATAAAATAAAATAAAATAAAAAATAATTCTTACTATTGTTATTTTCGTTCGTGGGCTACTACTGTCTTTTATGGCATGAAACATGCGAGCTAGCAACGTAACGCATCATCATTGTATAAATGACATATTATTGTTTTTATTATAAGTATCTCATACAAAATATGAATATTCTTTATGATATTTACAATGTCACAGCTTCTATATATTGATTTATTATTATGAGGATAATAGTGATATTTAGCACCTAATTAATCGAGTCATTTGTTAATATACTCTATTGAAAAAGACTACGGTTTTTTTTTTTTTTTTTTAATTTTTTTTAAGTGGAATGCATTTCATTAGTAAATAGAAGCCATATCGACATTCTGAGTTATATGCGACTACACGTACCACCACTGATCTTCACTTAAACTAAAAGAGTATTTTATTATTATAGATATTTATATATATATATATATATATTTTATATGGTACTAGTAGATATCCAAACTAAAAGCTTAATTAGTTAAAGTTGATACTTTTGAGAGAGTAAAGAACTCAATTAATGAGGCCCATGTAATTAAGTGAGTGCATGTGGAAGATTTTGGTAGGATTCAATATTCAAATAAAATGTAAAGTGGTTGCGATTGCATTTTTATAATGTTATGATATTTTTGGAGACAACATTGGCTTTTTGGCCAACATAATCATCATCATATAGATTACTAAACCCAATATGGAATGTTGAAATAAAATATTAGAACTACTATAAATATCCTTTAGGGCATGTGTTTTTGACTAAAAACCATGCATCAGCCAACACAAGAGCCAGTAAAAGCAACCAATTATAATCAATCTCTTCAAGTGCCTACTAATATTTTTTTTTCTTTTTCTTTTTTCGCCACTTTTTCCTTGTCTGGTCAGAGTATTCTATTTAACTGCAGTTCAACAGGGCCTTCACCTTTGTCTTGGCACCAATATCCTACAATCTAGCCCATTGATATTTTTTGGGCATAGGCTATCCTGTTTTTGGGCCCATTTTAGAAAATTAGGAAATGTGCCCTAAATTCACTTCACTTTTTACTCACTTTTTTTTTTTTTTTTGGGGGGTGTGGTTTTACACCCATCTTTTAGATTTTTATTCCTCATATATTAACAATTAACATCCAAAAAAGAGAAGAAAAAAACTTACGAGTATATATAAATATTTATACTCTTCTACTAATTAAGGGCATTCCCCTAGTCTCTAGATTCTCCTAATCCTATGTATAACGGCCAGTTGTTTCGGAGTATCTTATCAAAAAGACCATGATGGCTGCACAACGAGATGTGTGCCGTCGCGGAGATTGCACGGAGATGAGATCTCCTGACTCCTCTATGCGGTAGCTGCACGGAGATCTCCGGCGTGGGAGACAGCCAAAATCTTTTTTCCTTGATTTGGTGTATATATTTGTGGTGTTTCTGTGATTACCGGCGGTAGTTGTCATTTGGTATCACGGGGGATAACCTGACCGGTATCATCATGGATACTAATCAATATCATAGTCGTTATTTGTCAACAACTTAAGGATATAATTAGTATTCTAAAATGAATAAATACTACGTGATGACATGTCATGGCACCCTCAACAATAGTTTTTTTTTTTTTTTTTTTTTTCACGTGGCAAAACTCAATTCATGGCATGAATATATGGCAGTCGAGCCCTTATGAAATGCACAAAGTCAGCTAAAGAAAGAAAGAGGATAGCTGATGTTTTCAAGAAAGCAAATTACAGAGGAGCTTCTCAAAAAAATAAATAAATAAATATAATATTTATACATTTTAGTTTTAATTATTTATCACAAAATTCACGAATGATGAAATTAGAAACAAACAAATATAACATATATACTTGCTTGGTATTTTTGTTGTTTTACCTCATCTTTTCTCATTCACAAAGTACACAAAAAGATGAAATTGTATAAGCTTTTGAAATCCAAAAGATACTTTGTGGTTTCAAAAGACAAAGGAAGAAATTGAAAACTAATTAAAGCTACAAGAGTATAATTACCTAATTAATTCATTTATAGGGAGTGAATGTCGGTTTAATGAACTAGTGATAGAAACAATTAGTATAGGAGGAATTATATCATCTTAATTAAGTTGGCACATACTAACGAACCCCATTTCATACCGAGCCCTCACTCAAAATCCATTAAAATTAGCCAAAAAAAAAAATTTTACAATATTGCTGAAAACAATTAGGAAAATTGGGTAAAAAAAATGCATAACACAATTAAATCTTAGAAAATAAACTATAACACAGGAAGGGAGAAGTTTCCAAAAGATCAAGTCCAAATTAGAACCTTTTTTACATTCCTCGACAAGTGCCTTACTAAAAACGGATCTAGACAAAAGTTGGTGGAAAAAAAAAAAAAAAAAAAAAAACAGATAATAATAATAATAACGTCGATATTTAGACCCATGTTTACTTTACTTGAGGATGTTGTAAGGTAGTCAAAATTTATATATTCTTCATATTGGTGAACAAACGTAGTGCAAGTTAAAAATAGGAAAAAAAAAAAAAAGTTTCTACACATTTACATTAAATGTTAAAATGAATAAGTTAATGAAACACTTTGAACTCATTTTATCCTCTACAACATCAACGAGCGCAAGGAGACACAAGGCGAAAGACGAATTTTCAAGCAATCTGCACAGCCCGAAGATAACTTATCTAGTGGCAGCGCTCGTACGCTGCTCGATTTCAAACGATTGCCCAAAACTTCTTTCGACAGATCAACACAGATTCTTTCTTCTTTTCTTTATCCTCCAGCAAGTGTGATTCAACATCCCACAGAAATTTTGGAGCAAGTTCTTTGATTCTTGAAGTGATGGATTCGTCGTCTCGAATTATGATAAAGCCCTGAAATCAAATTTCTCGGTTAATTCTGCATGGGGTTATGTCGCTGGCTCGGGATTTGTTTCCTTTCTTTTGAAATGAAATAACTCGCTCATGGTCGAAGCAGTGGTGGCAACAGCTGAGAGCAAATTCAATGAAAAACTTGGATTTCCAAAAAAATTTTACCATATTTATTTCAAATGTGTAAAGCCCTATCACTAAATTTTAGACGCATCTTTGGCAAGAGGCATTGTTGCAATAACTACTACTATGAAAGAAAACTAACCGACACAATCTAGAAAAAATGAAGAATCCTTATTGTTTGTACTAGGCCATTGCTTCGAATGGCTTTGTTAATATGTTTTTCTTTTTTGTTCTCCCATGAATATGATAAAAGAGAGATGACGGCTTATAAAAGAATTACCTGAGGCCGTGCTATACGGTCCATTTCCAGCATGATATCCTCCAGTAAGCAGCCGTCTCCGCGGTTCTTGTAGTGAGAGAAGAGATGATCGGCATGCAACAGATCATATGCTCTTGGATACGTTGAAAATGGTTCACACCTGAAGTTCAAAAACATATTGACTACCATATGTAAACAACTTAGCAAATTTATGTGGACACGTAAGTTTATCTAGTGATATCATACAGACGGTTAAAAACGATAACTTGAGTAGTTTTTCCATAGAAAGAGCAGCGCATTCTTCCAGTACATTTTTTCACCAAGAAGCAAAATTTAGGAGCTTGATGATAACATACCAATCATGAAAAGCACCAACCAGACCACGGTCGTAAATGGCCGACAAGGTATTCTTCATGCTCACAGGAACTATACTCATAACCCAAAGAGGTGACGTGCTCAATGCAACAGCAAATCCACCACAAAAAGCATTCATGTCCATTACGTTTCGTATTTCGGTTTCATTGACATTCAGAAGCCTCCAGTAGTGACCGATTTGCTCTTGCCAAAAGGTAGTATCCGAAGTGAATTCCTCCGGACCAATACCTGTTATGAGCATACATATCAGCAATCTTACAAAGACGGGTGTTTTTGTATATATGGAACAAAATTGTCTTCCATTTTCAGAAGAAAGAAGTTGGTAATTTTCTCTTTCCTCTTAGAAAGACGTGTTAAGAAATATGCAAATCACCAAAATCAGTAATGTGTGCTCTGTGAAGGCCAGTACTTCTTCTGCAAAAAGGCCATATGAAACCCATGTACATTTATCTAACTTCTGGTTCTTTAATCTAATTGTTTTTTCAAAATCTGTTTATATAAGAAGGAAGTGTGGAAAGAACTGAAATAAGTTTCGAGGAGAGACCTATTTTGCGGAGACTTTCTGAGTATACTGATAGACGCTCTGGTCTCAAAGGAAGTTCCTGAGAATGTGCTTGTCCACCCCTTGCTTGCACACAGTTCCTAAGTGGTGTATTCCATGATGGACTAGAATCGTCCACAGAATCACAAATATCGATAATACTTTGATCAGCATTACGCAGGAGGCACGACTGATCATCTTCTTTTTTCCAGATAGCTGTCTGAACTTGCCGAGCTATGAGTCTCCAGCACATCGCCGAAGTTATGTTTACCACTTTCTCCCAAATCATTGGATAAACTTTATCCTTCCGATAAGCAGGAGGAGCAGAATAGACAAAGTATCCATTAGGTCGCAAAAGGCGATCGACTTCTTTCAGTAGAATACCGTCTGTGCACAACAAAGAAAAAGTAGTCAACGACCTACTAAATATTACGAGTACCTGAATAGCAACAGTTGGAATCCGTTTATGCAAAAATCCACCTTTACATGCAGCGGTACTACGAAAAGGCACAAGTTTCATCGTAAAAAATACCACGTCATTGAAGTGCATAGAAAAATGAAAGTTCAGATTGTAATTTTAATAGTTATTAATGTCAAAATACCATGCTCATGCCAGTCGATGCGGCATCTTGAACAGTGAACCAATTCAAAAGAACTAGAAGGATATGGAAGCTGTTTTGTGGCTATAGCAGAAATCATTGCACTAATTCCTCGCTCTAAAGCAAACTGAATCTGATTCTCATGGCCATCTTTGGGAGCAAAAGACATAGTTTGTATATCCAAGGGAAAGAGATAAGCTGAAAAGCTAGCAACGCCGCACCCGACATCGAGAACTTGGACCACCCCTGCAGACCGCAGATTACCTGTTCCATTTGTTATCCAATCTCCCAACCTGAAGCCAAATCACCAGACATATTAACCTTAGTAACAAATATTTAAAAACAAAATACAATTTAAATGTGAAATCTTGTAGACATATAGAGCTAAGTACAATGTCAACTTGCCCAGAAAATATGTACTAAAACTGACTCAATGCAATGATTCCCCAGGGAAAAAATGTCTAGCTTTCATGAAAGTATTCCGAAGAAAATGCTAGGTTGCTTACAGAAGCATTCGCTATAACCTATAAACTAGAGCAGCAGATTGGTGGTAACTTCGTGCCGTCTTTCTGAGGCTCATTTTAGGAGGAAGTAACTTTTTTCTCCCATAATAAAAGATGGTTGCATATACATAAAATAAAAAAATAGTAATAATAATAATAATTTCGAGATTCTAAACTGTGGTTAAAGAGAATTGAACAAAATTTTAAAATTAAAATAAATAAATAAATAAATAAATAAGATTAGGCGAAAAAAATCGAGCTACAGTTACCTCTGGATATACTCCGTTGCACCATGTTTGAAATGGGTACCACCGCCAGGGAACCACCAAAGCAGACCCTGCTCGTGCACCCAATTTTGTCCACCTTTGACTTCAGCTAGATGTGTATGATTAACATTGCTTCGCCACACATAATCCCTGCTGGTTGGCCATTTTATTGGTAGCTTATAGTCTTCTGGTGGCGGGACCAAGCAAAATAAGCGGTTTTCAAGTGGAGGACAATGCCTTTCTAGTTCTTCGCTTCTAGAATGATCCAAGTTTTTCAGCTTTCTCACATAAGAAACATTATGGCAGGGGATATACTCATTGACTACCAATGGGCATACATCCAAGCCAGTATCTGGTATCACAATAGGCGTCTGTCGGAAAGTAAGAGCAACTCTATTTGTAAACTTGCAACTACCTGCACCTAGAGAAACCAAAATGAATCACAAATATTTAACATAAAAACACTCAAAGGAATATCAAAACTGCAAAGCCCTATAATCTGTGAAAAACATTTCATCATACCCTCCCATCTAACAGTCTACTTCAGTTTATAGTATTAAACATAATATGCTTGATGATTCTCAAAGTCTAAGATAACCCCAAATCCGAATTCCAGGAATTGGTAGGCTGTACAGTTACATAATATTATATTTAATGTCAATTTACAACAGTATTTAGGCCTCTACAAAATCTTCTAAAACATCTTTCAAAAAAAAAAACAAAAACAAAAACAAAACAAAATCTTCTAAAACAAACTTGGACCATGATTCATTTATAACTAAGAGCATATTTACTAATCCGTAATTTAATCAGAATCGAACATGGAGCCCATTTGGAATTGATTTTAGGCGGTACAAGAACAGCTGTAAAAGCTATGACTTTTCAATTAGCGTTTGGAAGCATTTTTTTTTTCAATGTGCTTAATGGGTTGAATGATATTTAAATTTTCTAATAAACCACAAAAACATGAGTGAGAAGTTTATATAATGTTATCAAAAAGTCTAGTCTTTTTGGAAGAGCTTTTCCAAAGCCGCGTTTTTTCTGGCTTTAACCAAAAACTATTCAAACACTCTTGGAAGCAATTTCCGCAAACCAATGCCAATGAATAAGGAATGAAATTAAAAACTAGATTGAAGGTGTTTATGGCTAATATCTCTCAAATTGTGCTACACCAAAGATCCGAGAAGCCACGTTCTCTGGCTTTTAACATAAAACTCTTCTGAAAGACTATCCAAACACTTCCGGAAGCAGTTTCTGCAAATTAATGCCAATGAATAAGGAATGAAATTAAAAACTAGATTCAAGGTGTTTATGGCTAATAATCTCCCAAATTGTGCTACACCAAAGATCCGAGAAGCCACGTTTTCTGGCTTTTAACATAAAACTCTTCTGAAATACTATCCAAACACTCTCGGAAGCAGTTTCCGCAAACCAATGCCAACGAATAAAGGAATGAAATTAAGCACTAGATTCAAGGTGTTTATGCCTAATAATCTCTCAAATTGTGCTACACCAAAGAATTTTCCTTATCAACATCCATCACTATCTAATGCCAACCCGGGATCTACAAACCAATGAGAAAATTCAGCTCCCAATTAGTCCACAAAAGTTTGACAAAATAACCAATCCAAATCCAGATTAGCTCAAACAACATAAAACCCAAATCCAAAACCAAACAATAAAATCAAGTGAATTAAAATGAACTCCAAATCTGAGACCAATTCATCAGAGCTGCATAAATAAGTAAAAATGCAACGAATCAAGAGGAGAGAACATACCGAGAGACGAAGAGGAATTGGTGTCGGAGGAAAGCTGAGAGACGTAAATGGGGGATTGGTTTCCGAAGAGAGTGCCGGAGTAGAACGAGCCGGCCATGAGTAGCAAGATGAACAAGATGGTCCGACCAGTGCTCGAGTCGAAAGCCGAGCGCAGAGAAATCCCACCTCCCATTTTCGCAAATCCTGAACTGGGTTCCTCTCAGAATTATTCAGAGATTAGTGGGAAAGTGGACATTGTTGTCTGAGATTCAAGAGATCACTATCTTCTCGCGAAGTGTCTCTCTCCTTCCGTTTCAGCCATACAAGGAAAAGAGAAGAAGCTGAGGGAGAAAAAGACTGATTTGCAGTTTTGGTCCCTCGTAATTTCAGTAATATTTATCAAAAACTAGTTATATTTTACTTTGTGAGAAATAGATCAACAAAATAAAATAAGAATAAAAATAGAAACAAAAACAAAAGGAAAAAAAATCAATATAACAATTATATGATCACCATGTGATACAAATGAGTTATTGACTATTTTGAATGATATACAAGTATAGGACGTAAAAAATTAAAATCAATATAATAACATTTTTTTTTATTTTAACAAAAATAATAATAATAACAACCGTCTAAAAAGTCTTTCGATCCGATCATTTGAAATTATTTCGAAGCCATTTTGTTTTTGAAAAATTATTTAATAAAAAATGAAATTATTTAAGTCATTTTTCTAAATAACTCTTGGTTTTAGAGTCATGTTGTACTTAGGTCACTAGTATTTTCTCTTATTTCTGAATTTGTCATTAAGTCGTCAAGTGTTTTGTGTATGCACCTTACAAGGGGGCATTTTGATAAAATAAATTATTTATTTCTACTAACGGCCTTTCACTTTTTATTTGTGTCACTAATCCGTCCTAAACCCTTTTTTTTCCCCCTTTTGGCATTGGAATTAATAATCTCAATTTTACTATATTCTTATCCTCAAATAATCTCCAATGTAAATGTTCTATGTGACGGAATTATAATTTTTTTTAATGGAGTCACTATGAAAAATGTTAGATATGATTTTTTTTTTTTTTTTAAAGACAAAACATAATTATAAATTCCATATATCGAGTAAGGGTATTGGTAGAATTTCCTCATAGCATAAGGATACAATTGAAATTCTTTAACAAAATTCAGGTATAAAATTAAATTTTCAGAAAATTGAATAGGGATGAGAGTAGATGTTTTCTCAAAACAAAGAGGTACTACTACTAAAGTTTTAAAAAGAAATAAAAGTATAAAATTATGAATTCTAAAAGTTGGGCAAGGGACACTTGCCTCACTCAACTACATGTGGCACCAATGTCATATGTGACATGAAAAAAAAAAAAAAAATTATATGTCATAAGATGTATGAATCTACTCTTCCACATGAATTTTTAATCTTTACAATTTGAAAAAAAAAATAGAAAAAAAAAATATTAAGTTAGCATTAAACATATTAACTAAGGATGAATCAAACACTATACTTTGACTTATGCTATTATTAAACGGAGAGTACTAATGAGGACAATGACAAATTTCAGTGTTAGGATGTGTTGTTTTGTCAGTAAACTGCCTAAGATCCTTTGGTCTAATGGCATAAGAAGGGGAGTTAGGGGAAGGAATTGGATGCAATTGTAAATTTAATCACACTTGTAATCTTTAAATATGAGGTAAGACATATTATAGCATGTGCTTGTTTTTAACTTAAAAAACAAAAATTCGTCAGTATACAAATGGTTCACTATATACCGTGAGGTCCGCATCTATACATATTAAGAAATGTGAAAGTGCACTTTCACTTTCGTCCAAAACACAAAACAGTGTATTTTGAACGAAAAACTTTTTAATTTTCTTTTTTGTCCTTCAATTTTATTTTTTTTTTCTTTTGCCTTTTTATTATTATTTTTTTTTCATTTTAGTCCCTTTTTTTATGTACGCCTTCAATTTTTTTTCTTCTTTTGGTCTTTTTTTATTTTTTTTCATTTTAATCCTTTTTTCTGTATTAGTCAATTATTTTACATTTTAGTCCTTTTATCTTTTTGGTATTTTTTTCATGCTTTTTTTTTTATTTTCAGGTACTTCATTGTTTTTTTTTTTTTTTTTTTTGTTTGTTTTTTAGCTCTATTTTTTAACTTATTAATTTTTTTTATTTTAGTCATTTTTTATTTTCTTTTCAAACCAATTTTTTTTTCGTTTTCGTCCTTTTTTTTTTTACTTCTGTATTTATTTTGAGGTCATCCGTTTTCTCCCGGATCATTTTTTTCATTTTAATCCTTTTTCCATTTTTTTCATTTTAGTCCTTTTTCCTGTTGATAATTTCTTTCATTTTAATCCTTTTTTTTTTCTTTTTGTTTTATTTTTCGTGTCTTTTTCTTGGGTCTTTTTATGTATATTTTCTTTCTCATATTTAATTTTTCCTATTTAGATAAATTTTCTCAAATTTGTCCCGCATGTGCATAGAACATACTTTACACTAGTATTGTTTAAAGACGGAGGTGGGGGCAAAATTGCAAGGGGAAAAGAATATTAGAAATTATGTGTTGAGAAGAAAAATGTTGAGGACCGACTTGCAACACTGGTAAAAAGTTATGGACCATCAATGTAAATAAGTTTTTTTTTGTTTTAATGGCAATGTCATTTTTAAGGGTGCATGTTGACTTACTGCAAAATTAGATGAAAAGAAAAAGAACTAACGTCCTATAAACTAGTCAAGTTTACTGGGACAAAAATGAGACAGAAAAAAGCTTAAGGACCTAATTGCAACATGAGTGAAAGGTGAAGACCAATGCTGCAAATAAGCTAAATAATCCATATTATTTTCTATCATGATGTAGCAGTCATGATGCCTTTCTTAAATCTTCTCACTCTTTTCACTCAAGATCGAATCTCATAGTCTCCATCAAGAATCCTACTTTAGCTTTGGTTGTTGATGTAATAATCGAACTTTTTGACAGACTCGTGATTTCCTTATATATAAAGAAATTTAAATATGTAATATGTGTTTAAGTGATGTTTCATGGAAATTATAGAAATCAATGTGAAATTCATAATTTTATTATCATAATATGTTTGAGCACTTATAGTGCAATAAGACTCGATGACAGTTCATCAAATCAAATAAGAGGCCTTATGGAGAAAAATGCAAAATCATTGATTTATGGTGTTGTTCTGATTAATGAATAACCAAGATAACTTATAACAAGCAGTATTGAAATTATTCAGTGACTAACCGTTATTGTGGATACAGAATTAAGAATAAGGACTAAGAACATTCTAAAATAGTCTGGAATAATATTTGTAGCAATAAAAATTAAGTGATAAACAAGTCCTAAGAAAAACCTATATGCGGTCCAGTTCTGTGTCGATAGATTTTGGACTGTAATTTAACATCATCAGACTTTTGGTAGCTAGGTCAATATTTGTATTATCATGATCATTAAGAAAATGGACTGCATATTAAGAAGTAAGGCCAAACATGGCATTACTTGGAGGCTAAGTAAGTGAGGATAATTATACAATTACTTGAGTTATTGTGATTGTGAAAAGAATTCAAGAGATAAATATAATAGGATTTTTTTTGGCTCAAAATCCTCATATGGCCGGATTTCTTGGGGACAAAGGAGTCAAAAAATTTGTGTTTTAAGGCCAATTATATAAACCAAGGAAATTAGAAGATAAAAATTTAATTATAGAAAAATTTTAAAATTCCTCCTACAAATAGGTGTAAGTAGTGGAAATTTGGCCATTTGTTATTTTCTCTCCTTTCTTTCTAGTTCTTAGACTCAAAAAAAAAAAAAAAAAAAAAAAAAGCATCATTGGTGGCCGGTTTTCATAGAGAAGTAGGACAAGGATCTTATCTCAAATCCAAGACCTAGAACCTACTTTCTTCAAGCTTTAGAGGTATATTTATTGATCACTTAACTAAAGCTTTAATTAGTTTTGGTTTTATGGAATTTAAGTGTACTTTAAGCTATTGGATGTGAGAGCATAAGCTCATGTTCAATTATTTTTCTGTTTTATAGTCTCTAATGCTTGATTTATACTTTGGTTAGCTTGATTTGCTAGTTCTAAGCTTAGGTTCAATTTTATGCTTTAAGATTAGTTTTGATGAGTATGTGCATGTGATTATGCTCTTATATGTTCAAGTTTAGTGACTATACAAGTTGGCTAGGAGATCAACATAAAAATACAACTTGGTAAATTAGTGTGCTATCAATATTGTGTTCTTTAAGAAAGTAGACAAATTAATTATTAAATTTTAAAAATGAGAGTATGGTTAATTAGGTTATGAATGGAGCATCAGTCAAACACGTTACATGATGATTTAGGCTCAAGACTTAGATCATTCGAGGTAGTGTGTGCATGCTTTTAAAACAGAACAAAAAAAAACTGTCAGTTTTCAAAATAATTTGGACAGTTTTCTGATAACTCAATTTTGAGCCTCTTAGAGGACGAATTTGAACAAAATTATAACTATAAAGTTGTAGAACACAGAAAATCCTAAGGGACATCATGAACAGTTTTTGCAAAAAAAAAAAAAAAATCTCCAAAGGCCTCCATTTTAATCAGTTTCCAAAACTAGTCGGTCCAGAAACTATACACGGCTAGAAACTTTCTAGGGAAAAACGGGTAAGTTAGAGACATATTTAAGCTTCAGGAAAATACAAAAGTTGTAAGTTTCAATAAGATCTATAACTTTCGCAAGGAAAATTTTTCAAATTCTAAACTGATTTTAAGACAAAATTGAATTTTTCAAAACTGTGCATGAAAAAGTAAATTCTTGCACACATACATTCAACCAAATTAAAAGTGATGTTTTGAAATCAGTTTTTAAGGTTTTGTGACCTCTCTAAAAAGGAACTATGGATTTGTGAAAATATTTTCAAAGAGGTTTAAATTCATTTAGATTTCACAAGTGATTTTTAAACCCTAAATGCATATTATGTATTACAATATATAATTTTAAGTATTGTATCAAGTAATGCTTAATTTATGAAGTTAAGATATTTTCTAAGTAAATAAGACATTTTTAAGCAAAGAAAATACAATGTGAAGAACTCTAATGAAAATTAATCAAGCTGGTGGATATCGACCTAAAGCAAAAATAGGCCGAAATTACTAAAAATCAAGTTATGTTTTAAATAGAGAGCAACTTATCGGACCTTCTTTTTATACCAAAGTTACTTAAGAGTATTGTAACATTTCCAGGATTTAAGTTAATAATGACTAAGAAGATAATTAATCGGTTAGGAGACCAATTAATTATTTATCTAAATATGTTATATTAGATATTTTAACTTATGGTTTGTTAATTAGTAATACAAAGTAATTCTTATGCTCTGTCTAGAAATAAGAATATAACTTGTTGTCTTGCTTTTTGGTATGCTAGGACAAGAACGTAGAACGGTTGGTAAGTACAAATCTCACATATATTATGAAAAATAGTAAATATTATTTTCAAGTATGACATGTTTACATGTATGTAAAGATTAACATAATATGCCATGTTTATTTATATGTCATGTTTTTATCAATATGTCATGATCATGTATATGTCACACTTTACAATTATGACACACTTTTCGATTATGACATGTTTTACAATAATGCCCCATTTACAATAATATCATGATTTCAACTATGTCATACTTTACTATTATGTCATAGTTTACGACATTGCCATGTTTTACAAATATGCTACGAATTATTTTATGTCATTGATCTTTATGTCATGTCATATCTATATATCATATGCATCATGACTAATAAGACAACAAATTAAAAATCTTAGTCTTAGAACTAGTCTTTGTTAAAGACTTCATGTAGAAGTTTGAATTTAAGCATACTCATCAAGAATTAAGTAACAAGACTGAGATTAACTCAAGACACGTAGAGTGTCGTACCAACCTTCCGTAGATCGTGGAGGATTATGTATGTTTCAAGATTCCTAGAATTGTTAGGGACCTTACAAATCTTAACTTTTTGTGGATTGCATGCATCCGATACGTACACAAAGGGCACACATGTTAAGCAAGATAATAAGTTCATAATGGAAGATAAGAGACACATAACTGACAATAAATGGTGCATAAGTTATACGATGTTTGTTATGTTTTTGTGAAATTAAATTTGTATTTCCTGAGCATAAGCTCATTAGTATGTAGGTAAAAAGCCTGCAACTTAATTTAGTGGGCTATGTGAACGATGTGGCAAGTGAAGGGCAGTGTGGGATACTACTATGCAAACTTTTCTGCAAACTCTTTTGAACTATAAATATATACATATATATTTAAATAATTTGTATTATACTACGTATGTGATGTTTCAAGACTTCGGTCAAATATGAGGGTTATGTATGACTTTATAATTTATTAAACAAGTAATTTATATGCACGGTAAAGTTTACCCATATGGATTAGTCTATTTATATTGTGTTTTAAAAAATTTATTCTAAAATTTTCAGTTAGGTTAAGTATTTAAAATTAAGATTTAATTTAAGTGAGAATGATAATGGCCTATGTAGTCGGATAGTTACATTTGAAGCGTTGAGTTAGGTGACAAGTGATGGTGGTCCTGGGTGGAAAGCTTGGTGAAACTAGGTCAAGGCCTTGTATACTCCTCAGTCGTCCCCGGGACTCTTAAAAAGTAAAAGGGGCATGGAAGCGAGCAGACACCACAAGATTCCCCTTACTTGCACAAGAGATGCACATTATCTCATACGAATCTAATTTTTTAATTACCTAAATCATACCTCTTAGTTTTACTTATTTTTCGATTTACCTCTCTATTTTTTTTTTTAAATTACAAAGATTTCATTTGAATTTGAAAACTTTATGTGATTTTAATCACTTGCACATTTTATAGACTAAAAAAACAAGAGGAAAAGACAAAGATACCCTTAGTTTGATCAAATTTGTTTCTAAAAACATTTTTTCTTGAAAAGAAGAAACATGTATTGAATATTTTAAAGAACATAAAATCTACATATTTTTTTGACATTTGATGTTTTTCTTTTTAGTGTTTTTAAAATATATAAAAATCTTTCGTAAACTATGTAAAGATACTTATGTCGTCTCGTCTAATTTTTCTCATTTACAAAATATGTAAGGGATGAAATTGAAATAAATATTTAAATTTAAAGAATACTTGTAGTATCTAAAAACAAAAGATAAATTAAGAAATTAAAAATAAAAGCTATAACATTATGATTAACTCTTTTTTTTTTTTTTTTTGAATTTCCTTGATTCTACATTTTTTTTTCTTATAATAACCATCGATTTTCCCTTTAAAAAAAAAAATAAAACCCTTGATTTCCATTTAGATCAGTGTCTTGTCTACAAAATCCTTGAATTTGCATACACTACTGAATAGTAGCATGTTATGATATTTTAGTCTTTTCTCATAATTTTTCAACATCATGCCAAACATATTTACGACCCACAAAAACCTTGGACCAGTGTTTTTTACCCCCTCCAATAAATTTCATCCACGGATAATAAGATAGCTCACCACCAATAAAATTATTAAAAAAAAAAAGCGAAAAAGAATTAAAATTGAAATTAGTATTTTCTTTTAATTTAAAATTTTGATTTTAGCTCTGTTTGTGTGAGTAGTTTATAGCAAACACATACTCAAACAAATACACTGATAAATCTATCCCCACCCCACTATAAATACACAAATAAATAAATAAAAACACTGACTCGTTTTTGATATATTTTAGACCACGAAACCCTACAAACAGATTTTAGGCATTGTGAGGAAAATAAAAATAATAATAAGATAAAACATCTTAAGGTTTGGAACTTTGTGGCACGGACAAAACCCATGTAAGGTTGTCCCACATCAACCGCGTACCGAGAAGAGAAGCAGCTTTTATATGCCTAGTTGTGAGGTGAAGGGCACGACCTTACTTGAACAGGATCTGTTTTATAGACTAGTACTTTTGTGTCTTGAGTTCTAAGGAGACAGGAACCTAATCCTGGTGGAGGAATCATGACCATGTGATCAGAGCGTGATTAACGGCTTGATAGTCTTATGGGCCATCTCAGCTGTAGAGGATCGTTCTTAACCGTTAGATGGCTAAGATGGTCACATGGTTGTCTGATAGAACCTTCATCTATGTTTTTTAACTAATTAGTCCAAATAGGGAAGTCCAAATAGTCCCTGAATCTTGAATTCTTTATAAGACGATGGTTTAGTTCTTATTTTGTATTCTTTTTTTTTTACTCATATATCCTATAAACTCTCTAAATGTTAGTCAATATAGACCTTAATCCGTTAAATTTCTAACATAATAAGTCATGTGCAATGTAAATAACCTAATTTGTAAGGGTTTCTTAATAATCTAACAATAATTAATTTAACAAAAATTTAAAAAAAATCATTAAAAAAAAAACTAAAATTCCTCATTTTCTCATTTCTCTCTCTCTCTCTCTCTCATCTCTCTTCTCTTTCTCCTCATTTCTCAAAACCCAGATGGAGAATAAGGACTCAAATGATCACATGGTTGTCCGATTGGCCCTTCATCTTTTTTTAAAAAAAAATTTTATAGAATAATTGGCCGAAATAATCCCTGAACTCTTTATAAGGTTACGGTTTGGTTCCGATTTTATTTTTATTTTTTAGTTCAGATGACTAAACTCTCTAAATGTTAGCCATTATAGTATTTTCCGTGCAAATCCATTAAATTTCTAACAGAATGAGTCATATATAATGCAAGTGACATATCTTTAAAAAAAAACCTAAAATTCCTCATTCTCTCATTTCTCTCTCTTCTCTCTATCTCTCTCTCCTATCGTTCCTCTCTTTCTCTTTATTTCTCAAAACCCAGATCGACGTTATAAGGTAGTTTTATACTAATTAATTGGGTACTTTTAACTTATTATTTTGTTAGTTTTCAATTTGTTTCTAGGTTCTTTCACTTCGTTTTATTCTCTTTTGTAGGATTTAGGTAATAAGGTGGGTTCGTTGTTTTTCGGTGCGATTGGAGCTAAAATGGAGCATTTGGCATACTTTGGTGTGAAGTTTGTGTTTTTGAAGAGCATGGGTGCCTACGCATCAATTTTATGGGTGCCTGGGCACATGAATTGAGTTTTTCAATACAAAAACCCGAGAGCTTAGGGCCTAGGCGTTGTTTCAATAGCGCCTAGGCGCCAAAAGAAATTTCCGTCTACGTAACTTAGGGCCTAGGCGCTCATAAATGTGTGCCTAGGCGCAGATCGTGGTTCCTCAGGCAAGCATGCGAATAACAGTTTTGTGCCTAGGCGAAGAAAAAAGAGGGCCTAGGCACCAGATGCGGGATTATGCGGGATTCTTTTTTATTCTCCGAATTTGTAATTCAAAAATCAAATCTTTCAATCCATGGCTATAAATAGAATCCTTTTAGGGTTCCAAAAAAGAGTTTTTTTGGGCAGAAAATAGGGGAGGTGTGAAGGAGAGGAGAGCAATTGGTAAATTGGAGAAGAAGAGTAGCAATTCCGGAGACGAAACGTGACAATTCTGATTCATATACCAGTTCTTTTCTTTTTCTCATCATGATTAGAACTTTATTTAGGATTTTGTTTAGTTTCATTATGAACTAAATTTCTTTTTCTAGGGCTACGATGTAGCCGGATTATGAATGTTCAAAATCATCATGGTTAATTCAATTTTGATGTTTATTCTTATCTATGCTGAGTGTTTAATCTATTATCAATGCTTGTGAAAGTGTGCGCGCCATTTCCCATTGATTTGTGATCCAATTTGAGACTGAGAAGTGATAATTGGATTAGACTTTGATTAAATACCATGAGATTGTCGTAGGATAGAGATATCTATGAGGCTTGTGTGATACTATGAATTTCTTGTTCTTAATAAATCATGATATGTTTGGATTTTGAGACCGAGAGGTGAAAGCTGGCTTGTTGTGGTAATTTTCTAATGCTTGAGAAATATTAGTTATTACATTAGGGAAGTTTGTCATCAGCATAGGAATAAGTAGTGGTTGATTAAATTTGGTGCTTTGAGCAGGATTAATCCAGTGAAATCAAAAACCCTAGATATCCTAATATATTGAATTTCTCATTGCTAAATTCGTGCGTTGTGTTTATTTTAATTTGCTTTTATTTTATTGCATCTCTTAAATTTATTATTCAAATAGAATTAAAGTAATTCGGTACTTAGTAGTAAATAGTCCTCATCACTTTATTACTTGAACCGGCTCGTACACTTGCGAAAAATACCTATCACGACGACACTAGCAAGGGGGGATCGACGATGAAGAACAAGGGGGCGTGAGTTTGGCCATAGGGGATAGGTGGGCCGGGTTTCGGGGTTGCGTTCGGCGAACGGCGGTTGGGGGGGGGGGGGGAGGGGAGAGGGGAGAGGGCTAGGTTTTAAGTTCGTTTGGGGGAAGGGGGGTGATCAGCGACGAAGGAGAAGGTGGAGCTGGGTTTTGGCAGCGATTGGCGATGGAGAAGAAGGGGGCCCAAAACTGGGGGGTGGGGGAAAAGGAGTCGAAACCTATAATTTTTTTTGGCAGGGGAGCTACGGCTAGAGGTCGAACCAGATCTAATCCGGGGAGAAAGAAAGGGAGTGAGAGTGACTTTTGGGAAACTTAAGGGCATTTTGGTCTTTTTACAACAAAAATTATGATTTGAGCAAGATTCGGTTAGAAATTTAACAGTTTTGGACAGAAAGAACTATAATAGCCAACATTTTAAGAGTTTAGGGTTGTCTCGGCTAAAAAGAAATAAATAAAATAAGGACCAAACCGTTACCTTGTAAAGAGTTTGGGGACTATTTGAGTCAATTACTCATTTTTTTTTAATATGTATTCTTTTTTGTTTTTTCTTGATAAGGAATAGCTTTGGTATTCTTCTTTCACCAAAAGAAAAGGCATTAAATTCACGAATGCTCCCTCAACTATGTATCATATTTTATTTTGCCCCAAGAATTTTCAAAACCATTCATTATACCTCTTGAAATACACAAAATTATTTAAGTTACCCTTTCCATCCACATTGATTTATTTATATATTAATCGAAAACTCTTAATTAAAAACAATTAATCTCTTTTTCTCTAGCTTCTTTGTATGCCATATATATATATATTTTAAGGAATCCCATACCCATTTCTCTATTGCAAATTTCAAATCGAATACAAAAAGAAAAAAAAATCTCAGTAAACCTCGTTGGAAGGGGCATTTGTAAAAAAATTTCAAATGAAATCGAATACAGCTGCTGAGAATCCTTCTCAGCCGTTGGATGGCTGAGATGGTCACACGGTTGTCTAACATGCCCTTCATATTTTTTTAAATTTTTTTAATATGTATATATATATATATATTATAAAGAACAACTATGGTATTCTTTTTTCACGAATACCCCCTCGATTATGTATCCTATTTTATTTTGCAATCTGAATTTTTAAAACCATTTATTATACCCCTGAAATACACAAAACTATTCAAGTTGCCATTTCCATCCACATATGTTTATTTATTTATCAGAAAATTGACATGGCATGTCATAAATATCAATAAAATATATTAATCTAAAACTCTTAATTAAAAAAAAAAATTAATCTCTCTTTCTCTAGCTTCTTTGTATGCCATACTTTTTTTATTTTTTATTAAAGGAAACCCATGCCCATTTCTCTATTGCAAATTTCAAATTGAATACAAAAATTTTATAAAAAAAAAAAAAAAAATCTCAGTGAATCTCGTTGGAAGAGGAATCTGTAAAAAAATTTCAAATGAAATTGAATACAGCTATAGAGGATTGTTCTTAGCCGTTGGATGGCTGAGATGGTCACACGGTTGTCTGACACGGCCTTCATCTTTTTTTTTTTTTTTTTTAATATGTATTCTTTTTTGCTTTTTCTTGATAAGGAACAATTGTGGTATTCTTCTTTCACTAAAAGAAAAATGATTAATTTCACGACTATATACCTTATTTTATTTTGGTTCATGATTTTTCAAAATCATTTATTATGTCCCTGAAATATACAAAATTATTCAAGTTGTCATTTTCATCCACGTTCGTTTATTTATTTAACAAAAAATTGGCATAGCATGTTATTAAATATCAATAAAATATATTAACCTAAAACTCTTAATTTAAAAAAAAAAAATTTAATCTCTCTTTCTCTAGCTTCTTTTATGCCATACTACTAACGGACCACCAATCAAATCCATCATCACTGGCACCGTCACCGCTACATCTTTGTATGCTCCTCCGCCGTGATCCCTCCAAGATGGCATTCGGGCCCCTGCGTCTCGTCAAGACCGTGAGCGACGTGTCGTCGGATCTGGGCACGACGGTGAACGACCTGAACCTCTTGGAGCAAGTAGCTAATAAAGTTTCATCTAAGAAGAAGAAGAAGTAGATGGACTGGTTCATGGTAGTGTGGTGGTATTGCAGGTGGGAGGTAGGCGACGGGGAGAGTAAAAGGGCTGGTGAGAGAGTGATGAATTTTATTTTGATTTAGTTTTTCATTTTTTAAGTTTAATTTTGTTTTCTATTAATACTTGTAAAATAATTTGGATTTCTATTTTTTATAAGAATTTTTTAATCACTAATAATATGACACATAAGCGAAACGGTTTAGTTTATTAAGGAAGTAGGCTGATAGAGTAATTTGAATGATTTTATATAATTCATGGGACATAATGAATGATTTTAAAAATTAAGGGATAAAATAAAATAGAGTATATAATTGAGGGGTATTCATGAACTTAATCCAAAGAAAAATAATAATAGAATTCTCTTCAACTCCGTAGTAAACTTTTGCTTAAGAACTCTGTTTATTTCTTCAACTCTGTGACCTTGTAAAAAAAATAAAAAAAAAATAAAAAAAGCTTTTGAGTAAGAACACCCTAAAAAATCAAATCCTACAATCAGGAAAAGCAAATCATCTTCTTCACAACAACAACTAAAGACCTCTTTATGTTTCGAGGCATCACCTACATGCAACGGCAGAGCCACTTAGGGACAAGTGGGAGTAGTCACCCCGCTGATTTTTTTCATAAAATTTTTTTAGAGTAGCCTTTAAAAAAATTATGATTCAGGTTTTTCATGGAAGATCTCACTAAATTCTACATCTTTTTATTTTTATTTCTATATTAAAATAAAAGGAAAATAGTATATGTCCTAATTAAAATAAAATGTTGGCTCCACCGCTGCCTACATGATCAATAGTTTTTCTTGGGAGTTGGCCATTCTCAGTTTCTCCCACGAGATGGGAAATTTCAGCCTCAAGACCGAGCCTTGTGTTGTAAAGACTTCAACCATGTACAAGCCACCAACATGGCTTAAATCGAGTTGAAAAATAAATTGTTGTTGAAAGTTTGATTTTTCCCATGAACAAATCGTGTATGTGATAAGTACAAAGAGGGAGGCATTTCAGATTGAGGCTGCTGTGAATAGCGCCTATTCCCCGCACCCACTTCTCTTCATCCAGCGGGATCATGTCCAAACGTTTTTGCAACAACCTTCGTTGATAAACGGTCGAATCTGTTCCTTCACAGAAACGAGCAACACAAGAATATGGAGGCTCATTTGAAGCCGATCGAATCAAAAAGACTGGAGATCGGAGTAGGCTATCGATGACCATGTTGAATACCGAACCTATTTTAGTAGACTACTAAAACATATTCTGGTCGACTACCAAAAAGTATTATACCAGAATAATCTACAGTGACCAAAGACCAGCACCGGCGATCTAAGACAATTTTGAATACCAAAAGTATTTTGATAGATTACGAAAAAGTATTCTATTGTACTACTAAGTATTTATTCTAGTGGATTATCATGTGCACCTTTTTGCTTGATGAGGGGTAAATTTGGAGAGACATATTTGATTGACCTTTGACTTAGATTGTAAGAGGATAGATGGAGACATTATATTAAAGGTGATTTCTCAAAATCACCCACCATAACTCCTTTGTAAAAGTTTGAGATTTCCCTATAGCTCCATTTCCCTTCTTTTTTTTTTCCATTTTTTTTTTTTCCTATTTTAAAGGTGTGCACTTTTGAGATTCCTCAAAGTCACCCATAGTAACTCCTTTGTAAAATGTCGAGATTTTCGTGTAGCTCAATCTCCCTTTTATTTTTTATTTCATTGTTTCCCTATTTTAAATGTGTGTACTGTTTAGGATTACTCAAAATCATCCATGGTAACTCCTTTGTAAAACGTCGAGATTTCCATGTAGCTCCATTTTCCTTTTATTTTTATTTCATTGTTTCCCTATTTTAAATGTATGCGTTGTTTAAGATTCCTCAAAATCACCTATGGTAACTCCTTTGTAAAACGTCGAGATTTCCCTATAGCTCCATTTCCTTTTTATCTTTTATTTCATTGTTTCTTCTGTCTCACTCTCACCCTCTCTCTCCAAGCCCACAATCTCTTCCCTCGCAAGGTACCGGCATGCGTCTTTGGTAGAAGCTTTGGATAAGAGATTTTTCATCTACAGGTTGGGTTTCCAGACCAGTTTCCTTCAATTTGACATTTCCATTTTGAGTATCATGAAACTTTGAGATTTCTCTTATTTATTGTTTAAATTCTGAGCTTCAACTAAATTTATTCTTGTCACTCTTGGATTTTAAGGAATTTTTCCTTTAAAAAAAAAAAAAAAAAAAAAAAAAACCCTAAATTTGTTTTTTCCCCCAAAATGTTTTGTAGAGAACTGATGGATTGTTCTTTTGTCACTTGAATTTCTTCGACTTTTGCAAGAATAATGGGTTTTCAATCGTACTCTCTTTTCACTTGTAAACGTTCCCTTCCAATTTTGTTCTATTTTGGAATCCTTCCTCCTGTGAATTTATTTGAATTGTCAATGGAAAATTACTTTCCTCTCTTGAAACTTTTCATACTCGGTTAGTTAGAACTCTCCTAGTTTTCTTGCTACTCGTATAAAATCAAGAGTAGGAAAATTCTTGTTAATCAAGTATTACCTATGATAGAAAATTTGAATTAGTTCGCAAGCCCACAGTGGTCTACTGATACATTATTATATACTAATCTAAAGCATGTGCTATGCACATATTGGACTTATTTGAGAAAATTTATCTACATAAAGAAAATTTAAAATAATAAGTTAAAAAAATAGACCCACAAAATTATTTGAAAAAAAAAAAAAAAACAAAGGACCTGAAGAAAAAAATAAAGATAGGCATGAAAAAAAAAATATACAAAAACGATAAAATGACTAAAATGAAAAAAATTGACTAATACAAAAAAAGACTAATTTGCAAAAAATAAAATGGGCCGAAAACCAAAAAAGAAAAAGAAAATTGAAGGACTAAAAGTTAAATACAAAACAATTTCGTCCAAAACGGTTATCTAAAGCATGTGCTATGCACATATTGGAAATATTTGAGAAAATTTATCTACATAGGAGAAAATTAAAATAATTAGTTAAAAAATAGACCACAAAATAAAATAAAAATAAAAATAAAAACAAAGGACCTAAAAATAAAAAAAAGAAAGGCATGAAAAAATACAAAAAAGATAAAAGGACTAAAATAAATAAAAATAATAATAATTGGCCAATACAAAAAAGAGTAATATGTAAAGATAAAATAAAATTGGACCGTAAACAAAAAAAAAATGAAAGAAAATTGAAGGACCAAAAATTAAATACGAAATATTTTCGTCCAAATCGAACGGTTTGGACGAAAACTCGCTTGAACAAAGATTGGGCTTTCTATAAGCACATGTGTGTGTATATATTGTATACACACACATGTGTGTGTATATTGTATATATTGTATAGATATATACAATATACACACATGTGTGTGTATATTGTATAGATATAAGCACATGTGTGTGTATATATATATATATGTATGTATGTATATGAGAGGAGATTAACTCTCAGACCTGCACAACAACAGAAAAGAGAAAAGAGAAAAGAGAAAACCACAGAAACAGAAATCAAAACTGAAAATAGATCAAAACCACGAGAAGACTACTTGATTCCAAGAAAGATCCTACTACAAGGCTGGGACTGTGATTCCCTTGTCCAATCCACTACACCCTCTAAAGCCCAATTGCAAACCTAGAAATACACCAAAGAATTCTTTCTCAGTTCTTGTAATGTCATAGTAATTAAAAAGCAAAGCATCCTATACGTATAAATAAATAAATATATATATATATATATATACATATTACAAAAGGAACCAATACAAGTATGATAATTGGAACAATAAGTCTTCTAACCAATTATCAAAAGCTGCATTCTTCTCGTAACTGATTCTCTCTAACTTCGTGTAAAACTGTCAACCAATCAATTTGAGACATCTATCAATAACAATGAGTGTTTTAGAGACACCAACTCTAATCCCAACTTTTTTAATACCAACTTACGTATCTTATTTCCGTTGATAGATGCAATCAATTGATGTGTAAATGCATTAAACACTTGCCAATTAAAAAAAAAACCGATAACTCATATATCATATAGGTTAGTATTTAAAAGTTAATATTAGAGTTAGTGTCCTTAGTATTTTTTCAATAACAATATATAGGATGGATACCCCACAATGGTCCAGTTGTGTCAAATATGAAGACCTCAACAATGTACAAACCACCAACCTGGCTTAAATCGAGCCGAAAAAGAAATTATTGTTGAAAGTTTCTCTATATTTGATAAAAGGCGGCCTCAGGTGTCGAAACAACGCAACGGCAGAACCAAGGAACGAAACAATACACTCAGTCCACATCAAGAAATGAGGTACAATCAATGTCCTGAAGGGTGATTTTTCCCATGTACAAATCATGTATGTGATCAGGACAAAGAGGAAGGCATTTCAGATTGAGGCTACCATGAATGGCGCCTATTGCCCGCACCCACTTCTCTTCATTCAGCGGGTTCACGTCCAACCGTTTTTGCAGCAACCTTAGTCGATAAATGGTTGTATCTGTTCGCTCACAGAAATGAGCAACACAAGAATATGGAGGCTCATCAGAAGCCAATCTAATCAAAGCCAAAGACAAAGCCCCATCCACATTTTTTGGATCAGAAAGGTTCTTATCTCCCATCATCTTTACTTCCCTTTCTGTGGGGAAGTGCACTTCCTCGTTTCCGCTCGTGTCAAATATCTTCAAATCTTTACTGTAATGCTTAATGGCTTCACGTTTGGAGGTTTCATGCTTTTCTGCTAATGTCAAGATACAGGAGAACCTCAAATGATAAGTTACAACGGTTTTCACCATCTTGAAGTTATGACAGCAGCAGAAGAAATCAAGCCACCTTCTTCCGACCCCTGCATACCACTTAATGATGTCAGCATCTTCAAGAGCGGTGAGTAAACAGATCGGCCTCGGTCGACCCATGTGATTTGTAAACCCAACCAACCTAACTGCCTTCCTAACAAGTTCTATGGGCGCATCAACTTTCATACATAGCCTCGTTAGGTCCTCAACCGTTCTCTTAGCATATTTCCTTTCCTCTTCTTCCTCCTTTCTCCTTTCTTCTTCTTCCAATGCCTTTCTAGCTTTCACGGGACTTAAATGCTTGTCCACTTGCTCTTGGAAGTTATCATAAGCATCAACAAGCTCCTGTGGTAATTGATCTCTTATGTGTCTTAAAGAAAGAAAATGTCCCGCTGACAGTTTCCGGTGCCAAGCCCAACGCTCGTCCAATGACCTGAAGAACTCTTTGACTACTTCATCAGCCCAAGTGCTGAACATTTTTCTAACTTCATTTTCAATTTGGTATTCAAATTTGAAGCCGTCACTTCGCTTCACCTTTTTAAATAAATGACCAAATATCTTCATGCCCAATTTCTTCCTATTCCTCTCCCTCGCATTCCTCAATTCTAAAGCCCTAACTTCCTTCTGTCTAAGGTACTTCTTTCGTGCTCTAATCGCTTTCTCCGACATAGGAGGACGTAAAACCGAAGGTGGAACTGCCTGTAGCTCCATTCCCATAAAATCAATCTTCTCAGACACTGCACTATGAATCACCGTCTTTACTCTATCAACCTTCAATTCCAACTTCTCTTCCAAGTACCTAACCGCCCAATTCTTCAAATCCATCGTCAACGTCTTCGATCCAGATGTTATAACCAGAATCTCATCCAAGTACCTAACTGCATACATCCTCACTGGCTTATAAAAAACATCATCTTCGGAAACAAGATCGTTCGATTCAAACTTCGGATTCTCCCGATTCTTCAGAAGCCTCATTTCTTGCAATTCTCTATCAAACCCATCGAAGTAAACATTAACCAAAATCGAACTCAATCCGCTTTCTTGAGGAAACCCTCTCCCAAAAAAACAACCACCCAGTTGAATTTGCACAACCCCAAGCTCAAACAACCTCTTTACAAAACCAATCAAAACTTTATCATCAATTTTCTCTTCCATAAACAAACACAACTTATCAACATGTTGACAACCAAACTTTTCGCCATTAAAGCCAACACTAAACCACCAAGTGGGATTTTCCACAGAGTTCTTGAGATACCTAATGGCCGTATGTTTTCCCATACCAACACGCCCACCATAAGAAAACGTCACAAACCTCTCATCATAAACAATCTCCAAAACCATTCTAATGGCTTCAATTAAAACCTTTAATTTCAAACTGGGCAAGACCAAAAACTCACCTTTGTCCGCCATTTTGACCGAGCAAGCCTCGAAATCGAACCGGTTATGGGAAATCTCCCGACCCATTTTTTCGACCGAGAACTTCTTCGAGACGGATTGGAAAAGCTCGGGTGGTCTGGGGGCGTCGATGGCGGCATTGTTAGGTACGAGGTTTTGGCAGGCGGCGAGGAGGACGGCGGGCAAAGCGACGACGTTTGGGACGAGGTCGGAGAACTTGCCGTGGGAATATCTTCCGAGGACGAGGGATTCGAGGTGGGGTTTGGAGAGGGGTTTCGGAGGGTTTAAGGTTGGGGTGTTTGTGGGTGAAGAAGATGAGTGAAGAAAGAGAAGAGGAATAGAGGAGAGAAATGGGTTTTTGGTTATGAGTGGAAATGTTGATCTGCTGAAGTTCACGAGCATTGAAGAAGCAGAAGGTCTGGAATTTGAGACCTTCTTTGAGTTGTTCAAAGTTCTGGGTTTCTTTTGAACTTCGCTCTGAACTGGAACTTAGGAAGTTTTTAATGTTGTGAATGAAGAAACAAGATTGGGCCTGTAATCTTTGATGGGCCTACTTGTGGGTCATTATTCAGCTTTCAAAAGCCCACTTTGTTTTTGAGCTTGCATGAAGGCCTACTTTGTTTCTCGGCTTGTGTGGGTTACCAATCAGGTTTCAGAAGCCCGCTTAGTTTTCAAAATTGGTTTTTGGGCTTGAAGGAAAGCCCACTTTGTCTCTCGACTTGTGTGGGTCACCAATTAGGTTTCAGAGCCCGCTTAGTTTTCGGAATGAAAGCCCACTCTGTTTTTCGGCTTGAATAAAAGCCCACTTACTCTGAATAAATGGAGATTTTGGTTAAGCTGTTCGTCCCTAACCGTTTTACAAAGTAATGATTTGGTCTCAAACTTTTTTTGTGGTTAAGAGGTCTCAGAACTCTTTAAAAGAATAAATTTGGTCCTTTTTACTAAAAAATAAAATAAATAAAAATTGAATGGAATAAATCACGTGTATGATACATATAAGTTGAATTAATTAATTAGACTTAAAAGTTCATATACGATTAATGTGATATTTTCTATTACATTTTTAATCTTTATTAGTAAAAATGACAATTTGCACCATTTTAAAGAGTTTAAGGATCTTTTTAGCCATAAAAAAAGGAAGAGGACTAAATAGCAACCTCATAAAAAGATTAAGGACAAAATGAGCAATTTAATAATGCTCTCACGCCCCCACTCAGTTCCACTTTTTGAATCTCCTAGGACCACCACACAGAGGGAATTTGCCAAAATGACTACCAAATGGAATGGAAAGGGGACAATCCCCATAGATCTATGCACTTCTAGTTCTACACGTTCCTATTATTTCGGAGGACTAAACATTGACATAAAAAAAAATCAAACATTTAAGAAATGAGAGAAAGTCGTATTGGACCACAATACGTTAGGTAGCCTTCTAAATAATCCACGTCACGTCATGGAGGAAAAAAATCTCCATACACATTTCAGTAATATATTTATGGCATGTTTACTTATCAGGAGTAGAAAATGAGAGTGAGCAATATGAATCAATCTCTTATTTACATGCTCATTCTTTTTCTGAAATGGGAGTGAGAATGGTGGGTCCCACACCAATTTAAGATTGAGGAATGTGATTGACAGTCTCATGACTCCTTTCGGATTGTGACTCTCATTGCTACTATTAACATTAAATTACCACGTTATCCTTAATTTATTTGTAAAAAATTATATTAAAAAAATAATAACAACCTATATTAATTATTTTTATTGACTTAATATTATAGAACTATCCTAATTACTATTAACCTTATTAGAGTAAATAAGGAACTTTTTTCTTTTATCATAATATATTATTATGTTTCCGTTTTTATATTTTTTATACTTTTTTTAATTCTTTTTTTTTTTTTACTCTATTCAAATTTTTTTAAACAAAAAAATTACACAATTTAATTTTATTTTCTTAATTTAATAATGATTATTTTACTTTTGATTAATAGTATGATAATAAATAAATAAAAAATTAATCATTTTTTTAATTTTTGAAAACACAATAAATAAAGGGGTTTACAAGTAAATTTACAACAATTTATTTTGATTATGGGTTCAAGTAAATGTATAAATGAGATTCGTCGTAACTCCAATTCCAAATCCTAAAACAAAGTAAATAACTTATTCGGATTCTGAATCCTCACTCCGAATAATGTCCACTACAAATCTTACTCACTCCAATTCATGCCCATTTCGATTATGTGTAAGTAAACACACCCTTAAATTGAGGGGAATTAAACATACCTGTTAACCTGATTAACTATTCTCAAAATATAAAAATAGATATATAAAATAAGCACACATAAGATTTTGAGTTAAATATAAAATAAAATGAAACCATCAAATTTTCATAGATTAAATATTTAATATTGCCTTAATTCATGCATAATGTAAAAATATACATAATTAAACTTCATAGATTAAATATTTAATATTGCCTTAATTCATGCATAATGTAAAAATATACATAATTTAACAAGGAGTTAATCAAGTAAAACAGTCGGGATTCTCAAAAACATCACCAATCTATAACTCATACCAAGTTAAAAATAAAAATAAAAAATAAAAAATAATAAAAAAAAAAAACTTAAGGACTCATAAAACTTCATTATAAATATAGTTTTTTTTTTTTTTTTTTTTGGGTTCAATTCTGCTACATAATTCTCGGGTTCATCAAATAATAATATGAACATAGCTTTATTTAATGTTATTATATGTTTGGATAGATGTTAAACAAAGACCTCCAAATGTTTCTTTTTTTCTTTTTCTTCATCTCAAAATTACTTTTCACTATTCTCATCTCAAAATATTTGCAATAAACTCAATTTCTGAAAGTTCATAACTCTATTATTTCAAGTCTTAATTAAATGATTTTTCTTCCAAATTATATAGAATTTCAAGAGGAACAAAATAAGATCCGTATTGATTTTTTTTCTTTTCAGTATACATTTCAGGTTTTTACACTTTTTTTTATTTCAATTTTTTTTTTCCAGCAAACCACATATTTTCAAAACGTATCTCAGCTCCAATCCAAAACTCTATATTCAAAACCTCCATTAAACAAGCCCTTAGATTTTAAAACCTAAATTGAACCACTTTTTCGGTTCCCATATGCTAGTTTAAACTCCTTTCTGATTTAAATGCACCAAACATGGGTTAGTAAAATATTATCCTCTACAAGGTTATGGATTCGAGTTAATCTCATTTTATTGAATGGGTATAAGCACTTCATTTCACAAAGAATTGAAAATAATAATAATAAATAAATAAATAATAGAAGAATAATGTTAGTAATGCTCTAAAAATTTACAGGATCAGATACTGGAAGAGGTAGGGCTTGGTGGATATTACCTTTCGATGCTGCTAAAAATTGTTTGTTACGCTTCCTTCAATATAGAAAAAGTAATTAAAAAATAGTATACAAAGGTAACAGCTTTATTTATTTATTTATTTTTATTTTTTTTGTAAGGAATAAGCGAAAATATATCTCTAGGATTGACACAAAGATGATTTACTACATTTTGAAGCGTTGTTATTTTTATATAATTGTCCTTCCAGAAGAAAACAAGATACAATGAGCAAAATTCGAAGATATAAGAAGCCAAATAAATAAATAAAATAATTCTTTTGAAAAGGATTTAGACTAAAATATGACAAAATACGTTGTTTTTACATAAAATGCCAACTCATTTATGTATGTGCGGTCCACAAAGTTGGCTGTATGCCATGATCTAATAATTCAGAGTTCTCAATACTTTTTTTTTTTTTTTTTTTGATGAATAGAGTTCTCAATACATTTTCACATGATTAATGTTCCTATTTTGATGCTAAATATACTTGGGGGCAGGGGTTATGATTCTAATTAAAAATATATATAAATATAAACAAAGAGGGACTCTTATACACCGATCTTTCATACGTTACTTCATATACTTGTATCTTCTTCTTTTTTTTTTTTTTTAAATAGATTGTAACAGTAAGATGATTTTAATGTAAAATTTTTCACTATTATTAATTATCTTCTACACCAATATCTAAATATATCATGCGATAAGATTTTAAATAAAAAATCATATATAAATCTATTAATTGTTATATATTTTTAAATAAAGAATTATAAATACTATATGATATATGATGTTGTATGATATGTGACGTCGTATACAACACAACATCTATATTTATTTGGTTTTTGGTCGCACTGGGACATGTTACATCTATCAAATATTGATTGAAAACTTTTTTTATAAAACAGAAAAAATAAAATGAAATAATAATAATAATAATAATAATGTGAATAGTTGACTTCTAGGCTTGCTAGGGTCCATTTTGTGTCAATAATGATCATTTCAACTAGTCTTATCTTATGATACCAATTTGTTGTGAAATTTTCAAGAAACTCTCAATTTAACGAACCCTGATTCACACTACACAACGTGAATAGACACAAATCAAACATATGAATTTACGAGATACGATGTTGCATCTCTTCTCTTGATTTGAAACAAGATTTTTTACAGCCCTCCTTTCTCTTCGTTGTCTCTCCTCACCACAGTAAAAAGAAACGCGCTAAAAAAAGAACAAAAATTTTACTTCTAAATTGCTCCAAGACTTCAAAGAAATAGTGCAATATTTTAGATCTTAAAACCTAATTTATTCTCTCATTGGCCTTGTGTACTTCTCCATCTAATTTGTTTCAATTTTCATCTCTCTTGCACCTGCACATGGATGAAACAATAAAAGGAAAAGACAAAAATGTCCTTAATTTGACGTATTCAACTTTCCCGAATATGATTATATTTTCTTGAAAAGATGATTGAGCATATAATAATAGTTAATCGTTGATTGACTACTAGCAATATGTGTTTTTTACAGTGGTCAAGCAACATTTCATACCAGCTATTTTCTTAAATAAAAAAATATAGTTATTTTTTTTAAATAATTATTCAAAACCTGTTCTTTTATAATTTTTTCAAAGTACAATAATTATACAATCAACTCAAAATTAAAATGGCTTTATGGATGGTAAGTATTTGGGTGGGTTTCAATTTGTGTTTTTCCAAAGGCCAGCTGTCTGGTTGTTTTATAGATTTCCATTAATCAATAGACCGAAATCTAACGTTCAATTAAAAGTGAAAACCAATCCTGATTTTACTTTGTTTGGTTAATTTTCAAGGTTTGTCCTTCTTCTTCTTATTATTATTATTATTTAAAATTTTAACATCGCTAAAACGATGGGTGTTGATAGATATAAATTGTACATTTCGACTCCTTTAGTTAAGGTCTTATTTAAATTTTTTTTTAATTAAACATTAAGTTAAACTAAAGAATTGCATTTGGTAGAAAGATAATAAATCACTTTTAACTTTTAAGACACCTGAAAATAATTTTCACTCATAGAAACAAGTTCATGGGCTTTTCTTCGACCATTTCGAGGACCATACTTACAATGTGACATACAACAATTAGAAAAGAAATTTGGTATTAATGCAACATAATACTGATGTTCGACAAGACGTAACATCAAAATTTTATATAAGCTATCTAGTAAATGAGTTTGAATTCATAATTCAAAATAGAAAATTTTATAAGAGAAAATATTATTCACGAAAGTTAAAATTATGAATTCAAACCCATTTAATAATGAGCTGGTAGTTGTCCCTAACAATTGTTACATTTTTCTAACTTAATGTTAGGGTTAGAAATGTTTAGTTATCCGGAATATTATTGCACTCTTCCAACTTCAATACTACGGTAAATAGATATCATGTTTTACTTTATGCCTTCAATATGTTGCATCGAAATGATGGTCTCCATATAGGACTAAAACCAAATGCCAAGATCTAATCAACCCACATATCGTAAATTTGTTGTTTTTTAATAGCAAATCAAATTTTACGATTTTTTTTTTAATTGCCAAAACATCCCTCATATGCTAGACTATAATTAAGCACGCATAATTTCAAAACAAAATTTAATTACTAATTTCAAAATTAGTTTCAAAACATATTGAGTCACAAAATGACATATATACAGTAATATTTCTACACGGACTTTATCATGACATGTTTTCTACTTTAAATTTGACACACACACAAAAAAAAAAATTAAAAAATTAAAAAATTTGGGGGGTATGGGGGGGTGGGGCCTAATTAAATAATTCACCGCCTTTTCTGAACAACAAGGTAAATAACATCCTGATTTCCACCAGCCTGGTTTATTAAAAGTCCAGCCAACATTTTTCTGTCTCTTAGTAGCTGATGACAGTGAAAGCGCAAGGGCCATGAAGTTTCCTGGAAAGTGAGTGAAAAAGCTTGGAAAAAGATCACAAGTATTACAAATACGTGGCTAAAAGTCATCCTCTCTCTAATTGTACACACACACATATATATATATACACACACACACACACACACAAAAATATATAAGGTCTAATATTTGACATCCTCTGTCAAAACGTCAATTCTAATTTAATAGTAATGCAGTGTGACAGTAAAACTATTATTATGAACGGTACAAAAATATATCAAGTTACAAATAGTAATTATATTTATAAAAAGAAAATAAAGTTACATTTAGAAGGCATATATAGTCGTCTAAAAAAAAGTTACTATTCTTATTTATATTCAAACGCGTACATTATCAAATGTGTAACTCGATTTTCTAGTTGTCCAAGAAAGGTGTTTTTATTTGATTAAACTAATTAAGATTCATTAAAATGGTAATGACCAATTTTTATATAATTATCGTCCTGCAAAAAGACCAATTAATTCATTCATATTATTAATTTATGTAAAATGTTTATTCCAAGAAACAAAGATGGAAGTGAATGTTGTTTGGTAGTCGTGTGTGCATGTTCTCTATCACAAAGAGTCATATCCAAAAAAGCACCAAGAAAAACCACGTTACCTATTCCTTACTCCACGCCAAACCGGCCATTTTTCCACAATATGCAGTTTCCACGAAACTTAAAATAAAGTTTAATATTTAAAGACCCGGTACAAACAAACAAAACAAACAAAAAAAAAACATATTATTTTAAGGGGGTTAGAAAGAGGAAATTAAGGTGGAAAGTTAAGAACGTGACTAGCAAACATGCATGGCGTTTTATATAATTATTAGGATTTTTAGCACTATTATCCCCTCAAACTTTTCTGCTTTTGACAGATTGTTACTTGAATTTTTAATTTTGATAATTCACCCTCAAATTTTTGAAATTGCTGTGATGTGTCTCATGACTTTTGTTAGATTGAATATTTGAATTTTGTAAGAATTTCGAGGATTTGAATTTGTTTTTAAAATTTTTGATGATACCATTACCAATTTAGTGGGAAGCAAGAAAAATCAGGTATGTTATATTAATTTAAAAAACTTGAGATAAATTTGTTAAAATTTTAGAAAATTTAGAGAATAAGTTGTCAAAATTAAGCAAATTATTTGGGGGCAAAAAATATCTTTAATTATTAAGAAAATTCCATGTGATGTGGAAAGTAGTAACAAAGACTCTTTATCGATTGTTGAGGTTATTAATTTCATATTGACATGTCAATGTGGTTTGGTTTAAGACCTCTATATGAGGTCAAAAACATTATCAACCATTATTGTTAAAGGGCTTTTTTTTTTTTTTTTTTTTCTCTCTCGTTAGAATAAAAGGTTAGATAATTAGAGACAACTGGCATACCAATTTAACCTTGATTGATGGACGGACCCGTAAATTAGCATTACGTTTTTATTAAATTAGCATTACTTTTTTATTATTGGTTGAAGACCTCTCTTAAAATCAGAAATCCAGAGTCTAGTTAGTCCACTTGTTAACTTGTTGGGTTTTAATATCACTTTTTTAATAGTACTTTTTTATTTTTGAGCTAATGATTATTCTACTTTTAATGTAAAATTGCTATTGTTTTAGTTTTTTATGGAACTAGGGCGTTGTTAGCTACATAGATATTTCATAGTAATTAGTCAAATAAATAGGGCAGAGTTATAAATATAGGAAATTGAAGTTTCATACACCTAATACCTTAATGACATTTTCGAAGGAAAAAAAAAAAAAAAAAGATAGTGACATTGTTTTTTGAATAAATAGTGACATTTTTTTTCAAATGTAGAAGTCTTAATTGAAGTTTTAGATAACGAAATATAACTTATTAATTTCATATGTCAGAGTAAATGGCTTAAATATTACAAAAGCCAAATGTATTCTTTTTTCTGAATAAAAAAAAAAAAAGACAATCTACGTGGACATTCTTAAAAGACCAAATCACATCTATAGCGGAGGAGTAAATAAAATAATATGTTTCAGACCGGAACTCTATATCTTACCAAATTAATTAGTGAAAGAAGATGCCAAGCTAACCAAAAATAGAATCTGATCAACATTTAAAGGAAGTTAAATCACAACCGTCCGATTAATGATACTATATTGGTTAAGATTCTTCATTGACCTGCAGATTGGATGGGAAAAATTGTTGCAGGAATATTAGGGGAAATTGTAACAATTACATATTTTAAGTAAAAAATTAGTTAAGAAATGGGCTACAGAATTCCCAAATTTTATGGTTTGGTTGGATGTTTTACCCAAATTTTTGGGCTTCTTTGTAAGAAATGATTTGCTGATTTTGCAATAAATCTGGAATCACTTTCAAAAAAAAAAAAAAGGTAAAAAATTAGAAAAAGTATTTAATAATAATAATTAATCAGATGGCTTCTACACCTCTGATAGTTGCTTAATAAGCTATTGAGTGAGGCAAATCCTATATTAAATTTTAGTATTTTTATTTTATTTTATTAGACGTGTTATGATTCCTAATCCACTAATTTCTTTCTAACATTTTCAAATAATAAAAATATAAGAAATGGAATACCTCAAAACCCCATTTATAAGTTTTCACTCAATGATTCCCTAGATTATAGTATTGCAAATGATAATGTAAACCAGAAATATACAACTTGCCCAAGTTCAATTGAAGTTAAAACTTTTTTTTTTTTTTTTTTTTTAACAGAAAGTGAAAATTGTGAAAAAGAAAAGAAAAAACTTTTTTTTCTTGAATTTAAAAAACTTTTTTTTCTTGAATTTTCTTCTTAAATTTACGCCGGTGAAGTACTTTTTGTATTTATAAATGATCCAAATCGAGGTTCATTTTGACAACTTTACATATGATGGGATAAGTTTGTGTTTCACGAAAATTTGAATTTACTGTTTGAATCTATATACGACCTAAATCGAGGTTAATTTTGTTTTGTTTGGACACTATTATGTAGTACTAATTCTTGACATGCTCTTTCTTGTTGCTTTCCTTGTTTTATGTTCCTCTTTGCGCATGTTTATTCCTTGTACTATATTTCACATTCGAGTTCTATTATTTCTTTCTTTCTTTTTATTTTTTATTTTTTATTTTATTTTCCTTTCCAATGGTTAGGTAACCTTCATGAGAGTTGGATACATCTAATCCAAAATATATTTAAAAGACACCTGACCTAACCCAACATTGATTTTGAGACGTTGAACTGTTATTGTTGTGAGGTTTAAAATGGTAATGCCATAGAAAAACGACAAAATAGTTCAGGCTAAGTTGTTTATTCTCTTTTTTTTTTTTTTTTTCCACTTTTCTTTGAAATTGGGTCAGAAGAATTTGAATTCTTCACCTTATAATAAAATCAGTGTGAAATTATCTTTAAAATATGTCTACAACCGTGATAAGCTATTTATTCTCACCTTTCATTTGAGGGTTTTTTTTTTCTTTTCCAAAATTTATTTAAATAGCACTATAGTAAAAATGTATATCTATATATATATATTTACTAATTTTAGTTTTTGAGTATTTTCTTTCGTTATTGTTAAAGTCCTACAAATAATTAGAAATATACTATCATGATTGATCGATGATAATTATTATAATTACTAGAGAAATTCGACGTAACAATGGAATAAAATTAAATAATCAAATCTAATGCTACCTTCAAAATAATTTCTATATTAGTGCTACATAAAAAAATACAAAATAAAAAAACCCTTATTTGAAAAAAAATAATTAAAAAAGCAAGATCCTGTACATTTTGTCACAAATCAAAATCAAAATGATAAATTGTGGTTGTATGTATAATCTAGGGGTAATTTTGTATTCGATTACACCAAAAGATATATAATTCGAATCCTCTCATCCTAATTTCAACAAAAAAAAAAAAAAAAAGAATCGAAATGATAAATAAGTTCAAAAAAAAAAATTACAATAGTAAAAAGCGAGGAACATAGTATAATACATTTTCATAATGGAAGGGCTTTAGGAACATGACTACTACTTTTTTTTTTTTCTAAATAATACTACTTAATCATAAAGCACTCACATAATTTTGTGGGCGTCATTTGTAAATTATCAGTACTAAGAGCCATGTCTTTGTTTATTTTATCTATGTACTCTTCTAAAAAGTTAGATATATCAATAATAATATAATGGCGACAATACGTGCTTAGTATTTTAAGGTCACTATGAATAGCTACGAAAAAAAAAAAAAAAAAAAAAAAAAAAAAAAAAAAAAACTCAACCACTTTTTATTCCCTTTATGCACATGTAATTAGCCAGAATTTATGTACTTTTTTTTTTTTTTTTTTTGTTGCCCGGGGGGGGGGGGGGGGGTAAAGACTAGCCCTAGCAACTATAAACTATTAAGGAGGCTAGTAAGTAGCAAGTAAAGACGTCTAAATGTCAAATGCATGTCGTTTTTTCAAGAATGTTCAACGTAACCCGAAGCTCCGTCTTTGGATGAAGGTTAAAAACCAATCTCATCAGTTGAAATTTTTGCAACTTTTATCTTGTAACAACCGAGCAGCAACTTATTTTTCATCGGCTCGTGTATGAAAAATGTTATAATTCTACATGAAAGTCGCCTAGGTTTTCAAAAGCGAATGCTATAATATACACATTACATTAAGAACAATCTACTTTGAAAGGGAGCTTGATTTACTCTTTTGTGCCAAAGGGTAGCTTAGGGCCCATTTAGTTTACCAGTTTGGTTTAAACTAAACTGTATTTTTTTCATCATGTTTTTTATATTTTTTCTAAAAGTTTTTTGTCTTTTCTGAAAAAGTCTAACAAAAATTACTATTCAAACTTAAAAATTTCAACTCAACTCAAACTGAACTTGTGCACCAAACAGGCCCTTAATTTACTGAAAGTGCACTATTTAAGTTCGCAATTACAACTAAAGGCCTTATAATCAATATATCATCGCGTAGATGAAAAGAAAAAACCAATATTTAAATATATCATTATCATTATTATTATTTTAAAGTAGAAGTTATAGCCAACTAAACAAAGTAGTGTAATCTTTTAAAACCTTTCTTTTTTATTTGTCTAAAAATTAAAAGCTTGTAATTATTAGTTCCCGTCAAAATTTGTGGTTTCAGATAATATTAGTTACCCATGCGATACAACAAAACTCTCTCTAGAAAAAAGGATGGCAGTACATTTTTCATCACAGAAAATATTAGCTTCAATTGTTAAAAAGATGCAAACTTTTTTTTTGGCAAAGGGATGCAAAAGTTTTCAAATTTGCATCATCTCAAGTTCAAGGACCGAAATGCAAATAGAGAGAAGTTTAACACGGTAGAACACAGTTTTTGACCGCCAAACATCTATTAAAGTTTAAATTTGTATTGGATTCATTAATTGAAAAATAAAATTTTTAAATTAAAATTTATTGATTTTTTAAAAAAATTAATTATAATTTTTATTATCTTTAAAAAAAATAAAATTAATTTAATTAAAATTAAATTTAAATGTTGATAAAAATAATTCTTATTCTGGTAAAAATAATTCTGATTTGATCGGTTGATTAAAATCTCATATCGAGAATACTCTGCAACAATTTTTTCCCAAACAAACGATGAAAAGGACACTTTACTTTAGAAAACGATCACGTGCCTAACATAACCGTAATCCAACGTCTAAGAGAGACTTCTGACCCATTATTTCTATTTTCTTTCTTTGTGTTTTCTTCCATAATTGCATTTTCACGTACAAATCTTGTTCCATTATTATAACAACTTTTGTGTAAATTAACCATGTCACGTGGCCAATTCCAACTGGCTACGTATATTTCCAAGAAGATGATATTTTTTTTTCCCCGGTTTCTCATATATTTACGAGTGGAAAACACACATATCAAACTTCTAGATCAACCACCAGGACCGTCCGATCACCTGACTGTTTTTTTTGGTTTCATCTCTCACCGTAGAAGGGAAAACGATACACCAATAAAATAAGAAACAAATAAAGAGTAAAAAATAAAAATAAAAATCTAACATCCGGAGCAACAAGATGATAAGAAATAGAGAATTTATGATGATGATTTTTTTATCTTGATAATATTTTATATCATCATGATGATCATCACTAGAACCTTTGAAGCTCCATCATACGAGAGAAGTCCTCGTAGCAGACGAACCCGTCCCCGTTCCTATCCACACCGTCTATCATGCGCCGGCAGTCATCTAACGTGCACCGGTCATCGCCGATGGCCGTGAAGAAGCCGAAGAGCTCCTCCGCCGTTATCCTACCGTCGCGATCGGCGTCGAAGAAATCAAACGCCTCTCTCAGGTCCGAGTCGCCAGCCGGCTCGCACGCCGCCGCCGAGCTCACGCGGCTCATCAGCGCCTCCACGCTTATGCACCCCTCGCCGTCGCTGTCGACCTCGCTGAGCATCGTCGCCACGACCTCCTGGTTCGTGGAGCTGCCGACGCCGCCGCCGGCGAGCCGGCAGAGGAGAGCCTCGAGCTCTTTCCTCGAGACGATGCCGTCGTTGTCCCGGTCGATCAACTTGAAGGCCTCGGCGAGCTCGGAGTGGAGGTCGACGGAGAAATCGGACAAATCTCCCGATCTGTCGGGGAGAACGCTCGTCGGAGTGACCACACCGACGAAGGCGACGCCGGACTTGAGATCCGACGTGGATGAGGAGGACGACGTCGTTCCGGAGCCGAACGACGGCGGATCGGACTTGGAAGGAGTGTATTTCTTCTCCTTACTGCCGGAACGTAAGAGGCTTTTGGGGCTGAGCTTGAGGCTTTTGGTGCTGATCTTCACGAACTTCATCATCGTCGGGAATTTTGCAGGGGAAGAACAGAAATGAAGCGAGAGAAAGTGGAGAGAGAAAGAAGAGAGAGAGAGGAAGGAGGAGGAGAGAAGAAGGGGCTGACGAGAAAGAGTGAGGAAGGTGATGGGGGTTAAATGGAGGGAGATCTGCCATTGGGAGGCAACTTCCAGGAAGTTTCGTCCGTTGGAGACTTTTGATGAGTATTTATATGAGGAATTACTCCTAATTCGGCTTTTTGTCATTTTAATAACTGATTATCTTTTTATTTAATTAATACTCTAATTAATAATTTTATTAAATATACCGATTAAAAAATATCCTAAAGTGGGCCATGGAATTTTTATTTTTATTTTTTGAGTTTGTTGTCGACTGTAAAGTTAAATAAAATAAAAAACTTCAGTGGTGCAACTTTAGCTACATCTATTGTTGATTTTTATAGTTGGAAACTTTTTAAGAAATTTTTACGATAATAACTTTTATTTTTTTTATAATCATTACAATTTATCATTTTGATTATGGATCTAATTTATTATTAAAATAATTATTATCATATGTGTTAGGCATTGTAAATTTTTAAAGTGAACATTTATGGTCATTAAAAGAAAAACAACTTTTTAAGAAATTTTTACCATAAGAACTTTAATTTTTGATTATCATTGTAGATTATCATTTTGATTATTGAATTAAATTTTTATGGATCTAATTTATTAATAAAATAATTATGTGTTATGTATTGTAAAATTTTTAAGTGAATATATATGGTCATTAAAAGAAAATTAACTTTTTAAGAAAATTTTATGATAATAACTTTTATTTTTGATTATCACTACAATTTATCATTTTGATTATTGGATTAAATTTTTAAAGATCCAATTTATTAATAAAATAATAATGTGTTACGCATTGTAAATTTTTAAAATGAACATATATGGCCGTTAAAATAAAAACAACTTTTTAAGAAAATTTTACAATAATAACTTTATGTTTAAGTATCCATAAAATTTATCATTTTGATTATTGGATTAAATTTTTAAGGATCAAATTTATTAATAAAGTAGTCATGTATTAGCGTGTTGTAAACTTTTAAGGTGAACATGTATAGATGAGAACGTTAAAAAAATAAATACAACAGTTAAAAAATATTCTTACCTACAATGAATTATAAAAAATCATACTGTGAAAAGGATCTAACTTTTAAATTTGTGCTAAACATTTTTAAGGGTTAGTTTGGGGTGTAAGTTTGAGTTAAGATTTTTAAGTTTCAATAATAATTTTTGTTGATTTTTTCAGAAAAGGCAAAAAAAAATTTCAGAAAAAGACAAAAATTGAGTTGATGGGTGTAAGTTTGAGCTTCCACCCCAAACGGGTCCTAAATTTTGAATTTGATCAAATTATATCAAAATAAAAATATCTAACACTAATTATTAATTTAATTTTTTATAACCTTTTTTTTTATTTTTAATTAACTTTTCGTTAGTAGAATTTTCGCTTTTTTTTTTTTCTTTACTTTTCTTTTCAGAAAAGAAAGAAATATGTTTGGCCTTTCGGTTTTCTTGGATGTTGGAGTTCACAAAAAAGTTCATTGCAGTGTTGGTTGGTTCAAAAAGTTAACATCGTAAAAGTAATTAGTTCAAAAAAAAAAAAAAATTGGTTCAAAAGTTGTTCTTCTTTTTTCATTTCATGCACAGGAGCGTATTTAATTTGACTGACATAATTTGGCTACTTTCAGGGCCTTTAAAAGAGGAAAATAGATTGTTGGTGAATTCTCAAATTGCCCTTCATAATATTTGTAGTAAAAATAGGTCGGATTTTGTTTGCATTGCCGAGCCATGGGTGTCTGTTGATAAGGTTCCGTTGAATTTTTGGAGATATCTTGGTCTTACTCATATTGCTTCTAATATTAGGGATAATAAAATCTCGAACATCTGGTTGTTTGCTTTCAATAATTTAGATCAATTTAATGATATTGATGTGGATTTTAAAGAAGAAACGGTGAATTTTATTCGTAACATTTATATTACGGATCATGTTCTTCGAAACCTTAATTCTAATTTTATTGTTATGATTCTTAAGATTAAAGATGCATTACTTACTGAGTCTTTTCGGCCAATTGTGCTTGGTAACTTTTTATTTAAAGTTATTACCAAGATCATAGCTGACAGGTTGGGACAAATCGCTAAACGTATTGTCTCTCCAAACCAGTTTGGTTTCATTCCTACCAGACAGATTCAAGATTGCATTCCTACCAAACGTATTCTGCTTTTCTTCAATGACTTTGGATTCTCTAGCTTGTATTTTCCTGAAAAATAAGTATACAAAAGATTTTCGGCATGCCAAGGAAGGACCAGTTTTGTCATCGATTTGGCCGATGGTTAGGAATTATAACAAGGAGCTAGTTGATGAGAGCATTTGGATTGTGGGCAACCAGTCTAAGGTTAATTATTGGAAAGCTAATTGGATTGGTTATCCAATTGTCTCCAAAATTAACGCACCTGACAATATTCCTATCAATGTTTTGGTGGGTAATTTCATTCATGATAATAGATGGAAATTGCCTCAATCATTCTATGATGCTTTTCCCAACATTGTCAATGATATACGAAACGTTTCAATTGCTGAGAAGACTGCAGATGAGCTTAGATGGAGACATTGTGCAGACGGTTTGCCAAAAGTCTAGGATTTCTATGGGTTTGTTCGGCCTAGACGTGCTACAATGAGTTGGGGTGACAAAATCTAGAGGAATTAGATCCAACCGAGAAGATCTTTGACTCTTTAGAAAGTCATTCACAACAAACTACCAATGGAAAAAACGTTTCAAATAAAAGGGTTTTCTATCCCTTCTTGCTGCCGATTGTGCTTCAAAGCGGAAGAAACTATTGTCCACCTCTTCTTCCAATGCAACTTTGCCCAAGCTATTTGGAGTCGTCTTGAATAGATTTTTCATGTCAAAATTTGCAGAGATAATATTAGAGATCTTCTGGATTCTGTATTCAAATGTCACATGAGCAAACAAGTTTTCAATCTTTGGATATCAGGAGTAATCTCAGTGTTTTGGTTGACTTGGAAAAAACGTAATGAAACAATTTTTCAAGACAAAACTACTAGCACACAAAAGGCTTTGCTTTCTTTTTGACATTGCATAAAAGAAGCGGATGCTCTTGATACTGGAACTATGCACAATTCTGTGTCGGACTTATTGATTCTCAAGATGTTTCAGGTACCGAACAAGCCTACTAAAGCTCCCGAGATCATTGAAGTTCAATGGGTTCCACCACCCTTGAATTAGCTGAAAGTTAATATAGACAGCGCCGCAAATGAATCTCCTGGAATGACAGGTTGTGGGGGAATGTTTCGTACTTATAGAGGATTTTGTAAGGGTTGCTTTTCTGTTCCTCTGGGTGTTTTATTTGCTTATGAAGTGGAATTGATGGGGGTTATTTGCATTGTGGAATACGCTAAGCAACATCATTGGAACTACCTCTGGCTAGATTGTGATTCAGTATATGTGGTTAATCTCATCAAACCAAAAAGTAGGATGGTACCATGATGTTTTCTAGCTCGTTGGAATCAAGCAATCAATTATTTGGAATCCAAAACTTATTGTGTTTCGCACATTTTAAGGGAAGGAAATCATGTTGCAGACAAGCTGGCAGCTCAAGCTGTGCATATGACACAACCGTCATGGTGGTTTAATGCTCCTCAATTTGATGCTGCAGTGGCAAAGGATATGGCTGGTCTTCCTTGCTATACATTTTGCAATTAGTTTCTTGTTGAGATTGCATTTTTTCCTTTGGAATAACCCATTAGTTGTATCTAGCCGACCAATTCATTTTGGTAAATATGTACTCTTTTTTCTCTCTAGGTTTTTCCCTTTGGGTTTTGCCTAGAAGATTTTTAACGAGGAATATTTGAAGGCTTCTCTCAAGGAGAGAGTTTAAACTTTATTCTATGAGACTATCTTCCGGTTTGTCTTTTCTGGGCTTTTAAGTCTAGTTGTTTTTATTTTAGGTTTTCATGTTCCCTTTCATTTCAGACTCTTTTGTAATTTTCTTTTATTAATGATATTTTTAGAGTGATAGAAAAGTGATGAGGGTACTAAAGGGGTACTAACCTGATCAGGATATCTTGGTAGGATATCTTGGTACACCTGTTTATTTTTATCCTCTATGTTTATTCAAAATATATATATATATAATTAATTTAACAGGTAAACTTATTATTATTATTATTATTATTATTATTATTTGCAATTAACACAAAATTGGTAATTTACCCTTAAGGTTGTCGGTCCAAAATTTTCCAGTGATTTAGGCGATTCTGTGGCGGGTTTGTCATAATTGACTTAATCATTGGTTTCTCCGAAATCCTAAATCCTTATTTTTTGTTTGTTTGTTCTGACCTCCTTACTATTTCCTAGTATTTGTCGGATCTGTGTTATAATTGTTTTGTATGATGTATTTCACTAGTTTTCTTTTCAAAAACAAAAACAAAACAAAACAAAAAATTGCACTAGTTTTTATATTTTTCTCGAGTTCAAAATATATATATGGTGTTGGATTAAAGGCGAGTCCAATTTTAGAGTAATTGGAGTTTACTATTTAGAACAACCTAAACGTGACGTTCATTCTCAAACAAAAGTCTTTAGACGTTCTTTTAATTTATTTAATTTTTCTTTTTTTTTTTGGAAAAAAAAAAAAAAAGCAAGCTGGTCGACCACTACAATGCATCTTCCTAGAACCTTACTTATACTCCTTGAAACTTGAGTACGTTATTGAAAAATTAATGCAAAAAACTGGGCGGATTCAATACATATTTCAACGGAGATGTACACTAACTTTAAAAAAAAATATATATATATATATATATATCAAAGTGTAAAAATTAAAAGGTAAAATCTTAATAGGGCTAAGTGAAAATTTTAATTTTTTGGTAAGAAAGATAAAAAAAATAATGAAATTTTTGGTGTGAAATTAATTTTAATGAGGGTTATACAAGAATTTTTATTTTTATTTTATGTAAAATAGAAAAACTATAAATTTTAAGATAGAAATTAAAGAAAAAAAAATTCAATGGGCTACAAATCCGCCGCTAAAGACATGCGTGAATTCCTCATTGATTGGAGCATTTGAAGTTCAATATTGTATTCATGAACAAATAAAAATTTTGTTGACCTACATCAAAACCTTGCCAATCTTGTATTTGAAGGCATAGCTTGGCAGTCTATACATGACTTTGTAGAGCTCAAATCCATCTTCGAATCTTTTTTTTTTTTTTTTTTTGGTAACAAAATCGTTATCATATTTTTCTCTAAAAAAATGTTTTTAATATTCTATTATACGGCTAATAATTATGTGGTTGGGTATATATGTATGTTAATTGATAGGACATAGTTATGAATGAACAGATGTTTATCAAATCTCATAAACTGTCAGACTGCTTTTAAATATGAATTGATATATTATATCTATATGATAATTTATAATTGTATATATACTCACACATATATATATATATATATATTTTTTATTGAGATATATTAATAATTACATAGCAATGCCACATTGGATAAATATCGAAATTACAATTAATCTAATTTTAGAGAGGATCCATCTACTCGATTGTCACTTAAGGTAATTTGCCTCATTAGTCGAGCAAATTATATTATCTCCATAATACGATCAGGTGAATAGCAATATCTGTATAAATAAATCTACACATACATTTATATATATATATATATATACGTGTGGTTATATATACAGAGAAGTATATTCGATGTGCACATGTTGGAGATGATATAATATAGCGATCAATGATGAGACTGAAGAAGGTTGGTTGGGCTTTGTTTTTGCTAATTTAATCATTGGTAAAAGCATATTCTTTGATAATCATTTATCAAAATTGTTTAGATGCATGGTTTCAGATTCCAGTCAAAGATCATTTATAATCTGTTTGCATCAAAACTTGTGCATTGCATTGGGCAGAAGAAATTTTTTGTTTATATATATATATATATATATAGTTTCAGATTTAATCGTCCTAATAATCCTTGCTTAGGGTTTATTAATTAATTTAGTATATTTGTCTTGTTCTTCCTGGTTCATTAATGCAATTGGACTGCTTTGCCTAGGATGCATGATGGCAAATGTCCACGAAATTTTCGAAATTTACACCAAAATTTTTAGTTTTAAATAGATATGGAAATGTATCTTTTAATAGTAAAATAATTTCTATCAAAATATTAGGAATTATCCATAGATGTTGATTCAAGTATCATTATCAGTAAAAACCTAGTGCAATTTGTATTGAATAATGGCAAAATTTCAGAAATATTGATGAAAATTTGGTTAGAATTTTGGATTTTGTCTTCTACTAAACTTTCTAAATATGTTATAATTTGTCTTCCTGAAAAAACAGTAGGAAGAGATTAACGGACCTATATATATGTGGCATGTTCACAACTATATTCAGCATTATTCAAATAACATGTCATGACATCAATATTACTTGAATTAGGATAACATTCCAATCATATTTGAATCTAATCGGACTTACTTTTGATATTCAGATTTGTAAGATATACGAAGTTTCTCATGTAAAACTTATGTATTTATGTATTTTTTTACTATTATGTTATCCTAAAATGTCATAGATATGTTTTAAAGTAAATTTTTGCTTTGATATTTGCTAATATCTTCGATATCTATAAAACCGGGGTACCATTATTTCCATCAATATCAATATTGTTATCCTTGCTTAATGGGATGGAAAACAATGCTCTTTTTTTCTTTTTCTTTTTTTAAGGGGAATATACTCTTTTTTATTTTTCGCTGAAAATACATTTGTAAATTTACATCTTTAACTTTTATTTTCATTTAATAAATAATACATTATATATAAGATAATTGATTATTCAAATTAATGTTTAAAACTACATTCAAAACGTAACACTTCAGCAAATCGTTCAAGGATAAAAACAGAAATAGACGAAAGAGACATTTTGAAGAGCTCTCTATGAATAAGGGGCTATTTATTGAATGGTTCTAGCTAAACAATTGTGGGACTTTCCGAAAAACGGTCCATAATCCAAGAAATATTATAAAATGAATCGTAAAAGTTTAATTAGGATTTAGTAAACTTTATTATTTTTTTGTTATTTTTTTCCGGAGATTTAAAAAAAAAAAATTTGACCCGTTAAGCACTCTAAAATTTTATGTCATTGAATATTAACTGAAAAAGTCATAAATTTTAAATTTTTTTTATTGCTTGAAAGCATAAACAACTTCAATACCTAACAAGTCTGTCCATCTGGAATTACACTTTTATCACATTCACATTAGTCATAACGCTCTGGTTACAAATTTCAACGGACAAAAAGTTTACTTATTATGGGTTGTGAACAATAAATTCTGTTTCATAAAGCACTAAGTTAGTAGATACAAATAAATACAATTAAAGATTAAAGTCACGGACGAGCCAATTACAAAAGTGGCAATTTTATTCATTAATTATTCATCGTATTAGGTGCTACTATTTACAAGGTTTTCTTAGGATAAAAATGATGATGATATTGATGTTGTTTTTTTTTTTTTTTTGGGGGGGGACATTTTCCCCCAAATGTTTCAGTCTTTGATAATATATCTTCAAATTTTTAATTTTGATAATTTATCTCTAATATTTTAAATTGTTATAATAACGTATTTCATTTTGCTTATTTTCGCATTGAATTTGTTACAAAAAGCCCACATGCATTTTATATGAAGGAAGGAAAATCTCTTATCCAATAAAAAAATTTCATATCTAATCCAAACCTTAATGCAAATCTTCTAACTTCAAATCATTAATTTAATGAAAGTTAATAGAACTAGGCACATTGCAGTAATTGTAGTAATTTAAAAAGTTCGGAGATAAAAGGGCAAAATTGTTTGTTCGTTATTTATTATTATTATTATTTTTTTTTTTTTTTTTTTTTTGTGGAATTTGGGGGTGGGAGATTAGAACTATGCACCTTATGGTGCGGTCAGGTATGGTATTATTGTTAAGCTACGCTTATGCATGTATTTTAAAACGTGAAAATAAAAATGTTTATTGAATAGCATTGCAAAGCAACTGCTTTGAAATGTAAATGCTTTGAAAACGAAAACGAAAACATGAAAAGATGGTGAGAATGGTTTTTGTGAATGAAATGAAAAAAAGGGTTAAAAGTTGTTTTCTCATTTCCATTTTCATTTTTTAGTCTATATAACTTAGCTTATGTTTTCGGGAATATACCCAAACACAATTCGCTTCTTTCTTATATCTAAATTCATCTCTCTATAAACATAACCAAATATAATTTTAAAAATAATCTCCTTGTTATTTTCATATATATTAAAAACAAAATATTTTTTTAAAGAAACATAAAAACAATATCAAACCCCAGTTTGAAAAGAAAATTTTGAAAAGGCGAAAGGTTTGGAATGCAACCATACCAAAACCTAAAAAGTACCTTTTAACTCAATATATGTGGTCAAATATGGAGTGGTGCTTTCGCAAAGGCTGGTAAATGTTGCATTCATAATCTAAACCCTTTTTTTCTATCTTTTGACTTTTTTGGTTTTCACATTTCTCACAACCACCTGTAGTCATGTTGGAGGATAATTCTTTAGAAAAGCTTAAGGGGAATTCCAAGATACCTAGTTATAAAAATACCATATTGATAGCTGTGTTTTAATCATACATCTGTATCAAGTTGGATTAATTTCATGAATTCCCTTAATCATACACTCTTTTCAACTTGCATCTCGAAAACCCCTTCCGTCAATTTCTGTTCATAAACTAAATAAATTTGCTGACGCAACACAAACTGTGATTTCAAAGTTTCCCGCAAATTATTGATTTTAAGTCAACTTACCTCCTAATTTTTTAAAAGTGATTATTACATTTCCTCAATTACAAAACATCTACTTTGTTTAAATCTATCTATAAATTAATAAGGTGACTATCATGTCATGTTTAAAATAAGATAACGAAAGATCATTTTATAAATTTTTCTTGAATAAATAAATTCAAAAATAAGATTTTGATAAGGCTCTATTTTTAACCGTTCATGTCTTTATTAGATTTTGTTAATTTTTATACGTTTCTTTATATTATTATTTATTATTATTATGATTTTATTATGATTGACAAACGTGCATCAGACATTGCTAACATGTATCAGACAATGACAAACGTATCCATCAGGGTAGAAAACTCCCTCTTTATTTTCCATGGCTTCATTTAGTTACAAGGGGTTTTGCTTGTATTGTTGAAAATCAATAAGAAACATATATATATATATATATATATATATATATAACACTATATGTCAACGGCGTGATCCATTTTCTGTCTAAAGCTGTCGGATAAGCATAAGATGCTCTGAGTACTTGATTTCCTATGATGAAGTTTTCCACAAAGTTAATTTGATCAGCACAAAAGAAATAAAAAGAAATAAAAAATAATAAGGGTTTTCCAGCAGAGTTTCCTTTAAAGTTAATTTTCTTTTTCAACATTTTCCTCTCAAATTTGCATCATTTCATTGCCTTCCGAGTCATATATATATATATATATATATATATATATAGTAAGAACATGTGGTGCTGGTGGGTCCCGGTAATTGTAAATTTGCATATATAGCTTCCATTTAGTTGTAATACCAAAATTAGATTTAAAAACAGAAATCAAATTAAATTCAACCTGAAGCTTAGAAGAAATTATTCACGTAATGATGACATTACATTCATATCTATTTGTACTGTTTATTATTATTATATTTTTACGGCTAATTTTGACCTATGAACAAGAAAGAATCATCATCAATGATATTTCATCTTTCTATCTTTTTCGTTTACAATTTAATATTCGAGAACCACCAATAAAACGATAGTGATCCAACCAATATTCCGGTCAAATCATGTAAAAATATTAATGCCACTTTCTTAGAGGCTTATTCATGTGAAATTGGAAACATAGAAGAGTAAGATTAAAAATGTTATCTTAGAAATATTTAGAAAAAAAAAATTACAAGTGCATACGAATCGTAATCTTCCATTTAAAATCCATCCAATGCCCCTTTCTCATACTTAGTGATGGAGCCATAAATTTTTTTCAAGATAATGTGAATTAAATAAAAAAATTTAAACTAAAGCTACAACGCTAAAATATTTTATCAACATTTATATATTTGTATCTTTGGTTTTTTGTTTTCTAAATGAACTAAATTTGTAATAAAGTTTAATTCAATTTTAAAGTTTAGAGTTCAAGAATTGTGAATTTATGTAATAATATAGTTGATTTTGATTCGTTTGGAATACTAAAATTTAAATGTGAATAAAAAATAGGGTTATATATATATATATATATATATAACTTCGGAGGGCAAAAAGGAAAATTTTAAGAATCCGGGGGGCATATTCCGACCCGGGGCTAATATCCCTCCGCCACTGCTCATACTATTAGACCTAAGGGCCTCAGGTGCTTAAGAATCATCTTGCTTATAACAGAGACATGTCAATTTAATGATGATCTTTCCATATCAGTGGGAGCACTAATTAAGGAGATATTATTCTTAATCACGTATGCCATATAATCGTGTTTTATTGATACAACCGATTAATTAAAATTTGATATTTAATTACTTTATTTATGTCATCATTTATGTTTTAAGTTTTTATTAAGCTATTTTTAATTTTTAATTTTATTTTATACTGGTGTTAACACACAAAATATGTGAAAGGTATATATAATACCAAAATCAAGCTATCATCTTAAACTCTCAATGTTGCTTTTTGGTTTTTTTTCGACGGAGGAAAACATAGAACACGATCAAACTTGCTAAGCAATAATCATTTAAGATGAAAAAAAAAAGAAAAAAAAAGAAAGCTTGACAAGTCACCATCATAGTATTGTCCCGTACGGCAAATGACTAATATCGAAACAAAATTCAATATCTCAATGCAGAGTTAATTAACAAAATTATATTTTTCATAGTAATTAACAAAATGATGTTAGCAGATAGTTTTGTTTGTAAAACGAGTTTCTTAATATATATATATATATATATATTAATAAGACGACAATATCATATCTTAATTTTACACCCCGCATCTTATTTTGCTGATTTCACTTTTAGAGATTGTCACTATTATTAAGTTATGAATCTTAATAAATGTCTTATGTAGAGATACTACGCTGAGTGGTCTTCATGATATGGTCATTGATGGGGTTGAAAGGGAGACGAGAAGCCCTTGCACAAAAGTCCTCTCGAGGATTTTACACTTATAATTTTATTGGCTTTTCTTTATAAATATATAAGGGACACCGTTGTTAGAAGTTTATTATGAGAGAGATTAAGAAAAAAACACATAAGTTAAAAGTTTGTGAGTTTTTTCTTGTTAATTTCTTGATTATCATTATGAATTGTTACAACAAATGTAAAAATATTATGTACCCTTATATGTTATTCTCAACTATGATTTTATTATTTTCAATTATACAAACTTTAACTGTCTAAATTTAATAGTTATAGCAAAGTCTTTTATGGATATAGATTATCACAAAACAATTTATTAAAAAAAAAAAAACCCACAAAACAAAACAACAAAAAAAAGGTGTCATATATTAAGTATTTAGTAGGGGACAAAGTATAATGAGTTTCCACAATTTCGGCAAGTTGGGCATATAATAACTTTTAGCGCCGACTGGAAGCGGCACGCGGAAACTGTTGAGCTGAGCAGCGCACACGGAATACACACACAAATTCATCAAAACGACGACAACTACACATTCATTTCACCTGTCTTAATATATAAATATATATATATATATGGAGTGACTATTATACGAAATTCTCTCCGTACAACATTTTAAATTTTTTCAACATGTATTACGTGACAAATTTTTAAATTAAAAGTTATTATATTATAAAATTCTAAATAAAAAAATTATAAGTTTTTAAATAATAAATTACAAGTATCAGACCGAATATAAAACTTTTACATATGCAAAATATTTATTTTCACATATTATTTAAATTACTTAATTAGTATAATATATTATAAATGATGTATAGAGAAGGTACCACATAACAGAGGCTCCCCATTGTCATATATGCTCTTTTGTGGTGACAGGCCACTTTAGATTTTCCCCAACTAGGTGGGCTTAGTTGGACCACTAGTCCACTAAACTTTAATAAATAATGGGAAATACCCTTTTGGAATAATATATTCTAATAGCATGATTGTCGTTTTGACCATTATGGTATCCACTACTTTTATGTATGTCAATTTGTGTTGTCGCATTGGGTTTCGTTTGGTTTGATTGAATCGGTACGGGCTTTTTTTTTTTTTTTTTTGGGTGGCTAAAAGTTGTTGTTTCTGAAACAGCACCTCCACTTAGCAAGGTTCTGTTTGTTTGTTTGTTTGTTTGGATGGAGGGGAAACAAATAAAAAGGAATCACTGTTCCAGCGCATTCTCTCTGTCGTCGATCGTCTCTGTTTGCGTGCTTGTAGATTATATGCTTGATGTGTGTGTGTATATATATATATATATATATATATATATGATGTATGACATATTATAGAATTAAATGTTATGAGATAAATTATTTATTTAGTCTCTAAATTTTTAAATTTAGATAATTTTGAGTTAACTTTCTTTTTTTCATAATTTGAATTATCATATATATTATTGAAATATTAATATAATAATTATTTTTAATAAATTTTTATTTTAATAATTTGGTTAAAAAATAATATTAATTTATTTATTTTATCTAAAAATTAATAAAAATAATATTGTTGTTACATTTATATAATTTATAATCATTTCAGTTATTAAAAAAAAAACAAAGATCAAAGTTATACAAATTTAGAAGTTTAGAAACCATCTTAATAACTTATCTTTTCAAAAAAAAAATCAATAAAATCGTAAAAATATTAATAGTAAATAAATAGGATTACATATGAGTAATAATGATTTTTTTAAATTTAAAAGTCGTATGTTTGCTTTCAGCGTCTGCAGTATTTATAATGAAAATGAAGTAATCACACTCCTTTAATACTCACTGTGTTATTTCTAAGTCGGCGCTCTAAGTATTTATATATAAGTATATATATATATATATGGAGGAGGATAACTGATAAAATCAATTTACATGTTATCTCTATATATCATCACTCTAAGATATGGTATGTGATGTTTTATAGAAGGCTAATGGTCTTACAACTGCTTTTTCTTTTTTTTTTTATTTAATGGGTAGGCTCCAAGTTGGCTTGAAGTGTTTTGTTTTTGGAACATTATCAGATGGCTTTTTTTTTTTTTTTTTTTTTCTTTTTTTTAATTTTTATGTTTATCAGATGGCTGCTTGTCAACTCTGATGTGCTTCTTGAACCAATAATTTATTATAAGATTTTTCTATTTGATTTTCAAAGTTTTCTATTGGCTAAAAAAACCTAATATTTATGTCTCCAAAATCCTATGTTGATATTTAAATTCAATAAAATTTCCGACTAATAAATATCAACAAACCATCTAAATTGTTACGTGGTTGCAAATTTTGCTTCCACACTTCAATAACGAGGTCTTGGGTTAGAAGGAAATGGTATTAACTTGAGCTAGCAATTGACTGTAAAATTAAAAAAAATAAAAAAAAGAGAGAAAAATACAAATAGATTAACTAAGATAATAATATCTGTTATACATCTTTCACGGAAAGTATCGTAATAAAACTAACACGAACCGTAGATTAATCGATGACAATTATAATAAAAAGAAGATAATTGACTGTTTCACAAGTTACTCGGAATTGTTCTTATCACAATTTCTTTCGGATTAGGATCTCTCAATAAAAAAATCATAATGAAGTGTTTTTTGGAGCATGATAGAAGTCAAGGACATTTGTTTTTATTATGAAGAGGCATGGAAGTGATGCCATATATGTTATGGGTGATATATGGTCCTATAGAGTTGGAAATATTTTCTCATCAATTTTTTTTTTTTTTTTAAACTTATCTCTGGTCGACACTAAACTATTCACTCAAATGAATGGACCAAAGCACAACACAAAAAGATAGCTACCTTTAGCTATAAAGATTCCGGTACTCACAAGTCGCTATCATCCTTTTTAATTAGTGCATATCTTGAGAGCAAAAAAAGTAAATAATAAAATAATAGAATAAAATAGTGCATCTCTATTACGATATTAATTTGTTGGGACTAGTGTTAAATTTTGACATTTTCAATGAAAGTAACACTCTTTTTAGTTTTAAATTTGAAAATGACTATGATGAAAAATTTAGCCACAAATCTTTGGTTTTCAGGTATAATTAATTGATGTGTTAATTTTTTATTTAATTATTTATTAAATATTTTGAAATTAACAATTTACTTTTTCGATTTTAATAATATGAATATAATATTTGAAATAATATTATGTATTAAAATATTAAATAAACTAACATATCAGACATGTATTTTTCGTATTCTTCAAAATCATACATAGTGTTGATATTGACATAAAATAAGAGGTGTTACTACCCGAAAAATGGGGGTCTTTACAGTGAGAGGTTTCCCCAAAAACAAATCTTGTTTACCAAACTTTCAATCATTACCCAATGCATCATATTGCTTTGCGGACAATTTTTAAGATATTATGGTTCTAGATTGTTCTTCTTGACATGAATTATGCTTCATATATAATATGTGGTCAAAATGATGTCACATTAATTAGCAATAAGAGAAAAAAAATAGCTATTATAATTATTCGGATTTTTTTTTTTTTTTTTGAAAGAGAGGATTGAGTATTCACACTTTACAATTTTACATCTTATGCTGAGAAGGAATTTTCTATTTATTACATGGCTCTTTTTTTCTTTTTCTTTTTTTTCTTTTTCTTTTTAATCTATCAAGGAAAGTCTGCTATTACACTTTAAACTGATGTTATCCTTTCATCGTTACTAATTGAATCTCCACCATGGCTTTTGCAGATGGTAAAATCTACGACCGATTTGTATTGAAGATCAATGACCTGTTTAGTGTTGATAGTTAGTGTGATTCATCGCTTAGAGTTGATCTAGCGTATTTGCGTTTGAACAAAGAGATAAAGTGCATAAAATAAATAAAAAACACAGATTTTTATAGAGGTTTACTCTCAAAGTGAGAGCTAGTCCTTAATGGTGGTGGGGAGATATCAGCTAGGGAATTTGGAATTTAGAGAGATAATCTAGAAAATAAAGAGTAATGGCTCCAAAGTGTAGTGAATCCTCCTCGGGCATGTAATGAAACTCCTTATTTATAGGAGGTGATTGTTGACTTTGGTTGCCCAGTTAGTGCAGAATAGGTCTTAATTGCTGATGTGAAGTTGCCTTTTCTGATCATAGTTGATTTTTTGGCAAGCTTCTTAGAAATAGGCAACTGACCATTTTGGCTGATTCTTGACTTGATTACGCGAGATATATGTTTGATCCTTGGGCAAGACTGAATCTGAAAGTTTCTTGATCTGATTAAGCTTTAATTTCGGAACGGTGCTCAGATTGACTCGACGAGTTGACCTGGCGACTCGATCTATTGAGTCGATCTCGCTCTCGGGTTGATTTGGCCCTCAAGTCGCTTTGGTTGGTGAGCTGATCTGCGTTTTATTCCAACTGGTTCTTGTCTTCTTGTTGTCATTGAATTGATGTCAATCAAATTGAAGTCGATGTCTATCGACTCAGGAGTCGAGCTTTCTTATTACTTGATATTGTTCATTTTTGAACTGATCCTTGATTTTCCAATGATCCGAATTGACATATGAGTGGTGAGAGAGGAAGTACGAATTTTAACCTCAACAGTTTCAAGAGAATCTAATTGAACAATAATTTAATAACATTTTAAAGTGGAAGAACCTAATGATAACTGCATGTGAACCATATATATGTATATATGTACACTATTAATACGTATTGATAGCGCCAGAGCTCTCTCTTTTTTTTTTTTCTTTTTTTTTTTTAATTCTGTGATGAAATTGGGTAGGAAATTTGAACATAGATTTACACTTTATGGCGCAATCAAAGGGGTGATATAAACTCTGCTTCTTTTCCCCTCTCTTTTGTTGGTCTACCAAGTGAAAAAAATATTTTCAACAGAAAGAGACCCCAATAGCCAAAAAAATCAACACAGATGGACATAAATATAGACCTTTTTCAACATTGCTTATTGTGAATAAAAAGTATCCATCTGGTAGATTTTTTATTGAACGAGGAGGAAATGTCAAGTATTAGTCCAATTGGATCATAGTATTTAACTTGTATAAGCCAAAGAAGAAGATGAAAAAGATGAAGAAAAAGAAGAAGAAGATGAAAAAGGTAAAGAAAAAGAAGAAGATGATGAAAAAGATGGAGCTAGCTCAGAAAACCGACAGGACTTTAGGGTTTTAAGTCCCAAATTCAAAACGCGTAGATTTTCTTTTAAATTAGGGTAAATTGATAATTTAGTACTTAAATTTTTAAAATTGTGCAACTTTATTCCTTGAGCTTTTTTTTGTAGCTATAATACCTCTAAACTTTTGACATGTTGCTATAATAGTCATTTACATTAATTTTTATATTGAATCTATTAGTAATTTAGTTTAGAAGTGGTGCTAACTACGAATTTTGTCAAAAATTTAATAGAAAGAACTAATGTAGCAATGTTTTAAATAGTTTATGGTCATTCCAGCTACAAAAAAATGAATAAGGAATGCCGTTAAATTATTGTAGCAACATTTTAATAGTTTAGGAGCATTACAACTACGAAAAAAAGTTTACGGACCAAAGTTGTACGAAGTTAAAAGTTCAGAGACCAATTTAGCAATTTACCCTTTAAATTAATAAAAGTGAGTATGCATAAGATTTTATACCTTTAAAAAAAAAAAAAAAAAAAGAAGAAATTTTACTAAAACTCACAACTCAGAAGTCAATTTAGTACTGTTAAACTAATTAAAATTTGTTTGTTAAAGTGACCATAGTCCAATAACGTTTCCCTTTTAACTACAAGCCAAAGCTTGCAGCTACAAAGTTAGAACGATAATAGAACATTCATTGGTACCAAGGGTCATTCAAGATAACAAATAGTAAAACATCTCGAGCTGAGCATCCAACTTATGAAACGGCCAAATCAAGTTAATTTTGTGTAGGATAACTTGGCCAAGTATAAAAATTTAGCATGTTATTAGATTACTGGTTCACATCTAAGTTTTTCATTTCAGTTTTTATCTTCTTCTAAAAGTCAATAAAAATTATGATTAGTTTTTGAAAAATCAATTAATTTCAACCTAAAATTTTTATCTTAAACCCTTGTTTCAAACGGAGCCTTAGAGTACTCATAGAGTAAACTATCATTATCAATACTTGTCGAGTCCCACATCAGCGGGGAGTGAGGGCATTGTGTAGTATATAAGTATCCATGAGTTATCTTTCAGTCAATAATTGTGAAAATTGTAACTTCGTAGGGTCTACTTATAGATCCACCTGGTTTATCTTCCTACTAAAGGTCCTTATGGTCGATATGTCCCGTAAAAATTTGTGTGTATACGCTTGCTGTGTATATCAAAAAAAAAAATATATATATATATATATCATCAACGATATTGTACATTTGTAAACACAAAAAAATATATTGGAATAAAAAAAATATACAAATATATCATATTGATTCCATAAAAACTTTACATGTTTGAGATTATCTTATCAAAAATCCTCATGTTGCACCCTTAAATTTCTCATACCACTGAATGTGGTGGCCTAGTAAATAGGATTATATCAAGTTTGAATCTGTAGTTTTTAATGTTCGAGTGCTAGATGACCAATTTGAGAGTCTTTTTTTTTTTGTTAAATAGAAATTTCCATTGAGAGATTAAAACGTAAAAACTTGCTTATATTAGTATAGTTCTTAATTTAGTATACATGGGAACACGTTTGTATGTATCTTGTCCATTTATATATTTTGTGGGATTAAGACGAAACGTTTCTCATTCGAAGGTAGAGTCTACCATTAGAGTTTTCAACAAACATTTCAAATACTGTTGTGCAGAATCTCTTTAACAACTCGTAAAAATATATGTTGGTAATGGTCGTCCCTATCAAGGTTTTTGGTACTCTACACAGAAGAAATTCTCCAAAACATAATCCAAACATTTTGCTCCAAATCACTGTGCTATTTTACTAAATGCTGACGGATATTTATAATCTTAACATTTATAAAAAAATCAAAAGTCGCTCTTTCCTTTTCAACACGTGTCAGGCCAAAGTTTTTTTGGCTTTCTTTTTTTTTTTTTCACTTATTTTATCATTTCTTGCTCTCTCTTCCTTCCTGTCTTTACCATTTATTAAAAGCGCCAATGATTTTTATGCAGTAATTTCGACAACTCTTATTTTGTTGCCATGTGTCACTCAGTTTTTTCTTTTTTCTTGTTTCTCCTTTATTTTTTCACTTACTTTCGGGTTCAGCAGGTTTTCTTTCTTTTTCCTTTATTATTATTATTATTTTTTTAAATTACGTTTTCTATGCATGCACTATCTATATTTTATTCTGTCAAAGAGTTATGATTAGCTACTTGAAGTGACTGATCAGAAGTGGCCCCATGCCATATCATTTTTTTTTTTTGTTTAAAACCTTTTAACGCTGTCCGCAACCCTTTTTTTTTTTTTTTTTTTTCCGTTTAAAAAAAAAAATAAGTTGGATGATTTATTTTACTCGCACAGTTTAATACATGGTGAATTTTTTTTATAGTAAAATAGAAGTTTATTATTTATTTAAATTATTTTTAATTATTTATATTATAATTTATTAATAATTAATTATGATTAATTATTGATTAATTATTTAAAAAATATATTTTTAATTAATTTTTAAAATTTCAATTATTTGTTAAAAAACTTCTCAAAACAATCTATTTACCCGTCTCTCTCTCTCTTCCCTTTCTTTCATCTTTAATAATGCAAAAGATTATTGAACTTCTACAATATTTTTAGCTACCCTATTTAATTATCACATGTCACTTTATATTAAAACAAATTATTTTTATTTTGGTTAAAAAAACAAATTCTTTTTATTTCTATCACAATATTAATATAGAATATTTTCATGTTATATTTTAATTATTCTTGTATGATTTACACAATATATGTATTATCGAATGATTTTTCGATGCGTGGATTGCGTGCTTAAATTAGTATTTGAAAATAAAAGTGATAAAAATTCAAGAGCACTTCCTTTTTAGTCTTAAAAAAAAAAAAAAAAAAAAAAAAAAAAAAAAACAATATGTAGATAATTGCAGGATGTGAGTAAGAGTTGAAGACAGCTAGCTTAGCCAGGTAGAAGGTGACAATGACAAAGCCCAAATGTATGCAGATAATTGCAGAAGGACAGAACAAGAGAAAGGGGTCCACTTTTGAACACAAGAGTCATTATCATTTTGCATTTGCCCCTTTACTCCTAAAGTTTTCAATTTGTTTCCCTTTTAATCATCTCTGTTCGAATTTCCTTTGAAAACAAAATATAATGAGGAGGTCAAGTTGCATTACCTGGTGTTTGTTCATTTGTTTTTAATTAATATTCTAACTGGAAAGATTAAGTGAGATTAATCTTCTTTAATTCTTATGAAAAGTTTTAAATGGGGCAAAGTGAGTTTAAAAAGCTTAAGTGACAACATCATAATTCTAGAAGTTTAAAAGATTAAATGAGAATGGCATTTAAATTGAGACTTTATAAGTACGATTAATCCAAATAAAAAATTATAAACGTACCAATGACTACTTGATCAAGCTATATGGGGAAAGGTGGAGTGAGACAGTTTTAAAAGGGAATGGGTTCGATTCCAGATTATATAAATAAAATTTTGTAAAAGAATAAAAAATATTTAAGATAATATCTTCAAGTGAAGATGTCATATTAGTGTTTGAAGAATTATATGATAGGGTAAAAAATAAGAATATTTTATAATAGGATGTTTCTATTAGAAATTCATGTTTTTAAACACTATAGATCTAACTAGGTAAATTCCCGTGCTATGCACAGGAATCAGGAATGCAACAGAAAAAATAAAAAAAATAATTAAATATTATACAATAAAAATAATTATTTAAGATGAATAATATTATTATAATAATTATATTGTTTCAGTATTTGTTATTACAATATTAGAATATTTACATTCAAATTTATATTATTCTTCAGTTTAGTAGTTTAAATTATTCCTTATTCATATAGTCGAATAGTTATTAAGTTTTTTATATAGTTTTTTTTTTTTGCTGTTACTAATATTTTGATTTTGATGCAATTTTACGTTGTTACATGATTATGAAAATGTCTATGTGAATAATTTGTCAGAACAATTTAAGAAATATGATAAATCTTCTAAGGTAAAATTTATTATCGTACTACAATACAACATAGTATAAAAAAATAAATCATTGAATAAAAATTACAAAAATTACAAAACTCAAAAAATTAAAGTATAGATTAAAAATTACAAACATTTATAAGTATAAAGACATTTATACACATAAATTCTCCTATTAAATCTAAATAATTTACAATCTGCAAAAAAAAAAAAACCCCCTCAGCTAATGAAAATGGTGGGAAAAAGTTGGGTGAAATCAGTAGAACAAAATAATGAACAAAAAATATAATAACATGGCAACATAATAGAAATCATAAATGAACATTCAAAATACATAATTTAGTAAAATAAATATAAAAAAAAACATAAACATACCTAAATTTTCTATTTGTCATATTCGAACGAAAGAAAAAAATCCAATCAACATTACATTACATGCATATACTAAAAAATGATCAGACATTAACAAAACAATAAGAGAGAGACGAAAAAAAAAAAAAAAGGAAAATAAGATATGAAAAACCAAGAAGCCAAAAAAAAAAAAGTTTACCAATGAACATGAGATACACATGCTAAAAAATGATGAAAGATCAACAGAAAAACCAGGGGAAGGAACAAAAGTAAGAAATCAAAAAAAAAAAATGCAAATTCGAAAATTTTAAAAAAAATTCGAGACCAACAAATAGAGAAGAAACAAAAACACAAAAAATATCAAAAACACAAAAAAACTTGAATATCAAAATCCAGAATTTTATTCGGGAGGGAAAAATTTTCATCATATTCCGGCCAAAAATTAAAATCCGATCAATATTACATGCATATACTAAAAAATGAAGAAAAATTAAGAGAGAAATAAGATAAAAACAGAAAGAGGAAAAATTAAGAAAATAACAAAAAAAAAAAAATTCAAAAATCCAAAAAAAAAAAAAAAAAACCCATCAATATTACATACACATACTCAAAAATAGTCAAAGATCAATGGAAAAGGGAGGAGAAGAAACAAAAATAACAAATCCGAGCGAAAAAATTTCCAGAACCAAAAATCGGGAAAAAAAAAAAAAAACCCTAAAACAACAAATAGATAATAAAAAAAAATATAACCATATTCCGGCCACACAAAAAAATTCCTATCCACATTACATACAAATACCGGAAAATGATCAAAAATTAAGAAAAAAATAAGAGGAACAAAAGAAAGAGAAAAAATTGAAAAAAAAATATGAAAATTCGAAAACCCAAAAAAAGAAGAAAAAAAACCCCATCAACATTAGATAAAAATACTCAAGAAAAAGAAAGAGAGAGCCTGCGAGAAAGAGAGAAAGGCAAAAAAAAAAAAAAAAGAGCATTTGATGTAAGGGAAAAGAAAGCAAACGGCAGCAGAGAGAGAAAAAGGAAGTTGAAAAGAGGAAGAGAGAGAAAGGGCGCGAGAGAGAGAGAGAGAGAGAGAGAAAAGATAAAAAAATTTACACTTCCAAAAAAAACAGAGCAATGCAGAAAGAGAAAGCAAACGGCAGAAGAGAAAGAAAAAGGAAGGTGAAAAGCATAGGAGAGAGAAAGGCAGCGAGAGAGAGAGAGAGAAGAAAAAAAAAATTGAGACTCCCAAAAAACAACATCGTCAGCAGAGAGAGAAAGAGAGAACTGAAAAGTTAAATTTGAGGGGCAAAAAAGGCAACACACTGTACACAAAGAAGCTGCAAGTAAATTTTGAGGGGCAAAACCGTCCAACGTACAGAAACTTCAGTCAACGCCCGTCAACCCCATCGCTTTAGTTATATATATAATGTTTTAAAACATAACCATACAATTAAAGTATTTTTCATTTCCTATTGTAGAATTCTAATATTATATATATATATATATATATATGCCGTAATATATAGTCTTTTAAGTTGTTAAATTTCATAAGTTTCAAATTTGTCGTTTTTTTTTTTTTATATGAAATGATACGATTTAATTTTGGCGTAAGACATTGATTTAAAAACTGTGGCGTAACAATAGAGTATCTTTATACCATTCCAAATAAGGAAAAGCAAGACAGATTTTTCTCAAAATTCCATTAATCAAGTCTATTCCAGCATAAAAAAAATTCCCAATAATTCTCTTTCAGTTTGTTCTGGTTCTCAGTCTCATCATTGCTATTGCCACTTTGAGTGCTTTATCTTTATCCTTGTAAGATTATCTCCATGGTTTTCTCTTTGGAGACTCAAAATAAACACAAGTTTTGTGCAGAAAAATTATGTTGATATCCCTCAGTATCAAAATTTGAGTCATCCTTATTTCCAAAAAAAAGGAAAAAAAAAAAAATTTGAGTCAACAAGAAGAAGAATACAAGGAGGAACATCTTCTAAACCAGAAAACAAATTCAATAGCAGTAGAAGTCATTTTGGCTAGTTCGCGGGCTACTCTACTCCCAGAACGGGGAACGAAACAACAAGAACCGCCTCCAGCTTAATCTCCGCAACATGGCGATATCGTGAATCAGCGGTCCTTGTGCAGCAAAAGAAGAATCTTTCGGATTCAGCGGAAGGATTGGTTAAAGGGAATCACTCTCACCAGCTTTAATGTGCAAACCAGCAAAGATGACTGCTCCAACTCCGAAATGACCGCCCCAAACCGAGTTTTAGGCAACCCGAGGGCGCAGGAGACCTGAGTCTCCCTGCAGGAGCCATGATGGGAGTTTGCACCAGGCCATTAGCAGCCGCTACTTGAAACTGCGGCGGAAAAGAAGTCACTGAGCTATGGAATGGTCTGTGCTGAATGAGGCTTCTGGCCGTGAAAAGCACAGCATTTCCCTCATTCATTAACCAATGATGGAGATCATAATATTAATTAGTTTTAACATTCAATATTCATTTAATTATAGACTTATGGTAAGTTTTCGATCCTTATATTCTAGTTTTGCTATTTCTATCTCTTCCATCACGGTCCGACATCAATCAGAGATGGGATCGAAAACTCCTCAAATGCCGGCTTTTCTAATCTTATCATTGGAAGACATAAAAAATCTTCCAAGGAGCGAGCCTTAAAATCCGAAAACAAAGCCATAAAAAGCAGCAGGCTTATGAAAACTCGGTAGAAGCCTTGCAGGAGCACAGAGCATAGAAAATAGATTCTGCAGCAGATAAACATTCTGAACAAAAAAGGTCATGAAGATTACCTCGACGCACCCGATTAGTCACCACCGGGACCGTTCCCTGGAAGGACCTCCAAATGAAGATCTTCAAATTTGTTTGGAGTTTTCAAGCTGCAGAGAAAATTCCACCACAAAACAGTGCGTGCAATATATATGTGTATATATATAAATATATTTACAGAGAGAGAGAGAGAGAGAGAGAGGAAACAAGATCATTTCCATTCATTGAGCAATGCAAATCATGGCTGCAATGGCCAATGAGAGCCTGTACAATAAAAGGTTAGTTACAGGGTATACCCTTTTCACCTTCTAGTATTCAGAAATCTAAAAATTCCAATTTCTCTGCCTTTGAACTAACCGCAGGAAACATTTAAAGGAAATCATGAAACTATGGTAGCTTGAATCAAATACTTCAAGCAATATTCCTATACTTTGCATAATCTTCTTGAACAAAGCTTATTCGATTATCGGCATTCGAGGAAATAAACTCCACAGAACAATTCGGCAAAGAATCTGTAGGCAAAATAGTCATCTACATGTCTATTCACGAAGCTCTTGATCCTTAGAATCATCCGCACCCGAATGGTTCATGGAATTGGTATGGTCATCGGTGTCATCTGAGCGGAGTTCTGGAGCAATATCGATGTCAGTACCACATTCAGATGCTGAGCTCTCCTTCTCTGGGCAGTCCATTTGCACGAATTCAGCAACTTCACTGTTGTTATTTTCCGCCTCATGACTACTCCTACTTGACAATCCTAAGTCGTCTTTCTTCACAATGTTGAACAGAATCCCATTCTCGGTCCTTTCAGGCTGCAGAAGATCACCTTCAGAGACCATAATGCTTGATCCATTTGTGGGAACCCGGCCTCGGAAATCCCTCTGATCAAAGTCTATGCTTTCTGAACTTCTATCTGAAAGTGTCCCCCTAGGGCTATGGAAATAATCATTGTTACTTGCCATTTGTAGCGCCATCGAGTTGGGACTAATGAGCAAACCTCTGTTCAGCTCAACATCAATGTCCAAATTTTGGACAAAGTCGATGAACTTATTTGCGGAGGTCGTCCTCATCAATGGCCCCCCGGATCTCGTCCAAGAATGATGTAGATCAATGCTTTCTGTCTCACTATCACTGCCATCATGTACACTCCGGTGGGTTCGCAAGTTTTTACTGGAAGGTCCACCGGTGGTAGTTGCTCCATGATGGAATGAGGAAGCGACATCAGCAAGAAGGTAGTCTTCGAGAGAGCCAGTTGAATTCTCTCGAGCGATGCAGTTCCAAGAAGGAATCCTTCGAGAAGCATTGAATCTGACTGTGCTGCTTAGGCCATGAGAAGAAGCTGCAGTTCTCTCAGTGCTCCTTTTGAGTCTCCGCATGTGGTTGAGGATTGCAACACTCTCGTCAAGAGCAAGCTCAATACCACAGTTTGCTTTAATGGCGGAGAACTTCTCCCAAGTACACCTTCTCCCTTGGTTGGCCGCCTTCTGAAGCTCCAAATAGGACGGATTTTGGATAATCTTCGAGTACTGATCAAGTAACAAATGGCTGGTTAGTAACTACAGCAAGGGAGTATCTCAGAGTGTTCCAAGAACAAGAAAAACAAGAAGGCAAGAAATCTAAACTGAGCGAGACGTTGCAAACTGGCCCAATTCATATTGCGATCATAACCACGCTTTGACTTGATAGTTAATGTGTAACTCAAATAAAAACTTGTAAACTTCTTCATGTACCTGAGCAAGTGTGGCCGGCATGACAACCGTGACATCACCCTCCCAGTCTTGAGCAAATAGCTTGGCAAGTCCACCTAATGGAAAACCGAGTTCTAGTATCTGGCTGCACCTATGTTTCACCTCCATTTCAACAAGATGTGCGAGCTACACAGTTATGCAAGTGAATAGATTAATTTCCATCCGAAAATACATTTAGAGAGAAAATCAGGCCACAATGATTCATGACCAAAAAAAGAAAAGTAACACCACGAATGACAAGAATTAACAAGCAATTCTCGCTAAATGTTCAATGGTTCCAAAAGAGTACTTGATTGCATTCCAAGATAAGAAATAGCTTTTGAAGTCTTTTCCAAAGCACTTAATAGTTAACAATATGAATGTACAGACATCACTACAGAACAATTCTCGTGAAAATCATAATATGCACCAAAATGTACGGATATTGAACTGCAAAAATGGTCTATACTAGGAACCGTCTGTGGACAAATAGTCAGAGATCAACGAAGACTATTGACTTCCATTATGCAAGGAGGCTTATCATATTAGTACGAAAGCAGATAAACTAGAATAATTTTATAATAAACAAGAAAATTTAAGAAATAAATCTGAAGTCAATAGATGTTACCTTGGCAGCAAAGTTGCCTCCTAGTTCTCTCCAAAATTCTTTTAGCCTCAATAACGGCGCAATATGAGGATTAGCCTGACTCACGATGAAATGATTGACATTGAACAGCTCTTTCAATTGCATCATAGGTAAGTCGATCTCCAAGCTACCGTCCCTCCACCGACGCACAGGCGTAGACCCCGCCTCCGGGCCCAAATTAAACGGCGGATGATAAGGAACAATCTCTCCGCTTCTGTCCTTTGCCATGAGTTCCTGAGCCTCAAAAAGGCCAGGAAAGGCGCAAGAAGCGGTCACCGCACTCCATATAACAACGTGAGGCGAAGTCAAGTAGTTAAGGCATCGAGGAGGTTCGTGCTTCCTTGGGGAGCAAACCGTTATACCGAGAACGCGACCCGTCATGTCGTATGCTTCTTGAAATGTAAGATTACTCGTGAGATGCCTCAACATAATCTGCAACTGCCTGATCTCGTGGACAGCACCCTGTGTCATGACCCTCTTAACAACCGTGAAAATCCCGCCCATCTGATCGAAAAACTGCAATGACTGCCAAGAATCCTCGAAGAAACTTTGCAGCTCAGGCCAGGACCTAGTGGCAACAACAGAACACATTATCGATCCGACACTAGAACCGGCTATAATCCGAGGCATAAGCTTGTGTTCCACAAGTGTTTTAACCACACCAATATGAAAAGCTCCGAGAGAAGCACCCCCGCTCAATAGCAAGGCAGTCCTTCCAAAAGCATGTCTCGTTTCGTGCATAAAAGCGAGCTTCTCTTCCAACGCAAGTTCCTCCGAATCGGAGTCGCAAACCATTCTCAACTGTGTGGAAACCTCATCAATGTATTCCTTAATGAGCCTAGGAACTTGAAGCCTACCCTTGTGCAGCTCGGGGTTACACATATTACCTAAATTCCTAACGAGATCAGCACGCATACAAAAGATAATGTCTCGCAAAGATCCCTCTTGGCGACGATGGCGAAGCTCCTCTAGCTTGTTCCTAACCAGTTCTTCGTCATAAAGATCCGATTCGCTCATCCTCGGGGTCTCTTTATCGAGCATTTTCGCGGCATGAGCCCATTCCTCGTACGTCAAGGCGGCCCTCATCATGTTCCGCCAGAATTTCCTCCGGTACGCCATCTCCGCCCTCCGCTTCACATTCGTGTACCTTTTAAGTAAAAAGGCGATGATCGTTACCATCGCCAGTATCCCTTGCGGGTTTCGGGGATGCAACCATGACAACATGGGTGCCAAAAACTCCTTAAATCGATAGACAAGATGCAAAAAGGCACGGAACACTTGGTGCCTCAAATGTGTCATGGACTTGCAAAACAAAACCCGAAAAGCGATTGTCCTACCAACTAAGGTTGAAGGTCCAATGGGAAATGGGTCAACATTGGCTTCATTGCTTATATCCATTTCTTCACTAATCCAAAAAAAAACCTCAATTCACAACAATATTTTTGATCAGAAATGAGAAGACAAAAATCACAAAAGGGTTCTTCTCTAAACAGCCTAAAATTCAAAAAGAACCAGGAAATTTGGAGAAGAGACAAGGAAATGGAATAAAACTAAATATCAAACGTTTGATAAAAAGTAACAGATTTTTCCGACCTTTGAGAGTCTAAAATGATCTGCAAGCTTCAAGGAAATTTTTTACTTTGACCTCTAATCCCCAAATTGATCGCCTAGACGAAACCCCGTCTACCCAGAATCAAAATCTTGAAATTTCAACGAAAACTTTAGGTTCCCAAGTGAAATCGGATCAGAAGCCAAATGGGTTCTTAAATACAGATCCGAATTTTAAGTTTGTGCAGATAAACCCAATAATTGATGTAGTTATATTTTCCCGGAAAACGGGACAAACGACTTTCCTTTATGTTTGATGCCTGAAGCTAATTGGATAATATTAAAATAATAATGTTAAATAATAAATTGGGTTATCTGAGAAACATTGGGAAACGTGAAGGAGATAAAGATGAGGATACGGTGACGTTGAATTGAATCGGCGAAAGAGGCGGTGAAAATTGGGTTTGAGGAATATATGATGACTGTGGAGGATAAGGTTAAGGCACACACTTGTCCAATTACATGGACAACATTTGTTTTTTTAGGTGGGAAAATTGGAATAGAACTTTCTATTTTAAGACGACCACATTTCAAATATAGTAAATTCACCTTCTTTTTTTTTTTTTTAACGAATTTTGTATCAAGATTTTGAAATTTTTTTTTTAATTTTTTCTATAAGAAAGAAATTGAAAAAATATTGTATTGATATCACGTAGTTTTCAATCATCATATTAAATGTTATTAACCTTAAACATATTAATGGAATGTATAATAATGGGATGTTTTCGTCTATGTTTTTTCCTTGTATAATAACTTCAATAACAGAGGTTGTTTTCTATTTGTTATTTGTCTGTAGATCTAGGTGTTGACGGTTGTTTCATTTTTATTTGGGTTTTATTAGATTTGTTTTTATGCGGAGTTAATAATGACCTTCGTACTATATAATTTTAATCCACAATCGATCAAAAGCTTTATTCATTAAAGGTTTTCAATTAAGAAAAAACCTATTATATGCTCAATTCATTGATTGTTGAAGAACTTTCTTGTTGTTGAGTCTCCGTATACGTATTATTTGTTGAACATCATCAGATTTTATTGATGAAACTGATTTTAATCAAGAGTTACATCTCGTGCATCGTCAAATCATTATTATAGATGTTCATTATTGTCGTCTAGTTTGCATACAATTTCCTTTTTGAAAAAATTTTAATCGAATTAAATGAAAATTTGATAATTCATAGTTATATATTGTAAATTGTATCTTCTTTTTTTTTTTTTTTTCTTTGAAAAAAATAGATTATGGAGGTAGAGATTGGAAGCCCAGATAATCCAAAGAAGGTGGATGTCTCTCGCGTGATATATGGATCAATCACGAAATAGATTAAGGATTACATTTTTACTCATAGGTACGGGTACCCGCAGGTACTCACCCTATTAGGAACGGGTATGTGAGATAGTATATGGGTATGTGGGTGGGTATGAATGTTAAGATTAACACCCGTGCGGGTGTGGGGTGGGAGTGGGGGAATTTCCCCCAAACCTGCACTCGTCCCCACTTTTATTCACACTTAAGAAAAATATTTTTATATGTTTTTATAAACATTGTTTGAATTTTTAGTGTTTTAATGTTTTAATTTTTTTACAAATTTATCTTGTTTTTATTTTTAATTACATTTGTGATTATGTTGTCAAATTTTATGAAAAATTTAACAAAATTTGTTTTGAGTTTTTTTTTTTTTAATACTTAATGGATAAATGAGAAATGTATGTGTATAGCACCCCTAATGAGGATCACTCGCACCCGCATTAAATTAGACGGGTATGGGGATAAAAATAATGGCGGGTATGACGATGGGAGAAGCATACACATCCCCACCCTACCTCATTGTCATCCCTAAAATGGATTGTTCATATACCCTAACTAATACAGTGATAATAACTTGAACTTAAATATTCAATAAAAAAAAATGAATGTCCTATCAACTCACCTACCCACCTGCATGAGTTGTACTTATTTGTTAAAGATATAGTTTATATCATAAATGAACCCGAACTTTTGTATTTTTCTTATTTTGATCCTCTAATTTTTCATATGTACTTGTCCCGAATAATATTAAGAGGAGTGCTAAATACACTTCTTTTGCACTCTTTTTGACACACACTGATTTTAAGAGTGACACATGTCGTCCTTTTTTCTCTTGGACATCGTAAGATGCACAAGTTTAACAAAAACTCGTTCTTTTTCACACTTATTACAAACTTGCCATTGTGTTTACATTAGCAAAACTCTATTGGGTTTTCTCCTCCAACCAAAAAAAAATAATAAAAAGAAGAAGAAGAAGAATATAAAAAAGTTAAGAAATCAAACAAACTGGGTTCTATCTTTAAAAAAAAAAAAAATTACAAAAATTTACAAAGCTTCCTAATAATTTTTTTAACACTTCATTAAAAAAGTTCCTTTAAACTAGACTGCCACTTTTTCTATTTCGTTATTTAATGAAGCATACAGTTAAAATATTATCTTTCCTTAAAAAAAAAAAAAAAAAAAAATTTGTTAAAGACCAATACATAAGATCTGTTCGAAAATTAAATAAATGCCAATTTTAATGCATGAGTACTGCACCCAAATCTATCATTATATATTTAGTAAACGAACAAAACAAAAATATTGGAGTGGAGCATAAATAATGTTAAGACCCGGAAAACATTAAAAAAAAAAAAAATAGATTTGGATTTGTTAGGAGTCTTAGGACTAAGATGGAAGTCTGAAATTGAAAACTGGAGTTTGTATTTGGATGGCCGTAAATAGATGAAACAATGACCCTTTATTTTAACTATAAATGGCTTTTTCCAAGACACAAAAAATAGGACATGTGTGTGGCTCTTTTGAGATAAGAGTATCAAAGAGAGTACATAAACAAGTGCACCTAATATTCCTATTTAAGGCTTGTTTGGTAAATTAGTTTAACTCAAACTAAATTGTATTTTTTCATCTCAGTTTTTGTCTTTTTCTGAAAAGTCAACAAAAATTATAACTAATTTTTAAAAAGTCAACCAACTCAAACTTAAAAATTTCAACTCAAACCGTTTCACCAAACGAAGCCTTAGTCCTCTGTCGAAATTCTGATAATTTTTCAGTACAAAGTGGTTATGTCCGTAATTAATAAGGATTAAATGGTAAAAGGAGATGGAAATGTGATGGAAAAATTGAAGGAAATTATCACATTATTTCTTACTGTTCTTTTTAATTATTATAAAGATATTTCGTTGAGAAAAAAAATTTTAAATGATAATTAGTAGTTAAAGTAAAATCTATCCAAGGTATTGCATCTTTTTTTTTTTTTTTTTTTTGACAAACAATATCCTTTTTTATCCTATTAATCTAAATAACATGTAGAAAAATTTTAGGTACGTGGAGTTCAATAAGTTATTTCTCTTTATGCGTTATCCGAAGAGTATTCCTTTGAAATTTTACCTCATCTTTAGGGATTTAAAGATTTTTGACCTCTTATAAAATAAATCAAAGGACAATAAAATTCATCTTTTCAAAATAATCCCCAACCAATCAAAAAAAGTAATGTGATAGATTATCGATGGTAATCTATCAAAATACTCTCCCGCAACTAGAGTAAACATGGGCTACCAACAGTCTTCGATCGGGAGAGTTTCTGGTATAATACTCTTTGTAATCTACCATGTTCTTTTTTTATATTTAATACAATATTGCCGATCGTCTTCAGCTCTAGTTGCTAGATAGTTTTCTTATAGAATACTTTTGATAATCTACCATATTACTCATTATATTCTTCCGGATTATTTAATATACTCTATAGGATTACTAGTTTTTTTTTTTTTTTTTTTTTTTTGTTACCTACAAGATTTTTTTTATATTAAATTATTTCAAAAATATATTTCTTAATGATTATTTTAGATATATCAATTTATCATAATTTTTTTCAATTAATCAACAAAACAATCTCACAAACATAAAAAATAACTGGCATAATAAAATAATTATATCACAACATACTAGGAAAAAGTAATTTAAAAAAAAACTAAGTAGTCAAAATCATGACGGATGCGAGTCAAGATCAACAGAAAAAGAAAGAGAGGCGTTGACTCGCTGCTGGCTAGTAGAGATCGTAAAGCCGGAGAGGAGGATGAGGAGAGAGAAAAATATCGAGATCGCTGCGACTGAAAATGGTAGTGACACATCGATCAAGGAGATCTAACATCATCTTTCCCCAAGCTTAGCTTTCCGCCATCCCCCATCCCAAGATCCCGCTACCGAGATTCATCACAAAGATCATGAAGTCCAAATCTTTGAAGTCGGACTCCGCTATGCAGATATCAGATTTTCATGCCAATTTGCCAAGACGAAAACGAAGACGGGCTTATCTTAGGAGAGAAAGAGAGAGATGAGAGAGGAGAGAGATAGGAGTGAAGGGAAAGAGGAGAGAAGAGAGTACGGGAGTGGGGGTGGGGGTAGAGAGACCATTTTTACATATAGTCTTTAAATTTGTGTCATTCAGGTATTTTTTATTTTTTAAAATTGATAATTTTAAAATAATTTAATAGTTAAAATTATTTATAAAAGATGTCATTATAATGTGCAAATTTCATCCAAAAAAACAAGAGAGGTAAATGCATACAAATTAAGGTGAGATGAAAGCAATATAAGGGTCTACATAATTCGAAAGCAAAATGTTTGTGTAACGAAAACTATTTTGGTTGCTTGCAAGGAAATACGAGATATCGTTAACCACGGCAACTAGTTGGATTGGGTAGTTGGGCTCCACAATCCTTCTTTTGTTTTTTGGATGAGGAGACCAGACAAATTATTCAATATCCATCACCTTAAATAATAATAATAATAATAATAATAATAATAAATGGAGTATTAAAGTTGAAGAACATGAAAAATACAATTTTGTCTTTAAAAATTTAAAAAGAAAAATTGAAAACATGGAGGAAAAAAAAAAAACCAACTGGTTACAATCTAACCAAAAGAAAACCAATAATGCATTTTAATTTCTTAAGAAGATAGATGAAAAAAAGGGACAAGAAAATAATTCATTTGCAATGTAGTTTAACAAATTCAAGAACGAAAACTAAAATCGCTTTTTACATGTAATGAAACTAACGAGCCATAATATGTGAAAAATTAAATGAAGTATTTTAAAAATTGAGCATCTCATAATTTGCTTGAACTCATAAGTGTTGAGGAGAGGTTTTTTTTTATTTTATTATTGATCAAAATATTGTGATCTATAATCACCATTGGTGATCAATCATTAATTAAACGATAGCTTCATTTAATCAATACCAATTAATAGTTTATTAGTTTATTATTAATTTATTTGATGGTTAATATTGATTGAACGAATCTAACTAACAAACACACCAACTAATTGATAATGGATCTCTCTTTTCTAATTTCTCACTATTATAGGAATCAAAAGACTATAGTATAAACACCATAAGATATGGTCGGTCAATAATCATTATTTGTGATCAATCATGAATTGAATGATAGTATCAATCTATATTTATTAATGTAAATTAATAATTTATTAGTTAATTATTAATTAATTTGATGGTTAATAACTGATTAATTAGGTTTGATCAATCAGTTATTAACTGTCAGATTAATAATTGGTCTCTCTCATCGAATTTCTCATAAGTAATGACAAATATATCAATCAAAGAGAGATGCTAGGGTGGTTCTTTTTGTCACTCCTTTTATCATTTGCTAGCTTCTACTTTTGTCATTTGTCTTCTAAAGAAACAAACAAAACTCCAAATCATCTTTTTGCTATTTATTACAAACATGCCATTACATATTTTTTCAAGTCATTATATGTCAAGTTTTTCATTCAATAAAGAAAATAAATTTGGAAGCCGTTCATGCAACCATTTTTTCATTTTTTTTTTAGAGGGCAACATTATCGTTGCATTCGTATCTGTGTGAGGAGTACGTGGCTTCATGCATCATACCACATTTTAATATATTTATATGTGTGTCTCTGTGTGTGTGTGTGTATATATATATATATATACATATATGAAACAATTTGTTCTCTTTGAAAGTATTTTTTATACATGATTGTGAATTTTTATTAAAAAAATTCTCACTGATTGTGAATTTTGATTAAAAATATCCCATAGTTCTAAGTTAAGTAGAACAAAAAATAACAAATTAAAAAATCACAAAATAGAAAATATTGAAGTGCAACATTATATGTGGGTGGATAAAGAAGAAAAAATAAATAGTTTAGGTGTAATGATTTTTTGAAATATTAAAATGTATAAACAACAAATTTCAAAATTTGAAATTAAAAGGTTAAGGATAAATGGAGTTAAGGGTATCACCAATGCAATATCAAATTATTATAGTAAGGATTAAATTTAACTTTTTGATGAAAAAACAGTTATGCAATAGAATGTTATCTTCGATGTCACATTTATTATATGCTAAACTTAATGAAAATTTTATCACAAAGTATAATCAACACCAAATTTAACATCTGATTTTTATTGGTTATTGTAAAGATTTTTTTTATGCAATTTATTATAATATTTTTGTTTTTAATTTATTTAAATATTAAAAGTTGACTTTTACAAATTCCAGAAAATAAAAATGATGACAAAAAAAAAAAAGTATCAGAAATAGGTTTTGCATTGGAGTATAAAGTAAAATAATGCTATTTTTTACATTCTTTTATAATAAATTAGTATTTAGGTCCTGTTTTGAGGACTTTCGGAGACGGAATTTTGGAGATTGGTTTGGAAATGTGTGTTTGGGGAGGACTTTTAGAAATGAACTGTGAATATAGAAAATAAAAATTTGAAATGTGTTGGAAAAGATATGCAAAATGGATCATGTTTGATTCGTCTCATTGTTAATTGTGAGTATTGTAACATAAGATTTATCTCATTTCGATTTGAAATGAGAAAATTATAGAATTTTAAAGTTTGAGTTTCTTTGAAAATGAAAAGAGATATAAAATTGAGAGTTATGGATACGACGGTAAAACATCGTCTGGAAAAGTTCCTCCAAATGGGGTCTTAGGCTTCGTTTGACATTACAGTTTAACTCAAAATAAAATATGCTTTTTCATCTAAGTTTTTATCTTTTTTTGGAAAGTCAACAAAATTTATAATTAGTTTTTGAAAAGTCAATCAACTTTAACTTAAAAATTTCATCTTCAACCAACGAACCAAACGCAAGCTTAGTAAAGACAAATGTTCTGGAGGTGGAATAAAAAGAGTATATTATTAGGTAATAAAGAATGGTATTTTTTGTAATAAATGATAAAAGAAAAAAAATAATTTTGCATTTCATTTATTCTAAGAAAAAATGATGTTGAGGGTATTTAGCATTAATGCCTCATAAACTTGTTATTATTTAGTAATTTGCCATCCAAACTTTTAATTTTGACAATTTACCCTTGAACTTATTAAATCGTTGCAATTTACTCCTTTTGGTTAATTTTACACTAGCTAAAAGGTTTGAAATTAAAATATTTGCATTAGGGTTTATATTCATTTTAGAAAATTTTTTTCGTTGGAAATGGGGTTTACAGTTTTCATATGAGGCGCATGAGGGTTTTCATAACTAATTTAATAGAAAATTAATTTATGAGGAATATATTGAAACAATTTAACAAGTTTAAGAGGTAAATTATCAAAATTAAAAATTTGGGGATAAGTTGTTAAAATGTAACAAATTTAGGATGCATCGATACTAAATACTCGTACATTTGGTGTATCGGTTTTGAATGAAAATTTTAAATTGAAATTGATTGATTTTTTAAAAATTAATTTTAATTAAAAAAAAAGATAATAACTAAAATGAAATTTTTGGATTTAAATCTTGAAATCGAATATGAGTTCAGAAGACAAGTGGCAGTTAGCGAGTGACAAAAAGATTGACCGTAATAGCTCATAGACGGATAAGAGAACAGCATGATTGCCGTCGGGAGAGAATCAAATGGGATGGAAACCAGAAGATCACAGCCCATCAAAAACTGTTGTGGGTCCCACACAACCATTTTTCTACGCGTCTTCTTTGTTGATTAAGTCGGTGCCAAGTCCTCTACAAGAGTGTGTCTTTTTTTTTTTTTTTTTTTTTTTAAGGGGAAATGATAGTCCAATCTATTATCTGTTAACACTTTTTGCCAAAAAGAAAAATATAAAAAAAAGTTGTTAGGCTGTCAAAAAAACGACAATATAGTATTCCTGGTTTCCTACATCTTAGATTTAGTGCACTAAGCAGTTACATAATGGAAAGGACCAATAGAATGCCGCCATGTCAGCAAAGTCATGAAATTAAAACCCACTCTTCAATTCCTGCCCCACGGTTCCATGTAAAATCAGCCATAGTGGATCAACAAAAAAAGCCCAAAAAATTTAAAAAAAGCAAAGCAAAAAAAGAAAGAAGAAAAAAGAGAGATGATGTCACTGAACTTCTGTTTCCTTAGGTAGGTGGATTAATTAATCTCTATGTTATCACTTATGTTATAGATCCACAAAACCAATCTGTCATAAAGCAATAATTATGTGCTTTACATTTACGTGTAAATCTAAATTAAAGGAATAAGCAACTTTAATAAGATATGATCTTTACATAAGATGTCATTTCATGGTGGGTTGTATTTTTGTGTAGATTAATTGTTTCTTCATGCCAGTCTCTCGTTAAATCCCACAATAATAAATATTTCTTACACTCAAATAATTTATAAATAAAATTTTATTTTAAACTGTTAAATCTGTATTAAAAACTTAACACTGAAAAATAACTTATAGATGAACCTCTATATTAAAATATTAGATCTGCATAAAAAACTTTATCAATTTTATGTATATATATTTTTTTGTTTAACGTGATTTTGATCGAATTAACATTTAGAAAGACCCTTATTTTGAAGTAATTTGGTAAAGTCCAAATAGATTTTTGCAAGCAGACAGATGAAAGTTTTCCAACTCTTAACAGTGGGGTCCAACTAAGTGGCCCCGACAATGGGACAGAAACTACGCTTGCAAGTGATGATATTTTCATGTTACTCTTCCCCCAAATTCAACACTTCCTCGACACAACTTTTTCCCTTTCATTTTCCATCTTTCTTTTTTGGTGTGATTTAAGCACCAATAGATCTAGAGAAACACCCCTTACTTTACTTTACAAAGTGGAAATTCCCTAATTACTTTTTTTAAGAGATAAGGAACAAGATTTAGAAAAACAAAAAAAAAAAAAAAAATTTCTGTGATAAGATTTCTTATTTCACACTATTAATAGTAACTATTGTTTTGATTGTGAGATAAATCAAATCTCTAAGACAAAGTAAAAGGTAGATTAAAGTATGTCTAAACTTCCCAATATGCTATCTGATTGAGACAGCCAATCCAAAGATATTGCCAAGTCAAATCTCTGTGCAAATTGTTTTTTTTTGTTTTTTTTTTCCCCAAGTCAAGAATCCAAGTCCTCACACCTCTATCTCATTCAAACATGTTCTTCCCATATAAATTAAAATAAAAAATAAAAAAAAATAAAAAAAATAAAAAAATCTTTATTCAAAATTGATGACTTGCTCAATCTCGGCTGTTAAAAAAACAAGTTTGAAATATTCTCTAGTTTCTTAGAAGAAGCTTCTCTGAATTTTACCCCAGAACTTATCTTTCTTGGTTTGGAGTTCGGATTCTCTTAAAAGCCAAACACCAAAAACCAAGCTTGAAACTTCGTTTGTTTTGTCAGTATTGATTCTGATATATCACATTATGGAGTCTCAGAATCTGTCAGTGACCGTTGGATCAACATTTTCCCAGGAACAAGATGATCATCTTGAGATGTTCATCAAAGAAGGACAAGAATTGAAGAACAATAAGAAATTCAAGAAGTTGAGATCAATCAAGCTCTCCAAATCACCATCCACAAGAAGATCAAAATCCCATCTCAGAAACATTCTTTTCCACACCGACAACTCGTCATCTCAGTTCTCAAGCCTTTCTGATTCAAGAACAGACATTTCCAAGGCAAGCCCATCAAGTCTTTTCTGCTCTAGTTTCAGTACAATTATTTTGTTTAAATGTTAAGATTTCAATTATTTATTTATCTGTCCTTTTGTTATTTTGGGGCCTTTTTTTTCAATCCTTGTGCTTCAGAAATTAGCAAGACCTTTAACTAGACGGTCTAGTTTTAAGGCGGGTGTGAGGAGTTTGACAAGAATGTCCAGCAAGAAATCGAGAAAACCGTCGATGATGAATTCTAAGTCAGATCATGATCAGTTTTCCGTGGTTTCAACGCCGAACTCTTCGAAGTCCACCAACGGTTCGAATGCTCGGAAGATGCAGTTTCAGGCAAGTCCCGGCAATCCTGAATACGGTTTTAGTGGCAGTGCTGATAGGACAAAAGGGACAACATGTTCTGGTCAGAAATCTGAAAGGACTTTCACAAGGAAAGCCAGTTTGAAACCTTTGAAGGCCTCAACTAAATCCAAGAGAAGTTCTGTGAAGATTCACTCTGAGATCTCTGCAATTGCAGACTCGAGCGTTGAGAGAGCGACGTGTTCTTCGACTTTTAAGGACTCGAAGTTCGCTGACTCGTTGCAGCTTGAGCAAGGAGGAAGTGAATCTGAAGTAAACTCGGCCGTGAAGGTTTGTCCATTCAGTTATTGCTCTCTTCATGGACATCGTCACGCCAATGTGCCTCCTTTGAAGCGTTTGATATCGGTTAGGAGACGTATGAGACAAGAAAGTCGAACTGTTCGTAGAGAAAAGAATCCTGTTAAGGCTAAGAAAGGAATCCAGAAAAATCTTGGAGAAGCCAAGTCACATGGATTCAGCAACCTTGGCGAAGAAGATGCGAAATTCACCGAGTTTTCAAGTCTTTCCGAGACGCTGGTTGGTGAAACGTCATACCCTCTTTCACAACTTGAGGAGAACATCAATCGTGATTCTCTGCAGGCAGTTCCAGAACCTATGGAGAATAGTCTAGAGTGTTCTTCCACTAGCAAGGAACTCGTAAAACCAGATTCCAAAACAAGTGCTCAACAAGAAGAATCTGTTCGTAGAGAAAAGAATCCTGTTAAGGCTAAGAAAGGAATCCATAAAAATCTTGGAGAAGCCAAATCAATTGGATTCAGCAACCATGGCGAAGAAGATGCAAAATTCACTGAGTCTTCAAGTCTTTCCGAGACGCTGGTTGGTGAAACGTCATACCCTCTTTCACAACTTGAGGAGAACATCAATCATGATTCTCTGCAGACAGTTCCGGAACCTATGGAGAATAGTCTAGAGTGTTCTTCCACTAGCAAGGAACTTGTAAAACCAGATTCCGAAACAAGTGCTCAACAAGAAGAATCTGTTGCCTCGAAACAAGAAGATGGAGACTCTGATTCTGTTCTCAACGGTTCTGAATTGTCAGACAAAAATATGGAAGGCGGCGATGCTACAACTGGCGAACCACCTGATGAACTAACAATGCCAACCACCGATGAATATGTGGAAACGACGAGCAAAATTGGTGCCTCCTCAGGATCTCAGAGTGAGAAAGAGAATGAACAAGAAGAAGCCGGTAAAGACGAGAAGGAAAACATGGAGCCAGATCATGGCCTCTTCCAGTTTCCTCCTCGAGATTCCGAGCCCAAAAGTCCCAAGAATGCAGCACAGAGAATGCAGCTGAAGGATCAGAAGTACGTGAGAATGTGGCGCTTGATGTACAAGCACGCGGTAAAAGGAGTTGCTGAAAAAGTCGAAAATCATTCCTCTCTTGATGGAGTGGACAGGACAGAACAAGTGGGAGATGCCCAAGTCCTAGTTGAATCAAACAATTCTCGGTCTTCTCAAGGTCCATCTGAAATGGATCGAGATACTCCGACTGAAAGTGTCAATGAAGGTAACCAGCAGATGGAGCGCTACCAGATCGATGCTGTTAAGCTGGTACAAGAAGCGTTTGATCAAATCCTTCTCCCGGAAATTCAGGAAGTCTCATCTGACGATCGATCAGTTACAAGTGACACCGGTTCAGACCGCGAAATCGTCGAACAAGATCAAGCTGATGGTGAGCAAAGAATAAATGGAACTGAAAGTACAAGCAGCCAAAAAGAAGAGAAAACATCATCAAAGGCGGGGGACAAACCAAACCAGAAAGCTTCAAAGAGCTGGAGCAATCTTAAGAAAATCATCATCCTCAAGAGATTTGTCAAGGCATTGGATAAGGTGAAGAAAATCAATAGAGGTACGCCACGATATCTACCTTTGCAGCCCGAGCCTGAAACGGAAAAGGTTAATCTTAGGCGCCAAACATCAACAGAGCAAAAAAATGCGGAGGAATGGATGCTCGATTTTGCACTTCAACAGGTCATTTCTAAACTTGATCCTGCTCAACAAAGAAAAGTAGCAATCCTGGTAAAAGCATTCGAAACGGTTCTACCGCTTCCGGATCTCAAATCGAGTCCAAGTTTTAATTTAGCTGCATATCCCACTCAAGTAGATCCTGGCAGTGTGCTAGTCCAGACTGGTGAGAAAATTGAAGTTTCGGTTGGGGAAACATCGCCTGGTACGAAAAGTGCAAATGAATATGCAGACCATGTTAATGATTTTCTCAAGGCTGAACCACGCGATAAAGCGGAATTTCCAACAATCAAAGAAACTTGTGAAGAATGCTCTTCCAGTAAACAGGAACTAGATCTTCCTCTTTCCGAAGCTACCAATGAAGACAGAAAGGATGAAGAAAGTTCCGCAAGCAATATTGATGATTCGAACAGCAAATTCATTCTCCCAAGTGATCAACCGGAAACCTTCAGCACTAGTTCAGATGGGAGATATCCTCGCAGATCGTTGGATGAGCTGAATGAAGACGACACTAAGAGCGCCTCTGACGATAATTTATTAAGTGGAGATGTTGAAGAGGTCGAAAAGCAACTTGACATGAGCACGACTTCAGAACCTGGCAATGCTGGTAATGGAATGTTCAATACGACATTGGAAAGCAATGACATAATCAGTGCAGATAGCAAACAAGCATTTACATCTGAAAACCGGGCTGCAGTCGATGATCCAGAATCAAGCACAGAAAAAGATGAGCCAGAATCGGAGTTCGTGCAAGGATCTTCACCAAGTGAAGGATCAGAGTCCGATTCCACAACTGATGTAGCACAAGATCCTCAGGTGGAGAAACAGTCATACATGAGACTCTGGGGCTTTGTGTATAAGCACATGATGACGGGCATTGCGGCAAATGAGGGAACCAACATACATGATGGATCGGATGAGGAAAAAGCAGACGACACCAAAACGATGTTGGCGACAGATGTTCCGGTTTCTGGTCAAAGCTTTGCTGAAAAGGATCAGGATACGGGCATGAAAGATGACGCTGCAGATAAACAAAAGGCGGCCCTACGGCGTTTTGAAGCTATAAAGCTTATAGAAAAGGCTATTGACGATATCATACTTCCGGAAAATCAGGATAAATCACATGGTGATGGTCAATCAACTGCGAGTGACCAAATTTCAGATGAAGAACCGCAAGAGAAGAAAGTTGTACTTGAAAGAAAATCATTCATCTCAGATTCCACAGTTGTTTCAAACGAAAGCTTCAGAGAATCAGGCAAGAAAGAAGGAGAACACGGTGGAGTTCAAGAATGTGAAGAAGGCGGCACCATAACCAACAACGCAACCCTCCAAGAAGAACAAAAGACCTCTTCTAACAAGCAAATCCCGAGGAGCTGGAGCAACCTGAAGAAGATGATTCTGCTTAAAAGATTCATCAAAGCATTAGAGCATGTGAGGAAATTCAACCCAAAAGGCCCGAGATTTCTGCCCTTGGAAGCTGACCCGGAAGCAGAAAAGGTCAATCTTAAGCATCTGGAAATGGATGAGAAGAGAAGTGCTGAGGAATGGATGCTCGATTATGCACTTCAACAGGCCGTTACCAGACTAACTCCCGCTCGGAAAAAGAAAGTGAAGCTGCTTGTAGAAGCTTTCGAGACCGTCACTCCAACTATTAGAAGCTGAACCTGAACCAATGGTATAATGTGTCAACTTTGAATCATGGAAAAAACAAACATGCACATAATAATCAAGTTAAAACCAAAGATCCTTGTTTACATGCATTTTTTTTTCCCTTAATTTCATTTATACCTCAAGTTTTCCATAACAACACTGGTTTAATATAAGTTTTCCATATTTGCTAAATGTGTAGGTAAGGCAAGGCGAAGCAGCGACGTGACGAGATCATCAGAATCACTTTGTAGCATATGTTGATACAAGTTTTTGTTACATTTTTAAGGCAGAATACAACATAAAACCAGCATACAGTGACGAGTTTTTTTCTTTTTCTCTGGTGTTTCTTGAACCTGTTGAAGTCCGAAGATTGGTTATCAAGAAGGGTGTGCAAATAGAGCATATTTTTTATTTTATTTTTAGTTGCAGAAGTTTACTGTAGAGTTTGTTCAGAAGGGTATGCAAATTCCTTGGATTTAGAGTCTTTGTATTGCTGTCTGAGAATCTGTTGGAGGTGTAAAATTTTGGGAATGTGTAAACTTTTTGTTTTTCTAGACATTCATAGATCAATAATACAACATATATGCGAGTGTGTGATACTGTTGTCTACACTTTTGTAACCGTTGAATACTGGTAAAAGCGAACAAAAGTCTTTTTACTAAGAAAATATTGGGAATTTCATGTTGTCTGGAATTAAAAGCCTTGTACTCCTACTATTTGAAAGTAATAAAAAAAAAAACACGAGAAGACAAACAAAAAAATAAAGAGCACACAGACAGAATTTATAGTGGTTGGGAGTTATGTCCACTTCTCGCTTCATAATATTCCAAATGTTCGATCTGCGTGCTGACTCTATGTAAGAATGATAATTGGGTTTTGCATAACACATATATCTAACACAGAGGAGTTAATCACGTCAGACATATACAACATATACAAACTGTTGGGCTCTCCTGTATTCGTTCCATAAAGTAAACTAATACAAAATGTAAAAAACAGAAAACCTAAGTTGCTCCATATTTAGCTTACGAAGAAGTCAGGTACCAGCTTAAGACAAAAAAAGACAACTGCAAGAGAACTCCACAATGTCTAGCTTCTAAAGGCAACATAACAAACTGATTTCCTCTATATTTGTCAAATTTCATTTGACTTCAAGAAACAACACTGGTTTGAACTTAAAAAAAAAAACAACACTGGTTTTAATCTAAAACACCGTATAGTTATGGAATCTGGAGCATTACTCAGAGGAAATTGCGCTACGAGAGAAACCTTAGATCAAGTTGTCTGATTTTAGTGATCTTCTTGAGTATCTATTGGTATCATAAATCGGTTTCAGAAAATATGAACTTTCGTTTGAATATTTGTATCCAAAAGGGCAGTACTACATATCTTTTATAACATCGCAACTCACCCGAGTCAGGATATTCAAAATTTTCCATCTCAAAAGCCAAAACGACATAAAACTTTTAGAAGAATAGAAACTTTCGTGTAAGATAAAACTGCTAACAAGCAAACTTGATCCAAACATGCTCTTCAAAATGGCAAAATAAGACTCGGGGAAAAAATCAACTAAAGCTCAGGCAAAACTTTTGACAAACACATGATGATCAAGATGGCTGCAAAATACAGCAAAAGATTATAGCCCTCCACTTATTAAACAGCAACGAAACACCTTCAGATTTCGAACCTGAGAACTCTTATCCAAACTCTACTCATCTCACTCGTTGAGCTAGCCCCAACAGGTCAAAGATCGCTGCAAAATGGTAACAAATAAATGTAGTATAAATCAATGGAGCTAATTCAAGACTTTACTACTAATTGTATTAAAAAAATGTTCACATGGAAAGTTAGTAGACAATATAAGTAATTTAATTGTACCAAACATTTCATGTGGAATTTTCAAATGAGCTAATGTGTAATGTGGCTAACCATATGTGAGATATATATATATATATATATATGTATATGTATATACTTTTACACTTTGATTCTATGTGTAAGCTTTGAACTTAGCGAAGACTAACATTGTTAGATAAAGACAAAGCAAGCTAAAAACAAACTTTCACTTTGTCGAACTGGCAATGGCTGAAAGGTGATTCGAGATACTTCTAGAACTTGGGTTAAAATGTTAAGCAATTTCTAATTAAAAAAAAAATGGAAGGTTAGGCACTTTGTGGTATGGTTGCAAACCAACCTGCACTAGAGAATTACTAATTTTTATGATTAACATAACAAAATAACCTTAAATTAATCATAAAAGAAATTAATTTACTCAATAAAAATATAGTAAAGTCAAAAAGTCAACTGCTAGGCGCTCGTGGCCTAATGGATAAGGCGTCTGACTTCTAATCAGACGATTGTGGGTTCGAGTCCCACCGAGCGTGCATATCTTTCCTTTTTTTTTTTTTTTTTTTTTTTGGCATTACTTATTAATTTATTATTTTCTTTATAATTGGGGCAATAACGTAAAATTATCATTTTTGATTGGTAATCTTATGAATCACCCTTCTTTAATTCTTTATTTATTTATTTATTTTAAATTTGTTTCAACTTATACATCAAAACAAAACAAATAAAAAAAATTTTTTTTTTTTGACCTTTCAATTATCAATTCCACATTATTTAACAAAACCTTTTTACGCTGGGCTTCTCATATGAGATTAATTTTTAAATTAGTTACGCTGATTTTTACACTTTAGGAATAACATCCACTGATATAAAAGGAAACTATTTCAAAAATCATATTCATTTACTCGGGATACTGCATTTCTCTCTCTCTCTCTCTCTCTCTCTCTCAGTTATTATACCAAAAAAAAAAAAAAAAAAAAATCTAGAAGTATCACTTGTGTTTTAAAAATAGCTTTAATTGTTTGATTGGTCCTTAAACCGTTAAATTTCTGATGTTTTCATCCTTCATTTTTTTTTTCATTGAAATGATTTTAAACTCTTAATAATGTGGCGTTTTGGTCTTTTTTTTTTAACAGAATATGTTACATGCCATTAACATTGTGACTTAATTGGTTGTTTGATGTCTAAACTATTATCTTTGATGGTAAAAAATATAGAGATATCGCCTTTCCCCTAGACCTCACTATTAAGAAAGACGTTCAGTTCTTAAAATATCTCATATACATAAGCGGGAATAAGGGAAGGAGTCAGATTTATCTTGACAGAAGAAAGAGTAACAATAATATTTATAATGCTTCAATAGTGGGTATACTGTATTGTAAGGAAAATCATATAAAAAGAAAAAAGAGGAATATGAAACAACTATAGTGGATGCATCAGATGGACGTCAAGTGGTTGATATTATCCCTTCATGACCATAACTTCTTATTTAGAGGACGATATTGAATTTAGTAAACTAGCCTAAAGAAAATTAAAAAAATTAAAAAATAAACCAGTAGTTAAAACCCTCTCTTTTTTAATTTTTAAAAGAATTTTGCTTTCATTTTCTTTTTTAATAATTTTTTATTTTTATTTTTATTTTTATATTCTTAATGTTAGTGTAGTCAATTCAAGTAAAAATTGAGTTCGGTTATAACAAAAAATTAGGAACCAAAATGTCCCTGATGTAACAGTGTAGGGACCATACAGATTCCGTAAAAAAGAACCAAAACACCCAATTTTCAAGAGTTTAAGATCATTTTAACTATAAAATAAGGGGTCAAAATATCACAAATATAATAGTTCAGGGATCAAATCGTGCAATTAAGCCTTTTAAAAACTATTCCTTATTGTAACCTAAAAATTAAAAAAAAAAAAACAAAAAACAAAAAACAAAAGTAGGTGCAAGCATAACTTAATAGTGCTTCACACTTGATTCATGCACAAGGTACAGAGTTTAAATTAATCTTTAATTTAAAAAAAAAAAAAAAAGATAAATAAGAGAGAGAGACAGAGACAACAAACTGCATTTAGAACAATTAAAAAATAGACAAAAGTTGAAAATGTAACTTTATTATACTTACTAAAGGGACGTAGTTGACTGAATTTTTTTTTTTTGCTGCTGTTTTTTTTTTGCTGCTGTGTTATTTTCTTTGTCTTTTTCTCTCTCTTTCTACCTTTTTTTCCCTGTCTCTCTCTCTTTTCTGCGCACGTCTCTCTCTCTCTCTTTGCCTATAGTGTTTTGTTTTTCTTTTTTTCATCTGCCTGTCAATCTGTCTCTCTCTTTACTTTTTTTTTGGGCTTTTTTTTTTCCCACTCCTCTCTCTCTCTCTTTCTCTCTCTCCTTTCTTCGGTCCTCACTCTCTTTTTTGGGTCTTCTTCTTCGCTCCTCTCTCTCTCTTTTTTTCTCTGTTTACATTTTTTTGATCTTTTTCTTCGTTGCTCTTTGCTTCTTTCTCTGTTTACATTTATTTTCTCCTCATTTGTGTTTTTCTTTTTTGTTTTTCTATTTTCTGGATTTTTTTTTTAAAATTATAGTTTGGTTATCTTCATTGTTCATTTTTTTCAATAGCTTTTTTATACTGTGCATGCAATATTTTTTGGGTAAATTTTTTCCTTCCTGCGAATCTTAGGTTTTGGATCTTCATTTTTTTCTCCAGGTTTTTTTTTTCTCCGTTTATTAGTTATTTAGGTTTTATTTTATTTTTCATTAGTTTTCTATGTTTTTTAGAGTTCTGGTATTAATTATAGCGGAGAATTTTAGGATTTGAAAAAATAATTAAAAGAATTGGGTGACAACAAGGTTTTCTGTCACAAATTTAAATTTACTATTTTTGATAAGATTGTGATTCAAAGAGTCAAAATTTGAATCCCTCTAGCACAACAAGTTCTGATAATTTCTATGAGCAATTTAGGGAGATTATTAAGGTTTACTTCAACAACAATCTGTTTGTAGAGATTTTTCATACATGCAAACCGTTTAGATCTACAATTCGAATTTACAATTCAAACTTTCTTTTACTGTATTTTCTATCACAAAAACTTGATCTTTTTTTTTTAAAATTTACTGTTCAATTCTACGATCCAAAGGGGCAATGTGTATTCCAAGTTCATGCTCAATTATTTGCATGCTCTCGTTTTTACTGAAAACATGAAAGATTTAAAGTACTTTTCCTTGATATTAAAGGATTTCTATTTTTTCTCAAAACTAAAAAGAAGAAAAGGCTTTTTTACATAGATAAATAAAGTTAGTAACAAATTTTAAAAATATTTAGATATAAAATAGCTATAAGTGAGAAATTTATCGTGTAAATACTTCTTCTAAACATATAATTTACCTGTAAATATGTTGTTTACCAAGTATATTTATATAATAATTTTATTATTCCTTAAAAAAAATAGTTTATTATTTATTTCAAATAACATATTTATCGTGTTAATTAGGGCTGTAAATGGGATGGATAGGGTCAGGTTGGACTTGTATTTTGGGCCAAGCCGCACTTTGTGGGCTACAAAAATTATGGGCCACAATAACTTTGAATGGCCCAAAGCCCGCAAGGTGTCGGACAATGGTGGGTAGGTCGGGTTCGGTTCGTCCTACACATATTGGGCTTTCATGTCGGCCTGAAACAAAACTTGAACATCAGAGATTGATTTAAAAAAAAAAAAAAGAACAAAATGACTAACCTTAAACTTATAGTTCAGCAGCCAATCAATAGAAAGCCAATAAACTGAGAATCAATATAATATATTAGATTTAGAGTGAAGAAGCAGAAAGATAAAAAAAAAAAAAAACTAAAAGAAATTCCCTCAAAAAAAAAAAAAAAAAAAAAAAGCTCCTAAATTATTTACTTTCTAAAGTATATCTATACAATAAATTTATTATTCCTTAAAAAAATAGTTCATTATTTATTTAAAATATTTAAATCCTTACTATTTATTTAAATTATTTTTAAAAAATATTATTTACTACAATTTTTTTATTTTTTATTTGTTGTAACGAAGAAAATAAACTTCCATTTTTTGTTTCTTTCCTTTTTTTTCCCCCCCCCCCTTGAAAAAAGAAACTTCTATTTGGTCTAGAAGGTCGCCCCACGGATTGGACAGAAAACAGAGAAACTATTCTAGATCAATGACTTATAGCCCAAGTCATGACGAATATACTTTTAAAACAAATCGAATTCCCATAATAAATAGGAGTAGGACACCTTAAAATCCGTAAAACCTATTTAAACGCCATAGTAAAGCACAAACAAATAGAAAAAAAAAAAAAAAAAAAAAACCACACCAAAGCGATTTGCAACATCTTCTTCTCTCTAATGGCGGGTATGCAATATTCGTACAACTTCTTTCCCACAGATTTCTATTATCCTCGCCCACACACTCTCCCCGATGAGCGCCTCACCGCGGGGACGACGGTGATTTCTCCGGTCGAAGATCCTAAATCGGAGGCCATTGTCAATGACAAGGCTGGTCAATTGGTTCAACATAGCGCTAGCAAGAGGAACAATATGTACCATCGTTCAATGAGTCACGTTCTCTCTGAGTATAACAAAAGCCAGACTTCTTCGGCTGCCGATGCCTTGTGTTGTGCTCTTTCTGTCTATAATCAGAAGCCAGGAGTATTAAATTAGTTTTTTTTACAATTTTTTTAAAACTTTTTTTGTAACGATTTGATTAGAGGTTCTTCTTTTTCTTTGTTTATTATTGGGATTGATGAGATTTTTGGAGGGAATTAATGAGATTTTGTTTTGGTTATATCTCCGCTTTTCTTTTCTTTTCTTTGGCTAAAGATCCTATTTACTTAGATAGAGCTCATTGAATTAAAGAAATTAAATTTCAAAAATTAAAGAAAGTAGAGAGTAGAAAATTTTATATATGAACAATAAGAATTTACTAGTAAGGAGAAATTACAATATACAAAGTCTGATAAGTTACTCAAAACTAATGGATCTCCTAAAATAAAAAATAAATATCCTAAATTAAAATAAATGTAAATAAATTCAAATTCCTAATTAAGAAAATTGCAATATATATATATATATGTGTGTGTATATATTTCCATAATATTACTCATAAACCCTAATGACATGTTTTGATTAGGAGGGGAAAAAATAAATAAATAAAAGGAACCATCATGATCAGGACATGTTGAGACTTGAAGAGGATATTAGGCAAAATTGGAACAAAAAGACTTGCAGTTACTTTCTATTACGAAACCTATTTTCTCTACATTACAGTAATAGTTTTTTTTTTTTTTTTTTTTTTTTAATTTATAATAAAGTTTAAACTTTATTAATTTATTTTTGGAGGAGGGAGAGTGCAAGTATTTTGGCGCCACACTTTCTTTTTTCTTCTCTTGTAAGTTAGAGAAAAGTAAAACAAGTCAAACGAAAACGTCTTTGCAAGTATTATAGACAGAAACAATATAATGAAGTTAGATATGAAACTATGATTAGATTATACTTACAACTACCTTATAAATTCTAAATATTTACCTCTAATTTGGTTAATGAAGAGATTAACCTATAAAAAATTGCAAATCCAATGGTAGTGATTGAATTGTATAAGTTAGAGACTGTATTTTTTTTTAGGCGCTGTAAATCCAAAGATAGCACCCTAAAAGGATAAAAACAATTAACATGGTTTATGTAGAAACTAAGGGTATACGTTATAAACAGTTGATCGGATTTTGAAAAGACACAATTGTTATTATGAAATTGAATAAAATCTAAATTGATATCAACTATCTTTAATCAATCTTGTCAACAAACTTCGATAGCGAAGGCAAATAATACCTTAAAGAAAAAATTCTCACGCTTTAAATCCATCTTTTTTTTTTTTTTTTTTTTCTGTCTTCTTTTTATGCACTCAAACAGCTTTTCCTTCAATTTTCTTCGATATGTATCATCATCCATATTATTATAGTAATGACCAATGGTTGATGGAAGAAATAACATTTCTCTTTTGTTCTCTCTTATATTAATCGATTAAAATATTAATTTCAATCCCAACTTTTTGATACCAATTAACTTGATATATAAAAAGTCATTCTTTTATGGGTAGTCTGGTTTATGGAGATCGTTGGCTGTCGTTTGGTTCTACTCGACCGACCGTCCACGATGCCAAGTTCACCGCCCATGGCAGCTCGACTATGTTGAGCATCATAACCAAAAGGGGTAAAAATTTCGTGGTCTGAAATCTTGGTTTGGACACAAACACTGTAGCAACAATAAAACAACAGCAAAAAAATAAAAACAAATAAAAGAAAGGTCCAAAATAACTCACTACTATGTTCCATTATGTTCCTTAGTTTTAACATTATGTTTCTTAGTTTTAACTTTACCTTTGCATACTTTTTTGTTACTTTCACTCTAAATTTAAAAATCTTTATTTTTCATTGTAAATTTACACATTTGTTCTAATTAAATTTACAATTTTAACCCCTATATCAGCTTTTTCATTAACAATAAATATTTAATTGTAGTTAAAAGACATTATTACCCTTAATTTTTATTCTAGATTTGTGTGTAGGTCATAAAGTTATCCCCTTGACTGGTTATAACCAGTTATAATTTTCAAGATTAAAAAAAAATGAGAAACTCTTTCTAATTGACACGTGTAAAGTTTTTTTTTGGGACTTGTCTCTTAAAATAAAAGTTAAGGAACGGTAGAAAAGTTTTTCTTTTATTAGTAGGTGTTTAAATTTTTTTTTTTAATGAGACCTATGACTCCTATTTATTATAAAGGAATGAAAATATTTTCAGATTTTGAAACTGAAACCTTTTATCCAAACTAATGAGACCTATGACTCCTATTTATTATAAAGGAATGAAAATATTTTCAGATTTTGAAACTGAAACCTTTTATCCAAACTCACCTCTTCTCCCGTGCTGAAGTGGACCGTAGTGTTTAAAAGATTGTTTTGTACAACTAATCCTTAAATAGTACATAAATAAAAAAGAGTCACAACTTATTTCTAGTTTTTTTTTTTAAATTACGTTTATTTGATTTTTTTTATTTTTTTATTTTTACTTTTTGTGGAATAATATATAACAACTCCATTCCTTACACAAAGTAGGCATGAGTGCTCAAGAATCATGAACAAAAAGTAGACGACCGACCAATTTCATATGAGCCATTCTGTTAGCACGTGAAACAGGGCCCAACCAGGCCCGTCTCCTAAATGTGAACCACTCATCTGCTAGACAAAAATCTTCCAGACTTCTGACTTGCTCGAGTAAACATTAAAATAAGGAAAGTTCCTTTTACATTTTATTTTTCTTGATTCTTCTTTTTCTCGTTTTAATGTGGGTTGGTGATAGAAAATTCAAGAGAGATCCAGAAATATACACTCTTCTAAGAAAGCAAAAACATATGTAACTTTTCTTTTTAAAACTTTAAGATTCATGCTTCACTTTCTCTATGTATTAACAATAAATTTTAAGTGTGTTTGGTAGGAGAGAAAAGTGGAAAGAAGCAAGGAAAGAAAAGGGTGAAGAGATTCATGTAAGGATTTTAATATTTTTGATTATTTGATTAGAGAAAAAAAAAGAGGAAATAAGAGATTAGAGTAAAAACCACAAATTTTTTAAAAAATCATAATTTTGATCTTTTCTAAACTGAAGAAATTATTAGATAAATTTCATATCAAACAACGTAAGGAAGGAAAGAAAAAGAAAAAAAAAAAAGAAAAAAAAAACCCTCTCCTTCCTTTTTTATTGTTTTCACTAGATTGATACATCACTTACTTCTTCCTAATTTCTATCCTTCGTATCAAACATTCCCTACTTTCTAGGAAATTAGCCTTGTCATTGTGGAAAAGTTGAAAACCAATACATGGTGCTTTACAAAATTCCTAAGTGAATGACTTAAGGCCCAAGTCACGACCCATTTCATAGGTCTCTCCTTTTGACTTTTGTACCTATTTACAGACACATGTCCTAAAGTTCCTAAACATAATCATAAGCACAAGCAGAAAAAATCTAGAAATTTTTTTGATTATTGCAAACAAGGAAAAACACAAATTTAGAAACTATTATACTAATATAATACAAAATATTAATATTAGATTAATATGATATAAAATTAAGTTAAAATTAGTTTAAAATTTATGTCATGTTAATCAAAAGTAGAGAGTTTGTATCATATTAGTCGATATATAAAAAAAAATGTGGTTAGTTGGGTAATTTTCCCTTGCAAATATAATCTAAGAAATAATCTCGACTCTCTCAAAAAAAAAAATATATACATATTTAAAATTCAAGTCCATATCATCAAATTATTAAAAAAAAAATTAATTAAAAAAAATTCTTCCTTCTGATTTTTGACAATTTTAATATTTTGCTCTATGAATTTTAAAACATAACATATGTTCACAAAAGTTTTGAAATCATAACAATTATACCCCATGTTGTTAGTTTTATAACGGAAAAACTCATGTGATGTGCACATGATCAATGACACTTTAGAAACATTAAACTAGTCCTTTTTTTTATTAAAATTTCCTTTGAATTGAAGAAAGGTCCTTTGAGAAAAGTGAAAGAAGCCCAACGCAATAAATCAAACAACCAGTACCAAGCGAGCACAAAAGTTAATTTCACTAGTAGCCATTCCTATGCATCAGTTTGATTTTTTTTGTCATTATTGGGTAATTTTGCACTTTTTTTGACACCCCAAGGATTCTATTGAAATGTCAGAAAAGTGATATGCCAATGAACAATGGTATTGATGTCCAATAAGTGTCATGAATGTGTCTTTTTTGTTCCTCCCCAAAAGTAACGGCAGAATACCAGACGAAGTAAGTCTTTGGCTTACTGGGACTCATGGTCCGTTTGGTGAATGAATTGACATAAAATTTTTAAGTTTGAGTTGAGTTGATTTTTTAAAAAGTAATTATAAATTTTGTTGACCGTTCAAAAAAAGATAAAAATTAAGATGAAAAGTATAGTTTAATTGGAATTAAATTTTGTCACCCGATAAAGCCTGAGAAATTATAAGTCAACTCCAAATTTCGTTGTATCTCCCGGCCCCACTCACCTGGGGTAAAGGGTTCAAGCCAGCAAGATGATGAGGCAGATATTAGGCATTTCCAACTTTATGCATGCGGTTGATCCAGTTACCTTGGGCAGGCACCCTAGAGAGTTAGTTTTAGGCTCTCCCGAGAGAGGGTGAGGGACACAATGGGCATAAAAAAGTGGATCCTATCAACTTGTTCCGATCTAAGATAATATACTTAAAAAAAAAAAAAAAAAAAAAACAAAGGATTGTAGTTTTATTTTATGCCCTTTTTTCAAATATGAGCTTTTTTCTTTTTTTGTTTTTATGTATGAATTAATTTATATTTTTTAAATGGTATTTTCCATATTTATTATAGTTTTAATTAAAGAATCTAAATTGTGAGGATAAAATAGTAATTACATATTAAATATCTCAATAATGATCATGCTTGAATTCTTGACATGTGTAATTTTCCTTCATCAAAATGATGGAAGGACCAAATTTGTCATTGGAACAAAGATAAGTGGGAACAAAGGTTGAGTTATGATGTAAACGGAATTTTTGTAATTAATCCAAAAAAAAAAAAAAATCAAAACAAAACAAAAAAAAAGTTGTTGGCCATGACTAGCATGCCTTCTGACATATTTGTACAATCCTCAACCGTAGTCCGTTGCTATATGGAACGTCCCACAGAGGATATGGTTCCTCACGTTGAAGTACATATTCTTTGGAGAGCAAAGATATTAATTGTTGAAGCACAGAAATATAAGTACATTGATAGTAAGTATAGTTTAATAATAATTTTACACTTGATTCTGTCCGTCACAGAGTTCAAATCTTTTACCTTTAATTTAAAAACAACAACAACATAAAATAAGAAGAGATATATCAAGTTTTTACAACGGACTTCTTTGTCTTCTATGCAATGGCGGAGCTAAATCTTTTATTATATTGGAAGCATACACTAATTTTTTTTAAGGAATAAATAACATAAAAAATAATTTAAAAAAAATATCGTATTACAGTTTTTTCAAGAACTACTGAGTACATACATATAAAAAATAATCATACAACATATTACAACAAATTATTGGGAGTTTTATGATTTGAAAGCTTTACATAATTGTTTTATTTTTTAATACGATCGAAAATTTCTTTCTTGATGTATATGACCAAACTGTTGCTCAATGATTGTTTCTCTTCCTTTTAAGTTTTTCTTTTTTTTTTTTCTTTTGGTACGACCAATGAATTTTGACTAAATGAATAGGATTTTGGTGGCAACTTATATAGGGATATATTTTTAGTGGAGATGAAATAAAAAAGTATCGTAAAATTTTAAAAATTATTTTTATTTTTTTTTAAGTTCATGCCAGTCCCTACTCGACAATGTATGGCTCCTCTATTTCTGTGATTCCTCCTGGAGTATAATAAAAAGCATACTTCTTCAACTACTGCATTGTGTTGTGCTCTCTCTACATATAATGAAGAGCGAGATGCAACAAAATTAAAGGTTTTTTTTTTTTTTTTTTTTTTTTTTTGTGTAATTAAGTAATTATTGATTTCAACCTTTAATACAGTGCTGTTTTTGGAAGGTTTTGTAGACAAATTTAGTGTATTTTTGGTTGAGGTATTTGTTCATTTACTAACTACAAGAAAAAAAGTTTATTTATTATTGTTAAAAATTGCAGCGACACAGCTAAACTGTCGTCGTTACTAACCCGTTATTAAACATATTTAAAAATGACGATGACATGATGTGTCATCGCTAAAAGTTCAGCACTTTAACGACGACCCAATATTTAATATTATCGTTATACACTCTGTCATTAAACTACAAGATGAAGTTAATGTAATTCGACGAGATTCATAGATAGACGTTTTAAACACGTTGATCAAAATCTTTAATTTTTTGGTTTTTTTAATTACGTTAATGTATTTTTGGATTATTTTTGTAACTTTTAGTTTCTTAAGGTCTCCACTGATGTAGACTAGAGAAGTTCAACTTATTGAGGACATTATTGCTTGTTTGTGCGTGAGATTTATGGAGATTATTCAGTTGGTTGTTGTACAATTGCCAAAAAGAAAAATAAAGTTTCTTCTTATTTTGAGCTATCGATCGGAACTGTTATTTTAATTATTAGATTAATTTCTTAAAAGTCTAATTCATAGTAAGAGTAGTTTTGTATCGTGTGTTGTAAAATCTTGTTTCTAAACGTTTATAGATCAGACCGTTAAAAAATAATCCAATAATTAAAAAATAGTTTTTATTAATTATACGTATTGAGTCTAGTAGCTAAGTGAGCTGTTAAACAGCTTGTAACTGTTTTCTATTAGTGATTAAGAGAGTGCTTAAGAGTTAATGAGTCTGTAACTGATTCTGTTACAACAAAGTCTCTTTTCTGTTGCATTGAGTTTATTTATTATAAGCTTATAAATAACATTTGCTCATATTGAATTCAGTTGAGCTTACAAATCCAATTCAGTTTAGCTTAAAAATATGTAGAATTTAGCCTTTTGATAATAATAAAAAAAATAGGCGGGTGGACGGGTTCTACTTGCAACTCCAAAATTCAAACATGTCCCCACCAGCTAAAAAGGTGGGCGGGTTGAGAACCCATCCAAATAGAGGCGGGTGATGACGTGGCCCCACTTAAGTGGGCGGTGCGGTGCGGGTATGGTTGGTTTGAACGGTTTAGCGGGTTGGATACACAACCCTACTTCTCTGGTCAATTCTTAATTTGGTATCAGAGCTTTTTGACTAAGGCCAATGGCATCTTTATTGTCTTCAACGACTGGATCTGAATCTTCTTAATAAGCTCCAATGGGGAACAACATTGTTCCCTTCTCGGCCACTTTGGTTCCCCTAGTTTTTAGACTAGATCGGGACAATTTCTTTCTATGGTGATCTCAAGTGCTGCCTGCAGTTTGCGCGCACGATCTGGAGGATTTCTCATCGGAATTCGCCCTCGTCCTCAGGATCTTGTTCCTCTTCAGCCTGGAGAAGGAAGCTCTGGATCAAGCTCAGGTTCTGGAGCTAGATGCTCAATGGTATCTCCATAGATTCAGAAATAAGAAATCTTATCGTAAAAACTCTATGTATTTGTAACGGGTGTTTTATGGTCATATAATTAACATGTAGGTCTAAAAATTGATATGCATGTGATAGGCAATCATTTAATGCATTGGGAACTATTGAAAGGGGCACACAGCATACAAAAAGTAAGCAACTTGGAAGGCACACAATGCACACAGTAAAAATAACGAAAATTAAAGCATTGACTTTTTCATCTTTTTGCAACACACACCCTAAACTTTCAATTTTTAACGAACTGTATCTTGAACTTTTAAGATTGATAATAATTGAGGTCCAATAACTAATTAATGAGCGATATCAAAATAATTGTTTAGAATATGAGATCCACACATAAATGGCCAAGCTCATCACTTTACGAATTAGACTACGTACAAGTCTCGTGTGAAAAACAATCAATTTAAAATTCAGTACGTTATTTTTCCAAAATTGAAACTTCGATATGCTGTGTGCCAAAAAAAAAAAAAAAAACGGTGTTTAGAATGCAAGTGCAACTATACAATTTACTTTATATAACTGATAAATCTCAACGAAATCACATAAAAAAAAAAAAAGAATAAATATAAGAACTCTATTAATGATGTCTTCTTTTAGTTCTTGGATATTGTTTCTTTTCTTTTTGGACTTCAGAATGAAAAAAATCTCAATATAACCAATTTTCCTCATTAAAAAAAAAAGGAGAAAAATTTCACATTTTCTCCCTTCTCCAAACTTTGAGTTTTGTAACAATTTGTCCGGGAATTTTAAAATGTGATATTCGTTCTCCCTAATCCTTTTTACTTCTGCTAGCTTTTTAAAATTTAGAGGAAACAAATGTTATATTTTAAAATTTGAAGGTAAATCGTTACAAGACCTAAAATCTTAGAGAAAAATGTGAAATTTATCCTCAATTAAAAAAAAAAACAAAAAACAAGAAACAGTTCCAACTCCGCGTAAAACGCACGTGCTTATCAACCACAAAGCCACGTATCAGCGAGCTACCCCTGAAAAAAAAAAAAAAAAAAAAAAAAAACCCTGATTTCCTCTATATATTCTCATTTCTCTGCATAACCTCCCACAACCATCTCCACCATTAGAAAACCGGCTCCATTAACTTTCCAGAATCGTCCTTTTGTTCCAAAAAATCCTGCTTTTAGAGATTCGAATCGGAGCTTGGACAGTTTTCATGGCGGGTCTACAGTACAACTTCTTCCCCACCGACTTAATCTACCCCCGCCCTCCTCTCTCTGACTCCGCTCCCAAAGCCGTCGTTCCCCTCCAGACTCGCCTCAGACACGTCTCCGACGACGTCGTTCCCGACGAACACCAACAACAACAACAACAACAGAATCCCAAGGCTCCGAGAAACGACGTCATCTCCGCCTCCGCCGCCGCCACCGCCGCCTTGCGAGTGGACGAGAAAGCCGCCAGAGCTCCTCCTTCTCCGGTGCTCGGGCGAAACCAGAGACAGAGAGGTTCGCCGAATTCTGATCTCTCTTCTCTGTTTCCTGAGCAATCCTCTGATTGAATTGAGTCTTCTACAAGATCTTTTATGACCTTTTTCATTTTTGCTCTTTTTTTTTTTTTTTTTTTTTTTTGTGGTGTACTAAACTATCCACCTTGTTGTTGTGTAGTGTATAAGTTCTGAGTTCACTCACCCATGGCAAAGTAAGGATATGATGGTTTTGTTTTCGTGATAATTGTAAATATCAATAAATTATCATGTTTCTGAATCTGTCCTTTTTTTTTTTTAAAAAACTTGTGATGATAGAATTTGTATTCGCTTGCAACAATTGAATATCGGAATTATATCATATAACGTGGTAATTATTTGTAATGATAATTTGATGGTTTATAACAACAGAATATATAAGTTTTGTTCTCGTATTAATGAAATTAACCCTTGTATACAATAGTAAATAATCATGTTTCCGATTATTTATTATTATTATTTTTTAATTTAGGATGATGGATTGAATTCGCCTCCAACAATTTGGAGAATTATACGGTAGAGTGAAACAAAAATTCATGATTTTTGAATCGGAATTATATGAGATTAAACAAAGCGATTCTTTGTTTTATTTTCCTACAGTGCTACTAAGTTTTGCTCTGTATTTTTATTTTCCTTGTTGATGCCGTTCCTTGTACGGTACAAAGTTCAGTTTATTCTAAAGTACAGCTTGGCCGTTGGACTGATGTGTTGGGGCTTATAATTTCTATGAGAATTTATTTTAAGAAACTCAAAATATGACAGAGTAAGAACATGTGTTTAAATTATAGTTTTGAACGGAAAGTTTTAGTTCAGATTTATCTTTAAAAAATTCATTTATTTTTGTAGAATATGAAACAAAAAAATGTCTCACCAGACTTGGTAGAAGAGTGTGGTAGCTAGGTAGTTGGGAAAAGTCACGTGTAAAATTTTATTAGCTACTACTTTTGAAATTTCTTATTAAAAGTTACCAAATAGTGACCAATTATAATTTATGGAATTATTCTTTCCTAAAAAATTGGGAATCCATGTGAAAATCATGCGCCGCCTCCAATTAGTGACTTTTTGGGATGGTTTGTTAATCGTGTATTTCGTTTTTCACATCACATCCAAATTATAAGAGATTGCTTGTCTAATTTAACAAAATATTTTAAGATTTAATTTAACAAAAATTTTAAAGTGGTTGAGTTTGAATCTTTTTATCTTTGAAATTATAACAATTCAAAATTATAAAATAAAGTTGTTTTTTTTAATCGGTTCACGTATATCATGCTTTCTAAAGTAAGAGATTGTATCAATCTAAGTCATCTTTTATTGAGTGAGAACGCAAAATTTCACTCAATTTATTTTATTTTATTTTTTTTGTTCATCCTTAACAATATCAAATTTTATTTTTCTAATATCCTTACTTGCATTTAGTAATTATTTTTTATTTTATTTTATTATATCTCACTAAAAGTTTTTTCAAGATGATTGCAGGTATAATCTAGCGATAATTTTACATCCGACTCTTTAATACGATGTACAATTTGAATCTTTCATCCTTAATATTAAAAAAAAAAAAAAAAAAAAGAAAAAAAGGCCGTCACTAATCGTGGCACTACACGAATCTTGACTAAGGCTATGTTTGGAGAATTGGTTCAAACACAAATTTTTCATTTCAGTTTTTGTCTTTTTCTGAAAAAGTTTTTTGTCTTTTCTGAAAAAGTTTTTTGTCTTTTCTAAAATGTCAACAAAAATTACTATCTAAACTTAAAATTTTCAACTCAAACTCATTCACCAAAACGGACCCTGAAATAATTTAGATGGGTCCATGGAAATTTTGTGATTTTTGTTTTCTTATTTATTGTGAGTTTTGACTTTGTATTTGGCTGAAAGCAAAGTCAGAGTTGAACAGCAGAAAATAAAAGATATGGAGAGAATATACCGATTTTAATACCATTTGCTTGCAGTGGAGGCTACGGAGAGAGACTCATTGGAAGAGCTATTACTTGTGCCATCGAAATATCCTCTTTGCAGACAAGAAATTGAAAAAATATAAAATATAAAATATAAAATAAGAAGAAAAGAAGAAAGAAGAAGAAATGGTAGCCATGTGACCCCTTGACCTCTATAAAGGGAGGAAAATAACACAAATATTAATTAAAAACATATATTACATTGAGAAGGTGTTTGGGGATGTTTGAAGATGATGTTTTGTTGGTTTTCAATATGAAATTTTTGCATATTAATTCTACCATAAAACCAAATTTTAAAAGTTTCTAACTTTGTTATTTTAATTCGAAATGAGATTTTTTTTTTTTTTGGTATAAAATTTCAAAAGTACTAAAACAATATTCATATTGATTTTTTTCCCCCTCCTATACACAATTCAAGTTTTTACATTTTACTCCAAACATTTAAAAAAAAAAAAAAAAAGAAAACCAATCACTTTTTCAAAACTTAATAAATCCAATTAAAAACAAAATTCTGTCTCCAATTAATTATCCCTTAAACGGCTCCTGAATATAGCTGTTATTATGTTGACGATGCTCTTTTATGTTAATCTTATACTACTATTGTTAAATTAGTCAATCAATAATATATATATATATATATATATATTTATATTGAGAGAGCGTGATAATAATATATATATATATATATTTATATTGAGAGAGCGTGATAATACAACTTCGACAATTAATCCTATCAAACAAATTTTTTTTTAATTTTTTTAATTCGTCATCCATTGTAGAATTCTAATTTTAATAAACAATTCACATCTAGAACAAAATATCTTTCAGTCTCAATTTCTAGATAGTCAATCAAAGATAATTATATGAAATGGCAGAGCGTGAAACAAATTTGACAATAAAACAAAGCCTTATCGAAATGGTATTTTTTTCGTACTTTATCTTATAATTTTAGATTTTTTTTAATGACATAAATTCTAGTCTAAATAAACCATTGAAATATAGAATTCTATATGACTTTCTGTCCCATTTCCTAGATAGATTTGAACTGCATATTGGGCAAATTATACTAGGAAGAAGAGCTTCACATGGTAAATCAGATCACTCTCTTACATATGCAGATGCTAATAAACCAAGCTAGAGAATTTTATTTTATTTTATTTTTAAAAAGAATCCAAGATAGAGTTAGTTTCATCGGTTGAACGCTAATCAGGTGGAGACACAAGTTAAGGATATAAAGAATCTGATTATTGGAGATGAAAGATTCCTTCGTTTAAATAATACCAACTGAATATACCAACGACATAATTTAAAAAAATACCAACACTTTTTTTTTTGTTTAATAGATAAATAGGGATCAATAGTGTTTTTATGCCTTGGATGCTCATTGATTGGATGATAAAAAATCATGTCCTTGGACATTTATGAGCAAACATCAACAAATATTGTATTATCTAACTGACAAACAGTATGATACAAGACTCAAATCCTTAATCTGTTAAAAACAAAACTTTAAATAAGATCTCTTTTACTCTCATGCCACCATCATCGGTGGTGCCAACACTCTTTGTCGACTCTTAAGGGGAGAAGAAAACAAATAATTTTGCCGTTGTATTCAAGAGAGAACAAATTTATAGTAAATCTCAACATTTTGTTTTCTGCTCATGTATAAACAAAGGAATAAATGCATACACATAATATATATAAATACATATATGTTATAAACACCACATCCCCATAAATAAACAATAATTAAGCCTATTCTAAAGTTGTCATCTCTAAATCATTTATGAGAGAACATTGTTTTCTTGATTGGCTTAATTAATCTGGCTTATTCTTTAAGCTATTGGCATGCTAAATGGCGTCATGCAGGTTGATTTCATGCGGCTGTTTAAGCACCTTCTTAAGATGTATGTGAGAATATGCTGATCTCTACGTGTATCTTTTCCATTGGTGAAATCATGAGATCTGCTTTAATCTATATTTCTTTTTATTTTTAATAATTAAAAAAAAAAAAAAAACGAAAAAAAGTCGTTACAAACAAAGGAGGAATTTTTAGTGAAAAGAAAATCATTTCCTCATCACAATTCCTTTCTCGTTTCGACTTTAAGTTTATAATGTTGTTTTTTCTTAGAATCGGTATCTAGGTTTTTTTTTTTTTTTTTTTTTTTTTTTCATTTTTTTATTTCTTATTATTATCGATTATCAAATTCTGCTAATTAATCTAAAAAAATTGATACTAGAATCTCCACAAAGGTTATTACCTTCCACTAATGGCATAATATCCCAAAAAATTCCACCATGGATGTGCTAAATAGAAAGCAATTTGAATGGTATAGGAAGAAAGTGAACTGGGGATGCCACTAAATTCTAGGGCTATTGGAGGCTTAAAAAGACTTTTGGAATGGGGACAAACAAGTTCACATCAAGGATGAGTCAATTTACACAATTTTGAAAAATAAAAATCACCATATTTTGCCTTTTCCCCCACGCCATGATGCATGCAAGGTCATCTTGAATTTAAATCTTTTGTCATGTTTCTCAATTTTCAAACATTTTTTTTTTCCAATATTGGAAATTGGTTTACTTGAATGGTTAGGAGTTAATTAAAGTTATCTTTTTATGTCATTAATAACTTTTTAACCTTCAAGTACTACGTACCAAAACATTACGATGAAAAAACATTTTAACCTTGCAAGGCGGTCTATGTGATTTAGGCCTCAAAGAGGTGCAGATTCGTAAAGAACTCTTTGGAGCAAGGATCCTTGGATAGTACTTGAAGTGGGTTCTCGAATCTAGTAGTGTGTGGTGTTTAAAAGATTAGAATACGTATCTTCTATCAGTTACGACTTTTGAGAGATATGGTTGTGTCACTCCTATATCGAATTAGTAGAAATTTTAACTACCTTTCCAAATTATGAGAAAATGATATAGAATTCGTTTAAAAACTGATTACTACTATAATCTATATATGTAGAACTTGATAGTGAGGCTTTATTATTAAAATCAAGATTAGTTAATCAAAGCTAAAATCATGACTATATATATACACACACACACACACACATATAGACATAGATATATATATATATATATATATATAATAGTAGACTTGGCTTCTATATATGTATAGCATAATTCTTCTTTTTACAGCGGCCTTTTCCATCCAGCCTATAAAAGTGCAGAAACATGCAATACTTGACCACACAGCTACAAATATAAATTTTGGGATATTCTCAATTATTTCATAAGCACTATTTCTTTTTTAGCTCTAAAACTGCTTTTTTGTTTTTGTTTTTTTTTTTTAAATAGCATTTCTGTATCTTTCCATGGCTGGTCTTCAGTACAACTTCTTCCCAACAGACTTCCTATACCCTAAGGTAAAGAAGCCGAATTTAGCGGCGGATGCTACTTGCAGTATCGTTAAAGTTCCCGCCGAAACCCGAAAGAGCGTCGACGTCGAAAACAATCTCGATGAACGAAAAATCAAGGTCGCTGATCATAGTCGTCGACAGGACAAGCTTCTTAAAGCTAATTCTAGTCCTAAACATAAGGATGATGATCATGGCAAAAGATATTTGAAGTATTTGTCTCCCTATCCGGTTACTTGGGTGCTGTGGATTCCAGAGGAGCCTTAGGAAACGACTTTAAAATTATGGTGTTGTATTAATGCATTTGTTAGCTTTGTATAAGTGTATGTAATCATAATAATAATAAATTTTTTTTTTTTTTTTTTTGCTTCAAAGTACTTGAATAATGTCTTAAGAGAGATGATTCGTATATTAGTTCTAAGGATTAATTTCAAAGTACTTGAATTATGGGTGTAATCCCATTTTAGTCTCTGAGATCCCAAGATCAGTTATCGAACTATCAATCTGTCTTACGATAGCCCTACCATTTTTGATTTTCACGTGATAATTATAACTAATAGTTAGTTATAATGTTTTATAATGATGGACTACTATTGTATGACAAACTAATAGTTTGAATATTGGTTTTGGGACGTTTTAAAGCTCATGTACTAAAATGATATTAGACCCATAATCCAAGGATTACAAGTGAAATTAACCCTTGTCTAACAGTTTACTCAGCTTGTTAACACGTGAGTAATCAGTTGTTATTTGAGACATGAAAAAAAAAAAAAAGAAAAAAAAAAGAGAGAAGCTTATCAAATTATCCATCGAGCCATAAAAGAAAATCAAACCTACTATCTGTTATACATCAAATTAACGCAAAGTGACTAACTCTCCATTTTAGTATTGAAAGCAAGACATGTAGATAGATCGGCTCATCAAATTTCCAGAAAAGTTACGAGTTGAAATATGAACGTTTTTAAATTGAGTTGTTAGATAAGGAACATATATGTTTACGTTATGGAAAGAAGAAGATGTATATAGTAACAGTCATGATGGTGTTTGAAATCAAGGTTTATGCTTGAGATGATGTTGATCATGAACAAAATATATTCATATATATATATATATTAAAAGAATACGCTTGATTGAGTATCTTTCTAAAGACTCTGTCTTTAACTTTGAGGATATATATTATTTTAATTAAATCATGGATATTGCGTTTTGTTTCATTGACTCTAGCTAGCTAAGAGAGTAGTACTAGTTTGAAGTCCGGTCATAGAAAATTCCGAGTCATCGTTCAGCGCAAGGAGGCTGCTTAAACTCAACGACAGCGTTTCTCCTACGAATATACGCCTAAGTGTGCCAGCTTCACAAAGTTGGCAAAAATTCTAGAACGCTTCTCTCTCTCTCTCTCTCTCTCTCTCTCTCTCCTGCCTGCGGGCAGTATGGAATCATGTCCGCATCTACTTTCTCAAATATTTGAAATAAATCTTTCAAATTTTAAACTTAAAACTTAAAATCCTAAGGGCCAGTTTGGTATTGCTTTTATTTGTGTTTGGTTGGTATGAAATGGAAATGAGAATACATTTGGGTATATTGTTTTTAAAAACATGGGATAAAGTGATACAACCTAAAAAAAGAAAACTAAAATGAGAAAACAACTTTTAACCTATTTTCATTTCTTTTACAAAAATCATTCTCTCCATTTTTTGTTTTCGTTTTCGTTTTTGTTTTCAAAGCAGTTGCTAAACAAACATTTATTTCGAAAGCGTTTTCATTTTTGCTCCTCAAAAGACATGCTAAAACATTATTAAAAACAGTTGGTAACGAAACCAAACAGGCCCCAAACCTCCATTCCCATATGTTGAGCTAATCTCAACAAAATCTTCTAGAACGAGAGCATATAGAGACTTTCCACACCTAAAATTTAATTTATATAATAAAAAAATAATATTAGGGAAAAAAAATGTTTTGCTTATATTCAATAGATTTTATCCTGCTGTTTAATTCTTTGATGACTTTTTATATTTTTGTGACGATTTTTGTCCATTATTTCATAGGAACAAAAAATGTAATATGTTATCAAACAAAATAAAGGCCTAAACCTAATTGGATAGCTTTCCTTAATTCTTCACTTTTCTTTCTACTTTCTGTATTTTGCGTTTTCCTGATTAACATCTTATAATGTTACCCAAATTCATCTTATATTTTAAATTTTTTTTCATTCATCTTATTTATTATTTAAGACAAATTTGCTGATTAAATTATCATAATGCTCTCATTCTCGACGTATATTTTTCCTTAAACGTTCCATGTTGACAGCCTTTTCAGAACAGAGAAGGGAGCTCTCGTAAATCCAAGAATTTCAAAGAAAAAAAAAACTATTAAACCAGGTTTGAGCATCTATAAGAATAACAGGCATGTTAATTATCACTTCAGCAGGAACTTTATCATTTGGGAGGAAATGAACAAGAAAAAAGTCAACGGTACAAACAAAATATCATGAAAAAAAAAAAGTCTACATAATAGAGCTCTAGTACTATTGGAGAAAAAACAATGGTGAAAATTAAATAATAAAAAAAAAAACAAAAACACATGTAAAAAAAGTCGATAATAGAATTGAGCAAATGATAAATGTTGGGACAGAATAGAGGAAGCTAGATTAAAAGATTTTTCTTTTTGGAAAAACTATAGTAAACAATAGTTTTTATAAAATAATTAAAATAAATAGTAAGTTTTTCAAATATTCGGGGTGAATAACAAATTTACTAAATAAGTAGTTAATTTACTTAGGTTAATAGCAAATTTACATTTAGTAAAAAGATTATTTACATAATAAATTTGCATAGTGAAATATGTAGTTGTTGTAAATAATTTTAAATATTTTTAAAAGCATGTTATTTACCTAAATTATTTTTTAAAAACTATTATTAAATATAAATAGTTTCTAAAAACTGCTATTTGCTGTTATTGATCAGCTTTTTGAAAATAAGAAAAAAATGAAAAAAAAAAAAATCTCTTCTTACAAGTCTATCAAACAAATTAAATAATCAAGTGCCTCAACAAAAATCTCAATGTTGGTAGCTTGTTGGGATTCCCGGTGGTTTGGCTGCGCGCAATTTCCATTCCCAACATACACTTGTTCTGCACTTAAATGATAAAGATAATAAATTTTCTTCTAAATTGTTAATGATGAAAATAAAGTAAGAATAATAAAACCTTTGCTATGGCAATGGCGTTGCTCTGAACATGCTTGGCACATAACCATGCAAACTTTGTGTCGGTAGCGAATTCTCTTGTGGAGCCTCGCCAGAAACAACCTTGAATTCAGCTTTGTCGTCGGGAGTCAAGTCCTCCGACTCTTGGACTAACCACACTCTCGAAAGCCTCTCTAAAAGAAGGCTTACCGTTCTTTTTTATTTATTTTTTATTTTTTACATATATATATTTTTTAATTGGCCTCAAGAATCCTTAGATTATTTGATTTTCCTTTGAGAATATCAAGCCCTTTCTCCGAGTACTTTGGTGCATTCACGATTTCATACAACGTACAAGTTTTGTCATCGATCCGTTGTGCTTCTAAATTCTCGAATTTCCCTAGCAAGAGCCTAAGACACAAATGTTTATATATAAAATTTTAAAAAAAAAATTAGGCACTCCAAATAAAATGTTAACAAGTAAGTCCTAAAGGTGTCATAGGTAGCTCTCGTTTAGCATCCGATTTTTAACCCAATTTTCAAAGTATTTTCTATAGTATTTTCTCTCACATGCACAAAAATTTGAATTCACTGTGAGGATTGTGGGTTTGATCTCTGATTAAAACGGGGATGTTACTATTGAAAGTAGTACTTTCAATATTCATAATAGGTTGGGTGTGTGCAAGGGAGTTTTTTAAGGTCTAAACAGGGCTCCACCAAAAGGTATAACAATCTCTCTCCACTAGATAGGTTAAGCCGGTCGGATTTTTCCTAGATGAAAAAATGTAGTTTTTCTACACAACCTAGAGCATGGAAAATGTTCATTTCATGAAAATAAATACTTGACATGAAATCTAATGACCATGGCATGATTTTAGGTTTATGGTTTTATACTTTGAGTCTTTGGTTGGATTGAAATGAGTTTGTACGACTAGTTTAGTAATTAGTAAAAGTTTGTGGCTCTAAACCTCATTTTTGGTTATTTTGTGGACTGCAGTTGCTTATATTGTTACTTTAAACAAAATAAATGTTCTTAATGACACTGTAGATAATGTATCTATAAACTAGACATGTTAGGCTTTCCCAACGAGTTATCTTGAGCCTCGTTTGGACTTGTATGTTATTTTTAAGATTTTTACAAACTAGCATGCAAAACTGAAATTTCTTTAAAGCTCTGACATAGCCACGGGTTATCTAAACTCCAGATCTGTTAAACTCAAAATTTTGGATTTTAGGTTATATATCTAAATACTAGATTCTTTAAGGTTTTCAACAAGATATCTTACATCTCGAACGGATAAATATGTAATTTTTAGTGAATTTTACAAATTAAGACTATAAATCAAAAGGTTTGCTGGAATCCTGTACCAGCCGCTGGTTATGTATGTTTTGAGTTAGTAAACCACAATGTTTTTTAAAACCGTTCTTGTTGTATCAACGAGACACCATAAGCTTTCCAATGCCATATCTTGTGCCTTATTTGGACATGTAAATGAATTGTTATAATTTTTCTAATTCTACCCATAAATCTGGACATAAGGTACATACGTGGGACCAACAGTAACAAAAGCTAAGTATGTAGTATGAAATACTCAAATATTAAAAGAAATAACTTTATGCTATAAAGTAGACATCTTAAGTTTTGAAATGAGTTATCATACGTTTACAACAGATATATACATAACTTTTAATAAATCACACAATATTATATTGCAATCTGTTAAACTGAGATTTTATAACCATGAGACATTTGGGAAAACATCCACATTATAGCTTGAAACACTTGAAATCTTGGAAAACAAATTATAAGGACGGAAACTAAATGCTTCAAGCTTTCCATGTCCAAAACATGATTATACTCAAATTTAAATAAATCTTACAATATAAGATTTCACACCGACAAAATGATTAAACATTAAAATGTGACGTAAGGGTAAGTCATAACATATGAACATATTTATTGATGAAATGAGTTGGTATTAAGTGTATGATCAACTAAATGTGAAAAACCTTAACTTTATAAAGTTGAATCATAAGTTTTTAGATTGGCCAAGACAGAATAAACTAGAGGATTACTAGACATACACCAAGAGACTACCTTCGCCCAATTTAATGTGAATAACTAGTCGAAATGGGTCCTAAAAGCCCAATAATCCATAAAAGAAAACACACTTAAGAGTATACACGTAGGTGACTCTTAGTCACTAAGGTGATGTACGTTGGTTAATTAATTAATTAATTAATTAACTAATAAGTTAACAAAAATAGAATAAAGTATAATTATGTTAATAAATTTAATTAGTAATTAATTAAAATAATTATTTATTCATTTATAATAGTTAATAAGTGATAATTAGTTGTGTAAGCAAGATTATTATGTTCAGTAAATATATAATTGAAATACATGATTAATTAGAGATTAATTAATCATTAATATAATTGTTAAAATAATTATGGATGATTAATTAGAGATTAATTAAATATTAATTATTAGTATAATCTAATTATTAATTATTAATGTGAGAATTAATAATTGATAATTATTATATGAGAAAGAATATTTAAGTAACATAATTAATTATTAATGATATAATTATTAATAGTCAATTAAAATTATGTAATTTAATTATAATTACTCAATTAAATAAAGTAGTAATTATGTACTACCTAATTGATTGATTCATTGATTCATTGATATATCACTTAAATTAAATAAAATTAAATTGAGTAAAATAAAGTTAATTAAATAATAATTAGTAGAAATTTATTTAATAGTTAATAATTTTGATACAAGTAAATTAAGCTTACCTTAATTTATATATAAATAAATATAATAATATAATTATGATTCTCTCTAATAATGAAGTATTTTTAAATCAAGACAATTTTCCAAACTTATGTAGTAGGAGGTATAACTCCGAAAGTTTAAGCACATACGATAAGTAAATACAAACCTCACCTACAACATGGAACAAAAATTTTTCTTGTTGATATTTTATGTTTGCTATGAATTGTCTTGATGATGTGGAGAATATACGAGTGATATGTATTGCGTTGATTAAGCATTTGATGTACATAATTTCCCTTGCAATAATATGATCAACATGCCTCACAGATAATTATGTCATAATGATAGATGCACATTGATATATAAATTTACACATTGTCACAATTAATAAGAATGAGGCTAATGAAAGACAAGATAAAATGTCGTGCCGACCTCCAATTAATTGAGAGGATATGATAAGAACGAAAATTATAAATTATGACCTTGGAAGTTATTGGAGGGTCGCTCCCCCAACTCCCCATTGGTTGCGCGCATATACATACACAAGGGCCCTTACGTAGACAAAACATGTATATAATGAAACATATTATGGATATTCCAGTACTTCAATCTCATGTATTTAGTTTTACTTTTTATTTTTGCAAGTCACTCCCCTACCAACAATCTTGTAAGTCAAAATATAAGCATGAAACGATGATTAAACTCTGAAATTAAGTGGGGGGTTTTTTTTTGTTTTTTTTATTTGTGTTGGTAAAATTAACATAAGTAGTTGAAATAAGTTTGTTGGTATTTCAATTGTCTAATAATTAAATATGAAACAGCCCTCAATGTTTTTATGCCAAACTCTAGAGCCTTTATTCTCATTCCTTCATTCATTCTTTTGAATCTTTCTTTATATCTGATTTTTGACAAATATTTCTTTCTTGCTCACGAAAGAAGAAAATAACAAAACAAAATTATTGAACACAACACTGATATCTTTAATCTATCAAGTTAGTACATTTGCTTGAACAGTAATGACATGAAATATATGGATCACATCTAAAGTAGGTCCACATTTTGACAAGCTTTCTATTACCACGTGAAAAAAGCCGGTTTATATGCAAAACCTAGCTGTAGTTGTTGGCCCGTCACTTATTTATAAAAACTTCATAATATTATCGATAAGTATCCCGAGTCGTACGTAAGACATGATTTACTGATCATAGTAATAAAAATCTTATTGATATATAAAGTGATCCGAGTCATAACGAAACACGATTCACTCTTGTTACTGACAAAATTAACAAACTCAGACTAATATTTAATTTTTCTTTATTCTTATGGGAAAACTTTAATGAGAGATCTTACGCCTAAAAACGGAGATATTTTATAGTTACTAAAACCTGCATCAGAAAAGAGCTTAGCCCATTCTTTCTCTTCCCTCTCACGGCCAGGGCACAACACCATCATCATCATATCAAAGAAGAGTTGAGTTTCGTACGGCTTATAATCATGATCATCATTCTTTTGTTCCTCTACGACCATGTCTATTATAATCAACTTATTCCCTTTTTGGTTGCCTTTTGGACGTAATTGCCTCTTTGCATCCCTTAAGTATTTTCACACACTCTTCATCAATCCAGTCGTGCAATATCCACTGCAATTTGTTAAACTTCGTTTAACCCTTCAACCATATATTATCTTTGTTGGTAAAAATTAACACACAAACACAAGAATATCTATGTATAAATACATACATATATATATATATATATATATATACAGGACTCGCACAAACATTTAAACATAAAGAATTTCCAAATGAATACAAAAACAAAATTTAGTAGGCCAACCTAGGAATTATATTAGTAGCATTCATGAAGTATAATTAATTATCTTCACAAAAATCTATATATCATATATATTTAAGTATATATACACATGAGTGTATATATATCTATCTATATGTGTATATGACGTGCTGGTTAAGAGTAATAATTTTGGTGAAAACTAATAAATTATTTACCTTCATGAAAATTGCATCTGCTGGAGGAATTTCCTCAAACATGTCCCCACCAACAAATTTCAAGTTTTTACTTCCCTGCGAATCGGCAACCACATGAGGTAGATCAACCACAGTGCACTCAATATGAGGAAAAGCATCCGCAATGGCCTTGGCCATTGTCCCAGTGCCTCCTGCAAGGTCCACCAACGACTCCAATCCCTCGAACACCGACTTGCACTTGTCGATCACCACGATCGTGACCAACCGCGTGTCACTAGCCATGGAGTCGTTGAACAAGCGTCCCAGCCGAGGATCATTCTCACTATAAGCCCAAAATTCCATCCCATGTGTGGTGAAAAATGGCGTAGGGTCCTCGCTTTGGAGCCAAGTGCTAACAGTGTGCCATGGTTGGTTTATAACGGGGTCAAGTATGGCAAGCACAAAGGGTGCGGCACTTAAGGGATTGTCTCCAAGAAACAATTTGGAAGAGTTTGTGAGCACATAACCTTCTCGCAATTCGTCGGTGTCGACGACTACTTCTTGGACGGCAAAGAAGCCGGAGTTGACCAAGAAGCGCATGAGGCGGTGGACAAGGCAATTTGGGTTTTTGGTGTGGGGGATTGGCAATGCAGATGTGAGTTGGGAAAGAGTCATGGGCTTGCCATGAGAATGGATAATATCTGGTATACCTAATTGAATGGCACATCTTAGGGACATGGGGGTTATGAAGCTGAAGATATGGTTCCAAATGTGGGCTTGAGCTTTAACTAGCTCCGTGGCATTCATATCAAGATGATTTACTTTCTCCATAATATTTTTGGTGTTCTTTTGGTATGCTTTGAGCTCTGTATATATAAATTTTTCGGCTGTGTATATGTGTATATATAGAGAGAGATTCATATATTGGTCGTTACTTTTTTAATATCTATCCAAATACTATTTTAGAATTTTTTTTTTTTTTAAATTACAAAAAAGTTACACATCCAAACACTATTTCTTATATATATATATATATATATGTATGTATGTATATATTAAAAAGAAAAAAAGAAAAGAAAGACTTCTCACTTCAACACAAGAAAATTTTTCATTTCAAAAGCAAACAGACAAACAAAATGGTTAGTGATATCTTAGATCTCTAAGAGTAGCTTAATCCTTGAATTTAAAGAGAGTGATAAAGAACCTCTATTGAAAGTGAACCTATTTTCGCTCACCAAACGGAGTGCTGTAGACCGCAATGAACGTATTAAGAAGCTATATATGTTCAATTGCTAAAATATTGTTTGTTTGTTTGTTTGTTTTTTATATATACAATTGTTTTTTTTTTTTTAATATTTAATGCTAATCAATCGGCTCTGAGTAAGTTGTCCCCGGTTGTTGATCCTTTATATTTGAGCAAAAAGATAGAAAGGAGCTTGAAAAGAATACCAACAACGTGATTAAAAAAAAAGGAGGGGGGGGGGGGGGGGGGGGGGGGGGGTGGGGGGACTGGACAACAACCAAACAAACGTAGTGTTTGAAGAAATATATAACCAAACGAATGTCTCAATGTTAATTGAGAAAGGAAAAAAAAAATTTATATATATATATATATATATATTGAAAGATTGTAGAAGAAACAATTAATTAAAACTAGAATAAAGGAAAGACTAATGATGACGTTTTGAGAAAAACCAATTTAAAAAAGAAATGGAAAATAAACTAAAATGTGTGTAAACGTCCATCAGGCAAGGAAAGAAGAAAAACAAAAAACCCAAAAAAAAAAATGAGGAGGAGCTAGCTTAACACGTGGCTAGCGCCGACGGTGAGTAGTAGGGATGAAATAAGATTGACACTTTTATATATGTTAAGATTTATCAGGACTAACATATCGCTTGTTAAATCTCAATACCACAAGTGTTGTTCGAGCTAATATACATTAATAATAATTGGACAACACAATTAAATATAATTTAACTTACATTTATTTGGAAAAAAAAATGGTAAAGACAATTCTTAAAATAAGTGCTATGAAGATTGCCCAACAATCAAATTCTAGAAGAAAAAAACTATATTTATACACGAGTTTCATAATTTTGAAAGAAGTTTAAAAACAAAAACATAAAAAAAAAAAGGAAAAAAAAAAAAAAAGAGATTTAAGATTATTCCTTGTTGCACAATTTCAACCAAAATGGCTTCTTAAAAAAAAAGGAAAAAAAATAAAAGAAAGAAAGAAAAAAGAAGCTTCTCTCTACTATTCAATTGAAAAGTATGTGTGCAAGTATAGCAACCAGTTTATTTTAATAAATAAAATTAAAAACTATAAAAATAAAAATACAGCTATTTTAATGTGTGGGACTCATGATTGACATGAAAGTTTTTATAGATTAAAAAACCAACGGCAAACGTCCTTGAAGAAAAGCAAAACAATAAAAATAAATCTTCAATTAAAAAAAAAAAGGGTAAAACAGTAAAGCAATTAATGTTTATATCTATCAATGCATGGGAGTACATGTAGAAGGCTACAGTCTACAACGAAGACCAAAGCCACAATACGTGGCGAAAAACAAAAAGATGATGAACGGGAACGAAGTCAGTCCTTTTGTTGAATGAGTTTTGAGTTGATAATTTTAAGTTTGAGTTGAAAAATTTTTATTGATTTTTAAAAAAATTTTTTTTTTTAAAATAAAAAATAAAAATTGAGATGAAAAAATATATTTTAATTTAAGATGAGATGACTCACCAAACAAGAAAAGACGAAATAGAGGAGCTTCAATTTTCAGATCCTTTAATTGCTCCATACATCTAATTAAGGGGAAAACAAAAAGAAAACAAAATTATAAAATTATAAAAAAAATAATAAAAGAAGCTTTATGATTGTTATGAGTTATGTGCTTTTGTATATTTGATGTAGCTACTTTATTAATGATGTTTGTGAAATCAAATTGCTTTAATTCCTTGAGAAAAAGTTATGAGAATTAGTTGCCATCGATCAATTGCTCTTCAACTTTTAAATTCTTTAGTTTGAGGGAAACCTTGTTCACTGTCAATCAAAATAAAAACTTTTTGACTTTTTTTTTTTTTTTTTAGCGATTTTCTTAGGTATAGAGTAAAAGTTACGAAAATTTGAAGTTTAACGACATAACTAGTATACAATTAAATTTCCGAGCATAACCGATATTATGTAAAAGTTTGTGGTGGAGGTAAAAGCACTCCTAAAATAAAAATATAATATATTCAAACAATAGAATCGTCCATTGTATTTAACAAAGTACTTTCATCCCGATAACACCTCAATAGCAATCTGAATAAGATTGTCTCATTCATAATAAAGATAAACTGTGCTAATAATAATTAATTAAAATCTTGACTTTAATTATTTATTATGGGTAATTTTAAATTACTATCCTTAATTATTATCCTATATAATAAGAATATATAATATTATTTTATTTGAGGCACTTATCTCCCATTTTCAAGGTCATATAAATAATCACGGAATTTAATGATATTTATTCAATATCAAACCATACAACATATAAGAGTATAATGAAAATTAAAACTAATTTTATTTAAATAGAAATGAGTCATAACATCATATAATTTCTGATCATCAACCCTAACAATATATGCTTATATGCAATGACGTATAATTTAATGTTAATTTCATAACCTAACTCTATAGTAGAATATAAATAATCACCTAAGTTAAAAATAAAATAATAATAACAATAATTCATAACTAATGTGCAAGGGCATAGACTGATCTTTGAGCTATCTCTAATTGGACCACCCAAAGATTTAAAATACACTATTCATATGAAATGATAAGATGCACTATAAAAATTTCGTAAACAAACTAGTATGAAACGAACATTATCAAATAAAATGTAGATATAACCAGCAAAAAATTAAAAGGTAGATATAAAGTCATCAATAAATAGAGTCCTTTATTTGTTTTTTTTTTGGACACGCACTTATATCTTGGGCTTCATGTGAGTATCCTTTGGCAACATACTAAACTTTAATTAATGCCTATGACAAGTAATTAAAAACTCTATAATTATCAATTAAATAAACGTTAAAATAATCTTATTGATGTCGTTTAATTTATTTATTACGTTATCTTTCATGTAAAATCAAGTACATTTGGTTCCAAAATATCATTAATATTTTTAAAAAATAATAAATAATAAATAAAAAAGAAGAGAGAGACAAGTTATATTTTTTCCCCCTGAACTTCAGGCTTTATCACAGAAGACCCCGAATTTTAATTTGTAACATTCTTTCCCCCTTGAACTTTGAAAAGTTTGTGAATTTTCCCCCTCAGTTTAAATTTTTTACAAAAAAAAAAAAATGCAAATTACACTTGTTTGAAGTATGAGTTGTGACACACATTGCTAACATTCCCAACATTCCAAGCACCTGTTACACTAATTGAATGTGAAATTTTGAAATTACCTATAAGAGAAAGATAAGGAAAAAAAATGACAATCAGACCTAAATATTTACTCTTTTAACCTAATTTACAATTTTCAAGTTTATTATCCGCAAAACTCATATTTCCAATGAGCGGTCATGTACCATTTTTTTTTTTTTTTTTTTGACAAAAATTATTTGAGGGGGGAAATTTCTCACTTTTCCAAAGTTTAAGAGGAAAGAATATTACAAATTGAAATTAGAAGGCAATTTATAACAATCTTAAATTTGAGGAGGGGGAAGTGTAATTTTTCCATAAAGAAAATATGTAAACAAAAATTACACAAATTACTCATGATATTGCCCATGCTACTAAAACCAACAACTAATAAAGAATAGGATAAATTATTTGTTGGCCTACCACCTTTTCATGAAATTTTGATTTGATTCTCAACTTTTTTTTTTTAAGCTAAAAGGTCCCTAAATTCTTTAAAAGATTGCAATTTAATCCTATTTATATTAAAAACAAAGGTTAAAAATTTTAGCCATAAAAAATATCACGTTGATAATTTTAAATGGTAACTAACAAAAAATAATTACTTTATTCAACTTACAAATGTCATGTGAGGTGTTCCATCCAATTTTTAAACTCCCTAATAAAAAAGATCAAATTACATCATTTTAAAAAGTTTTAAAGACCTTTAGTCAAAAAAAAAAAAAGGTCAAGGACTAAATCACAATTTTGTAAAAAATTTGGGGAGCAAACAAGCAATTAATCCTAAAAAAATTAAACAAAACAACTACACTAATCTTATAAAATCAGAGCTTAGAATCTCTTGTTTTTCCATTTGGTTGGAAATCCGAAAACAAATTGCTAGAGACTAGTTATTACAAAACTGAGGCTTTTGATGTATATATGTAAACTCTTGTTGTCAAAGCTTTCAAGTCATGGTTTTGATACATAAAAGACACAAAGGGGCAAGATTTCAATGCCTAAAGTGCCGAACGTTGGTGAAGAGAAGCGATGCGCCGTACTTGTTTGCAGCAGTCTATCGCGTCCCCGTCTCTGATGCTTCCTCCCGGCTCTGCAATAACACCGATTCCGCTCTCACATGCTTCTTCCACGGCATCGTTCCAAGCTGATCATAGAACAGGACATCACGTGCATTACTATAAACAGCTTTTACGAAATTTCATTTCGAGGAGCAATCCCTACCGTTGCTGAATATTCAACTTGATTTTATTGATATCGACGACTCTAGTGAATCTACTTCGTTAATGAAAGTTGTAAGAAGCCTGTAATTACCAAATGGGAAGAAAGCATCGCTAGCCAAAGCCGCTCCCTTGACTTCATCTCCGGCTTTCCTCATGGCTATCCTTAAACTCTCGCGACGGTTGGGCTGCCCACTTCCCATGCCCAACATTACAGTTGTTCTGCCCAAACGAAAACGATGAGTAGTTTATGTAGGATTGACTAATTCATAAAATAATATAAACACAAACAAAATCAGTAAGAAAAGTGCTAAAACAAAAAGGGTGTAAACCTTGCTATCACAATGGCATTACTCTTCAACATGCTTGACGCACAACCATGCAAACTCCGCATCACGGAGCTCGCTTTCCTGTGGAGACTTCTCCGAAACGCAATTAAATTGGATATCTTCAGGGGTTAAGTCATCCGATTCCTGGGATAACCACCCACCCCCAACTTGTCTTAGGGAAAGCTTTCCTTTCTCATTTTTCTTTGCCTCGAGGATCCTTAAAGTCTTTGATTTTCCACGAAGGATCTCAAGCCCTTTCTTTGTGTACTGGGTGCAACCACAATCTCGTAGAACATACGAGTTTCGTTATCTGTTGGGCTTCTAAACTCTCTGATTTCCCTAGCAAGAGCCTGAAAATAGAAAAGTCACAACAGGTAGTCAGAAAATATCGACAAGTCAAATAGTTTCTAATCTATTGTAGAAACCAGTGAATATGGTAAAGCCTACATATGGGATTCGAAAGATTGTACTCACCTCATCAACCTCTACATTGAAGGCTACAATACCACCAAAGGCACTTACGGGGTCTGCCCTCACAGCAAGCTATATGCTTCAAGAATATCATCACGTGAAGCTACACCACACGGGTTCGTATGCTTTCCGACTACACATGTAGGATTTCTAACTCGGCCACACAATTCCAAGCTGCATCAGCATCTAAATAGTTATTGTATGACATCTCCTGCAGCACCCCAAAATTTAATAGGTCAAAAGCATGCGGGATTAAGTAATGCATTACCACCAAGGAATAGCGAGGTGAAGATGGCTAGCAATTCAAATACTGCAAACCTCTAATTCCGATTTCAAGAATAAAAAATATCCAAGGCACTGTTTCACAAAGATGTAAACTTGGAATAACAGAAAATAAAGCTTCGTTAATCACTTGTCGGGAAAAAAACTATTGTCGGAAAAAATGTTAGATGTAAACTTGGAAGAAGCGGAATTAAGCTCCATTTATCACTTGTCGGAAAAAACACTTCTTGTCGGAAAAAATGTGCAGGTGCATTTTATCACTCACCTTCCCATGGTGTTGAATAGCAGTAGCAATACCGCCACCATTAACTTCAGCAAGGCTCTTATCAACATAAAGGCAGCCTTTTGATGAGGATTTTCACCGTATCGAAGAGACTTTAAGTGACATGGAAACGTTAAGCTGGGAGGGAATTTATCTATAACACATAAAGAAGGTTGTACTATCAACATTAGAGGCTCAAGGAAAACAGATATAAATAGACTGAACAGCACTTGTTTTAGCAAAAAACCACACCTTTTACTTTGTCAAAAGTAATTTTTCAAAAGCAAAGAAGAATTTACTTGAAGAGATAAATAATTAGCTCATCATTATTATATGAGTACCACGTATTTAGATTCTTTCCATGGTTTGCATTGTTCAGGTTCGTTTGTAGCTAATCAGAAAAGAAGAAAGTGAATACCTTCTGACGGTCTGCTTCCACAACCCCTCTGCATACTGCAGCATCATAAGAAGCAACATGTTGAAAAGCCTTCCATGCAAGCTTTCCTGCGGGAATTGTTGGTCGTTTTGGTTTCTTTAAGAAATTCCAGCAGCTCCGGATAAGTCCTGTGAATCGACAACCACCAGGACATCCTTGTGATTCTGTTTTAAAACAACAAACAACAAGAAACAAGCAGACGTTAGTTTGTAGAACAGATGATTACAACTCAGAATAAAAGTCGAGATATTCTACTGTTCCCGACTTCTAAAATCAATATTAGATGGTGAAAAAAATGTAAAAAAAATACGGTGCCCATGGATCAAAATGCGCAAGGATCCTGACACGATATCGTTCTAATTTGGATAACAACCTTGGCAGCCGCTCTTATCATGGCGGACCACCGATGTCAATGTTCTCGATTCCATCTTCAAACTCAATTTCTTTAGATGAGGTGACTTTATCATAAAAGGGTACAAGTTCACGACCACAAACATCAAATGTACCTGTAAAAGACCAATTTAAAAAGTCAACTATATTAACATATCTGCAGAAAATCAAGGACGTTTTGTACACGAGTTCTCACCAATTCCATGTTCATTAAGAGCTTCCATGTGATGCTTTTGGTCTCTTCTAGCCAAAATACCACCATGAACGTTAGGATGTAAAGTTTTTATACGACCATCAAGCTGTAACAGAGAGAACATCAGAGTTATATCTGTTGTTCAAACAAAATAATTCTAACAATAGTAAGTAAGCTTAATACCAAGTTAAGTGGAACTACATATAGGGAATGTCTCCCGAAAAGGTCCTCATTTCAAACAAAAGGTCAAACACCACGACCCACCCTAAACAGATTTTCTACTTGTTTAACCACATGCTCCTACGTAAGTAGAGATCATTCTTCTTATCTTCTATGAAACAGGACAACACACGATTGGACATAAAGAGAAATAAGGTACCATAGGCTTCTTAAGAGTATAAAAATACAGCAATAGAACAGTGAACAAGGCATTGAGAACCACACATGAACAAAATGACTTGCAAATCAAGTTCATCTGCCACCTTTATCAGTGACTCGAGAAATGATGGATTTTTTTTTTTTTTTTTTTTTTTTTTTTTTTTTTTGGTGGCAAGGGATGGAAAATTTTTCATTCAAATGGAAATTAAAAAATTATATAAAATGTAAGCTACCAAAGCTACAACTATGCTGAAAATAGTGGAGAACCAGATTAAATAGGAAAAAAAAAAAAAAAGAAATAATAACTTAAACCATAATATTCAAGAGAAATATGTGATTGACTACTACTTTAAAGCTTAAAATTTGACATAAGAAAACAGAATCGCCATCTCAGATAGACGAGAAGAAGTTGACGAACTGACTCACCATCTCGGGGAGGAAACTAGTAAGTTCTTCCACCTTAGTAAAACAGATACACCAGCACTTTCCAAAGAAGATGCTGTTCCTCCAGTCGAAACAATTGTATATCTACAGTTAACAAGAGCAGTCATCACAATATCCTCCAAAGTCGAAAACCTTAAACCATAACGTTTCTAATCCAAACTAAAAGTTTTTTATTCTTGTGTGCTAACCAATGAATCCACTAATGGAAATTAACAATAGATTCAAACGGATTAACGGGAAACCAAAGACAATAATGCAAACAAAGAACTCTGTAAGAAACCATCGGTGCAACCAGAATATTCAATTGCAAAAGCTTATTAGAAGCATGATGTCCAAGAACTTACCCCAAGCTCTGAAGTCCATCTCCTAATAAAGCAAGATCTCTCTTGTCTGACAGTGATATAAGTGCCTGCTTTTTGTTTCCTGAAACACGGACCACAGTACTCTGATTTTTTTTTTTTGTGTTTTTTTTTTTTTTCATTTCATAAGATGAATTTTATTGAAACGGAAAATGTACAATAAAAACGGAAAATGTACAATAAAAGGAGAACAAAGAGTCCATAAAAGAAACAAACTAAACGACCCACAGAACCAATAAATACAAACAGCCACTACCAATCCATCGCAGTTTTCAACTTCAAAATCATCGAAGAAAAGAAAATTCTCTGAAAGCTTCATCAGTAGAAGTCCACAAAGAACCTAATTATTTAGCTCTTTCATAAGAGAGAGAGCGATAAAAATAGACAAAGAGAAATCACAATATAAGAAGTCCAACAATAGACACATGCACCACATATAAACAACTCTCTACGTTGCATATCCATGTGCACACATCAATAAAACCAAACAAAATGAAGGGGACAGGAAGCTGTCCCCTTTTTCCTTGAAACCAATTATACATCAAGTAAGAGCAAAACTCGAAATGTCAACTAGAATACAAGTTAAAAAGCTGATATTGAGTAGCCAATTGCCATTTCACAAAAACAATAAAGCAAACACCAAAAAGGAAAACTGAAGGCAACCGAAGGAAGAATACCAGATGAAGAGGATTGAGAGCCAGGCTTTGGCACAAACTGAGTTTCCACTGCTGTCTCCTGAGCTGCCATGGCTTTGATTGGGTTACAAACTGATCGCAGCAAATACGAGTGCTTAACCGAACAAGACTGCATTGTCAAACAGAAAGTGAAGTTCCAAACTCGTGTTAATCTAAACAAATATATATTCAAGAGGGGGGGGCCTGAATGAGATTTATGTTGCCGTACCGTAAAAGAACAAGGACAAGGGCAAATAGTTCTTCTTTGGTTATTTGAAAACAGCCCAACAAGACTTGTGTTCTGGATAGCCGAGTTTGGAACTTGGGCAGTACTGGTGGTGGGAGCAGCCGTCAAACCAATCATCTTTATTAGCAAGAATAGATTATGTTATTACTCAAACACATAAAATATTAGCATAATTTCTTTAAAAAAGAGATGAAAAAACAAACGGACAATCTCAAATTCCATCAATACAAAAGCAAAATAAAACAAAACAAAACAACATAGTTAAAACCAGAAGAGTAAAAACTTAAATAAGAAAAATAAAAATAAAAATAAAAAACCCAATAAAGGGTAAAGACACGCCACTAAAATACACTCAATAACAAGAAATAAGAACTAGAATGAAAGCTACAAAATAGGGTTTGACAAAACTAGATTAAGCTCATTTCGAAGAGCGGTTCTTTCAGACATTTTATCGAACAGGTTCTGTGCAGAGGCCAAAACACACAGGTTTGAACTCAAAATGTTGTCTAAAAAAAAGGAAACCGGTTCAGCAATTTACCTTCTCCCGATGACCGTCTCGGACGATGAATGAGGCGGCGGTTGTCGGGTGTGTGACTGCTGGCCGCTTGGGTGCTTCACGGAAGGTTTTTGGGAAAGTTTTTTTTTTTTTTTTTTTCAGACACCAACGGTGGAGAGTGTTTGGTTTTAAAAACTGCTGCTCTGAGTCAAAAAGATTATGTTTCTTTTGGTATTAATTTGAAGACTCCAAATTGAAATAGACAACTCCAGTCCAGAAATCAGAGAAAAAATTGAAAAAAAATCTCTTTAATTACCAAAATAGTCCAAAATCTCTTCAATTACCAAAACCCAGATAAGAATAAGAAAAAAAGAAAGGAAAAAACGCATCAATTAACAAAACGGAATCCGGAAAAAAAAAAAAAAAAAAAAAGGGAAAAACTCCTCAATTACGAAACCCAAATGGGAATCAGGGACAAGAAAGGGAAAAACTCCTCAACTAATAAAAACCAGATAAAGAAACGAGACCTGTGCGTTGGCAGTGAGCGCACGCGGGCGAGTTCTGGACGGTCTCTTCAATGGGTGTAAAGAGGGACACTGACGTAGCGGAAGCTTATGGTAAAGACGAAAAACCTCACAAAAAACTCAAACTTATGGATTTGTTCACAAATGTCAAGAAAGAGAAAATAATGAGTCGAAAACTCAAGAGAATAATTCTATATCCATCACCCTCGGTCAAAAAAGACTATACAATACTTTAAATAATATCCTCCTAAAATAAATCGAAATAATAACTAGATAGTGGTTAAAAAAAAAGATTTGTTTTTTTCAAAATTGGAAAGAAAAAAAAAGTTGAGATAATGGACAGAAATTGAAAGTCAAAAAAAATTTGAAAGTCAAAAAAAGGGGAAATTACCTATTTGCCATAAAATCTAAGGGCCCGTTTGATGAGTGATGTATGAGTTTGAGTTAAGATTTGTAGTTTAAATAGTGATTTTGGTTGACTTTTTAGAAAAGATAAAAAACTTTTGAGGAAAAGACAAAAATTGAGTTGATGGTGATGAGTTTGAACTCATCAACCAAACTAAGCCTAATTCAAAGTAAAAAAAAACGGGAAAATGCCTATTTGCCATAAAATCTAATTAGCACCGCATCAGACACCGAGTTCTGATTCTCGTGGACAACGTAAATAGATTATTTTAAAAGTTTAATTTAAAAATTAAATAAATAGTACACTAATATAATTAGATCTGCTCTTCATAGACAAACTTAGAATTTGCGATCCCAGATAAGATCGGTTCAGGATCATGGGATCCTTTTCTATCAGATAGGAAGGGCTGTTGCATAAAATATACTTCTAAATTAAGACAATTAAATTTCACTAAAATAGTTTCGTTAGCACCCGAAATATTATAAGATGAGACCATAATAGAGCTTATAGTATTGTCTCTAAATTATTTAAATTTTAAGATTATTTAATATTTAAATAAATGATAATCTGAAATTTAAGGGGAATGTTAGTTTTAAATTACTCTTTTATAAAAATATCTGAACTCATGAATTTTAAATTTTCAGATATCTTAAAATAAGATAACTTCATAACAAATATGATAATCTTAAGATTTCTATTCTTTTATAAAAAATTATATCATAACAAACATCTCCTAAAAGTATAGTCACGTTTATAATTTTTTGTGGAATTATGGGTAAAAAAATTTGACCAAGGGCTAAAAAAAAGCTAAAGACCATCTATATAAAATAAACTCTACCACATACAATTGCAAAACTCACCCCAGGTTTGAAGGGAAAAAAAAATCCCTGCGACTCGACCCGCTCCGGCAAAAGATGCCGACGACTTCGAAGCTCAGGTGGACCTGTTAATGGTGAGCTCTAGGTCCAATTCCAATTCCAATTCCACTTCCACCTTTACCTCCTCCGTGCTCAAGGATCTCCTCACCAGACACTTCGATCCGCCTTTCTCCCCTCGCCGCCTCAGCTTCAAGCGCCTCCAGATCGAGATCGAGATCACGATCAAGTCGGGTTAATGGTGGTCACTGTCCCCCATGCGCACAAAACTTCGGCGCGCCCACGATAGAGGGTCTCGCCCAAGTGGCTGATGACAAAAGGCTTGGTGATGGGCGTGGAGGGGCGACGGCGAATTGGTTTGGAAGGTCGAGGGGCGGGCAAGGTTTGACCCACGACTGGCGGCGGGAATCAAACGGTGGTAGGGGAGATTTTTCGGCTCCGTTGGTGCAGATCGGAGGTTGCGATTGCGAGCTCGTCGCTACTTCGGCAATGGTGGATAGAGCTGGGTAGAGGTCGGAGGGGTTGGGCGCTCGTCGGCACTCTCGCCGTCGTGGGGTTGGACGTTTTCGGGATTCTCGCCGTCGTGGGCTTGTTGGCGTTCTCGCTGTCCTCGATGGAGAAGGGTGAGGAATGGTGAGGAGAGTTTTTTTTTTTTTTTTTTTAATCACGTGGTAAAGGTAACACTCTAACAGTGTATTTTTGTTAATCTATTCGTTTCCATCTAGGGGATCTCTTTACATCGTTATAGAATTCTCCTTATATATATATATATATATATATATATATATAATAAGGACACTAGTGAAACCTTTTAGCAAAATTTTAACCAGAAGAATCAAATTTTTAAACTTTCAGTGCGACCTTCTCCACCCAAAGACGTATGACCTAATTGTCTTTATATATATATATATATATATATATATATTTGCTAGTATTGTCACAATATAGTTTGAAAATACACATTTACGCATATTTTGGTGCAGTTTCGGGTTATCAGTGGAGCAATATTTCTATCGTGAATGATTCTAGTGCATCTTCACTATAATGTCAAATTAATGTAAATGCTTTAAAAAGTTAATATGTAAATGTTAAATTTGTTATTTAGACAGGACAATCACTCTTTCAAAATAGAGTTATTTTTAATATAAAGTTTTGCATTTAATTTTGGTATTTATTTACTATTGATTGATGTATTGACGTTCTAATTTGATAATTATATCACTCATTTTCAAAGTATTTAAAAATTGAACCTTTATTTTTACGAAATTTCAAAACTTCAACGATGTAATAAAAAGTAGATATTATATTTGATATGAATACATCATAACAGTTATAGAACAACATAGCAAATATGTCGTTTCCATACTTTTTTTTTTAATGCTTGCTAAAATATAATAGTATTTTAGGTGGAAAGACTAATAAATTGAGGACTGATTTTAGTATGTTTTAAAGTTTTAGACTAAAATTAGATTAGATTAAAACAAAGTTCACCGAGTATGGTGGTCTAGCGGTAATGGATTATCATGATTAAAAAGAGAGTAGTGTTAGGACATTAATTTCAATCCCGACTTTGAAGTACCAACCTTACTTAAAAATTGGGATTAAAGTTGGTGTCCCTAGTTTTACTTAAAAAATAAAGAAGTTAGTGGCGGGAAAACTGGATGGTAAAGAATAATGTAGTTTGTTTGGTAAGAAGCAAGAAAGGAGTGAAAGGAAAATATGATATAAAAAAAAAATACCAACATTGGTTGGGAAACTAAAAAGATGAAGGAATGAAGTGGGTGGAGGGAAAACTGGATGGAAAATAATAATGTAATTTGTTTGGTAAGAAAAAAGAAAGGAGTAAAAGAAAAATATGATGAAAAAAAAAAATACCAACATTGACGGGAAAACTAAACTCCACTCAATGATGTCTAAAAATTATTTTTTTGTCCTTTTTGTAAACTAAAATTATATAAATCAGTAGATATAATAATAATTGTACAACTTTCTTATTTTATCTTCTTCTATGATGCCAAGTAGCATAAAAGTAAAGCCATGATTTTCTCTCCCTCTTAGTTTTTCTCACTTCTATTTTTTCTCTCTCTCTCTTGTTTTCTTTTCTTCTTACCAAACATAAGCTAAATGCGAATGTTTGTTTTTTGCCAGTCTAATACTTGAAGGAAAGTACTTGGGAACACACCCTCATATATTCTTACCATTAGCACATTCAGTAAGATAGGGATTGACTCGCTTTTTGTCGAGTGATACAACCCACCCGTAGGGGCCTAAGCTCTTGGTAATATTAAGGGGCTATTAACACTAATCACCTCCTTCCAAACTTTGGAATAAAAGATGAACTATATATTTGGATGACATATCCGATTTTTAAAACTGAAATTTTTTACAAAAAAGTGTTTTCTCAACTTTTTCCATAATTATCTCATTTGAAAAATGAAAACTATCTTATTTTCAAACATATTTTGTGCAGTATCCTTTTAAAAAAAAGTATTTTTTAGACCCATTCTCACAGTGCACTATTTTCAACATCAGTTCTTGTCATTTCAAACAATTTTTTTTTTCAAAAAGAAAATTTTTTACACATCCAAACATTTTACCTTGTTCTCAAAATAAAAAAGACTTTCTTATTTAAAATAATTATTTTAAAAAAATAAACACATAATCGAGCTGAAATTAATACCAAAAAGAAACCGAACCTTTTTGACTAAGAGCAGCAGTTTTTACAGTCAAACATTCTCCACCGTTGGTGTATGAAAAAAAACAAAAAACAAAAAAGCTTTCCTTAAAACCTTTTAAACCAAATATTCTATACTGAGTGAAGCACCCAGACGCCCCTTAGCGGCTAGCCGTCACACACCCGACAACCACCGCCTCAATCATCGTCCGAGAAGGTCATTGGGAGATGGTAAATAGCTAAACCGGTTTCCTTTTTTTAAGGTTCTTATGTACAGAGACAACATTTTTGAGTATCTTTTGAAACTGTGGATGTTTTGACCTTTGCACAGAACCTATTCGATAAAATGTCTGAAAGAACCGCGCTTTCTTGGGTACCGAAAATGAGCTTAATCTGATTTATTAGTAGAAGTTAGTTTTGTCAACAACGTAAATACAAACCTTAAAATATGAGATTACTACAGATAGTACCTTTTTAACTTGTCTGTCTTCTTTTATTTTTGCCACCGTTTGCTTCTAAACGCGGTGAGACTCTCATCTTTCTCTCTTGTCTATGTGTGTTGGGTCATGTCTCTCTCACTACGCCTTTTCTCAGCAATCAACTCAACTGACTGACTGCTAAAAACTTGAAATTTCATTTTTGTTTTTGGTACTTTTGCAGCTCCTTCAAACCCCATTTTGTAGCTTTCATTCTAGTTCTTATTTCTTGTTATTGAGTTTATTTTAGTGGCGTGTCTTTACCCTTTATTGGGTTTTTTTTTTATATTTTTTTTATCTTATTTAAGTTTTTTACTCTTTTTCGTTTTAAGTGGTTTTAACTGTGTTGTTTTGTTTTGTTTTTTTTGTGTTTTTGTATTGATGGAATTTGAGATTGCCCATTTGTTTTATTCGTCTGTTTTTTCAAGAAATTATGCTGATTTTATGTGTTTGAGTAATAACATAATCTATTCTTGCTAATAAAGATGATTGGTTTGACGGCTGCTCCCACCACCAGTACTGTCCAAGTTCCAAACTCGTCTACCCAGAACAAAAGTCTTGTTGTGCTGTTTTCAAATAACTAAAGAAGAACTATTTGCCCTTGTCCTTGTTCTTTTACGGTATAGCAACATAAATCCCATTCAGCCCCCCCCCCCCCCCCCCCCCACCCTCTCCCTCTCTTGAATATATATTTGTTTAGATTAACACGAGTTTGGAACTTCACTTTCTGTTTGACAATGTAGTCTTGTTCGGCTAAGTACTCATATTCGCTGCGATCAGTTTGTAACCCAATCAAAGCCATGGTAGCTCAGGAGATAGCAGCAGAAACTCAGTTTGTGCCAAAGCCCGACTCTCAATCCTCTTCATCTGGTATTCTTCCTTCGGTTGCCTTCAGTTTTCCTTTTTGGTGTTTGCTTTTATTGTTTTCGTGAAATGGCAATTGGCTACTCAATATCAGCTTTTTAACTTGTATTCTAGTTGACATTTCGAGCTTTACTCTTACTTGATGTTGGTTTCAGGAAAAAAAAAAGGGGATAGCTTTCCCGTCCCCTTCATTTTGTTTGGTTTTATTGATGTGTGCACATGGATATACAACGCAGGAGTTGTTTATATGTGGTGCATGTGTCTATTTGTTGGACTTCTTATATTGTGATTTCTCTTTTTCAATTTGTATCGCTCTCTCTATATGAAAGAGCTAAATATTTAGGTTTTTTGTGGACTTCTATATGAAAGAGCTAAAATTTATATTTATTCCGAAAAAAAGTATTTGCGGTGACAAAAGTCGTCGAAAACATGTTGATGGGTAACATTTTTTCCGACAACAATATAAAAATTATCATAGCAAATAATGACATTCACGTCATCAATTAACAATGTATTTACGACGATAAAATTCAAATGAGTCGTTGCAAATAATAAATGTCATGTCATCATCAACGAAATCATTATACAAACTAATTTTGATGACTTATTTGCTACGACAGTTGTCGCTAATGTTGCGACAATAGTCATCATTAATGTATTTGCAGCGACTCTTTCCTCAGTTGAGCTGATTGCTGAGAAAAGGCCTAGTGAGAGAGACATGATCCAACACATAGATGAGAGAGAAAGATGAGAGTCTCACCGCTTTTGGTAGCAAACAAACGGTGGCAAAAATAAAAGAAGACAGACAAGTTAAAAAGATACTATCTGTATCACTCTCGTATTTTAAGGTTTTCATTTACGTTGTTGACAAAACTAACTTCTACAAATGAATCAGATTAAGCTCATTTTCGGTACCCAAGAAAGCGCGGTTCTTTCAAATATTTTATCGAACAGGTTCTGTGCAAAGGCCAAAACACCCACAGTTTGAAAAGATACTCAAAAATGTTGTCTCTGTACATAAGAACCTTAAAAAAAGGAAATTGGTTCAGCTATTTACCTCCTCCTGCTGACTGTCTCGGACGATGAATGAGGCGGCGTTTGTCGGGTGTGTGCTGCTGGCCGCTAAGGGGCGTATGGGTGCTTAACTCAGTACATAAGGTTTTTAGGAAAGTTTTTTTTTTTTTTTTTCCTTTCAGACACCAACAGTGGAGAGTGTTTGGTTCTAAAAACTGCTACTCTAAGTCAAAAAGGTTATGTTTCTTTTTGGTATTAATTTTGAAGAATAAATATCCCATTTTGAAAAATGAAAACTATCTGATTTTCAAACATTTTGTGCAGTATCCTTTTTTTAAAAAAGTATTTTTTTGACACGTTCTCATAATACACTATTTTCAACATCAGTTCTTGTCATTTCAAACATATTTTTTTTTCAAAAAGAAAATTTTTTACACATCCAAATAGTTTATCTTGTTCTCAAAATAAAAAGACTTTCTTATTATAAAATAATTTTTTTAAAAAAATAAACACATAATCGAGCCGAAATTAATACCAAAAAGAAACCTAACCTTTTTGACTAAGAACAACAGTTTTAACAATCAAACACTCTCCACCGTTGGTGTTTGAAAAAAAAAAAAAAAGGCTTACCTAAAAACCTTATGTACTGAGTGAAGCACCCAGACGCCCTTTAGCGGCCAGCAGTCACACACCCAACAACCACCGCCTCATTCATCGTCCGAGACAGTCAGCAGGAGGAGGGTAAATAGCTGAACCAATTTCCTTTTTTTAACGTTCTTATGTACAGAGACAACATTTTTGAGTATCTTTTCAAACTGTGGGTGTTTTGGCCTTTGCACAGAACCTGTTCGATAAAATATTTGAAAGAACCGCGCTTTCTTGGGTACCGAAAATGAGCTTAATCTGATTCATTTGTAGAAGTTAGTTTTGTCAACAACGTAAATGAAAACCTTAAAATACGAGATTGATACAGATAGTACCTTTTTAACTTGTCTGTCTTCTTTTATTTTTTGCCACCGTTTGTTTGCTACCAAAGCAAGGGTGAGACTCTCATCTTTCTCTCTCATCTATGTGTGTTGGATCATGTCTCTCTCACTAGGCCTTTTCTCAGCAATCAGCTCAACTGAGGAAAGAGTCGCTGCAAATACATTAATGATGACTATTGTCGCAACATTAGCGACAACTGTCGTAGCAAATAAGTCATCAAAATTAGTTTGTATAATGATTTCGTTGATGATGACATGACATTTATTATTTGCGATGACTCATTTGAATTTTATCGTTGTAAATACATTGTTAATTGATGACGTGAATGTCATTATTTGCTATGATAATTTTTATGTTGTTGTCGCAAAAAATGTTACCCGTCAACATATTTGCGACGACTTTTGTCGGCTGCAAATACTTTTTTTGGAATAAATATAAATTTTAGCTCTTTCATATAAAGAGAGCGATACAAATTGACAAGAGAAATCACAATATAAGAAGTCCAACAAAAAGACACATGTACCACATATAAACAACTCTCTGCGTTGTATATCCATGTGCACACAATAAAACCATAAAAAATGAAGGGGACGGGAAAGCTGTCCCCTTTTTTTTTTTTTTTTTTTTCTGAAACCAACATAAAGTAAGAGCAAAACTCGAAAAGTCAACTAGAATACAAGTTAAAAAGCTGGTATTGAGTAGCCAATTGCCGTTTCAAGAAAACAATAAAAGCAAACACCAAAAAGGAAAACTGAAGGCAACCGAAAGAAGAATACCAGATGAAGAGAATTGAGAGTCAGGCTTTGGCACAAACTGAATTTCTGCTGCTGTCTCCTGAGCTGCCATGGCTTTGATTGGGTTACAAACTGATCGCAGCGAATATGAGTACTTAACCGAACAAGACTGCATAGTCAAATAGAAAGTGAAGTTCCAAACTCGTGTTAATCTCAACAAATATATATTCAAGGGAGGGGGGGCTGAATGGGATTTATGTTGCCATACCGTAAAAGAACAAGGACAAGGGCAAATAGTTCTTCTATGGTTATTTGAAAATAGCCCAACAAGACTTGTGTTCTGGGTAGACGAGTTTGGAACTTGGACAGTACTGGTGGTGGGAGCTGCCGTCAAACTAATCATCTTTATTAGCAAGAATAGATTATGTTATTACTCAAAACACATAAAATATCAGCATAATTTCTTGAAAAAACAGACGAATAAAACAAATGGGCAATCTCAAATTCCATCAATACAAAAGCACAAAATAAAACAAAACAAAACAACACAGTTAAAATCACTTAAAACGAAAAAGAGTAAAAAACTTAAATAAGAAAAATAAATAAAAAATAAATAAACCCAATAAAGGGTAAAGACACACCACTAAAATAAACTCAATAACAAGAAATAAGAACTAGAATGAAAGCTACAAAAAGGGGTCTGAAGGAGCTGCGAAAGTACCAAAAACAAAAATGAAATTTCAAGTTTTAGTACTCAGTCAGTTGAGCTGATTGCTGAGAAAAGGCTTAGTGAGAGAGACATGACCCAACAAACAAAGATGAGAGAGAAAGATGAGAGTCTCACCGCATTTGGAAGTAAATGGCGGCAAAAATAAAAGAAGACAGACAAGTTAAAAAGGTATTATCTGTATTAATCTCATATTTTAAGGTTTGCATTTACGTTGTTGACAAAATTAACTTCTACTAATGAATCAGATTAAGCTCATTTTCGGTACCCAAGAAAACGCGGTTCTTTCAGACATTTTATCGAACAGGTTCTGTGCAGAGGCCAAAACACACACAGTTTGAAAAGATACTAAAAAATGTTGTCTCTGTACATAAGAAACTTAAAAAAAGGAAACCGATTCAGCTATTTACCTTCTCCCGATGACCGTCTCGGACTATGAATGAGGTGGCGGTTGTTGGGTATGTGATGGCTAACCGCTAAGGGGCGTCTGGATGCTTCACTCAGTACATAATATTTTGGTTTAAAAGGTTTTTACACCGTTTTTTTTTTTTTTTTTTTTTTTTTTTTTTTTTTATACACTAACGGTGGAGAGTGGTTGACTGTAAAAACTACTGCTCTTAGTCAAAAGGTTAGGTTTCTTTTTTATATTAATTTCGGCTCGATTATATGTTTATTTTTTTAAAAAAAAATTTTTTAAATAAGAAAGTCTTTTTATTTTGAGAACAAGATAAAATATTTGGATGTGTAAAAAATTTTCTTTTTGAAAAACAAATTGTTTGAAATGACAAGAACTGATGTTGAAAATAGTGCATTATGAGAATGTGTCAAAAAAATACTTTTTTTTAAAAGGATACTGCACAAAATATGTTTGAAAATAAAATAGTTTTCATTTTTCAAAATGAGATAATTATGGAAAAAGTTGAGGAAAACACTTTTTTGTAAAAAATTATCAGTTTTAGAAATCGGTTATGTCATCCAAACATATAGTTCATCTTTTATCCTAAAGTTTGGAAGGAGATGATTAGTGTTAATATACCCCCTTGTGAAGAAATCACCAACAATCTGCAAAACAGATTACACCAAGAACCAACCAGAGAACCGAACAAACAAAAGACCAAATTTGAGAATGTGATTCAAAATTGAAGAACAGAGGAAATTACTTGGTTCGGATCAAATCGATCCTACTCCAAGGCAGGGAGTTCTTCCCTAATCCAATCCATTATATGAGATGATTACAGATCACAGCCAAGATCTACAAGATTCTTACAAAGAGAAAACAGCTTTCAATCTCTTTCCCAAAGAACCCAAACACAATCCCTAGAATTTCTCCAAGAAATTCTTCTCTCAGATCTTGCTACTCTCGTACAAAATGACTTTGCGCACTCTAAACTAATAACATCAATATATATATATATATATATATATATATATATTACATTAGGAACCAATGAGGTTGTCGAAGATTATGGGTCAAAGATTGGCGTAGATTGTGGAATCCCTAGGCTTTAGGGAATAATTATTTCCGAATATTAGCTGTAGAAGATCAGCTGGTTAGCTGGCTGATTTGTGTTTATTTTATTTCCTTATTTATTTCCTTAGATTGTGTAATCTGCCCCTAAGGATCAGTTGATCCTTCTTGTATATATATCGCTGTAATCTTTGAAATAAAACAAGGAAAAAGTATTATTTTTCCCTCTACCAAAACCACATGGTATCAGAGCCGATAAAAAAAACCTCCCATGGACTTTAGGGCAAGCATAAACTGGCTTTTCAGAAAAAAAGCCTCCCAAAACAGATACCGATTCAACCTCATCTTCAGAAACACGACAACCCCAGCCAACCCGTCAACCCCACCAACCAACACACCCAGCCGACTAGCACTCTCAATCAGCAGCAGCATGGAAAATTTCCAGCCCAAACCTGTCCTGCAATTGACTATTCATAAACTAAATGGCAGTTAATTACCTCGAGTGGGCTCAATCGGTCAGACTCGCGATTGATGGCAGAGGAAAACTTGGACATTTAACTGGAGAAATCCCACGACCAGCCGCTGATGACCCGAGTTTGAGGTATAGCGTTCAGAAAAACTCTCTCATAATTGCGTGGCTAATCAATTCTATGGAACCTGCCATAGGAAAAGCCCCACTTATTCCTGCCGACAGCAAAAGATGTATGGGAAGCAGTTCGAGATATGTAATCGGATGTGGAGAACTCGTCTCAGATTTTCGACCTGAAAACGATGCTTTGGAAGGCGAAACAAGGAGATCGAGATGTGACATCATATTACAACGAACTTGTAACGTTATGGCAGGAGTTGGATCTCTATTATGAGGATGAATGGGACTGCCAGAAGGACAGCGTTCGGTATAAAAAGAGGGAGGAGAATGACCGCGTGTATGTCTTCCTAGCCGGACTCAATCAAGAACTGGATGAAGTGAGAGGCAGGATACTCAGCCGAAAGCCTTTACCATCAATCCGAGAAGTCTTTTCTGAAGTTAGGAGGGAGGAGTCGAGGCGTAGAGTAATGCTCAAAATGCAGGAACCAAAGAATAGTCCTGACATTGACAATTCAGCCCTGGTTTCTCGAGGACCAGATTCGGAGGAGAACCGGAAGAAAAAACCTTGGTGTGATCACTGTAAGAAACATTGGCATACCAGGGAGACTTGCTGGAAACTCCATGGGAGGCCACCGAACCAGAAGAAGAAGACCGGAGGAGAAGGCAAAGCACTACAAACTGTGGGCGAGGATTCTCATGGGCAACCAGTCAACTCAGAGATGCACTCCTTCACAAAGGAGCAGCTAAGCCACCTGTATAAGCTCTTCCAATCTCCACAATTCTCAAATCCTTCTTGCTCTTTGGCGAAAAAGGGTAACTATTTCATTGCAGCTCTTTCTGCGAAAACTCAAATCCATATTGTTCATGGATTATTGACTCAGGTGCTACTGATCATATGACTGATCTTCAAAATTGTTTTGTTCCTATAACCCGTGTGCAGGAAACAAAAAAATCAAAATTGCTGATGGTTCATTGTCAGTCATAGCAGGAATAGGGTCCATTGCTATCTCTCCCTCACTCACTCTTCATAAAGTTCTTCATGTGCCTAGTCTGTCATGCAATCTGTTGTCAATAAGTAAATTAACCCGTGATCTTAAGTGTCAAGTTAATTTCTTTCCTTCATATTGTGAATTTCAGGAGCTGACCTCGGGGAAGACGATTGGCGGTGCTAGAGAAAGTGGAGGACTTTATTTTTTTGAAGAAGGATCGAAATTAAAAAGGCCAGTACAAAGTACATGCTATGGTTCTGTTTCTTTTCTTGCCAATAAGGAATTATGTTATGGCACTATAGATTAGGTCATCCGAATTTCCATTATTTGAAACACTTATCATCTGATTTGTTTAAGAATAAAAATCCTTCTTCTTTGCAATGTGAGTTTTGTGAATTGGCTAAGCATCATCGTTCTTCTTTTTCTTTACAACCTTATAAACCCACAAAGCCTTTTGTATTGATTCACACTGATGTTGGGGGTCCCTCTAGGATTGTTACTCCCTTCAGGAAAAAATGGTTTGTAACATTTATAGATGATCATACACGATTGAGTTGGGTTTACCTATTACAAGAAAAATCCGAAGTTAAAGTATCTTCCAAAATTTTTACACCATGGTTCTCACCCAATTTCAAACAAAAATTCAAATTCTCAGAAGTGATAATGGTACGGAGTATTTTAATAAAACTCTTGGACCTTTTTTTCTCGAGAAAGGAATTGTGCACCAAAGTTCATGTAATGATACACCTCAACAAACGGAGTAGCTGAGAGAAAAAATAAACACCTTTTAGAAGTAGCTAGAGTGTTACTTTTTTCAAAAAATGTCTCTAAGTATCTCTGGGGTGAAGCAATTTTGACAGCAACATACTTGATTAACCGAATGCCTTCTAGGATTCTAAAATTCAAAACTCCGTTAAGTGTTTTTTCAAAACATTTATCCTTCGACTAGGCTTATTTCTGATCTTCCTCTTAAAATATTTGGATGCACAGCTTTTATTCATAACCATGATCACAGTAGAGGAAAACTTGATCTTAGGGCCACACGTTGTGTCTTTGTTGGATATGCACCTACAAAAAAAGGGTATAAGTGCTTTGACCCTATCTCAAAGAAGATGTTCATAACCATGGATGTCACTTTTTTTGAAGACAAACCGTTTTTTGGAGCTCATCTTCAGGGGGGAAGAGAAGAGAAGATTCGAATGATGATGATGTCTTTCAAAATCAAGAAGAACCGTTTTTTCAAGAACCGTTTTTTCAAACTTCTCGACAGGACATTATTGCTGAAAATCAAGTTTTAGATCCTGACGAGTCAAATCCTACTGATTCTTTTAAAATTCTGATCCAAGTGTTTTGGATTCTGAACAAGTAAGGCAAATAGGTGTAGAAAATATAGGAGAAACGGTTCCCCTATCTGTATTGCCATCTGAAAAAAACAACCCCACAGAAGAAAGGGACAGGGACATAACATGTACTAAGTTGCAGACCTACTTTCGAAGAAACTACCGCTCAAAAGATAAAGTCCCCGCCTCTCTTCAAAGTCATGAGTCCGAACCAGGGAAAGAACCTGAAGTATCTGAACTCTTGGGTAAAAATTCCTCCATCGAGTTTTTTGATGATCTAGATATTCCCATTGCGTGTCGAAAGGGTGTGTAGACTTGCACCAAACATCCAATGTCTCATTTTGTCTCCCATGATAAATTATCCCCTGTTTTCTTTGCTTTCACTTCACAACTCTCCTCTGTGGAAATTCCAAGAGATGTACAGGAGGCTTTGCAGGTTCCAGAATGGAGGAATGCTATTGATGAGGAGATGGCGGCTCTTGAGAAGAATCAAACATGGGAAGTGGTGGATCTGCCAAGGGGGAAGAAGACGGTGGGCTGCAAGTGGGTCTTCACCGTTAAGTACAATTCGGATGGAACCATTGAGAGGTACAAGGCTCGTTTAGTAGCTAAAGGCTTCACTCAGACCTATGGAATCGATTATCTTGAGACCTTTGCTCCAGTTGCCAAGTTGAATACAGTCAGGGTACTACTGTCGATTGCTGTTAACCTTGATTGGCCACTCAATCTCCTAGGGCGTGGTTTGATAAGTTTACTCGCTCCATGAAGAACCAAAGATATGTTCAGGCCCAGAGTGATCATACCATGTTTATAAAAGAGTCCAAGGAAGGTAAGATTGCTGTCTTAATAGTATAAGTGGATGACATCATTCTTACAGGTGACGATTTGGTAGAAATGAAACGGCTTAAGAGTTCTTTAGCTCTGGAGTTCGAGATTAAAGACTTGGGAGCATTGAGATATTTCCTAGGGATGGAAGTAGCGCGTTCAAAGAAAGGGCTGGTTATTTCTCAAAGGAAATATGTCTTGGATCTCCTTAAGGAAACGGGCATGAGTGGATGCCGACCTGCAGATACTCCTATGGACCCCAACCAGAAGCTTGGAGATGTTACAGAGGGGGCACCAGTTGACAAGGCAAGGTACCAAAAGCTTGTGGGTAAGTTAATCTACTTATCCCATACTAGACCGGATATAGCTTTTGCAGTAAGTGTGGTGAGCCAATTTATGCACTCTCCCTATGAGGAGCATCTTGAAGCTGTATATTGAATCCTAAGATACCTAAAAAGCACTCCGGGGAAGGGGCTTTTCTTCAAAAAGGGGGAGCAAAGGACTATTGAAGCCTATACTGATGCTGACTGGGCAGACTCAGTTGCTGATAGAAGATCTACATCAGGGTACTGCACGTTTGTATGGGGTAACCTTGTCACATGGAGGAGTAAGAAGCAGAATGTTGTAGCCCGGAGTAGCGCTGAAGCAGAGAACCGAGCCATGACACACGGTGTTTGTGAGATGTTGTGGTTAAAACGGATTCTTGATGAACTTAGTAAACCAACGGAAGGTCCAATGAAGTTGTATTGCGACAACAAGGCTGCTATCAGCATAGCTCACAACCCAGTACAACATGATAGGACAAAGCACGTTGAGATTGATCGACACTTCATTAAGGAAAAGTTGGAATGAGGAGTTATATGTTTGCCATTTGTTCCTACAACGCAGCAGATAGCTGACATTTTTACTAAGGGATTGTTCAGGCCTAACTTTGAGCTTCTCACTAGCAAGTTGGGTATGATGAACATTTACGCACCAACTTGAGGGGGGGTGTCGAAGATTATGGGTCAAAGATTGGCGTAGATTGTGGAATCCCTAGGCTTTAGGGAATAATTATTTCCGAATATTAGCTGTAGAAGATCAGCTGGTTAGCTGACTGATTTGTGTTTATTTTATTTCCTTATTTATTTCCTTAAATTGTGTAATCTGCCCCTAAGGATCAGTTGATCCTTCTTGTATATATACCGCTGTAATCTTTGAAATAAAACAAGGAAAAAATATTATTTTTCCCTCACCAAAACCACAGAGGTGATGACACCTAGCAACCTAACTTAAGTATTAACAGTTGCAGCAAGCTGCAGTCCTACTATAACTAACTAACTTAAATTAGAGACACCATATATAACAAATCTCCACCTTAGCTCTAATTTGTGGTATTGAACACGAAAAGAAACTCCCTACACTAGAAACTACATCATGCGAAGCCTTAGCAAGCTCAATGCAGTCTTGAACTTGCTAACTGGAATAACTTTGGTGAGCATATCAGCTGGATTCACTTCAGTTGAAATCTTCATGATCTCCACAAGTTTTCTCTCAATGATATCTCTAACAAAATGTAGCCTCATGTCAATATGTTTAGTTCTCTCATGGAATACACTATTCTTAGTCAAGTGAATGGCACTTTGAGAATCACAGTGTATTGCCACAGAACTTTGAGCAATTCCAAGTTCCCTCACAAACCCCTTTAACCATATTGCTTCTTTAACCGCCTCAGTTAAAGCAATATATTCTGTTTCAGTTGAAGATAGAGAAACCACATGCTGTAGACTAGATTTCCAGCTCACAGTATTTCCACCTAGTGTAAAGACATAACCAGAGAGCGATCTTCTCTTATCAAGATCTCCTGCAAAATCTGAGTCACAGTATCATTCTATCTTGCAATCAGCTTTTTCACCTTTTCCAAACAACAATCTTAGATTAGTTGTTCCCTTTAGGTAACGAAGAAGCCATTTTACTGCCTGCCAATGAATCCTTCCAGGTCTACTCATAAACCTGCTAATTAAACTAACTTCATAAGCTATATCTGGTCTCGTACTTACCATTGCATACATCATACTTCCCACAACATTGGAGTAAGGAACACCCTTCATCAACTTTCCCTCTTCCACAGCATCTTGATCTTTGACAGTAGTAAGTTCAAAATGAGCCCCAATTGGAGTACTGGTCTGCTTGGCATCTTTCATACCAAAAATTTCTATAACTTTATCCGGATAACTGCTTTGGGAGATAGTAAGAAGCCTTTTTCCTCTGTCACGGTGAATATCCATGCTAAGAATCTTTCTAGCTGAACCGAGATCCTTCATGTCAAATTCAGAATTTAGATGCTCCTTTAGCTTTTAAATTTCACTCATATTCTTGCAAGCTATTAACATATCATCCACATATATCAAAAGATATATAAAAGAATTATCCAATAACCTTGCAAAATAGTCACAACTATCATGCTTGCTTCTAGAAAACCCATGCTTGATCATAAACTCATCAAATCTCCTATACCATTGTCTAGGAGATTGTTTCAGGCCATATAAAGATCTTTTTAACAGGCAAACCTTAGAACTGTCACGGTCTTGAAACCCCTCTGGTTGAAGCATCAAAATCTTCTTTTCCAAACTGCCATGTAAGAAAGCAGTTTTTACATCTAGTTGTTCCAGTTCCAAGTCCTGAATTGCTGTAATAGCAAGAACAATCTTAACAGAAGTGTGCTTGACAACAGGAGAGAACACCTCATGATAATCCACCCCTTCAACTTGAGAATATCCTTTTGCAACCAATCTAGCCTTAAACCTAGACTTCTCAACACCAAGAATCCCAGGTTTCTTCTTAAAAATCCATTTGCAGCCAACGACTCTATGTCCTGTTGGTCTATCAAATAATTCCCAAGTCTGATTTTGTAGAGAGATTCTATTTCCTTTTCCATTGCACTTTTCCATTTGGTCTAGTCCTTGATGCCTTTAGCTTCTTTATAGGTGGCTGGTTCATTATCTAGAGTATCAGCAGCATTTAAAGCAAAAGCAATCAAGTCAGCCTGAGCAAACCGAGTAGGAGGTTTAATCTGTCTTCTGACTCTGTCCCGGGTCAAAACATAATTGTCCAAATTCTGTTCTGATGCTGGTAAAACATCTGCTTCACTCTCATCTGCATCAGTTTGATTAGACTGATCGCTTAAGGTTCTTTGTAACTGAGAGCCTCCACCTTGATCAAACACATTTGTATTGTCTAGATCTTGTATTGGATCAGTCACTTGTTCTAGATTTAGGACTTCGGTTTCAAATTCCATATGAGAGTTTCCTTTTTTTCCTTGTGTTTGCTCAGATTGAGAAATATTGTCCTACAAGTTAGTCTTATAGAACACCATTTCATTAAAAACCACATCACGACTAATCACACATTTCTTCTCCTCAAGGAGCCAAATTCTATAACCCTTTACCCCATATGGATATCCTAAGAACACTCTTCTCTTAGCTCTAGGGTTAAGTTTCCTTTGACTCACATGGACATAAGCAATACACCCAAATGGCCTAAGATGGTCATACCCAGGTTTGGTGCCAGACCAAACCTGTTTAAGAAGTTTACACTCAATAGCAGAGGAAGGAGACCTATTAATTAGGTAACAGGCAGTAGCAGCAGCTTCTGCCCAAAAAACTTTGGACAAACCAGACTCAGTCAACATGCACCTAACTTTATTCATGATAGTCCTATTCATACGTTCAGCTAGACCATTTTGCTGAGGTGTACTCGTACAAGTGTGTTGCCTGGCTATCCCATTCATAGCACAATAATCATCAAACTCTCTATGACGGAACTCAAGACCATTATCAGTCCTAAGTCTCTTAATTTTCTTCCCTGTCTGATTCTCAACTAAAGACTTCCATTCGAGAATCTTATTAAAAGCTTCATCTTTAGTTTTCAAAAAATAAATCCAAACTTTCCTAGAGAAATCATCAATGAAAGAAATAAAGTACTGACTTTTAGAAAGAGATAGTGGTACCTGTGGTGATCCCCATAAATCAGAATGTATGTAGTCAAGAGTACCTTTTGTCCTGTGAATGGCTTTCCCAAACTTGAGTCTATGTGACTTTCCAAGTATGCAAATTTCACAGAAATCCAACTCACTAATCTTGTTGGGATCCACCAAACCCTGCTTGCCCAATCAGCAAACCCTTCAAACTCATGTGTCCTAACCGTTTATGCCACAACTCTGTCTGATACTTCTTGTTAGTTGAAACAGCAGTTTCACCACTCACAGTGATGCCTTGGAGCACATAAAGGCCTTGATGAAGCAGGCCTTTCATAACCACCATAATCCCTTTCAGAACTTTTAGAACTCCACCTTGAGACTTATAGGTACAGCTATTCAAATCCAACATTCCCAAAGAAATTAAATTTATTTTTAGATCAGGGATATATCGAACTTCTTTCAGAGTCTTAATTGAGCCGTCCTACATCTTTATTCTTACAAAACCAATTCCAACAATGTTGCAGGCGACATTGTTTCCCATTAGAACTTTTCCACCATTGATTTCTTTATACTTCACAAACCAATCTCTTCTTGGTGTCACGTGGAAAGAACAACCAGAATCCAAGATCCATTCGTCCTTTGGATCATCACAAGTTATTGCCAGGACTTCAGCACTGTCATATCCATCAGAAACAGATGTTGCATCTCCTTGATCAGAGTCTTCAGACTTTCCATTCCCTTTTTTCCTCTGAGGGCAATATTTTTTAATATGACCTTCTTTATGACAGGTCCAACAGGTCTTCTTGGTTCTAGATTTAGACCTAGATTTTTGCCTGTTTTTGTTATTATTGAAATCCCTCTTTCCCGGTCTTCCTCGAACATTCAATCATTCACCATTTGGCTTGAATTGCTTTCCATTTGCCTTGAGATCCAGTTCCTTAAAATAAGCAGCACTCATAACTTCATCAAAAGACAAAGACTATTTACCATACTTGAGAGCATCTCGTAACTGATCATACTACTTAGGAAGAGAATTTAGAAAGAAGATTGCCTGATCCTCCTCATCTACTTCGATTTCAAGATTCTCAAGATCAGCGACCAATTTGGTGAAGTCATCAAAGTTCTCATCAATAGTCTTGGTCTCGTCCATCTTGAACCCATAGAATCTTTGCTTTAGGTAGATTCGGTTTAGAAGAGCCTTTGTCATGTACAGTTGCTCCAATTTCATCCACATCTCCGCAGCAGACTTTTCTTTAATCACCTTCCTGAGAATCTGATCGCTGAGACTCAAAATTATTGTGTTCCGAGCCTTCTTCAAGATTTCTGCCTTCTCTTTCTCATTGAGACTGCCAGACATCTTTGATTCTCCTTTTAGGGCTTCGTCCAGCCCCAAATTTCCTAGGTGAGCCATCATCTTCTCCCTCCATAGATTGAAATCATTCTTGCCATTGAACTTCTCGATATCAATTTTGAATGTCGACATTGTTTCGATTTGAACCCCTTTTGTTTGAGCGTTCGAAGAGATCCAAGAAGTTTGTCGTTCTCTGTGATTTGGTAGAACTTGGCTCTGATAACAGTTGTGAAGAAATCACCAACAATCTACAAAACAGATTACACCAAGAACCAACCAGAGAACCGAACAAACAAAAGAACAAATTTGAGAATGTAAATCAAAATTGAAGAATAGAGGAAATTACTTGGTTCGGATCAAATCGATCCTACTCCAAGACAGGGAGTTCTTCCCTAGTCCAATCTACTATATGAGATGATTACAGATCACAGCCAAGATCTACAGGATTCTTACAAAGAGAAAACAGCTCTCAATCTCTTTCCTAAAGAACCCAAATACAATCCCTAGAATTTCTCCAAGAAATTCTTCTCTCAGATCTTGCTACTCTCGTACAAAATGACTTTGCGCACTCTAAACTAATAACATCAATATATATATATATATATATTACATTAGGAACCAATGAGGTGATGACACCTGTCAACCTAACTTAAGTATTAACAGTTACAACAAGCTGCAGTCCTACTATAACTAACTAACTTAAATTAGAGACACCATCTATAACACCCCTAAATATTATCATGAGCTTAGGCCCCTACGGGTGGGTCTTATCACTCGACAAAAAGCGAGTCATTCATACCTCACTAAATGTGCTAACGATAAGAATATATGAGGATTGTTCCCAAGTACTTTCCTTCAAGTATTAGATTGGCAAAAAACAAACATTCGCATTTAGCTTATGTTTGATAAGAAGAAAAGAAAACAAGAGATAGAGAGAAAAAATAGAAGTGAGAAAAACTAAGAGGGAGAGAAAATTTTGGCTTTACTTTTACGTTGTTTGGCATCATAGACGAAGATAAAATAAGAAAGTTGTATAATTATTATTATATCTACTTATTTATATAATTTTAGTTTACAAATAAGGACCATAAAATAATTTTTAGACATCATTGAGTGGATTTTAGTTTTCCAGTCAATGTTGGTATTTTTTTTTCATCAAATTTTTATTTCACTCATTTCTTTTTTCTTACCAAACAAATTACATTATTGTTTTCCATCCAGTTTACCCCCCCACTTCATTCCTTCATCTTTTTAGTTTCCCAACCAATTTGGTATTTTTTATATCATATTTTCCTTTCACTCATTTCTCTTCTTACCAAAAATACGCACGATTGTTTACCGGCCAGGTTTTCCCGCCATGCACTTCGGCAGCGGTGGAAGAAAAAAAGCGAGAGACACCAACGGTAAGCGCAAGGGGGAGGGAAGGGGGAGCCGCAAAAGCGGGATGGAAAGGAATGGGTCCCAACACGACCAAGGGGAAGCGGAGAAGGCAGGACCACGACGTAAGCGACAGTGGAGGCGGAAACGTGAAACACAGACGAACAGGTCCTCAATGGCTGAGGGGCCACCGAAAAGACGAGTAGAGTAAATACGAGGATATTGGAGCAAGCAGAAAAAAAAGGAGTGGAAACGGACATGAGTGGGTAGGTGGGGCGAGAACGGGAGGGGGATGCATGGCAAAGAGAAGATCTACGTTTAATTACATCGTTGAAGTTTTGAAATTTCGTAAAAATAAAGGGTAAGTACTTTGAAAATGAGTGATATAATTATCAAATTAGAACGACAATACATCAATCAATATTAAATAAATACCAAAATTGAATGCAAAACTTTATATTAAAAATAACTCTATTTTGAAAGAGTGATTGTCCTATTTAAATAACAAAATTTATCATTTACATATATATATATATATATATTTTTTTTTGTCCTTATTTTATATATATATATATATATATAAGGAGAATTCTATAACGATGTAAAGAGATCCCCTAGATGGAAACGAATAGATTAACAAAAATACACTGTTAGAGTGTTACCTTTACCACGTGATTAAAAAAAAAAAAAAAAAAACTCTCCTCACCATTCCTCACCCTTCTCCATCGAGGACAGCGAGAACGCCAACAAGCCCACGACGGCGAGAATCCCGAAAACGTCCAACCCACGACGGCGAGAGCGCCGACGAGCGCCCAACCCCTCCGACCTCTACCCAGCTCTATCCACCATTGCCGAAGTAGCGACGAGCTCGCAATCGCAACCTCCGATCTGCAGACCAACGGAGCCGAAAAATCTCCCCTCACCACCGTTTGATTCCCGCCGCCAGTCGTGGGTCAAACCTTGCCCGCCCCTCGACCTTCCAAACCAATTCGCCGTCGCCCCTCCACGCCCATCACCAAGCCTTTTGTCATCAGCCACTTGGGCGAGACCCTCTATCGTGGGCGCGCCGAAGTTTTGTGCGCATGGGGGACAGTGACCACCATTAACCCGACTTGATCGTGATCTCGATCTCGATCTGGAGGCGCTTGAAGCTGAGGCGGCGAGGGGAGAAAGGCGGATCGAAGTGTCTGGTGAGGAGATCCTTGAGCACGGAGGAGGTAAAGGTGGAAGTGGAATTGGAATTGGAATTGGACCTAGAGCTCACCATTAACAGGTCCACCTGAGCTTCGAAGTCGTCGGCATCTTTTGCCGGAGCGGGTCGAGTCGCAGGGATTTTTTTTTTTTTTTTTTTTTTTCCCTTCAAATCTATGGTGAGTTTTGCAATTGTATGTGGGAGAGTTTATTTTAATTAGATGGTCTTTAGCTTTTTTTAGCCCTATGGTCAAATTTTTTTTACCTCATTGGTGGGGAAAAGCAAAAGGGTTTCATTGTATAATTCCTCAAAAAATTATAAACGTGACTACACTTAATACCTTTTAAGAGAATTCGTAGTTAATAACATAATTTACAAAATACAAGTAAAAGCATGTTTTAAAAATATGTAAAATAAATAGTAAATTTATCAGGTAAATAAAAATTTATTAAGTAAGGTAAATGACCCTGATAATTCTAACTAAAAAATCATTTATCTGATAAATCTGTAATTTACTCTAAGGGTTAGTTTGGTGTATGAGTTTGAGTTAAGATTTGTAAGTTTAAATAGTGATTTTCGTTGACTTTTTCAGAAAAGACAAAAAACTTTTGAGGAAAAAGACAAAAATTGAGTTGATGATGATGACTCAACCAAACTAAGCCTAAATATTTTTAAATTTTATTATTTATTTAAATTGTTTTCTAAAAGTTGCTATTTACTTTTTTTTCCTTAATTTTATTAAAACATATAACTATGTCTTATAGAATTAGAAGGTATCTCAAATTCTTTTTTACAGTGCTCTGGCTCTATCATTATGTATTTGAACATTGTGTTTTTGACAAAGTGTGCTATGGGGGCTATGGGCTGGTTTGTCTTTGAGAAGGAACTACCCGCAGATACGGAAGGAATAAAACCTCAATCATAACTTTTTGAATAAAATTCATTATAGCCCCCTCTGAATTAAAATAAAAATGAAGATCATTGTAACTTCTAATTACTTATCATATAGTTATTAGTTCTTCTAATAAAAATTTCTGATTTTATCACTGCAAATCCGTGACTGGGACTGCTCTTGTGTTGCTATGGACTATCATATTTCCTGAGGTTTACCTGCAGTAGCCTCTGATCATGTGCCCTTTAGTGTGTGGAACAAATTTACAGCACATTTAAATTCCAATCTCCAGCTTATCTTGTTTGGCCTTATGATGATCATTTATAAAACTAATAAAAACTGTAAATTCCAACATCCTGAAGAGTAAACAAGCAAATATGATGAAGTTACAACTGATATTTGCACTTTGGGGGCCACAGGCCAAAAAAATAAGTTTTTTTTTTTTTTTTCGTTTTCTTTTTAGAGAAACTGGGTCAATTACAGTGTTTTGTAAGAATGAAAGAAAACGAGGAAACGAAAAAATAAAAGTGAAAGAAAATAAAATATAAAGAAAATATTTTTGTTTTTCCTTTATGTTTTTTGGTGTTATAGGGAAGAAAGAAGTTTAAATTACCTTTTATTATTTGGTATTGTAATTGAAAATGGAGAGAAAGAAGGAGTATTATTCATGCAATTATTTACGATAAAAAATTTATTTGTGATATGCTATTTACCTCAAATATTTTCAAAATTTGCTATTTACTTTAAGCATTTTCAAACAATAGTTTATTTGCTGTAATTTCGCTTAATATAACTATGCATTTGAAAACTACACAACTCTTGAACAAAAAATAAAATAAAAATTCATCATAAATTTTGATGAAAATCAAAGGTTTCACAAAACAAAGCAAATTCTAAATAAAATGCAAACTAATCATAGTAATAAAGCTACAAAAATGTATTATTAAAAAATAACAAAGTCTAAAATCTACAACAATAAATAACACATACTAACTGGTATTAGTCAATCGAAGTTACTATTTATTAACTAACTTTTTTATCTCCTTCTTTCTTTTTAGTGAAAAAAAAAAAAAAAGTAGTTAGTAATTATATTTTTTTCCAAAACAATCTAATTAAGTTTTAAAAGTTAACATACATATATATACTATCTAAAGCATGTGCCTTGCACATGTTAAATATAATTATATCTGGATAGAAAAAATAAAAACAAAAACAAAAACAAAAATCAAATTAAGAAAAAACCTGAAAACAAAAAAGAGAGGCATGAAAAAATACCAAAAAGATAAAAGGACTAAAATGAAAAGAAAAGGACTAATAGGAAAAGAAAAGATTAAATTGTTAGACAAAAGAGGGCAAAAAAAAAAAAAGAAAGAAAATTGAAGGACCAAAAATAAGTACAAAACATTTTTGTCCAAAACGAACACTTTCTTCTATTTATATCTATATAGATATACACATATAAAATACAAATATATGCGACACGAGTATATTGAGATGGAGACAAAATAGGGGTGCATCTCATGTCCCCGCCCTGCTTTTAATTCGGGAAAAGGACTTCATTCCTTCCCCGTTCCTATTCTTGAACATATTATTTCACATCCCCATTTTGAGGACCGTTTTACAGGGAATATTTTCATCTCTGATCTTGTATTATGTAAAATGAGAGTGCACGAAAAATCACTGCAAAAACCTCCCGGTAAAAATGGGCTAATGGACTTTGTGATTTTGTTGTTCACAATTTGAAGGAAAAAAACCAATCATTTCTCAATTAACCATTTAGTCAATTGCAGTGCTAAGCTAGCAAGTTTCACATATTACGCGCTCTACTGACCGTTTGATCAAAGAAAGCACGAAGTGCACTATTATTTTAGTTTGGTATACATAACTTGAAAATTTAAATTTAGTCTTGATGAAACTATAAAAATTGTTTAGACTCCCACATGGATTAGAAAGCAAATGCTTTCTTACAAACTCTCCTAATATAAGAACTATAGAATTTTACTGCTTTTAGTCCTTTAACTATCTTATGAGTTAATTATAAACATTCCCCCTGACTTATAATTTCTATGGCTCGTTGAACACAAATTTTTTAAACTTAGCATATGTTCTTACAAAATTACTTTTTAATCTCTAAAAAAACTTTATCATCTTCTTCTTCAGCCATGTTTCAATTTTGTTGGAACAAAATTAGATATCTTTTTCTGACACAATCAAGTCAGATATGGTCATATTTGATCAATCCTATTTACTAACCTACTGAGTATATCCCAAAAAAAAGAAAGGAAAAAAAAAAACACACACACACCAGACACAAATTTTATCTTGGAAAGAGAAAAAACTTAATCACAATTAGACTTAATCATAATTTAGATTTAAGATTTGAATTTGAGAAAAAAAAAATAGTGGAATTGTTTCTGTTTTATAAAACTTATTTTGATGAACATTTTTACGAAAATTTTAGAATTATAAGTTACAATTACGGGTTTTTTTTATCAAAATTACTCTAGATGTTTGGTTAAAAAGTTTTAGTTTAATACTTTAATACACAAATTAACTTTTTTTTTTTGGTTAATATTAAAGGATAATATTGATGAAGAACTTTGGTCTGTGTAAGTCTAAACTCTTAAACAAAAGAAAATGTATTCTATTTTTAGCGTAATTATTTTTTTCAATTATAGAGTAAAGCTCACTGTATGACATGAGAGTCTACATAGTTGTTCATCTGGCTGTAATATGAAAATGCAAAATGAAATTGTGGCATCCATTTACCTGTTGTCTTCCTTTTGTATGTTTTTTTTTTTTTTTTTTTTTTTTTTTTTTTTTTTTTGCTGCTAAATAACCTATTGTCTTCTTAATTTTCTATTTTCAATCGCACTTAATTTCTTTTCCCAAAATAAAAACTGAAAGGCTCAGTACAATTCCTTCTAGTTTTCTTCTTTATATCTTAATTAGCCTTTAATCAAATATTAATTAAATTGAATTAACGTTTTCAATTTCCTATAGTTTTGTTTCTTTACATTTGACGACCATTTTTTTTCACCTCTTCTTTTCTCTAAACACAACACTAACCATATATTTTAGAGATGTAAATTTTATAATAATAATAAAAAAAATTATTATTATTAAAATTATGTTTTGTTATGAACAGAATATATGGGTATGAAAGAGTTTATATTACTTCTCTCTGAAGGTTAGGTTGTAGAATAGCGGGATAAATAAATTGAAGCCATGACATTTTACCATTTTTTATTTTCACAACCCATCACAAAATTTTGCTTAATTGGCAGGAAAAAGAGTGAAAATAAAAAGAAAAATCAATATGTTGTTGCAACTTTGGGTTGAGAAAAAAGAGAATTTTGATCTGAAAAGATATAACAAAGGTAGTAATCTTAACAATACTGATTAATGAAGAAGGTTGTTGATGGAAGTGAGATTAGATTGCAGGAAGTTTTTGTACAACCATTTCACTAATAATACTGAGCAAAATATTTTAAAAGACAAGCACTCACAACTTTATAGTATTGAATAAATCAAATTTCATAATGCAATCAAGTGGGAGTTATATATATAGGAATTGTCTGCTGTTCAGCCGAACGGCCCTCTGACTATACAACCGATGTAGGAGACCATCACAATCTGGGAAAGAGCACGGAACAACCTGTTAAACAGAGAGAGATAGATAGGGAGGGGGGAGAAATTTCCCGTATAGCAATGCAGCACAAAAAAGTTCTTGTATATAATTGTTACTTCAATAATTACTCACCGATGGTTACCGTTATTTTAGCCATGGTCATAAAAAACTTTCAAAAAAAAAAAAAAAAAAGAAAAGAAAAAAGAGATAGTCATAAAAGACCTTCAACCCAACCACTATTAAGCAGAAATCATTATCCAGCCCCTTTTTGTGTTAATGAAAAGGCATAGGTGATGGCAGGAAGCCTGGAAAAGAAATTACTAGGCAACTAATAACTTAATTCTGAATATTACAGTTAATTTTTTTAATGAAAAAAAATCAATTCAAGTAATATTAGAATAAAGAATAACATAAACTGTTCACACTTTTCTTAAAATTCTGAGTAATTTTTTCTTTTTTCATTTATAGAATGAAGTTTTCTAAAAATAAAAAGTAATTAATTTAATAGACATATAGAGATGATTTTAAATGGGTGGAGAGAATGAATTCTTTTACATCCAGCATCAGTATATAGCAATAATATCTTTCTGTAGTGATTAGAGAGAAATTGCAATTGGACCATAGATCCTTATTCATACTCTTCATGATCGATATTAAATTTTTTTTTTATTACACATAAATCATTATATCTTGCAACATGAATTCGATGGTGGTATGAAAATTTTCATATACGTCAATCAACGATGTAATGGCCGTTGATCAAACTTTTACAAGAAATATTTTTGTAACAAAATAAAAAGGAAATTAAAATTAAAAAAGGGAAACAAATTGTATTCCATTTATTGAAATCTGATTCAAAATATTCATATGTCCACCTCCAATAAAATTATCTATTAACCCTAAAAAAAATAAAATTAATCTATTATTTAATAGTTAATATAAATTAGTTGTTTAATCTACTATAATAAGACACAAAATTGCCACATCAACGAGTATAATTAAGATATGCATTACTTTTTATGATTTTGTCTTATAACCATCCATGGTTACAAAAATACAGTAACCATTGAAAACTCATATATATATATATATATATATAATAGTCTAAAGCATGTGCTATGCATATATTAGCTGCATTTGAAAAATTTTATCTACATTTCTAATATAAATTTAAAAAATAGACCCACAAAAAAAGGACCAAAAAATAAAGAAAGAAAGGCATGAAAAATAATTAAAAAAAAAGATTAAAGACTAGAATGGAAAAAATTGACCAATATAGAAAATGATTGATTGTAAAAAAATAAAAAAATGGGCAAAATAAAAAAAAGAAAATCGAAGGACTAAAAAGTAAATACAAAATATTTTCATCTAATACAAAAAAAGGACTAAATTGTAAAAAAAATAAAAAAAATTGGCCTAAATTAAAAAAAAGAAAATCAAAGGACTAAAACAAGGGCTAAATTGTAATAAATATATATATACAAAAAATTGGGTCAACTAAAAAATGAAAGACTAAAAAATAAATAAAAATATTTCGTCCAAAACAAATAGTTTTAGAGAAAAACACTTACAAACCGTTTTGGACAAAAATATTTAATATAGTACAACATATTTAGAGATATATAAGATTCTAAAGTGAATGAGAAAGAGAGAGAGAGAGAGATGAACAAAAAAAAGCCTTAAGGGTCCGTTTGGTACACAAATTCAGTTTGAGTTGAGTTGAGATTTTTAAGTTTAAATAATAATTTTTGTTGACTTTTCAGGAAAAGACAAAAAACTTTTACAGAAAAGACAAAAAACATGATGAAAAAAGTACAATTTAGTTTGAGTAGAGATGGAGAACCAAACGGGCCTTTAGGCTCCATTTGGTTCACCCATTCAAATTTAAATTTTTCAACTCAATTTTTATCTTTTTCTGAAATTTTTTTTTATCTTTTCTAAAAAAATCAACAAAAATTATTAATTAAACTTAAAAATCTCAATCCAACTCAAACATCAAACACCCCCTTAAAAAGAAACTTTTTGACAGCAGATGAAAAGGGTGAAAAACATAAGAAGAGGGAGTTAAGAGACACACGGGGATAGAGAGAGAGAAAGAGAGACAGAGATAGGATAAGATTTGGAAAATAAAGTTAAAATTTTGAGTGGGTCCCACTATTTAAAGCTTGTAGAAGGGTAGTGGGAAAAAATTAGCTAGTTTGTGGCTTTATAAAAAAAGGGGTGAAAGCTTTTCATTAAAAAAGAAAAAGAAAAGAAAAAAACTGCTGGGATAAAAAAAAAAAAAGCCATTCCTTAGTTCCCAAAACGCACTCAAAATATGCATTTTTTACTAAGAAAAATTAACAATAGGAGCATATCTATTCTTATATATATTAGTTAAAATACATACGATGCATGTATTGATTTATAATTAAAAAATTTCTTAACGTAAAAAAAATAAAAGAAAAATTTGTACTTAGAAGTTGAACAAGAATATGCAATTATAATAGTAGAAGTAAAAAAATAAAATAAAAACACACCCACACAATGCACAAATTTAATCATAAAAATTGAAAGAATACTCATCGCAATCAAAAATCAAATTTGATCACAAACAAAATTAAAATTTTCAATGAAAAAGTTGAGATTAGAGATCTCTAAAAAATATCTATGATAGACATATAATATAAAAGTTAAGCTTTTAGATGTGACAATACTTTAAATATTTACCAATAATAATAATAATAATAATAATAATAAAGATAACTCATATACAATATAGATTGGTATTCAAAAGTTTGGATTAAAATTGATGTCCGTAGTTAAATAATAATTTTTCTATATTTAGCCATAAAATTTTCATTTTATTTGATATTCAAAGCATTTTTCAGAAGAAATGCTAGCAATATCCATCTTATCACTTGCTTCAATATCACGTTTTATTTTATTTTCTCATGAATCTAAGGTAATTTGTGATCACATAAAATTATTATATCCACTCAAAATTATAAAAGTACCCATAAAGTGTATGTGCATACATCATTTGTTGCTTTGTACATCGTACTAAATTAAAATTAAAATAATTCGACCAAAAAAAAATTTAGGGCCTGTTTGTTTCATCAACTCAAACTTTTTTTTGTCTTTTCCTAAAAAGTTTTTGTCTTTTTCCCAAAAAAAAATTCGTCTTTTCTGAAAATTCAAAAAAAAAATTTACTATTAAAACTTAAAAATCCCAACTCAAACTACTCTACCAAACAAACCCTTAACTGAGACTTTCATTGCTAGGTAGTTTTAAAACAAATTTGAAAATTCCTCTGCTAAGCCATATTGAATACCGATGTAAGATGCCATAGAGGCTGACTTTTGTTTATGATTTCACAGAATAAAATTAAATATGAGTTGGTTATATCATTGAGTTATTTATTTACTTTTTTTTTTTTTTTCTTAGTTCTTCAACACACTCTTAGTTGTATCCTTTAGTCACATTGGGCTATGGCTTCAAGCTTTACGTTTTTTTTTTTTTTTTTTTTGGACAATTAGGATTGGTTATGCAATTATCTAAAAACTAATTCTATTTACACTCTTTAATTACAAATATTTCACTTAACTATATCTTATCCTTATTATAATAAATAAACCATTATACATATACCACATTACTCATAATTTAAAAAAAAATATCCATACGTACACTCACATCTTTTGTAACTCTAATTTTAATTTTTAAGCTTTAAAATTTTCTCCATCAAATTCTTTTTAAGAAAACAAATTACTAAGTTATATGTTGTCAAATTATTTTACATTCATCTTATTTTGTTTTTATTAAATCTATGGTGAATCTTGAATTTTTGTGGTATAAAGATTTTGCTCTTCTCAAATTATAACAATTTTTAGCCAAAAACACAAATAAATAAGTAAATAAATAGGTAGAGCTATTTGCTTTCCTCTCTATCTCTCTTTTATTTTTATTTTTATTTTGTTTTCCAGAAAAACTTTTTTTCAATGGGAAGACGTTATTTTTTTTCTCAATTAAATTAATACAAAATTAAAGTGGGAGTTTAAAAGAATTAAACGAGATACTAAATCAATGATAATAGTATAATTGTACTTAAATATGATAGGTCAACTTAATTATTTACTTGAAGTAGAAAAGTCAACTCAACAAGTGAGTTAAAAAAAAAGTAAAAAATATCAAGTTAAATATGCAGTTAAAAAGAGGAAGGGGAAAGAAAAAAAAAAAAAAGAGTAAAACATCAAACCCAGCCAATATTTACGTTTTTTACAAGGAAAGTGAATAAGATATCTACTTTTTTAATATCGTTAAGATATATATATATATATATATATATATATTTTTATATATTTTTTAACCTTCTCTCTCGCACCAACTCTCATTTTCTTCTCTCTCTCTCTATCTTTCTCTCACTTTTGTGGACCCCACCCACATGTTCCCCTTGCTTTTTTCTTTTACAATGCGCCCTCTTTCTCTCCCTCTCTTTCTCTCCCCCTGTCTGCCTCCATGTAGTGTCCTTTCTCTCTGCCTTGTGTGTCAGGGAAACAGAGAAGTAAGCGAAACAGAGGAAGAAAAAAAAAAAAAAAAAGCAAACGCATGTTTCGTCCAAAACGTGCGTTTTCGACGAAAACAGTAAAAAATTTTCACCTTTCTACAGAGTGTATAGATGTATAGATATGTAGGATGTAAAGGGGGCTTCAAGGGCACTTGGGGCTTTAAGTGGAATTTGCGCACTATTCAAGTAATTTTGTATTTGATTTCGCAAACTATAAGAGTAATGTTGTTTATCTTTCTCAATCTTGATTACGAGATCACCACTACCAGTGAGAGTAAAAATGTTATCCAAATTATAACAATCGTTACTAACTCTCGGGTTTAAGAATGTCTTGAGTGATTTTGTGCTAAATTTCAAGAAAACTAAAGTTTAATCACTTGAGTGAGTCAATCAGATTAGAAGTAAAAGTAAATTAAAAAAAAAAAAATGTTCAATAGAAGCTGGCATTGTAATGGCTTGAGTGCCAAAATACTCACCATGTAATGGCTACCGTTGGTACTGTTTTATTGAAGCTGTGGAGATGGAGCTTCGGGGATGCAAGTAGCCTGTAAAAGTAATCCACACTGTTTATCAGAAACATACAGATTAAATAGAAACTGTCGTATTTTTTCCTCATTTAATATCTCTATATATACATAAAATTAGGTAAATACACATTTTTAAACACTTATTATTTTTTTAAAATGGCCAAACTATTTTTAATTTAGAAAAATGATCGGTGATCATTTAAATGTTGATTGATAGGTAAGAAAAAATTAATTTTAGTCAATCAATAATTGACTATGATCAATAAGTACTATATGATCAAGTACTTTGGAAAAGTGGCTGACAATTTTTCCAAAACACCTATTTTCTAATTTTAAAAATTTGGCCATTTAACCTTAAAAACAACCATTTACCAATTTTTCCACTACTATTGGTGGCCCACGTTCTTATATACATTTTGAATTCTCAAGGTAACAGGAAACTGCCCACTACTGTCTTGAAAATTTGAACTCACTATTTTCCCTCTATAAATAGAGGGAAAGCCCTCACAATCGAGGAACTTCTTCTATTTTCCTTAGCACTTCTTCTATTTTCCTTACCAAAACTCTGCAAAAATTCTTAGAATCGATTGTAACCTTGTAATCTTGTCATCCAGTACATAGTGCAATTGAATTTGCACTTAGGGTCCACAGGCTTAAAAGGAAGTTTTTTTTTTTTCTTTCTTCTTTTTTTTTTTTTTTTTTTTTTTTTTTTTAACCAGCAGAAAATGAAGTTTTAGGGCGGAGTCAAAATTGAAGTTCTACAGTGGTCGGTTGGGCCTCGTGGATGGGTAGGGCCTAGGACTTGGGTTGAGGTCTATTGGGCCTTTGGACAAGGTTTTTCGGGGTCCATTTTGGGGTTTAGGTGTCATCCTGAAAACAGTGATGATGATGGGGTCACTGGATGTGGTTGGAGTTGTTGCCAATCGACCTGCGATCCCAATTCTCTACTGACCTTAATATTGTAATGTTATAATTACTGCACCAACTATTATAGGTTATAAACATCTATATATTTCATTACACCAAACACCATATTATAGTAATACAACACAATGCGATACAATATGATACAACTTATATAATACAAACAACCAAACATGTCCTAAGTGCAGGATTAGTTTTTTGGCCAGAAAGTCTTCAATTTTACTTATTTTCGTTTGGCATGAAGAGTAGAAAGCAAAAGAAGTCTTCAAAGAAGAAAAAGATCGTTTAAAAAGTCCCGCATGGAAGTTTTTGGGGATGGAATTTGTGGCGTCAACCTATAGGGTTTATTATTTTTCTAATTTCTTCCCTAGCAGAATGTGAAAGATTACCTTTTGATTTACCAGAAGCAGAAGAAGAATTAGTAGCAGGTTATCAAACCGAATACTCGGGTATCAAATTTGGTTTATTTTACGTTGCTTCCTATCTAAACCTATTAGTTTCTTCATTATTTGTAACAGTTCTTTACTTGGGCGGTTGGAATATCTCTATTCCGTACATATTTGTTTTTGATTTTTTTGAAATAAATAAAACATATGGTGTTTTTGCAATTGCTTTCTTACCAACTCTTTCAATTTAAGAACAAAAAAATTTTACAAATTTTTAGCACTTTAATTGTCTTATTGTAAAATTGGTCTAAGTTTTGTTTATTATAACTTATTATGCACAATTATTTAACCAGAATGAAATTACAGATAACTATCCTTCTTATCCTCTAAATAGCATACATGATCTAAAGAATGACAATATATAGTAATTTTAATATGAGATTTTGTTGTTTATATATTTTTTTTAATGTAATACTTATCTTATGAAAATCTGCCAACTACGTTAAAGTATGTATCTAGATGTATAAAATTAATAATGCCACAAATGAATTAAATTCCATAGAAGTATTATTTTTTCAAGAATATATAATATATTTTACTTCTCCTTTCGTCTTCAAATTATGATACGAAAAGTCATTGCAATAACTTGATAGGCATAAAAAAAAACTAGGACGTGGATACATGAACAACTTTTATATATGCTTAAAGTGACACTGAAAATATTAATTATACAAAGCTATGAATATATAATGTAAAGAGGCTTCAAGGGCACTTGGGGCCTCCTCTCTTGGTTTTCCAGTTATTGTAGCAAGGGCAGACTTGCTTGTTCCCATACGTCCCCGGAGGCACACACAAACATTTTGCACAACACTTTTGGCAGAAGAACATGCACGGCTTGTGGTACTGCGTATTTGAGCATCTCGATGTACAACGAGGAGCGCATTCTGCAATTTTACTAGAGCTATTAATTTCCCTTTCTTGCATAGTTTATATTCCTTTTGTTTTCTCTTACGAAAATTTTTAGATTTTGTACATTATTCAAGTAATTTTGTTATTTGATTTCGCAATCGATTAGAGTACGTGTCGTTCATCACTCTTAATCTTGACGACAAAATCACCAAGGAAAAAAAAAAATGTTATCCAAATTATAACAATCATTTCGTACCCTCGGGTTTAAGACTGCCTTGAGTGACGCCGCGCTGAATGTAAAGAAAAATGAAGGTTAATCACTTGAGAGTGTCAATCAGATTAGAAGTAAAATCAATAGAATCTGGCATTGTAATGGTTGGAGATCCAAAATCTTGATACTCACTCTGTAATGGCTACCGCTTGTACTGTTATATTGAGGCTGTGGTGATGGTGCCTCAGAGATACTAGTTGCCTGCAAAAAAAAAAATATCCACACTGTTTATTAATAGCAAACAAATTAAATGAAAATCGGTAGAAAAACTAACTCAAGAGGAGAGGGTGCCGAATTCACTTATAAACATTATAACAATTCAGTACGTAACAATGTGGGACAAATTCATAATCTAACACCCTCACTCACGCCTAGCGTGTTATACAAATGGACTAGGGTCCAAATACACCATTGCGTGCGAAGTCTGACTATGATATCATGTTAAATGCGCTTTGGTAGAACTCACCCAAAAGCTAGCCCAAGGGGAGAGTAGGAGGGAAGCAAATTCACACATAAACACCATGTCAGTCTACAACTTAATGATGTGGAACAAATTCTTCTTCTAACACGCATATCTATATATATAAATATATATATGAATAGACATATATGTAAGAAGTAAACAAGTTCCTGGCCGCCTTGATGGTTGGTGCAGGCAGAAGCTTTGATTTTACTCAAAATGTGTTAAAAAAGAATGCTACATTGTGTAGGAAAGAAGTTTATACCAGGGAATCATAGAGGTTTACCAAGCAAACTAAAGGAACTGAAAAAGACATAAGTTTTGAAGAACGTGAACAATTATAAACCAAACTACACAAATTTTCAACTTCAAAATTTGGTAAAAACTGACCATTTATAATCTCCCTGCTATACTACCAAGAAACCTAACCAGCGAAAAAATTAAGTGACAAAAACATTTGAAAAAACACATTTTCGAACGAGTTCAAGTTTGAAGTTGCTTACATGGTTCTCTTCAGTCAGTAGAAGCAGTGTTACTAAAGAGAACATCAAAACGCTTAGCCCTTTTGCCATTTGCTTGTTTTAGCGACAAAGAACTGCTAGAAGAGGCTCACTCGAAAGAAACTAGACAAACACAATATATTTTTTCTGAATATCTATCGAGGCAGTAAGGACTATATATACATGTATAAATATATATATATATATATATATAGCAGTGGTATCTGTCACTCAAGATTTATAGAATCAACTGTATTTCCTATGCATGGATTGAAGCCTTGTGCTTTCCAAAATGACAAATCACACCCTTTGTCCTTATGTATTTAGTATGAGTGGTGGCATAAAATTATGTTCAACTGATGTGACAGCGTACCAAAATCGCCCCTTCTTATAATTAGCTTTTTCATTTAATTCATCTCTAGTTACGTAATCTTATTCGCGAAGAGCGTCATTTTCCGAAGCTGAGAACTATTCCAATTCGATTCAAATTCTAGCCATGACGGCAACGGTAACAAATGTTAAATAAGTAGATCAGAAAAGTAACTTTTTTGAGAATTTGTCACATTTCAAATTTTCATCTGTCAATGCTGCAGAGAAATAGATAGGAAGTGAAGTTTCATATTTTGATCAGAAAAGTAACTTCTGATGATTGAAAAGGTTATTCTATCGAACAAAACAAAATGACATCGGTAGTGCTGAGACTTGAGTACCACCCGCTAATTTCTATCAGTGATGGTGTTTAGTACCGGTGGCGCCCACAAGCATCTATCAAGCTATACTACCAAAGAAAGCGTTTCTTTTTTCCATAAGAGGAATGCCAAGTGTCATGATCTAAAACGAGGGCGTAACGTAAGCACTCCCTAATCGGCTTTATTAGATTATGAAACCATGTGAAATGGCATCACTGAAAGCGATATGAGGCCTCCTCACATGTGAATTCACATGTTCGTTCTATTGCTATGTTTATAATTCCCAATAGACAACTATAACAACAGAGCCAAATTGAGAGAACAACTAGGCATATTTCAACCACATCCTATTCTACTTTGTCCTCTTCATAAAGGGACAAGTACATTCTGCAGTGTAAGAGCCCTTAGTTTATTCCATGCCCGTGATCATTTTCTTTCTTTCTTGTTTTTTTCCTACTATCTTAAACATTTTGTAGTCTTGTGTTCAGAATTAGCCGCCCGAATTCTATATCATCGATATCAACAAAAATCGCTAAAAAATATACAAAATTTATACAAATTCGCTACTTTGCCTTAATATGATACTACAATTTGCTTTATCTTTTGCAATATTTCACTATGATAATCAATAAGTTTACCAGAAAAACTTCCACATGCTCAAGCTCTCTGTGTTTCATCCGCATACTGTCTTAACATCTTGGAAATGTGGTAGAGAGAGAGAGAGAGAGAGAGAGTGGTTTTCCCTCAGCCGCCCATAATGGCCATTTGTGTTAGGTATTCAGTTGGTTTCGTTAGTTTCCTCTCGTGAACTAAACTATTTGTCTGCATTCTAAAGAAAAGTAATGGTGTGTCCCCAAGGCACTTGATTGAGAAAGTGACTCTACATCAGTCTATAGATTTCCTAATAAGAAAAACTGCTGAAGAAACATTGTTTTTCCATGACCATAAAGCCTTCTCTCTTCTCTCTCTCTCTCTCTCTTTTATTTATTTTTATATATGACAGAAAAGTCCGAGAAGGGGACGACCAGCATTTGCATACTCTCTTGAGTGTTACCGAAGGGGTCCCTAGACGCTGATAGGAATGTTAACGGAAAACAATTTGCATTGCCCCAACCCAAACAAATATGCTAATGATAACGATACATAGGTTTCTCACTGAATTTAAGAGTGTTTAGATGCTAAAGATCAAAAGGTTTTCATCTAAAGATTCAACAATGAGATGTACTAATACACCAGTTTTCATAGACAATCAGAACTAGGGTATGTAACATCATTATCTTCTTTTTCCAAGTCCTTTTTGTTTTGGGAGAATCTACAGTCTGTACACCTTGCTACAAGGTCTCACAGAGTTATTGATCACAAATTAAGGATTTAATTCGTACGGTATACATTGTATGAAATTGCATACTGTGAGAGAATTTTTTGGACAATACTTTCTCCATTACCGTTATTACACTCATACGTGGCTTTTTTTTTTTTTTTTTTTTTTCCAAACTTAGTACATACATCAAACAAAAACCCACTTGCATATTTCAATTTTAACTTGGATGTGAATCCCTCAATTTATTTCAACAATGGCTTTCCATCTAAATTGCACTCTAATTTGGACAATATTGATGATTCCTTTTCATAAAAAGCTAGAATTGATCAAAGAGAACATAAAAGCACACGCCAGGTAATGTAAGAGAGCGTGACAGATAAAAACAAAACTAAACAAACAAACGACGTTACAAAAAAAAAAAAAAATTTAAAAATTTAAAAAAAAATTTAAAAACGTACTGATGTGCAATCTGTATTCTTAGTTTGGAAGGTTTCATTGTTGGTTTCCATGTCAGTTAGTGAGACTTTGGTCTTGTAAGAATCTGAGCACATGGTGCGGTTTCACATCATCTTTAGGCTTTTTTTTTTTTTTTTTTGGGTTATAGAATTTTGTCTTGAGAAATAAGTCTCCAGCCTGGCAAATGGCCCTGCCACAAAAAATGAATAAACATTAGATGTCTTGTCACATGAAAAGGTTATAAAATATTTGGTTCACATTCTCTATAGTGATGACATGTAATATCTTTTTTTTTTTTTTTTTTTCATCTATAGAAAACGATTTTTTAAGTACTAAAAAAAATATTCCAACTTTTCTTTGATTTAAAAAAATGGCCCTTTCTTTTTGGTGGTGTTTATAGACTTAATTGTTAATAAGATGGTATAAAAACCAACAGTACTGATAGACCATTTTAAGGGTTTGTTTGGTTCACCCATTCAAACCACTCAACTTAAATTTTTTCTTGTCTTTTTTCCAAAAAATTTTTTGTCTTTTCTGAAAATTCAAAAAAATTTACTATTCAAACTTAAAAATCTCAACTCAAACTGGTGAACCAAACGGACCCTAAGATCTTACATAAAATGATTTTTTCTCTTTAAAAAAAAGTTTGACTTTATTTAAAGGAGTGGCAAAAAAAAAAGTCATCCACCAAATTTTTTCAAAAATTAAATTGGTAATGAAGTTAAAAAGAAAAACAAAAGGGGTTCCTCTTGATGATGAGTTTGTGTGTTTGCTTTTCAAATTCCATAGATTTAATGATGAAACATTCAATCAGTAAAGGTTAGTTTTATATTTGTAAATATATATATGTGTGTGCTATATGCCCTGTATAAATTAAACCGAAATGGGTTTATATAAAGATAATAATATTCTTCACTATGAGTGGACAAGAAAATAGGACCTTGGGAAAATTGAAGGGGAAAAAAAAAGATAAAGAAGAAGTTAAAGGCCTGTCAGACAACCGTGTGACCATCCCAGCCATCTAATGACTGAGAACGATCCTCTACAGCTGAGATGGCCTTAAAGACCATCATGGCCGTTAATCACGCTCTGATCACACGGTCATTATTCATCCACCAGGTTTAGGTTCCTGTCTCCTTAGAACTCAAGGATACAGAGGTACTTTCCTATAGAACAGATCCTGTTCAAGTAAGGTCGTGCACGTCAACTCCCACGTTGTCATATAAAAAGCCCTCTCTTTCTTAATGCGCTATCGATGTGGGACTTCTACTAATATCCAGTGGACAATTTTCTTATCAAAAAAAAAAAAAAAAAAGGGGACAATTTCTGCTTATGGCTCGTTAACCAAGTTACTTTTTTGTGCGGTTCACATTGTGGATCTTGGGTGATATCAATTTTTTTTTTTCTTTCGAGATGCGAATATAACATATAACATATATATACATGTATTGAACATATCAATAAATAATTTTAAGTCTCAAATTTGGCCAAATTATTTATTTAACCATTTGTTTTGCTTGTATAAACATACATATACATATAAATATAGGATTTTGGATTTTTTATATTTACTTTTGCCAATCTTATGTCTGTAGGATTTAATTCCACGTTTCAAAAGACACAGCTGGACTCGGTTGGTTTTCAATCAAAGGGTAAAAAAATACCAACTATTTGTCAAGACAAGCACCAGAAACATCTGTTGCAGTAAAAATGGCACTCATGCACAGACTAAACTTCAAAATTTATACTGTATTAGTGATAAGAATGTGGTCACTATAGAATACATGAATCACTTGTTGAAGCATGCCGTAACCGAATCGCGATAAAGGCGCTAATACTCTTCGAGTCTTCGTACGAAACGGATGCTGCCGATGGCAAATGTGAAGGAAGTTCATCCCTGCATGGGACCCCAATCTGAAATTTTTTTAAAAAATTGGGAAATCCAGTAACCATGAACAGTCCTTGCAGTGACAAAGCGCCCAAATTCTACTCGCATTCTCTGAGCACGGACTTGATAAGCTGAAGGAGTAACAAATCACTTCATAGCAAGGCAATACTTATTGCCCTGAAAGACGGTTCGATTGTGAAAGTTTAGCACAAGAAGTAGTACAAAATTGTAGAGAAGAATACAAAAAAAGCAATATTAAAAAACATCAGTGATATTAAACATCATTTACTAATAAATGATGTGACCCACCAGTGGGGCCCACTTTCTTATTAGTGTGATGTTTCTAGTATTTTTCATACAAAAAGCAAGACTAATTCAGTTGGGATGGATTTTACATACAATGAAATCGACATGATGTAAAAGTAAGAGTCATACAAAGACTTGAAGTCACTTCGCTCTGGGGCACAATATGCAAGCTGGAGATGACGTTAATTTACGAGTGAAAATCTCTTTAGCACGGATCATCGAGAGGGAGGGTATACCGATATTTAACGGTAAACAATTAGCATTGCCCCAACCTAGTCAACTATATACTAACGATAACGATACATAAAGGCATTTCTCACTAATTTTTTAGTGTTTAGAGACTAAAGTTCAAAGGGTATTCATCTAAAATTCAACCACATGTACTAATAAACCGGTTCTCAATAGACAATTAGGACTTTCGGTAAGTTAATCATTTTCTCCTTTTTTTCCTAGTCTTTTTGTTTTGAGAGAATCTACAGTGCGAGCACCTCACTACAATGTCTCACAAGGTTATTGATCATAAACATAAGATTTAATTCAAACCTAGATTGGATATCATAAGAGAATTTTTTGGACAATATTGTTTCCGTTACCGTATCCACGGTCTTTTTTTTTTTTCCAAGCATAGTACAAACATCATATAAACAGTTAACCCACATGCATATTTAAATTTTAACTTGGATGTGAATCCATCAAATTTATTTTAACGTTGGTTTTTCATCAAAATTACACTCTAATTTTGGAAAATGGTGATTCCCTTTCATAAAAAGCTAGAATTGATCAAAGAAAACATATAAGCACACGCCACGTATGCATGCAAGAGAGTGTGACAGATAAAAACAAACAAACGAGACTACAAGAAAAAAAAATAATAAGAACATAAAAATATGAAATTATAAAATAATAAACTATTAAAAAAAAGGAAAAAAGGAATTGATGTGCAATCTGTCTTGGTTTGGAAGGTTTCATCGTCGGTTTCCATGTCAGTTACTGAGATTTTTGTCTTGTTAGAATCAGAGCACATGGTGTTGTTTCACATCATCTTTTTTTTTTTTTTTTTTTTGATACAATAAAAGTTGGTCTTGAGAAGTCTCCAGCCTAGCAAATTGCCCAGCCACAAAAAATGGATAACGCATAAGCTATTTTAGAGGAGCACTGTCACATGAAAAGCTTATAGTATATTTGGTTCACATTCGTTAGTGTGATGACATGCAATATCTTTTTTGAGTCTATAGAACAACGCCTTTTTTAAATATTAAAAAAAATATATTCCAACTTTTCTTGATTTAGATAAAAAAAAAAAAAGGACCCATTCTTTAGAGATGTTCGGTCAGTGATAGATTTAGTGATTTTATCACTAATAGACTTGGTTGTCAATAAGATAGTATATCATTTACCGTCCAAAAAATCGTCTATTTCTTTGAAGGGGTGGGTGGTGTTAAAAAATGGTCATCCACCTAATTTTTTCAAAAATTAAATTGATAATAAGTTAAAAAGAAAACAAAAGGGGTTCACCTAATTTTTTTCAAAAATTAAATTGATAACAAAGTTAAAAAGAAAAACAAAATGGGTTCCTCTTGCAGATGACGTGTGTGTTTGCAATATATATATAAGTATGCTATATACCGTGTTTATATAAAATCGAAATGGTTGATGTAAGATAATTTTGTTCAGTATATAAGTAGACAAGAGAATAGGACCGAAGGGAAAATTGAAGCCAAAAAAAATAATAATAATAATATGAAAAAAAAAAAAAAGAGAGAGAGAAAAAGAAGGCCTGTCAGACAACCGTGTGACCATCCCAGCAATTTGATGGCTGAGAACGATCCTCTACAGCTGAGATGGCCATGAAGACCATCATGGCCGTTAATCACGCTCTGATCGCACGGTCATGATTCATCCACCAGGTTCAGGTTCCTGTCTCCTTAGAACTCAAGGATACAGAGGTACTTCCCTATAGAACAGATCCTGTTCAAGTAAGGTCGTGACCTTTAGTTTCCACGTTGTCACTAAAAAAGCCCTCTTTCTCTTAATACGCTATCGATGTGGGACTTCTTCTAATATCAAGTGGACAGCTGTGACTCGTTAACCAAGTTACTTGTTTGTGCGGTTCATATTGTGGAACTTGGGTGATAGCATGTCTTTTTTTTTTCTTTTTCGTTGTGGAAATATATACACATATATATTTATTTATTTATATATATATTAAACAGATATACAAATAACTTTAGTTTGGCGATAAACCATGTTCTAAAAATTCATATCTTCATCGATAAATAGAAGCCGATAGTTATTATGAAGAACAAAAATATAGCAAGGCTAATCTCAATGGGAAACCTTGATCTAACTGGATTTTCTTGTTTTCTGGATTCCACCCCAAATATATATATATATATATATATATCTTGTATTCTTCAAATCCAAAACATCAGTAAAACAATTTAAATCCTCATTCTTCAAATCCAAAACATCAGTAAAACAATTTAAATCCTCGTAATGGAAGATTTTGTATGGCATATTCTCAAGCAGAAAAGCGTCCTATCTGTTGATGTCTGAAATTCGGCCATATTACATTTACCTATTTATAATAACCATTTGTTTTGCTTCTATATATACATATATATATATATGTGTGTGTGTGTGTGTGTGTGTGTGTGCGTTTTGATTTCTGCATATTTATTTTTGCCAAAACCACAAACTATTTGTCAAGCCAAGTACCAGAAAAGTGTTGGTGATAAGAATGTGTTGTTTAACTTCCAACGGTTCTAATCTATGGACTACCAAGAACGGTGGTGAAGATTTTCAGTTGTGTCACTATAGAACAAAACCATAACTGAATCGCGATAAAGGCGCTAATACTCTTCAAGCCTTCATAGGAAATAAATGCTGCCGAAGACAAATGTAAAGGAAGATCAGCCACTACATAGGACCCCAATCTGAAAAATCAATAATTGGGAAATTCAGTGATCATGAACAGCCCTAGCAGGGAGGTGGATTAATAAAGCGCACAAATTCTACTTACATTCTCTTAGTGATAACTCGATGCCCTAACAGACGGTTCGATTATGAAAGTTTAGCACAAGTAGTAGAACAAAAAGCTTGAGAAGAATGCAAAAGGCAAGACTAATTCAACAGTTGGGATGAATTTTACATACAACGATATCGACATGATGTAAACATAAGAGTCATACAAAGACTTGGAGCAAAAGTTTCATAGAAGACTGCTTTGAATTAATTGCTTCGGTTCAAGGACTTTATGGAGCTCCAAAGTCACTTCACTCCTTGTATTGCCGGGGCCACAATACGCAAGCTGGAGATAGCGTTAATTTACGAACAAAAAACTCTTTAACACGGTTCATCGAGAGAGAGGTGACCAATAATTTTTACGCTTCAATATAAAATTTATAGGCTAAACTAGTTATAGCAGAATAATAAATATTCAATCTAGCCCAAACAGTCACAAGTTTTCTAAAAAATCATGCTTTTCTTGATCGGTAAGAACTATGTTTGCAAGCATGCTTTGTGCATTAATTACTCGCTCGGAGCTTTATGCGTTCCCATAACTAGAGTAAAATTGAGAATATTAAGCCCATAATTTATGATTATGGTTCAACTAATAGTTCATAAATAATGATATAAACATTTCCTTCTTTTTCTCTAACAGGAGGGGGGGGAAAAAGAAGAAAATATATTAGAGGGATTAATAGCACCTCAAGTTTCGCTCCTGTTCACCAATAATCTCGACAAGAGCACAACCCGTCTTTGAAATGGTGAAACCTCTTAGCATCCCGCATGATGAGCTCTCTACCAACTATCTTTGATATGATCTTCAGTGCATTATGACAATCGCCACAAACACGGAGATTCTTGATCACCCTAATAGGTGAACGAGCTGAGCTGCTAAGGAGGCCATAGGCAACGGCCAGTCTCTCGCTATGAGCAAGAAGTGCATCTTCCTTGCTTTCCTGATCTATGTCATGTAAGACAAATCTAGTCTCCGGAATATAGCCAGCCTCCTTCATATGTTCCCTCAAGCCCCGAAGTTTAGCGTAGATCTTATCATTGTCGGGATGAGAAGTGTCTCCTGCTCGATATTCATGGACACGGCTCCTTACTTCTAAGAGATTTTGAGCTGTGAGACTCTTCTTTTCCTTTTCTTTTCTGAGATCTGAAGCCTTCACTGGAACAAGTCCAGCTTTCGACTCCTTATTTAAGCGGGAGGGTTCGAGCTCCTCAACAAGCTCTGCACAACGATCCCCAAGTTCCATGTGCCCATGAACTCTGCAACAATTCATCAAGGTTTCCCAAACAGCTACCGTCGGGTCCAATGGCATCTTTTCAATGAACTCCAAAGCTTCATCCAAAAATCCAGTACTTCCCAGCATATCTACTACACTCACATAATGATCCATGGTCGGAATAATGCCAAAATCTTTGCTCATTGATTCGAAATGCAACAATCCTTCTTCAATATCTCCAACAACGCTGCAAGCGTGGAAAACTCCAATAAACATTTGAGCATCGGGTCTCCGTCCTGCTTGCTTAAACTTTGTAAACATATCAATGGCATCCTCCCCATGACCATTCTTAGCAAGCCATGTTATCATAATGTCCCACGACGTCAAATTCTGCTCCGGCATCTTGTCAAACACCAGAGATGCATCTTCCATAGAACCACATCTCGAATACATCTCTAAGATTCTATTATAAGTGCTCACGTGTAGAGTGGACTGTGACTTTAGAATTTTTTCATGAACAACTTTTGCTTCTTCCAGTGCTTTAGCCTCTCCACAAGCCTGCATTAACTGTACATACCGTGGCAAATCCACGGGAACGGACCGTTCTTCTAACAACCTCAAAACCTCCACAGCTTCCTTGAATTTTCCGTCCTTACAAAAACTATCTAGCTCCTCGAGAGTGCCACTATATGGGCTACTTGCCGAAGCTTCAGTCGGCGCTCCATCAGGTACAGGATAACTTGGTACTTGAGAAGCCACCTTCGAATTATGAAACACATTTGCGTCTGGCTGATGGTTTTGTTGATATTGTCCATAACCAGGACTCTGCTGATGCATTCCAACATTTCCTGCATACTGATTACTCGGGTTTTGCTGAAACTGCGAAGGCATTTGCACATGGTTCCCGTTTCGATTTCCCTGAAACCCCGAAATCCCTTGTGAACTAAACGCACCCGGGTTCTGTTGTCTCGTTCCTAAGGCTCCCGCTTTGTAAGAGTTATATGGATTCTGCATCCCTCCATTTCCTCCATATTCCGTGTTCCGGTTCGAATTCTGCTGCGACATTCCATTATTCAGACCGTAATTCCTACTGAATCCATTTTGCCCGGTCGAACCGTTGAAACTCGTATTGCTAGAGTTCTCAAACCGAACACCGCTATAATTCTGGTTAACCCCATTTGAATTCTGCCGCGGATAATTATGAACTTGCCCATAAACTCCATCAAAACTTCCATTCTGTCCAACACCAACCTTCCCAAAACCATTTCCATGGACACCACCATAATTTTGGTTAAACCCATTTGAATTATGCTGCAAATCAGAATTAGTTTTCCCAAAATCTCCACCAAAGTTTCCATTTTGGACAAAATCATTGGTCTGAAAACTAGGGTTTCGGCTTCTATCATAATTCTGATAAAACCCATTTGAACTTTCCTTCAAAAACTCATTTCCATGGATTTTTTTGCTCCTAGGATTTCGACCGTACTCGAAATTGACTTCCGATTGGAACCCATTATTAGAGGGTTCGAAATCCGCTAACCCAGCGGCGGAGCCGAGGTTTTTTCTCAGGAAAGTGAGGAAATTGAAAGGATCTGAAGCCTTTCGCGGTTGAGAATGAGAACATACCTTGTGAAAAGCTGCAAGAGAATTGGGGGAGAGGATTTTGGCGCGCTTTGTGTACATTTGACGGGTTGGGTCGGGTCGAACGAGACGGTACGGGACGGGAAGGGCCTTTCTGGTTCGAAGTTGGAGCACTTCGAAGAAGAAAGGGGAGTTTGGACTCGGAAAATAGAAAGAGCTTGGAGGAGACGACAATGGCGGGGAGGAGATGAAGATGAAGCCTAAACCCTCTTTACATGCTGCTTCTGATATCGTTAAACCCTAACGAGGCTCAAACATATTGGGCCGTAAATTAAGTGAAACTTAAGAAATTTAGAAAAATCAATAAAATTTATAACTAGATTTTGAGGAGTAAATCAATTTTAACTTAAAAATTTCATCTCTTACTAAATTATTAAATGGAGGCTAAGTTTTTGTTGATCTTTACATATATAACCCAAATAGATAAATAAAAAGTCAAAATCCATCGATTTTCTTTCTCTCTCACTCAAAGCCAGCGAAGACAAAAAGGGACCCAACACAATCTCACTCACTCTCACTCCAACAGCACTGCAAACTCACTCTCACACCCAGCCAGAAGGTCATCGCCATCTCCGGCGACTTCTCCAGTCATGTCATTTGCTGTGAACATCCCTCTCCAACACCTCTCTGTGCAATGTTAGCTCTCTCATCTCGTCTCCTACACCTCATCAACTTCTTTATCGTTGGTAAAATATTAACTTCTTTTCTTTTTCTTTTTATTTTTTTGATTTTGCAATTTTTGCGATTTTCATCAGCTTCCGAATTTTTCATCAACCTTATACATTTACATAATGAAGTAGAAGCTTGTGTTTAAACCTGACAAAATCAAAGTATTGGTGGATAAAGTTTTGAACTCTACTTTTATGAGCATGAACTCTTTTCCAACTTCTTGTTGTTGTTTATTTTCATATATACATTTATGTTGCAGATTCAATTTTGATGTTTTTTTATTTTCGTTGGAGGTGTATTGGTCATGAGTTCACGTGTTCAATATCAGTGAGGTAATAATAAATTGGTTTTATGGAAGATTCAAGTTTGAATGGTCATTTTTGGGAGTAAAAAACTAAACTCAAAATCTTTCAATTTTCATTTTTGTATTTTCGGGAAACTGCAGACTGCCAAATGATTGCTACATTTTCATTCTTGGAATGCTTTGTTTCCCTTTTGGTTTCAACAAAGTTTTGAAAAGCTAAAAAAGATTAACATTGGTCTTCCTTCAACAGGTAAAATTGGGGAAAACAAAGTTTTGAACTAGAATGATAAAGTAGAAGATAATAGATAACCATTGAGCACAATAATCATTTATTGGATCCGATTATGCTTGAGATGCAGGGATTTATGACCAATTAGTTATGTATAGTTGAAACTTGAAATGCCAAGATAAACTTCGACACGTGTATTTGAGCTGATTAATTAGCTATACAAACTCTGATTCGGATTACTACGTTTCAAGTTTATGAAAATGCCACCCAAAACTATACTATTTCACTTAATGCGATTTCCTTTGATAAGATAATAACTGAGCAGTTTTGTCTTTTAAGTGATGTAAGTGATTCTCTACTAAATAATGCAATATCTAAGCTTTTTTTAATACATTTTTTTTTTCTAACAAAAGATTTTTTATTCATGCTACATTTTTTTGTAGCACATAGAAGAAGTCATGTATAGAATAAGAAAAAGATAGTCCAAATATCGAGATGTTATCAATCAAGATATCGTCATTTTGGATGGATCTTTGGCTAATTATTGGTGATGAATGCCAATGAAGATTGGATCATATATGATTGTTTTAATGACATACGTGAGAGGCGACGTCCCCAAAATGGAAAAATGTTGGAATGGTGCCAAGGCACTTTGCTTAATGCGTAATTTATCTGACACATTGAATTCCAACATCACCAAAAAAAAAAAAAAAGGGAAAACATTGGGTTTCAATGAAGATTAATTTGATAATTGTAGAGATGGTAGTTTTTTATTGCAATTAGAAATGTTACGAGAAAGTAAAGATGGATAGATTCATGAAGCCCGTGCAAAAGATGATTCCCTTAATACTTCAAAAATCTGGACATTTCGGCTACCTTGATCCTTCTCCATAGTCCTATAGGCGTCCACTTAACCATCTGCAGAATGAGAAATTGTAAGTGTACTTCAAATGTTTTAATTTTTTATTTGTCATTTATAATTACAAACACTAACAAACATGTCATTTAAAACAGGAGAGATTATGCCATCTATGCCATCAAATTTATCGAGTTCGATATAATTTTGAATTAATAAAAGATGAGCTGGTCAAATTTTATAGAGAGAATATGACAATCAATATATACCATAATGATTGGGTTCCATAAACACTTTATATATATATTTGATTTTATTTTTGAACCAATTTTATAAGGCATGCCTTGTATTTATGGCCTGGCCAAATTTTTTTCTACATTGTTTTTTCCAGGGTATTAAGTTATGGTGTTTGATTAAAATAAGTTATTATGGTGACAAATTTTTTTCTCATAGGCGATCCGGGTAAAAAAAATTTGACTGACATAGGCGGTCAGGCCAATTTGTCCGGTACAAAAAACCAGATAAAAAGCATTATACTACTTCGGTGTCATAACCGGCAAGACCAACAAGATCGCCAGCTAGTCCAGGTAAAAAACTTCATGATCGATATAAGCGGTCAGGCCAATCCGACCGGTCTGAAAAATCAGATAAAAAGTATCATACTACTTCGATGTCATGACTGGAAAGATTGCCACCGATCTAGGAAAAAAACTACCGACCAACACAAGCAATCAGGCCAGTCCGGCAGGTTCAAAAAATCAGATAAAAAGCATCATACTACTTTGATGTCATGGCCGACAAGACCGTCCTGGTCCGGGTAAAAAAATTCCTGATTGGTATAGGTGGTCAAACCAATCCGGCCAGTCCGGAAAACCAGATAAAAGTGTCATATTACTTTAGTGTCATAACCGACAAGATCACCAGCTGTTACGTTATATTAATTAATTATTGACTGTAAGTTAACATCACTGATTGACTATAATGTGGTCAATTACTAATTGACTATCTAAGATAATTGATTAACCATTTTAGGAATAAAAAAAAAAGTTATTTAACTAATTTTTAAAAATTTCGGTCATTTATTATAAAATTTCTTTAAAAAAGACTATTTAGCTATTTAGACTGTGTGACATTTTTTAATCACATAATCTAATAGATAGTTCAACTTTTTTTTTTTTTTTTTTTAGTTAGGAGAATGGTCGTTTGTCTTTTATCAGATATGGTCAATCGGTGATTAACTAGTGAACAATCAGTGATTGACTATTGATCAATCAATGATTGACTATCAAATTTAGTGATTTATGTTATGATTAATTAGTGATCGGCCATAAGTCAATTAACGATTGACTATTACTTGATCATTCAAGAAAATTAATTAACCATTTGATAAACACTCTAGTTGATCAAGAAAAATTTGACCTAGAAGAATGACTCAATTATTCATTAAACGGAATATATGGATCACGAATAATTCAATCAGACTGAGATAATCATCTTTAATAGACCATACAACCGAACGGATCGATCTATAATATTGAGCTGACCAAGAAGACCGACATGACTGGCACCATTTTGTTCAAGTATTCTTTTTTTAAAGAAGGTTTTTAATATTTATTTTTAATATTATTTCAATTTTGTTAGTGTGACAATAATATCTATTTTAAAATTATTCTAATTTTGTTAGTGTGACAATAATATATATTTTAATATTATTTTAATTTTGTTAGTATGATCAAACAGTCTTAAGTCATGAGTAATATTATCAATTTATATTACGTCATATAAGTTAAGCGAGAATATTGGTCTAATATTTCACTTAACAGAATACATGAGTCACGGATATACAACCGATAGTTTGACCGAGATAACTGTCATTAGTGGACCATACAACTAAGTTGTTTAGCTCCATAATATTGAATGGACTAAGAAGAACGATCAAATAATTTTTTTTTTACCTTTTCTGACTGTCGGTCTTGTCGGTCTTTACGGTCATGACACCAGAGTCATATGAAAAACTTAAATATTTTTCAAACCAGCCAAACCTACATGAGCGGTTAAGCCGGTCAGGTATTTTTTTAACTCGGACCGGCTATCGATCTTGTCAGTCATGACCCTAAAGTAATATGATGCTTTCTTAACTGGTTTTTCAAACCGGTCAGATCGATCTTAACGGTCAGTGGGTATGGTATTTATTTACATGGAAGGGTTGTCGGTCTTTCTGGTCATGATACTAAAGTGTTTTGACATTCTTTATTGGTTTTCACAATCACCCAGACAAGGTAATTTTTTTTTACCTAGACCGGTTGTCGGTTTTACCGGTCATGACACTAAAGTGAATGATACTTTATTAACTGGTTTTCCAAACCAGCCAGATCAACCTGAGCAGTTAGGTGGATCCGTTATTTTTTTACATGGAATGTTGTCGATCTTGCCAGTCTTTCCGGTCATGACACTAAAGTGTTTTTGTATTTTTTATTGGTTTTCCCAATCACCCAGATAAGGTATTTTTTTTTTTTTTACTTAGACCGGTTGTCGGTCTTCCTAGTCACCAAAGTGATATGATGCTTTCCTAACTGGTTTTCCAAACCAGCCAAACATGCCTGAGGGGTTAGGTGGGTCCGGTATTTTTTTACATGAAATGTCGGTCTTGCCGGTCTTTCCGATCATGACACCAAAGTGTTTTTTGCATTCTTTCCGGTTTTTTCGGTATTATTTTTGCATTCTTTAAAAAAGAAAATGAAAAATTGAAGACTAGTTCAAAAGTATCGGACCGTCCCCAAGCCCACCAGACTGGTCAGGTAGGTCCGACCAGTCAGGCTGGTCCCGTCAGTTTAGCTGGTCTGGTCACTGTACTGTTCTTATGACAGGATTTTGCAAATTTACAGATTTTACAAGCCGAAAATTAGTGCAAAGTATGTTGAAATTGTTGTTTTTCTATATTAAGCTCCCTAACCATGAATGTCCAACCTTTGAACAACTTTGAAAACAATTTAAATAAAAAATTAGAGGAATTGAGATGAATTTACCAAAATTTTAGGGATTTTACAGACTTTTAGTACTTTCTCTCCTCTCCTTGTGGTCGTAAATTGCTTCTCGAAATGTGAAAATGGTGGAAGATGTTAACCCGAATATAAGGATGGTTGTTTTGAGGGGGATGATGGAGATGAAAAATGATGGTGAAGAAGATGACGTTTTCATTTCTTTGACAATAGGAGGGGGTTTCTTCAAGAATATCAGTTTTTTTTTTTTTTTTTTTTAGGAAGAAGATAGTCCTTTTATTTTATTTTTCATTATTTTAGTTTTTACTTATAAAGGGTATTTTGGAGAAAACAAGATATTCATTAATGAATGAGGTCATACTTGCAATGTTTTCTCTTTGGGGTCTAGTGTTGCAGTATGATGGCCATTTTAATCCTATATTTGCAAAGGGCCTGTTTTTGTTTGATGTTCCAATTGGAACTCAAAATTTTCATCTCAATTTTTGTGTTTTTTAGAAAAATCAACAAAAATTATAACTAGTTTTTTAAAAGTCGGTGAACTCCAACTTCAAAATTTCATCTCTAACTACTGAACCAAACGAGGCTAATGCTAGTTATTTCATTCTTCTTCTTTTTCTTTTTTTCTTTTTTTTTTTTTTTTTTTTTTTTTGTGCACAAGAAAAAATTCAAAATGTGTACCATCTGACATTAAATATTATCAAAGGGGCTCCTGAAATACTAATAATAATGCTTGTTTAAACCATATAAGTGGGTCCTAACTTTCAATGAGAAGCACGCCATTTCAGCCCACCGAATCTAATGTAGTAACGATATGTGTGGCTCAACCGAATCAAACATGCTAACAATAAAGATATGTGGCTGACAATAAGTCCCCAAAACTAGAGCAGATTGGTGAAAATAAGTATTCATATTTAATCCCCAAAGAGGGCCAAATATTTAGGATTTTGTGTACTTTTAACTCCCTCCCTTTCCTAGTTTGTACCCTCTTCTCTCTTTAAAATTAATGTCCCTTTAGTTAGAGTTTAGAGTAGAATGGTGCACATTAAAAACAGTGGCTCCGTCGTGCTACACACGCTACAGGCATGACCATGTCAAAACCTTCCTTTAGGCGACCAGGACGGGTCGAAACAACCCGCCTTAGTGGATTGAACCCATCCTGCTCGCCTAGATTGTTTTGTATGACAATGCAACCTTACAACTTGATATTAGACCTTGATTTTTTTCTTTTAAACTATTATTTTAGCTTCTTTTTTTTTTTTTTTTTTTTTTTTTTTTTTTTTTCAAATGCAGGATTGCTACAAATTTAAACCCAACAATCGTTATCAAGACACCCCTCATTTTTCTATTAACCAGTTAGCAAGCATGGGTGGGCAGCATAGACAAAGCAAAACATAAGGGAAAAAAATTCAGATGGACCGCCACATGGCTAGTGATTGGACTGTCACATGACAGTCCATGAACAAGGACGAAAGCACTTTTGATAGCGTGTTTATCTTTTTGAAGGATAGTATAAATGATCAATGCATCCGTCCTTTTAGTATAGAAATAAATATAAATTAGCATGGGAATAGGAAGGTTGCATGTGCAATGTATGGGTCTCTTCATTCAACCAACACCTTCATCCTGACAACTAGTTTCTAAGTTCACAATGATCACAATATAACATTGCTGAACATTGGAAATCCTCTATTAAATTCACAGCCAGGAAAGCAACTCAAATGCTCAATTTATGCTTTCATTGATTTCGCTGTTTGTAACCGGAATATATTTTTTACAAAAAAACACTCTACTAGAAAACTTCAAAACTGTATGGAAAGAAAGCCGCGCACAAGTGGTGTTAGCTGTTAGGAAGAAAGATAGAAAGCAAAAAAAAAAAAAAACAAAAAAAAAAAAAAACAAAAAAAAACAAAAAAAACAAAAATTCAGGTAAAATCGAATGATTTAGTACAGTAATCATGTTTGACGGCAAGCCAGAATCGAGTTGCGGCAGAGGAGCCAATACTCTTTCCAGGGAATGAACATCCATGGCAATGGTGTAGGAAATTTGGGTACCAAAGTAGATCCTATTCTGAAAAAGAGTAAATGAAATAATACTCTAAGAGAGAGAGAGAGAGAGAAATAAAACTAGAGGCCATGAGTATCAACAAGCAGGTTCAATTACCTTTTGCCAGTGAGAACCCCGTAAGCGGAAGCAGCGGCAGATGATCGCGAAATGCCAGAAAGAACGTTTTTATAGTGAGGCAAGACTACTTGTCCTGAAAGAGAGAGCCCCACCAAAGTAGTCAGCATGAGAAATACTTACACATGGAGAATGGTTCGGTGAATTATGGACAAGAGTAAGAACGCACTTCAACAGTATGTAAAGGACACTAAGATGGATGTGCTAAACTGCTATGGAGTCACTCAAAAGAATTTGAATCGATAAGACAGCCATTTAAATGTACAGATAATCGTAAACAACACAGCTATGATTTAAGTCAAAGGGACATAAGAATGTTAAAAAAAAAAAACATGCCCCTCTCCATTAAATGTTAACCATGTTTAGCTCAATTCGGCGGTGCAACGTAAAGTCAACCTTTCTCTGAGCTTGGAACCAGCTATAAGAAAGTTCAAAGAGAAAAATAAGGAAAGAATGTCCATCTTCAATTGTAGAATATATCATATAGATTATCTCCAACTTAAGAGTACTAAAATAAAAATAAAAAAACAAACTTGGAATTTCAATGGAAATTTGATACGCCAAAAGCATAAAATTGGCGTGGTCCTTGGTAGCCAAAAAGTGGTCTAAGAGTATCTCTTTGGCCAAGATAAAATATTCAAACCAGTTTCAGCTATGAATTTAAGATATTGCCATATTGATAAGTAGTCACCCAGTATATAACAAATACCCCAAGTTCTTTCCAAAGCGAAAGAGAATGGGGAGAAAGAAGTCTCACCAAGAGTCATGAAATTGCTGTGGAGAAATGAAACCATATAAGAAGCTTTTTCTCCGCTGATGTCCTCCTTGTGCAAATTCTCTAATGGAGAACTAAAATCATTAGAAGAATCATTGCTATCACCCTGACAAGACAAGATATCAAACCAAATGCCAGAGGGAAACCTTCTTCGCCTAACCAACCAAAGAAAAATTTTAATGCATGGTGTAGCATGAATAACGGAAACAGTGACTCCGATCAGTATACAGATAAGGTTGATGGTAGTGTCCAAGATGCTAAAGAATATATAGAAAACAGAAGTGGTTGGTAATAGAAGTAGAAGCGGCGTGAACAGAAGGGATCCAACAATGTGCTGCTTCACAGTGTACTCGTAGCTATCTAATCTCTGGCGAAGAGGATTCCACTTAAGACCCCTGGCAAATGTTAAAAGAAAGAGTGACCATAGTTGATTTAGATTCAGGCTTTAATCATCAATGTAATTGTATCAAAACTTTAAAGTGTGCAAAGACAGGCTAAGAAGTTAACAAAATCGTATAAAAACTTGGCAAATTTGTTCGACGATTACTATGGCAGCTCAGTGGCATATAGTGCATCAAGACTTAATATTCAACACCTCAATTTAGCCAAAAAATTATCTTACCAGGCGTCTTTATATATTGTTTTAATAAATATTCGAATATTATCTTACTAGAGCAATAAAGTTTTGTTTCTTTAAAAAAAAATAAAAAATAAAAAATAAAAAATAAAAAAGCAACATTTTGTACTAGAACGGAAGTGGACAGTCTTCTAAGGTTTAAAGGCTACATTGAAAAAAAAATATATATAAAATAATAAATATAAAGAGAGAGAGAGAGAGAGACGAAGCAATACCTAAAAAGGCGCCACAAAGATGCTATCGCTTGAATCTGAGTTGAATATATAAGTGAAATCAAGCAATGGATAGTTGAAACATGCAATGTAGCTAGAGCAATCAAATCCTTGATCAGAGCAGCAGGTAAAGTCACACCAAAAATTATCCCCAACAGAGCAAGGGCTTTAATGAGATAAGTGAGATAAAAACTGATGAAAATCCAAAGGGTTGACCAAATCTGGATTGCATTAAGAGAAATCATGCCAAGAACTCCTGCCAATTCCGTGTTTAACTTGAAACCTGCAGGGACTCCCATCAACCACACACAACCAGAGCGCAATAACTCGTTGGTAAAATCATCAGCAAAGTTAAGAACCCATGAGCTGGCAGATTCAGCATGAGACAACAATGCAAACCCAAACAAATTTCCAAGAAGAACATCAGTTGCTAAACTTGACCACATGAAATGCCTCTGCAAAGCAGCTTTCTCCGCATATTCCACACATGACAGAGACCTTGGTTATTGAAGAAGAAACAACAATTAGAGCCAAAGCATTAAATGATAAAAATGAAATTGTAGACAACTAAGACCGCAATTTCCTCACCGAGTCTCATAGTCTATGAAACAACAAAATCACCATACCATTAAATTATTTGCTGTTTCTCGGCCAGGCCATTATATAGCAAATATCAACAAAGATACAAGAACGTAAAATTGGGAAACAAAAAGTATCGCAAAGCAAGATAAATAATTGACGAATGCCTGGAAAACTTATTACTTCTGTGGTATGACTATGCTTCATTGAGAGATTCAATAAAAAAAAAAGAAAAAAAAAAGTGCTCATCAAAGGTTAAAATAACTAATTAAAATGGCATCAAAATAAAATATACCAAACTAACAAAGAATTTTAAATGAGAAAATTATTTTACCTAATGCCCCGGTCCTGAAGGAAGATTGGCCAATACAAGATTTGGGAGCAGCGAATTTGAATATTTAGCCTAGCAGTGTTGAATACGCTCATTGATGATATGCATAACCACGAGCTTGATGCAAAACTCAAGACCTTGAAAACAGACTGTAGAATGATATAAACAACAGTGGACAATGAAGCCACCGAAACGGCCAATAGATGCCACATAAATGTGAAAAACCTGAAATGCAACAAGAAAAGGCTAACAACACTTGCAAATTTAAAAACGATAGATGAAGGAAGCTAGGGGTTGAGCTATTCATAAAGAGAAACAAAGAAAACAGTTCAATACCATGAAAAAGATCTCCTGGGATCCAGATGTCTCCGGAATAACATGCTAGCTGCAGCGGCACTATTAATTGCAAGAATGATGGTGTCCTGTACTTAGGGTTGGAAAAGGAAAATTAAAAGAAAATCCGAGGTCTTCAAGCACTAAAAGAAATCTTAGAGGATGTTTACCATATCACAAAGAGGCTGCTTTTGTTTTAGTGTTTCAACCCACTTTGGTTTTCTGAGAGGAGCTTTCACTTGTTCAAATGAATATTGAAAACGGGTCGAGAAATGATGAGCACCATAGGTCGGGGTCTCATAAAGCACAAACTACGTTTGTCCAAAATAAAAAGAAACTGTATTAACAAATAGGTCCAATCACTCTTCAAAACGACAAAATAATTGAGACACAACAAACAAAATATCTCAAAAGTATTAATGACTTACATACGTGAACATCGCATTGCCACACTATCTGATCATTCCAATGAATGTGATGCAATCTAGGACTGCAAATGGTATCTCTTCCAAACATTTCCCACGACTGACAAACAAGCCGGATCCAACTATTTCCGATCGAAATTCGCCTATCAACTTTGTGGCATTCACACGTCGATCGTAAATTCGCAATTTGACAACTCGAGGACACAGACTCATCACCTTCTTCCATTCTTATTCGCGATAATTCGCCATTGCAGCTAATATCAGCAGAACAGTAACCCAACAAAGAAAGCACTGACTTATCCCGTAATGACACCGGCATTCTCTCGTTTATTTCATGGAGGATTCCCTGAGAGAAAATAGCCGCAAATTCCGTAAAACAGTACACGAAAAAGTAACCCCATTTATCATACTGACCAAAAAAACACCTTCTCCAATACAATCTAGATAACTTGATACATCATAAAGCTCAAAAATTTGTTACATACTTAGATAGTTCATTTTGAAGTTTCAATTCTGAAAATGCTCATAAAGTTCATTTCCAAATTAACTTAAATTCAAATCAATACCGATCATATACTAAATTATACAATTAAAAACAGGAAAAAAAAAAAAAGAAATTCAAATGAAATCAGTAAATAATTAAGAACCTGAAGATCGGGTTGAGGATCGGAAGAGAAAGCTACAACGACGTCGAGGGAATTCGAGGAAGAAGGAGAAGAGAGGAACCAGCCGAACAAGAGGGATTTGGAGTGAGAGGGTTGGGTTAGAGAGAGGTGTTTCGGCCACCAAACCCTACATTTCAGTCTCATTTTCGTGTCTCTCTTTCGAGAGAGAAAGGAATGGAATCTCACTTTGACGCCATTGATGGGGTGGAGTGGAGAACTGGAGAAGCAAGGGAGGGCTTGGTAGATGCCGGCAATGGCGTAGAGGGAGGGAGAGAGAGAGAGAGAGGGAGAGAGAGAGAAGACAGAGATACGGCGATGCGTTCGAGAAAAGATCGTCTGTGATTCGGAGTTTGGAGTTGTGTGTTCCTCAATCCACAACGAATGGGCTGACAGTATGTTGCTTCTGAATTATTTTTATTTTTTTGAATAATATGTTGCTACTGGACTTGGGAGCCCAATTCCCCATTCTGAATTGATATCTCTTATTTAATTTTAATGTCTAAAAATATTTAATCAATTATATTTTAATATATTATTAAAAGAGAGCTATAAAATATTTTAAATTTTTTTAAATGAGGTAATATAATGTGATTGGTTATACATCATTTGAAACATAAAAAATTGGACAAGAGGATGTGGATCCCCCAATCTTTTGTTCCCATTTTCAAAGAGAAAGAACGATGGAAAAGAGAAAAAAAAAATTTTGTTGAATAGAAAAAATTACTTAAATAATCATATTTTTTATATTTATTAACTAACATAATATAAATTTCTTATTCTTGATTAATATGACACAAATTTTAATTAACTTTAATTTAATTTTATATCTTGTTAGTTTAGTGTTAATTTTTATGTCATTTTGATATAATAATCTCTAAATTATGTCGTTTAGGTACTTTTTTCTTTTAAAAATTATAGTAATTAGTAGTTTTCGCTTTTTAGTGAATACTATTGCATATGGATAATATTCAAAAATTAAACTTATTTTTAAAATTGAACAAAAAAAAATGATCATGATATCTTAATAAAAAGAGAGAGTAAAATAATATTTTTGACTAAAATAAAATTTTAAATATAATAATAAATAGTATAATTAAATTTCTAACCACACAATATCAATAAAACCCTCCTCCTTCATTCTCTCTCTTACTCCTCTCTTCTTCTTCTTCTTCTTTTTTTTTTTTTTTTTTTTTCTCTTCCTGACATAAATTTGTTATTAAAAATTAACTATAAATACATTATTTTCTAGAAAATCCAAAAAAATCCATGGATTTACCATAAAATATGTTATAATTAATTATCTTTTAAAAAACCTGCTATAAACTTCAAAAGTACCTATAAAATATTTCATTTACTACAGTTTCCTTTATTAAAAAAAAAAACTCTTAATTAAGAAAAAGAATTTTATTTCATCTTAAAAAAAAATACCTCATTTACCTCATTCATATCAGTTACCCAAACAAATTTCATCCTAAAAAAACTCTCATTTGCCCAATGATTTCATTTTAAAAAACTGATCATCTATGTTTTATTATTTGTTATTATTTTTTGTATTTACTATCAATATCATTATGCTATGAAATTATATCTGATAATATTTAGGTATTTGCTCAATGATACAGTTAATATAGCGGTGATAGTGATTTTAATAAGATAAGATCCTTATAATATAATGATAAGATCCTTATAACATAAATATAGTATGATGAAATACAATCATCGAAATGACTAAATCATTATCATAATAAACTTATTATTATTTTCACCAAATCGAAAATAGTAATGGATAACAATATGGTCATTATTATAGTAACCACAAAAATACCGCTATAGATAATGTTGAATCCGGATGTATAAAATAAACATGGAATCCGAATCATCCATATAACAAGGTATATAATTATCCGATGTATGGTAGAAATCGTCAATAAGGTGTTTGGCTGTCCTTTCTTATGGTAATTGAACTGCATATAAAGAGAGAGAAATAAGAATAAATAGGTTTTTTTACAAAATTTTAAAATTTATTTTCTTGATGTTTTTGCCTTGCATTTAATTTCTAATTGAACAATGAAGATAACGTTAAAGTACGACTATAAAGAGTATTTATGACATTTTTAATAATCTGACCTATTAAAGGATTATTTTTTCTCTTTTTGGAAAACTTAGGGGATAATTTTAAGATAGTTTAAAAACTCACTGGGATTAGTTTTTGGATTACCAAAAATCCATGGGCAAATGTTAAATTTAACAAAAATGAAAGGTGTACCTTTTATATTTTCCTGTAATTTGTTTGAAATAGAGACCAAAAGAAAGCATTGGGATACAAGTTGAGTTTTTATATGATTAAAATCGGCAGAGCCGTTTCAACCTAACGATTTGCGAAAACCCATTAAGGAGGGATTGATAGGATTTGTTTAATTTTTTTGTGACAAATTGGGAGCAGTCAGATGTTGATTCATTGACGTTGCATAAATTTTAAGTGATAATGATTTAGCATGCGTTTGGTGTGAGGTTGGGATTGTAAAATTTAGGTTTGAATTGAATTGTGCTTTTGGTATGACGTTTGAATTGCTGGAGTTAAAAACTATAAAAACTTGAAAGGTGTTCGGAAAAAGAAATGAATCTTGTTTTGTTCGTCTTGAAATTCTATGCAATTTAAAAAAAAAAATCATCTTATTTGGACTTGTATTTACAAATTTATGACATTTTAAAGTTTGAGTTACAAAACTGTAATAGTAACTGTGAATGGTAAAACTGATATTGACTAAAGACAAAAATTGAATTGTAATTTTAGGATTCAAATCATGATACCAAACGCCCCGTTAGGGTTGAGTTTGATAGCAAGTGAGAGTATGTTTGAGAGTATAAGAGTACATGTTTAGTGAATCTAATGACGAATAACGATAGTCTAGCACGATAACCGTTACGAGTTAAACCAAAGCAAAGCTAATGTGTGGACTGCGCTATTAGCATGACGGGAAATAGCAAGCAAAACCCACCGGGCACACTTAATAATAATCAAACCTTCATACGACTTTAGAAAATATAAAGTTTTTCAAATTTCAATCTGTAACTTCCAAGATTGAAACTAGATCTCATCTGAAAATTCAAGGTCAATAACATAATAATAGTGTTTGAATCTGTCTAAACATAAAATACACCCAAAGATATATCCAAAATAGAACCAATAAACAATAAGTACTTAAATTAGATATAATTTTAAAATTAAAAATATTCAAACTTAAGCCTTACTTTCATAATAAATTCTACTTATTTTATTAAGAATAAAAATTTTTAAAATACTAATTCAGTCGTGGTTCTATTCTCACAAAGGACATCCATGTATCTATACATGTATAAGAAAGGAGAAAACATTCTCCAGTTCACTACCTTTGTCCAAGACGGAACGAATCATTTTGGATGAAAATTTTTTGTATTTGCTTTTTGCTTCTCTGGTTATTTTTTTTTCTAATCATATTTTTTTTTTCATTTTAGTCCCTTTTTATTTTCTTTTCGGACCAATTTTTTTTTTTTAATCCTTTTTTTTACTTCTATATTTATTTTTTGGTACTTTGTTTTCTCCTAGATCTTTTTTTTTTTTTTTTTTTTTTGGCCTAGATCTTTTTGTTTTTTCATTTTAGTCATTTTTCATGCTGATAATTTCTTTTATTTTAGTCTTCTTATTTTTTTAGTTTTTTTTTTGTGCCTTTTTCTTGGGTCTTTTTATGTATATTTTTTTAACTTATGATTTTAATTTTTTCCTACTTAGAAAAATTTTCTCAAATTTGTCCTATATGTACATAGCACATGCTCTACACTAGTAATTCCAAAAGTACTAAATTTCCTCTTCCTTGTGTGGTTGCAGGTAATTTTTGTCTTTTGCTCAACAATCATCACGTGTATTTTGTTTATATCAAGTTTCATTGTTGAGGAGATCCGAGCACCATATTCTAATAAATTAGGTAAAAAATAATTACCAAATTATTTTTGTCATCAATTTTTTTTTCTTGGCTTGAATGTAAGAAGACTCCATTGATCCAACAATTTACCAATCCGACCCATCAATTCCATAACAACAGAAAAGTTCAGTTTGTTATTGTTTTAAAAACGTTTTTGAAAAGGAATTTTACGATTTTTAATGAAGTTATTTTGAAAATAGTTTACAAATACAAATTGTTTTCCATAAAATCAAAAAACAGAAATGAAAACTAAAAATCTTTTTTCATTTTTTTTAAGTTGAGAAGAAAAGTTATTTTCTCATTTCTGTTTTCATTTTCTAAACTTATGCACCCCAATAAATAGTTTTAGAAACATGCTAATTTTTTTTCTTAAACTCAAATCATTTTTTCTAAAAACAAGATCAAACACAATTTCAAAAAATATCTCAAAACATTATCATATTTCATATTGAAAACAAATTCATTAAAAAAATAAAAATAAAAACTCCCAAACAAGTCGAAAAACTTCAATCTATCATAAATGATTTGAATAAACAATACACTTCACCACTCTATCTCAAAAATCATGATTTCTAAGAATAATTCAATGGACCCACAAGAAAAGTGGTGTGTACCTAAAACTAAAATTAAAACCTCTCCATGATAATAAAATAAAAACTTTGGAGCCATCATCCCTAAAACACGTATAAAATGGAATAATAATGATGAATATTGGTATGGTATTAATATCAATATGTACAACTTTTGGTTGGCAACATATAATTGTTGTCGTCTTCCCTTTCCATTTTTCTAATCACATTATCAACCAACAAACCATGTGTACAACGCGCAGAATCGGGTGGAGAAGACCTAAGCTGGTCCCACCAAGTTATAGCACGTCCTCACTTGGTTGAAATCATATTGGCCGTTGATCTAACTAACATTTCATCTTAGACGTGGATTAGGTGTTACAAAATTACAAATCAATACGCAGAGTCAAAAGTGCTCACATGGGCTGGCCCCACTTATTCTTTTTCTAGGTAAGTAAAGTGGTTAACTTTCTAGTGAAGGGACGATAAAACCAACCAAAGTGACCAACAAAATTTATGGTCCGTTTAGCATTCTATTTGGAGAAAATTTTTACACATTATTTTAAAAAGTTTTATTTATTCAATATTGTTTCTAATAAAAATTTAATTGATTTTTGAAACCTATAATCTAAATGGACCACTTACTTGTGTTTGGAACATACATTTGAAAATAGGAATGTCAATAGAGCAGGACGTGATTGATTTTAAGTCGACGCACCCCGCTCGTTACAGTAAACCTGCCCTGCAATACCCGCCCTGTTGACCCTCTTCCATTTATATGTGGGTGCGGGGGTGGGTACCGTCCCGCCCCATTGACCCGCTTATGTTTTTCAATAAAAAATAAAAATCCATATTATGCAATTAAAAAAAAAAAACACTCCATTCTATTAAAAATAAAAATGTTATGTATTTTTAAAATTTGAGTTTTTTCGAAAATGAAGAAGATGAAATTATATATGTGAATAGTGAAATTGATTTATTTTTGAGAAAAAAGACAAAAAAAAAAAAAAAAAGAACTTGAAAACTCCAACTGGAGTGCCCCTTGAGATTCTTTTGATATTCGTATTTGAAAGAGAGAATAAATAAATGTGATGTGATTTTTAGAACAATGAAAATTTTAAATTGAATTGAAATATTTTTTAAAATCTATTTGAAAAAACTTTTTAAGCCTATGTTTATAAATTTGTAGCAAAATGTTTTTTTATAAAAAAAAAATTACATTAGTGGTGAAATCACAAACTTATTTGATATATTATTATATAATGTTTAGAAGCATTAGTCATTATCAGTGACATTCTTAACTTTGAAATTGAAGTATTCTAAACTCTATAACACGATCTTACCATCTTCTTCTTCTTCTTCTACTTTTTTTTTTTTTTTTTTTTGGGAGAAATACCTCTTTCAATATCCTATAAAGGTATAGGGGGGTATGTATATGTATACATGTAATAAAAGATAACTTAATTCTATTGTTAAAAAAAAATCATTAATTTATTATTTTTGCTCAGCTAATGAAAGAGTTGAATGTTATCATATAATTTTCTCATTGATCGTTTCAAGAGCAGCTATGGGCAAAAAATTGATTAAAAATTGATTCGCGTATTTAATTGTCATCTTAGCAATTATTAACAAGTAGTTAACTTTTGTCAAATGGATAACTTTTATCTAAAATCAATTTTAAAAAATTATAATGATTGGCATAATTTGACTGTAATTTTAGGAAATAATATCCAAAGGTACGGAGTTGTTGAAATTTTAATGAAAAATTTGTTAAAATTAAAATTTTTGGACAAACGTGGTCGGTTTGGGTCATTTGTATGTGCATTAAAAATACCACTTGCTAATAATAAAAAACACTTTATTTGAATGACGTGGCAAATTTTAATTGGTTGAACGAAACCGTGTGTGGATTGTAAAAATGAGAGCGGTGCAAGTCTAAGTCAACAAATTGATGCCAGACTTTACCCAATTGTAAAACCGAGTACCGGCTGTTTACTTACAGTCTTCTTTCCGAAACTTAGGCTCGGAGTACCAAAGCAGCAAGGCTCGGATCAACCGGCCTATATAAGCCCTTCCTTGCTTTCGCTTTTTTAACGCGCACATTTCGTTGATTGGTCTCAACTGCAGGAAAGTTCTCGACGGAAAATTGGAGATTCTCTTCGCTCGAGGTAAATCAATCTCTAGTTTCTGAACAATTTTGGAAAGATCGAGTTGATTTTGCAAGTTATTTTCCTTTGATTTGTGGAATTTTTTTGATTTTGCGCGTCCGATTATTTTTTTATCGATTTTGAGACTCTGTTTGTTTGCTGGGAAGATTGAGAGAAAATGAAAAGAAAAATTAGAATTGAGTGAGAAACTTTGTGTAAATAGTCTGGATTCGATCAAGCAGATGTTTTTGAAGGTTTTTACCGATTGTTAGATCTGATTCTCTACGGAGCGTGGAGTGAATTTGGGGGAAAAATGAAGGAAAAGCAAAAAGGAACGAAAATGAATTCTTGACAGTAGGATTTTCAGTAAATTCTTGTTTAATCGCGACGGTGATAAGCTTTTTTTTTTTTTTTTTTTTTTTTTTTTTTTTTTTTGAATTACGACGGTGATCGGTACGGAACTACTTGTTCTGTGACTTCCGATGATGAATGTAGTCGGGAGAGTTGTTTGTATACGAAATTAAAGTTATTTTTCTTCCTTTCACAGTTCAATTTGACGTATGTTTCGATATAGGAATTTTTTGTGTTTTACTTTTAGCGATTTTGGGCTTGATCCTGATATTTCCGGTTATGGCAAAGTCTTAGTTTGCGTTTTACTTCTTTTTGTTTGCAAAGTGACTATTTGTGGCTTCGATTTGTACTTTCGATCATTTTGTTTTCGGTTTAATAAGGGTGTGCGCTTTTAATCTGGACCGTCTTTATCTTTCTTCAAAAACTTAAAATGGCGAAATGGACATAACTTCTTTTGCTGGTATCAGGTCGTTGATCAAGTTTGAGGAATATACGGATTTGGAAACCAAAAAATTCATTTGGCAGTCCGTTTCTGTAATAGTACTTCCGAATTTGCCACTTTTGAGACACCAAAAATGAAAACGATAAGAGTTTTTCACATATTGATCCCAGACCACGCCGGCCTACATACTTTATTTTATGTTTTCGGTACAACACCAACAGTAGAATGTTACTAAACATGAATTTAGTCACTCATTTCAAATATTCAGTTCCGAGACTAGTGGTTCCAAAATACAAAAAATAGATCACTAGCCAAACAAGCTCTAAGTTGTCAGTGTGGTGTGTCTGTGTATGTACATAACTATGGGTCAGAGTATGTTAGTGCTATATCTGTATTACACAAGACTTGGAGTTATTTGGATTAATTTGTTAACAAATTCGCTGTTCTCAGGTTCTTTGATTGTGGTAATTTTGGTATGTGGATATAAATGTAGTTTACTTGAATAAAGTTGGGATGACGCGTCAGAGCTCTCATAAAGTGGTATCTGTAGTGGACAGTGAACTGAGCTGTGTGTACGATTTTGGGTTGTTAAGGATGTTTTGGCTAAAGTTTTCTTATTTTTAGATAACGACTTAGATCTACGATCTTTAGTTAACGGATGTCAAAAAGCTAAATTCTGGCGAATGGCGACAATTGTAACAGACACCTCATGCATTTTGGCTTTTAGTGTTTTCATTGATCATACTCGTAGATCTAGTACCTTAGTGGAATTTACTGATTTAGTTATTCTTGTATTGTGGACAAAAACAAAAAGTTAATTTTATGTTCTAAATTTTTGAACCGAAATTGAAATTATTGTTTTTGGACATAGAATTCACTATTCATTGGTTTGAAATTGTTCCAGTGAATTAAAACTGATCAAAATTTTATTTCAATTTGGTTTTTGATACAGATAAGGATCTAGCTTTTAGGTGATTGATAACGATGGCACTCGTGTCTGGAGGAAGGTCAACGCTGAACCCTAACGCCCCTCTCTTTATTCCTGCTGCTTTTCGCCAAGTGGAAGATTTCTCACCCGAGTGGTGGCAACTGATCACAACGTCGCCGTGGTACCATAACTACTGGCTGAGCCAGCATCAAGATGGGGAAGCTTTCTTCGGTAATGCTGACAATGACATTGACAATATAGTAGATTTGTTGCCAGAGACGTTTGATCTTGATGCTGGTGATGAGTTTTCTAATATGGAAGCTCAGTTTGAAGAGTTCATTAAGTTCTCTGAAATGGAAGGAGATAAATCGTATCCATTGCCTACGCTCAACAATGGTATGAATCAAAACTCCGAGAATTAAGAATTCCTAACTGCAAGTTTGAATATTTTTCTAGGAGATATAATTCTTCCATTCATTCATTTGGACAGCAGGCATGGCGATGGAGGCTGAAGCACTGATCCAAAACATGAAGTTTTTCGAGGAAAGGAGCCCCAAGTTTCGAGTGGAACCTGCAAAATATGCTGAGAAGGCGGGCAAGGGCACGGGCCCAAAATGCAGCCCACGACGCATTCAGCAGCCCCGTTGAATAGATCATTAAGCGCAGATCATGTTAGTTTGCGGACCCAACTCTAGAGTAATTGTTCAGCTTATCGCTTTTTGTAATTTCTGTATTTCCTGTATAGAGCAAGGTTGTTGAACTCTAGCTTCCATCCTTGTTCATTCTGGTAGCATTTCTTCGCTTTACGAACCAGTCTCTGCATAACAAAGTTGTAAAAAAGAAGGAAAAACAATGTAAAATTGTAACAAAAGAAAATTAGTAAAAAGAGTCGTTACCTTGAGGACATTGAATCTTGTTTCCTTGACGAATCTAAACAAAAAAAAAAAAAAAAACACGCGCGTCATCGGAGCTTGGCTTTGTCTATGCACGTGGTATTCTCATTTATAGGCTGTTTGGCATCCCATTTTTTTGCTCGGTTTTCAAATTTTGAAGCTTAATTAAGCACATTCTAAGACGAGGATATTTATTGTTATTAAAATGTTACAACAATCACGTGCCACTCACCTGTCTTTAACCCGCTCCCACCCTCCCAACCTGCCTACATGTTGGGCGGTTCTTGTTTGGTATGTTGAAAAGATTATTATCTTCCACTCTGTTCACCACCTACAGTGGCACCCACCAAATCCGTTCATGTACAGCCCTGAGCACTTGATCACCTTATATTATTTGATCCCATAAAAAAAAATAATAATAAATAAAATAAAAAAGTCACCACAGACGCTTAAACTCTAGATGCTTCTAGAGTTTTCTTAGCTTTTTGCAAGTGCCGCGAAAGTTTATACATCCTTATCCTAGAAGGTTCAAGAAAGGTTGCTGCCAGTCCAAAGTCGGCAACAATGACCTGACATTCTAGAACTTTCCAATCGTATGTAAATGGAAGTGCAGTAACCGACTCAAGGGACTATAAATAGACCTTTGGTCTCGGTTATGTGTGTGCTCATGGTGAGTCTAGAGTCCCAAGTAATTGGAGTGTGTGGATTCAAGAGTGTCCGTGTGTGTCCAAGTGTGCGTGACATAATTGTGTAGTTTGTGAGTTAGTGGAGTGAGAGTGTGTAATTGCCAAACTGTGGTAGTCTTGTGGTCTTGTATTTATATTCGAAAATTGTACTCGAAAGTAGTCTTAATGTCTCGTTATAATTACTTTTGGAATTAATAAAAGTAATTGCATCACGTGTTTTTGCTTAATAAATGGTATCAGAACGAGTTTGGTTGAAACAATTTTAACAAATGATATCAGAAAGAATTTGATTGTAACTATTTTAAAGGGAGATTTTTTGTGCCGTGAATGGTACGAGACTGCAAATTTATTGTCTACAACGAAACTTTTGGCATTATTGAGATCTTGCCAACACGATGGGTGACCTTCAAGTTGTTGGAGGAATTAAGAAGCTCAACAACCAGAATTACAACACATGGTCAACATGTATGGAGTCATGTCTCCAGGGTCAAGACATATGGGAGGTTGTTGACGGTAATGAGATCGAGCCACCAGAGGGAGACACAGCTGCCTTAAGGAGATGGAAGATCAAAGCTGGAAAGGAGATGTTCGCGATCAAGATCACAGTTGAGGACGAGCTGCTAGAGCATACACGAAAAGGTGAAGACCCTGAAAGGGGCATGGGACGCTTTCAAGGCACTCTTTTCACAGCGGAATGACATAAAGGCTTCAGCTCTTGGAGAACAAGTTATTTTCAGTTTCGCAACGAGAGATGACTATCAACGAATATTTTCACATGAAATACAAGGTTGGCCTACTCAACCTTGACTAGTAGATTTTGAAAATCTACTAGCAGACCGAGAAGCTATGGCCAAACAAGTTGGTGGAGGCTCGCGAAAAGGTGAGCAAGAAGCTCTCTTCAGCAACAAAAGTAAAGGTCGTTTGAGGCCAAGTTCTGCTAAAGGAGCAAGACAAGATGACAACAAATCAAATGCTCGTCAGGAAGGCTCTCAATCAGGGAGAGCGCAGCTACACCTGCGGGAAGAAGGGCCACATTGCTAGAAATTGTTGGTCCAAAAAGGAATCAATGAGAGCAACATAGTGACTTCCAACCGTGAGGGTAACAACAAAGACGATTGGGATGCTGAAGCTGCCATTGCAAATCAGAGAGGAAGAGTTAGATCTCGCGCAATGCCCCGCCGGATTGACTACGAGAATGATTGGATCGCCGACTTTAGATGTTCAAATCACATGACTGGTGATAAAGAATAAGTATTGAAGAGTCACCACCTACTCTTCAAATCTAGAAGCATCTAAGAGTTTTCTTAGCTGGTTTTCTAACTCAAAAGGGCCTATTGGACAAACAAGGACTCGAATTCAAGGGAATCATGGAGAATGGATTCAAGCTCGGCACGTCCCTCGCCCTTGCGGAGCATGTCCCGTGGCTGAGCCGGCTTTTCCGGCGAGACAAAGAGGCGTTGGCTGTGCTTGTTGTACAGAATACTACAGTCCAAAGTTATTATTATTATTTTTTAATTACGTGAGATGATTTTTTTAATTACATATATTTAATTATATAGAATTCTCGTTTGACATCCCGTTTTAAATTTATTTTTCAAACTGTTCTCTATAATGTGTTTGTTCTCATATAAAAAACTCATTTTTCAATTTGTTCTCTATATGTGTTTTTTCTCTTATAAATTTAAATTTATTATTTAAATAGTGAATTTAAATATATGCTTCAAATGGACCCTCAATTTCATCATGATCTATTCTTATATTTTGTATCCTTATATACATGAACTATTGTTGCTACAAATGGTACCATACAATAAAACTTACTACGATTTGTAGAATGAAACTTTTAATATATAGGGAATCTCAAATGAAGCTTTCAAATCATCAACACTTTTTTAAATCAATTATAATTATCCATCACACGTGTCGAATCTTTCCAGCACATGTAACACATATTGACATCAATATATGTAACATTAAGTTAATAATGTGAAACACACATTATTAACATTTCCATATTAAAAAAAAATGCTACATTACACTAACATGAAAAATTACATGTTTGATTAGTTACACATAAAATTACATTAAAATCACATTTAATAAGGGATGTTGAATATGAGACTAAACCAAAGATCCGGATGCTGAATATGAGACTAAACTTACAATCTTAAAATGATTTGAATAGAGATACATGGAAAAAAAGATTGATTTAATGGAGAGTGCAAAAAAAGGCCCAAGTGGAGCTAGACCGGGTTATAGGGTCGGAGCGGGTTATGACTGAAACCAACTTGTCCAAGCTCCCTTACCTACAATGCATTGTTAAGGAAGCCTTGAGACTACAACCTTCAACGCCACTAATGCTTCCCCCACCAAGCCAAGACCACCGTCAAGGTCGGTGGCTACGACATCCCGTGGGGCACAAATGTCTACGTCAACGTTTGGGCCATAGCTTGTGACCTGATAATATGGAAAGACCCGATTGAGTTTCGACATGAGCGGTTCTTGGAGGAGGATGTTAAAATATGAAGGATCATGATTTTCAGCTGTTGCCATTCGGGTCGGGTTGACTGTCGACGGGCATGTCCGGGAGCCCAACTTAGCTACCAAATTAGGCGCCACTACAGATTGTTCTACGCCAAAGCTTCCTTCACAAATTTACAAAAGTGTACGTATGATTTTCTAGTATATGGTTTTCTTTCCCTCTAAAAAAAAAAAAAGTATATGATTTTCTTTAATTGCTGCATTGGTGATCATTCTGCCGCGAAATCATGGCATCTTTTATAGTTTTCGATTGACTGAACTTATTTTTTATTTTAGGAAAAAAAAAAAAAACAAACAAACATATCAAAGCATCGGGTCATTTGTTTGTCATGTGCGTTTTATGGGAATTAATTAGTTTGTGACCCATTTTGAAGAAAGACCATAGGTTTTTTATTTCTTTATTTCCATTTTTTTTTTTGAAATTTGAATTAGGGATTCAAACTCTATATCTTATCATAAAATAGGTGTGGAATAACCACCAAAATTGGATTTGCTTAGGACGAATGAGGTTACATCCCCTGAAACTTTTTTTTTTAGTTTCTACCTTAAAAATTCATGGTTTTTCCATACTGTCCCACCAAAAAATTAAAAATTCTCACATAATCCTCACTAAAATTAATTATACCCTAAAAATATATGGCTTTTCTATTTTACCCTAACATAAAATTAAAAATTCTCATATAGCTCAACTAAAATTTTACTTTTTAGTTTCTATACTTTTGATGTGATTTATTTGTCCAAAAAAAAAAAAAAGTATACATCCTCACTAAAATATATATCTAGCTACGTCTATAATTATCGCTAGACTTTACCTATAAACACGAAAGAACAAAGGTTTTAATTGTAACCCTTTTATTCTTACCTTTCTCTACTGAATACTGTACTTCTATATATCAGCTTCAAAGTCCACATTATTAAGAAAACTACTAGTCTTTTTTTTCTTTGAATTTGAGGGTGGTGAGTTTCAAATTCTAAATCTTATAATAGACTCAGACGTGATATTTCCTTACGTTATGTCTACAACCACACTAGTATATTTTTAAGCCTCCGTTTGGCAAAATGGTTTGAGTTAAGATTTTTAAATTGAGTTGAAGATAAGTTAAGTTGAGAGTTAGAGTTGTGCATTTGGTAAAAAGTTCGAGTTGAAAAGTTTAACTTAAGTTGGGAGTTTGGATGTAAAAAGTTTGAGTTAAAAAATTTAACTTGACTTGAGTGTTTGGATGTAAAAAATTTGAGTTAAAAAGTTTAACTTGATAAAATGTGTGTTTGTAACTTAGGTTCCAAGTTACAATTTTCATATCATTTTTTGTCTTTTTCTTAAAAATTTAATCTCCAACTAACTTACCAAACGGAGGCTAGCATGCCATTGTAGGTTGTGAATGGAAAAATGGAAAAAACAAAATAAACTAAAATAAAAACACACATCAACAAATTACATCAAAGTTTTTACAATATTTTTTACATAGTCATAAAATACAATAACAAAAATTACGTAGTTTCTAACTAAACCAGATTAGGGGGAGAATTTTTTACATCCAAACACTCAACGAAAGTTAAATTTTTCAACTCAAACTTTTTACCAAATGCTCAACTTTAACTCTCAACTTAACTTATCTTCAACTCAACTTAAAAATCTTTACTCAAACTGTTTCACGAAATGAAGGCTTAATAAAACTTTCGGAAATTACAGTTTAGAATACCATTTAAACAATTTTTCTTAATTTACCATGAAATCATGAAAATCACAAACACAAAAAAAGGAGGAAAAAAAAAGGAAAAGAAACGTGTAGAGAGAGAGAGAGAGAGAGAGAGAAAGGAGAGAGAGAAAACAAAGACTGAGTGAGTGAGAAAGAGAGAGCCATTCCCCATCCCCCACAAAAAAGGTGGTGGGAAAAAAGCTCTTTTTGCGATGATGGCGATGATGATGGCGATGATGATGCCTGCAATCTCCAACAGAACCAGCAACACCAACACCAACATCAAAAATTCCCTCTTCTTCTCTCTCTCTCTCCTCTCCACAACACACTCTCTCTCCTCTCCGCCTCCTCCTTCTTCACCCTCCTCCTGCTATGGTTAACTACTATCTCCCCTCTCTTTCTCTCTCTACCTTTTCACCTCTCATCTTTTTTTTTCCTATGCGTTTGTGATTACTCAGTTTTCCCATGAAAAAGCTAGAACCTTCATACACATAGAGAGAGAAACAAGAGAGAGAGAGAGAGCTATGGGGACCAACTGCGGTTGCTGGGCTGTCCTTAAGCGCGGCGTTTCAGGTGCCTGCAAGTCAACCGAGCAACAGAGAAGCAGCAGATGGGCGAGGAGGGAGGGAGAAGTCGGGCGGTGGGTACACAGTACAGGTCGAAACCAAGGACAGTTTCACATGGATTGGGCGTACAGTAAACCAAATTTTATTTACTGTATAACAGTTCAGTGGAAAGTTAAAACCAAATGTTGGTCCAAACAAAGCCTTAGGTATTACTTTGTCAAAGAAAAAAAAAAAAAAAAAGAAAGAAAAAGAAAGAAAGAAAGAAAACAGAGAAAAAGAAAAAGTGAAGGGTACATACATATACAGCTTTCAGAAAGTTGTTTTATTAAAAGAAGTAAAGTTGAAGACGACAAAGGCTTACCACCCAATAATACCGACTGACGTGACAACGCGTGGATTTATTAAAACCACATAAATGCGTAGAGGCTCTTACTCCATGTTTATGATCTTCAACGCAATTTTATTCCATTTTCTTCTCAAACACTAAAACCTCTCGTTTCATATTTTCTTTGTTTCTTTTTTCTGAATCCAGTTTTGAAGTGATCATGGCCGAACTAGTTCTCTCTCCGATTGCATCGCAAACAATCGAAACAGGGATGAGTAATTAATATTATAAAAACCAATTCTTTCGAAAAGATATATTTTAGAAACATGGGGTTGAAAAAAAAATCATAGAAATATTTTTATTAATATAATATGATACGATTTAGTTGTAATTATCATTGCATATAATTAAATTATTATTTTGTACGAGTATTTTAAATAGAAGCTAACTTTTTATTGTCATCTATTAACACTTTTTCTAATTATTATCATAAGCCTACAAATCGCCAACTTGCGCATGTAAAATTTTTGTCTTTGATGTTGATATCATGCATAAGTAACCTTTGAGTTAAAATGAACGTGAATGGTAAATAATTTATAAAAAAAAAAAAAAAACAAAGAAAAAACATTATATAGAAATTGTACATTATTGTTTTAATCATTACATCAACTTTTAAGGGTCTAATGTGTAATTAAAAATAATATACATACTGTACTTTTAAATTTTTTACATGAATATTTATAAATTATATTAGTAAAAAAATAATTCAATGACAATGCGCATCGACAGAGTGAACACACCATTCTTGAAGCAAATTTCCCAAAAAAATAAAAATAAAAATAAAATAAAAATAAAAATAGCGAATGGCAAATAATTATTTTCCGGATGTTGCTTTAGTAAAGGAAATAAAGTTGAAAACGACAAGACATTACCATCCAATAATGCAGAGACCAGCGCGACACTGTGTGTAACGCGGATTGATTAATTCAGACCACAAAAATGCATATATGCTCTGCTCTTCCCTATTTTTATATACTTTTTTTTATACCAAACAGTGAAACCCGTTTCATAGCTTTTCTTTTTCTACTTTTCTTTTTTCCCCCCTCAATCCAGTTTGGAAGTGATCATGGCAGAACTAATACTCACTCCGATTTTCGAACAAATAATCGGAAGTTTGGGATCAGATGCTGTGAAAGAGATTTCATCGCTTTGGGGAGTCAACGACGAGCTCGATGAACTTGAAGACACCATGTCAACCATCAAAGCTGTGCTTCTTGATGCTGAGGAGAAGCAACTTCACAACCACCAAGTCAGGAACTGGCTCCAGAGGCTTGGAGTTGCTGTTCATATGGCCGACGACTTGATGGACGGGATCAAAACTGAATCCTTGCGCCGACGGCTGATGTCTGGCAACCAATTGTGCAAGCAGGTATTGCCCTACCATGAATATTAGTTGCGGAAACATAATTTTGGTAAAGTGATTTTAAAACATCATAAAAAACAGTAAAATCAAACTAAGTAAAACCTTGCATATAAATTAACATAATAACTTAAATTTTTAAACTAGTATACTCTTTAAAAAATAGAGGTAGATTACCTGTCAGATCTTGAACTTTTAATTTTATACAATTTTAGATCTTAATCTTTTTTTTTACGGTTAAAATTTCTTAAATTATTAAAATATTATAAAAATAATTTTTTTTTATTAAATTTTGAATATAATCTGTTAGTAAGTATTTTTTTTATCAAATTACTAACGGATTCAGTTTAAAAATTAACAAAAATGATTATTATAGTAATATTTTAATAGTGTAGGAGTATTTTTTTTTCTTTTTTTTCCCTAAAATATGCATAAACTATTCAAAATATTATTATAATAGTCATTTTTATTTATTTTTTGACAGATTCCGGTAGTTAGTATCATTTTTTGACTAAGTTACTAACGATTTTGTCCAAAAATTAATGGAAAGATCTACGTTAGTAATATTTTAAAAGTTTAAAGGTATTTCAACTATGAAAAAAAAATCAGAGACCAAAATTACACCAGATATAAAATTTAGGGGCTAAATAAAAAATTTACCTTAAAAATAAACATTAATTCAATCAAAACAAACACATTACGGTAACCCGCTCAGTCACTACGTATGCCTTTACACCAAGCCTCTTCCAACCCTTGATCTTAGCCTTACCCTTATCTGCAATATGAGAAGAAAAACTATATTAAGCAATTACTTAGCAAGTATATCTATATTCTCACAATACAATTAGGACAAATTAAACTTTTCTAACCGAACTTTAAGCTTTGTCATAAAATGCTACTAAAAATTCAATTATATTTTTTCTCTTGAAATTTGGAAAAGTTAAACGATTTTTTCTCCTCAACTAAACTTTTGATTAAAAAAAAAAAAAAGAAGAAGACATAACACTCGTTAGAAGCATGAGTTGAGCTATTAAATATAAAATTACGAAGTGGCACACCTTGGCATAACTTCTTACACCCGTTACCCTTAACACTTATTGGACATAACACTCACTGGAGGCATGAGTTAGGCTAGTAAATATAAAATTACGAAGTGGCACACCTTAACAGCACTCCGCACACCTGTTACCCTTATTAAATGTGAAATTATGAAGTTACCTATAAGAGAGAGAGGGAAAAATGACAATAAGCCCTAGATATTTACTCTTTTGACCTAATTATAAGGGTAACTTTGTAATTTCACATTTAATATCCGCAACTTATGTTTCCGATCGCTGTCTTGTGTATTTTTTTGTTAAAAATTTAATTGAAGGGGGAAATTCTCAAACTTTTTTAAACTTCAGGGAGAAAATAATGTTACAAATTGAATTGTCCAAACTTTTATTTTAAAACTTTAGTTTGGACTGTGGATACAGATAGTTAATACTCGAAACATAAAATTGAATATAAATGTAAAAGCAGTGATAAAACATACAAATATTTTTAGCTAACTTTTTTTTAATGTAACTTTCTTTATTAAACTTTATTTATATTTCATACTCTGTGTTAGAGCTTTAGGGAATGTACCAATATGCTAACCATAGTGAGAGTGGGATTGCAAGCTCCAAACTCACTGAGGCAAATCTATAACTATAACCGTAAATGTAACAGTAACTATAACTTATGTCACTATAATTGTAACTGTAACTGTAATGGTCTACGCTTCGTAATTATCTTCATCTTCGTAGTTATCTTCATCTTTGACAACTCTTATCTTGAATCTAAAATTATTATGTCATAAAAACAATGACATACGTAGAAATAGTGTATCACAAAACATAGCTTTTAAAATAACAACCCCTTTAAACTTTCATTAAAAAAAAAAAAAAAAAAAAAAAAACCTTAACTTTTAACATAACAACCCCATTGAACTTTCATAAAAATAATAATAATAATAATAATAAAACACAATCTATCAATGTTAAAACTATTAACTATCTCGTTAGTTTCCTTCTTCAGAGTTTTTAGATTAATTTGATTTATAGCATCCTTATTTTTAAAGAAAGTATCTAGATTAAGAAAGTTTGAATTTTATAATTTGTAGGTATACATATTTCATCTCAACAATGGAAAGGCTATATTTAGTTTTTGAACAAATATGTTGCATGTGAGAGATGTACTTACCTCACTCAATGAGCTTACTAAAACATACTCTAAATGACGTGGTGCTTTTAAAACTTGATACGCTCGCTCCTTCATATAATTCAGGTCATAATAACGCATAATTAACAATCTTAACATAAGAAAATTCTAGAATTTATAAAAGCTCCAATTTCTATTATCAAGATAATCAAGTAAACATAATTCATGAATCTAAAAATTCCAGTTCTGAAATTCGAAGATCATTTCCTTAAATCATCGTACAAATCATCAATTCAATCACCCAACTTTTTAATTTATTCAGTCCATCCAAAATTATCAAAACCCGTATTTTTGTTTTCAAGAAAACCTAATTTATTAATCTTAAAATCTCAATTCAGAAATCTACAATCAAATCCTTTAATCAATCATTCTAGAACATCAACTTCATCATCCAATGTCATAATTTCCAAATTTCACCAAACCCTAAGATTCCATATCAATCCCAAATTCAGTGCATGTAGAGACTTACTTTTGATCTCTAATGAAATCAGTGGCTAGAAAATCAAGAAAGAGGAGAATTAGGGTGGTTTGGTGGCAGAAATCCCAAATCAACTTGTTCTCTACAAGGTAGATGAGAATGGAGGAGCAGAGAGAAAAAGAATGATATTTTACTGCAAAGAATTCAGATATAGGATTATTAATTCTCTTAGTATAGCCATTATATAAAATGTTTCTAGGCATCCAAGGGCTAGGATTTAACGTGTGAAGGTCATCTAAGAGTTTATAATAGGCTAGGGATCGGAGCTAGTTCAAATTAGGAATTTTTCCTTTGTTTTTCCATTCTTTTTTTTTTCCCCCTCCAACGCTAGGCACCGCAGCCCTAGCTCTCAACCTTTTCTTCGGAGTAAAGGGGAAACTTGTGACTGCCCGACATCTTGAAAAATTTTGGTCATAACTTTCTAGTCTGATATCGGAAGCGATTTAAGTGGCATTGGAAAGATTTAAAATATATATATATATATATATATATCTTTAACTTTGTTGAAGGAAATTTTGTCTAAACGGTTTCTCAATCAAATAAAATTATGTTTGAATATAACATCACATTCTTAGAAATAATTCTTTTAAGCGTATCAAGTTTCTCGCCATTGTCACTTGAAATATGATTAAATAAAATATCAGTATATCTTTTTTAAATTAAAATCTATCATCCATCACTATGTCATATGCTTAAAAAATTAAAACTTAAGCTTCCGGGTTGTTACAGGTATGGACTTTTTTCTCTGCTTCGAACCAACTTGCTTTTCGGCACAACATGGTTCGTAAAATACGAGAAATTAGGAAGAAACTAACTGCTATTTCCAAGGATAGAGACTTCCATTTAGATGTACTTCCTGAAGAAAATCATGTAATCTCTAGGGGAGTGAGAGAGACTCAGTCGTTTGTACGTCAAGAAGAGGTTATTGGGAGGGACGGGGATATAAGGGCGATCGTAAAGCTTTTGTTGGAGGGCGACTTGAAGGAGGATGTTTCAGTTATTCCCGTTGTAGGAATGGGAGGGCTAGGAAAGACCACACTAGCTCAGAGTGTTTTTAATGATGAGCAAGTCCAAAAACACTTTGATCTTAAGATTTGGCTGTGTGTTTCTGATGAATTTGATTTGAAAGTAATAATTAGGAACATTATTAAGTTGTCTGCCGTCGATAATAAGAATTTAGGAGACGTTGAATTGATGGAACAGTTGCATAGAGACTTTAGAAAGGCGCTCGGGGGAAATAAGTATCTTCTTGTATTAGATGATTTGTGGAATGAAGATCATGAGAAATGGAGGCAATTAAAGACTTGCTGGCAAGTACTGGTTTAGAAGGGAGTAGAGTAGTAGTAACCACTCGTAGTATGATAGTAGCACAGGTTACTGGCACGACTCTACCCTATCAGTTGGGGATTCTTGATGAAGATAGATCCTGGTTGCTCTTTAAGAGAATGGCTTTTGAGGGGGGAGAGGAGCCGGAAAACGCCAATATTTTGGAAGTTGGAAGAGCAATTGTGAGAAAATGTGGAGGAATTCCGCTCGCAATAAGAGCGATAGGAAGTATGTTGCGGTTCAAAAAGTCAGACTTGGAGTATTGGTCTTTGGTTGACAAGGAATTTTCAAAAATATGTCAACAACAAGAAGACTTGATTTTACGAACACTTAAACTGAGCTATGATCGTCTAGCCTCACATTTGAAACACTGCTTTGCCTACTGTAGACTTTTTCCGAAAGATTATGAATTTGAGGTGAAAACATTAGTACAACTTTGGATGGCTCAAGGGTTTCTCGACTTATCAAATCCAAGTTACCGGTGTCTGGAGGATGAGGGTTATGCTTTTTTTAAGGAGTTATTGGCAAGATCATTCTTTCAAGAAGCTGAAATAGGAATAGGGGGCCCTATAGAAAGATGCAAGATGCATGATCTCATGCATGATCTTGCAATACAAGTTGCAGGAACAGAGTGTGTTGCACTGGAGTTGAATCAAGGATGTGTCGATAAAAATACTCTTCATGTGTCCAATGTGAAGTTTAACTCAAGCGGGAAAATTCCAAGTTCGTTGGCTCAAGCAAGAAGAATTCGTTCGTTTCTTTTGCTGACACTTCCAGAGGCAAACAAGTCAATTCTCAATTCGGTAACATCGAACTTTGAGTTCATACGCACACTGAATTTAAGTGATTCAAGGATTAAGGTAGTGCCAAAGTCTATCGGTAAATTGAGGCATTTGAGATATTTAGATCTTTCTGAGAATGAGGATATGGAGACACTTCCCAATTCTATGACAAATCTGTTGAATCTGCAAACATTAAAACTTAACAGTTGCCCTGAACTTCGAACATTGCCTAGAAACTTTGGGAAACTAGTCAACCTTAGGCATCTTGAACTTAAGTGGTGCAATCGCTTGACTCGTATGCCAAATGGATTGGGTAAGCTAACTAATCTTCAGACATTATCAAAGTATAAACTAGGAGTGAGCAGTTCCTCTGTCCCAAGTCATGGTGGTGAGCTGAATGAATTAATGGGATTAAACAACTTGAAAGGAGAATTGGAAATTTCAAGTCTAAGACATGGGAAAACAGCGAGATTAGAATCTGAGTCTGCAAATTTAAAGGAGAAACAGCATCTCCGATCCTTGAGTTTGGAATGGGATTCTAGCGTCGATGATTCCGATGCGACAGAGGCCATTCTTGGTTATGAAATGTCACTGGAAGGCCTCCAGCCACACCCAAATCTTGAAAGCTTGTCTTTAAAGTATTATGGGGGTATGAAGTTTTCAAGTTGGTTTTCATCTCTAATAAATCTGGTCAACTTATCTTTATCCTCTTGCGAGAATTGTCAGCATCTACCTCCATTGAATCAATTCCACCGTCTTGAGAAATTATACCTGGAGGACTTATCATGTCTAGAGTACATATGGAGTACTAGTGGTGAGGAAGACTTCTTTTCATCCTTGACCTCAGAAACTAAATTATTGTCATCCCTAAGAGAACTCAGCTTGGTAAGTTTGCCTAATCTAAAGGGATGGTGGAGAGACGAAAGCGGTGAAGTTGAAAATTTCTTTGCTACTACAACAACATCAACACAATCCAGTGAAGAGAATCGAAGATTGTTGCCTTCTTTTACTTTTCTTACGTATTTATCTGTAGATAATTGTCCTAAGCTGACTTGCATGCCGCTTTACCCACATTTAGAAGAAATGCTCTGTTTGGATAATACAAGCATGAAGCCATTCCAACAAACAATAGAGAGCAGCAATAGTGGGTTAGTACAAATCGCAACAACATCCTCCTTCTCTCCTCTCTCCAAATTGACGACGCTGCAGATTTACAATATTGAGGATCTAGAATGTCTTCCGGACTGGTTCAAGAGCCTTACGTCTCTCAAAATCCTCGAGATTTGGTACTGCTCGAAATTGAAGGATCTGAGGCCAGGAATTCAACATCTTTCCTCACTTGGAGAACTGGATATTCGAAATTGTGAGGAGTTAGAAGAGATGTTCATGAATGAGGATGCAATGATGTGGAAAGCCCTGAGCGAGCGACTCCACACTCTAAAGCTTCACTGGTTTGTTAAACTGGAGGCTCTTCCTCAGGGTATTCAACACCTTACCAGCCTGAAAGAACTCATAGTAGGTGGTTGGGAGAGTTTGGAAAGTATTCCAGAGTGGATCAGCAACCTCAAATCACTTAAGACGCTTGAATTCTGGGATTGCCCCAAATTGACATCATTACCTGAAGGAATACGAAGTCTCCTCTCTCTGAAGTCTCCTCTCTCCAAATTGACATCATCTTATTGAAAAGATGCAAAAGGCAAATAGGTGAGGATTGGCCTAAGGTTGCTCATATCCAAGACCTGGAATTGTACCCAGATCCCAACGAGGATGATCAGGTAAAAAACTCAATCTTTATTCTATACAAGCATTGTCGGTGTCCATTGTCCTTTCTTGAGGGTTTTTTTTTTTTTTTTTTTTTTTTTTTTGAGAAGGGGTTTCTTTTATTTTTCTATTTAAGAGATTATGATTGAAATTTGATTTGCAGAATTTATCGAATCAACTAAAAAATATTTGTACAAGATAGAAGCCTGCAATATATTCAAAAATTTTGGGCTATGCAATAGCGGAACAAGTCACACATAAAGAGGTAAAGGTACAATATTTATTCTGTATCTTTTGTTTACCAAAAAAAAAAAATGCAGAGTATATTCTTGTGATTTCCTTATATCTTGCTTTGCTTTAGAATGCTTGCAATCTTCAACTTTTTCCTTACCAAGGTAACCTTATTCATTTTGTGGATGACTTTAAAAATTTCTTGGCTTGTTCCGGACTCAAAATTTAAATCAGTACTTGCTTTAAGCTGGAAATGCACATCAAATAACTGAATTCTGAGTAATATGAAGTACAAATCATCTTACTTTATAGCAGAGAAGTGAAAATAAAGATTGCAAATTGGCATAACAGTTTAATTACATATCTCAACTTATTTGATATTTTAGTTTCCCTGGCATGACAACTTAATGATCTAAATATGTAACATTTTCGAAAGGAAACAACCAAGAAATTATTGTGAGGTACACAAGTCAATAATCAACACTTTACATGTTCTTTCATTGACAATGAATTACCAGTTCTATTCAAAATTTCATTACCAACTTCTTTTGGATGAATTTTTTCAGTTTGATCCAAGTTTTTGCTTTCTTTTCGACTTTATAAAGCATGTGAAGGCTTAAGACCTTATAACGCTCATCTCTTTTGTCTCCGTTGCCAATCTTGTGTAGGGACTCAACATCAAACAGGGGCAGACTTGCGTGCTGGTGTAGCCAAACATAATGTCTTCCTAAAACGTACTGAAATGGTAAAATCCTTCATCCGTTTTTTAGATGCTTGTCATTTTTTTTTTTTCAAGTCACTCTTCTACCTGTTTTGATTTAACATTTTGTTCACACAGCAGATTTTGGTAGTTAGTTTGTTTTGAGAGTCGTACAGAGATGGATGACTCCGAACATTGAAGCTAATCCTTACCTGATATATATAACTTGTGTTAATTTCTTATGTGGCCTTTTCAGGTAATTGCTCTTGTCCTCCCAATATACATGGTCAACTGATTGAACATGGTTTGACCAGGAACACCTAAGAAAAAAGTTGTGAGGCTGCGAAAGAGATTTGACGGTCTCCAGAGGGTTGGTTCCCAACTTTGAGAATCACTTAGTGTCCCTTGTCTGAAATTTGTGAAGTGTTTCAACATCAATATCCAATCAGAAGGAACCAACTGGACAAAATCTTATCCTTGTCTGAAAGCTTTGGGCTCCAGAGTTCAAACTGGAACGAGGGTTGTATTTCCTGGTTTCTTTCTTGGTTGAAAGACTGGTCAAATGATTTCTAAGTTACTTGGATCACAACAACTAGTTCATAATGTTGGATTTTTAGGTAAGTAATTCAAATATATATTTCTTGTATGTCATTGGCAATCAAATATCAATCATGTTCAGTACTCTGATGATTTTTTCTTATTTACTCCTAAGCAAACTACAAAGCGGATCATGGTTTATGAGCTACAGATGACAAACAAATTCTTCTTTGCAGATGCGACAACTCAATATCACAAGGTACTTAACATCTACCTGTCTTTTTCTTCTTTTCCCCCCATAGTATTTTCGTTTCCAACCTATTTTTTCACTTGACATTTGTAAGTTATCTAAGATGTTATATGCTTAGAACTAAATAATTGTCTTTTTTAATTCCTTTAGAATCACGAGTAGACAACATTTTTCTTACTGCTGTTGGAAGGCTGCTAAGGTGGAATGGGACAAGAAAATTTTGCAGCCTCTGCTTCTCGTAAATTTCTCTTCCTTTGGCAAGCTATGCATGGTAAAATTGCAAGATAGACAACATTTTTCCTTCTCGTTGTCGTCTCTGTCTTACTGGTGAGGTAACATTTGATCATTTATTTCTCCAATATCGTAATTCTTGCTCTATCTAGGACTTTGTTTCTTCTTGTTTTAAGTGCAAGATTGACACGTCTAGGGATTTTTGTTCTTTTATTACCAGAATTCCCATGAATTTCGATTTGCAGTTAAATAGTCTTTGGCTTTTTACTATTTTCTCAGCCTGCTGGCACATATTGAAATCAAGGAATGGTTTGATCTTTGAGGATAAATCATAAAATATTATGAAAACTCTTTCCTACGTTTGGACTTCTCTGACTGATGCTGACAAGATGGCAATTGGGATTTCAAGTTTTTGGGCAGACCAAGAAATGCTTCTAGTATTACTTCAGTTTATCTGGTCTTTTTCCTCCAATTGCTTGGCTGAAAGTTAAAACGGATGGTGCTGCTAATGGTAATGAAATGCCAATTCTGTTTAAAATTTTAGTACTCCTTTTGGATGAATTTTCATCGGTTTGAAGTATGTTATTAATTTCTTTTCAACTTTGAATCGGAGAAACAAACCATAGAACGTGTGAATGCTTAAGACCTTAATATGCTTTTCTCTTATGTCTCTGTTGCCAATCTTGTGTAGCTACTCAACATCAAATAGGGGTGTAGCCGCGTAGGAGTGTAGCCAAACATAATGCCTCCCTGAAATGTGCAGAAATGGTAAAATCCTTCGTACGTATCTCAAATGCATGTTTAGTTCTCCAATCCTTAGATTAGTTTTTTCCTAGCCACGAACTTTATTTTGTATTTTGTTTGTTCCAAAAGTCGACTCCAAATATTGTAGCTAATCTTCATCATGATGGCTCGTCTTAAATTCTTTTGTGCCCTTTTCAGGTAGTTGCTCTTGTTTCCCAATGAAAATGATCAATTTGTTAGCTGATTTGCACATGTTTTAACCAATAACACCTAAAAAGATTGAAAAAGAAATGCTACGGGGCCTGATAAGGGATACGATGGTCCCAGCAGAGTTGGTTGCCAACATTGAGAATCACTTTCATCTATTTGTGGAGCGGAGTAGAATTGATCTAATTTTTTAGAGTGTTTCAACATCATTATCCTATCAGAAGGTACTAGCTCGAGAGAGACTTATCCTAGTCTGGAAGCTTCAGTTCCAAAGTTAAAGATTGGTTCGAGTTTTATAGTACGGCCCTAATAATCTTGGTTCGAGTTTTAACATTTACGGTAAATGTGTTATTTTCTTGGTTCAAAGACTGGTCAAATCATTTCAAAAAGTCTCTTGGATCACAATTCCCAGCTCATAATGTCGGATTTTTCTGGTGAGAAATTCAATTTTTTTTATATCATTTGCATCTGTCTTTGGTAATCAAAATGTCATTAATTCTGCTCACTACTGTTGGAAGGCTACTAAGGTGGCACGGGGCAAGAAAATCTGGCAGTTCTTTTCAACTTTGAAACAGAGAAGAAAACCATAAAACGTGTAAATGCTTAAGACCTTAATATGCTTGTCTCTTATGTCTCCGTTGCCAATCTTGTGTAGCTACTCAACATCAAACAGGGGCGTAGCCACGTTGCAGTGTAGCCAAACAAGTGCCTCCCTAAGATGTACAGAAATGGTAAAATCCTTCATAGACATCTCAAATACATGTGTCCTTCTCCCATCCTTAGAATAGTGTTTTCCAAGCCACGTATTTTAGTTTGCTAGTCTGTTTGTTCCGAAAGTTGGCTCCAAATATTGAAGCTAATCTTCATCATGATGGCTTGTCTTAAATTTTTTGTGGCTTCTCAGGTAGTTGCTCTTATCTCCCAATAAATATGATCAACTTGTTAGCTGATTTGCACATGTTTTAACCAAAAAGATTGAAAACTATATGCTACAGGACTCGGTAAGGGATACAATGGTCCCTGCAGAGCTGGTTGCAAAACATTGAGAATCACTTTGCATCTCTTTGTGGAACGGAGTAGAATCGATCAATCTAATTTGTTTAGAATGTTTCAACATCATTATCCTATCAGAAGGTACTAGCTGGAAAGAGACTTATCCTAGTCTGGAAGCTTCAGTTCCAAAGTTAAAGATTGGTTCGAGTTTTATAGTATGGCCCTAATAATCTTGGTTTGCGTTCTAACGTTTATGGTGAATGTGTTGTTTTTCTTGGTTCAATGACTGGTCGAATCATTTCAAAAGTCACTTGGATCACAATTCCCAGTTCATAATGTCGGATTTTTCAGGTAAGAATTCATTTTTTTTTAAAATATGATTTGCGTCTGTCTTTGGTAATCAAATGCTATTAATTCTGCCCATTATTACTTTTGTGTTTTTTAATTATTTACTCCAAAGAAAACTACCAAACCAATCATGGTTTATGAGCTACTTATGAAGTACAAGTGATTCTACAGCCGATTCGAGTGGCAACTCAACATCACAAGGTATTGAACATTTACCTGTTCACTTCATCTTGGTTTTCCGTTATTTTGGTTTCCAAACTATTTTATGACTTGAGATTTGTAAGAGTTTCTAAGATATATATATATATATATTATTGTTTAGAAACTAATTAAGTTTCATGTTTATTCATTTAAATCACGAGTATGGACGCCTATGTGCTAACTGTGGTTGGAAGGCTGCTAAAGTGGCAAGTGTGGGGCAAGAAAACCTGGCAACCTTTCATTGCTACTCACAAATCTTTCTTCATTTGTCAAGCTATGCATGCTAAAATTTCGATGGAAGACAGAAGTTTGAGAAATTGGCAGCAGCATTTTTACTTCTTGTGTCGTCTGTCTTCATGGTGAGAAAACAAGTACTTATTTCTCCAATGTCATAATTCTTGCTCTATCTGGAGTCGTGTTTCTTCTTGTTTTAAGTGCATGATTGACAGTACTTATGGTGATTTTAAATCTTTTATAGCTAGAATTCTTAACATGAATTTCAGTTTACAATTAAACAATCTCCGACTTTATGCTATTTTCTCAGCTTTCTGGACATATGGAAATCAGCGAATTGTATGATTTTGAGGATAGATCTACGGATATTATGACAACTCTTTCCAATGTTTGGACTTCGGTGATTGATGCTAACAATATGAAAGCTCCCAGTATTACTCCAGTTATCTGGTCTTTTACTCTGATTGATCGACTAAAAGTTGACACAGACGGCGCTGCTAATGGTTCTCTTGGGCTAGCTGGATGCTGGGGTATTTTCAGACAAGTGGAGGTTTCCCATAAGGTCGCTTCTCTGCTCCTCTTGGCAGTGCTTTTGCCTACCAAGGGCTATTGGTGGCTATTATAGCTGTGGAGTGGGCGTACAAGTATAACCGGAGTAATTTTTGTTTGGAAGTGATTCAAAGTGCTGGCACTTTTAAACCAGAATATTCATACACTAGAATCTTCAATCTCGGTGGAAAGTTACTCTCGGTCATCTTGTCGAATCAAATTTCAGGGTCTCCGTCACATCTACATGGAAGGAAGCAGAGTTGCTGATCGTTTTTACCTGTTATGGAGATCATCAGTCAACTAATTGTTGGTGGTTTTTTGATCCAATGTTTGTGCATGAATTCATTCATGATAATGTTTGTCAAATTAGAGATACCAGGACTAGTTCATTGAGTTCATCATTTAGAGGATTATTTCTTTTTTCAGGTCTATTTTAGTGCAAGCATGGGCACTCTTTTTTCCTTACTTGGTTTTTCCCATTGGGTTTTACAAGCAAGGTTTTTAACGAGGCCTATTATCGATTCTGATTTTCAAAGGTGTAGTTTAGGCTATTCCTTTTGACATCAGTCTCTGCTTTGCACTAGGTTCACTTCGTTTCTAGTTTTATTTTTTCAGTTGGTATTTTATTCCGCAGGGGTTGGATCTTTCCTTTCATTGGAACTATTACTGTATTTTCTTTTTTATTGCAATAATATTCAATTTTGAGATGGGTAAATGATGAGGGTGCTAAGGAGGTGCCGACTTATTCGGGATGTCCCGGTGCACTTACTGATTCCTATTCTCAATATATTTTTCTCTGTAAAATTGTGTTAATTAATGCATTTAGCATGCTACAAAAAATTTGGGGAGTACCACATGCTCCCAAATGGGAATATCACTGTTGAATTCAACTTATATTAAAAATGAACCAATATAAATTTTGTGCTTGGTTATTATTTTATCCCTCTTTTTAATTGCTCATTGTTGGTAAATGATTGCATTGTTAAACTCATAGCATTGGCAGGGTCCAACCACAAATAAATAATATGGGTTAAACTATGTACAAAAAATATATATATATATATATATATATCAATTCGGCGTGGTGTTGCTATTCAATTTTAGGGGGGGGAAAGATTAGATTCTCCCAAAAAAAAGATCATTAATTTCTCTATTTAAATCATATTCAAAATCATAATTCAAAATAGATAGATAAATACAATATATATATATATATATTTTTAATGAGACTGAAGAGTGTATTGTTATTTGTGATCATTTGTATTGATATGATTTTTGTTTTCTTGTTTGGCATTTAGTCGACTCTATCATTAATATATTAACTAGATCATTATGCTAATTATTGCCTTCTAGTATTTTGTATACCCAAATACAACCTGGTCATTACTAACTATGTCCTCAATATATTGACCTTATCATTACGTTCATATATCGTCTCTACTTATAACATGGAACAAAAATCAATAATACTATCAATAATGACATGATGATTATGGTAATTATGAAATGTTGTTTGATGAACAATTCTATAACATGTGATTATGCAATGCCTTTAGGGTTGTTGTGTTCATTGTGAAATGCTCACATTCTTCTAAATGATTCAATCATCATACTTGCATGTTCTAGCAAACACAAAATATAGTCCAAAAGTTCTCATGGCCATGCAATGCTACGACTTAGTCATTATGTTGCTAGTGTTGAAGGCCAATACAATATACAATAAATAAAGGTTGACAGACATGAACATATGCGAGAATCAAATATGAAGATATTGATTTTTTTTTCCCAATAAAAACGCTAATAAATAAAATCAATAACGTAAAACATGAAAGGAAAATCTGGAACAAAAAATGTTGACTTTTAAATTTTGTTCAAATTTACAAATAAGTTTATGAGTGTTTATTTTTAAAAAGGGTGTTTAAAAATGGTCATTTTATGTAAATACTTCTATATAGGACTATTATGAGTCCACTTCCTAATAGCTTAAGGTTTTTGGATAGATTGATAAACTAACAATACTATACTACGACAAGTTGTTTTGACAAAAGAAGAAAAGAGAGGAAAAAAAATTGAGTTGAAACTGACCTAAGTAAAAGAAAATTAAGAAATTAAACCAACTACCAAGAACTAAAAGAACTCTAAGAAGACAAACCACCTGAAAAATAAGCACTTATGTGTTAAATTTGTGGGAATGAAAATATTTATAAAAAAAAATAAGTACACTACATCTAGTAGAGGAAAATGTTCAATATTGACCTAAAAAATTATTAACAAACATTCTTTTAATGTCCCAAATGTACCTTTCATCTTCTTATCGAATTTCTGTTTTTTCAAGCAAAGAAAAAAAGTACAAATACCACATTATTCAATAAACTTTAAAACCATGAAGAAACTGAATAAGTCGAGATAAATCTTAACATCAATCTTGTTATCAATAAAGAATTGAATAATACATGCTTTTGTAGGTCCTTCAACTTCTGCTCTTTCTTATTGCGACGTCCTAAAAATTTTCTAAACTTGATTTTATGAAGAGTAATTGGCTTATGGTCCCTGAAATTTTTCCAAGGTGACAGTTTGGTCCCTGTTCTAATTTTTTTTTTGGGCTGTGCTGACCCTAAACTTTCTAAAAAGGTGATGTTTTGGTCATTTTTCATCCACATCCGTTAAATTTCTAATAAAATCTTATCGAAATGGTTAATTTTTATACTAAAATGACTAAAATACCTTTCTATCTCCCCCCCCCCCCCCTCCCCAAACCCCGACTAGGTTGCCCCCCTTACTCCCTCTCTTAGTTTTGCCACCCTCATCCCACCGTCATTCTCCCCTAACCCCCACTCCCCCCTCCCACCGTCGTTTGCCCCTACCCTGCGACCGGGTCCCCCCCCCCCCCCCCTCCTCGCCTCTATTCGCCTCCTACCCCATGACTGGGTCCCCCCCCTCCCACCACTATTTGCCCCCCGCAATCTGGGTTCCCCCCCTCTTGTCACTGTTTTCCCCCACCCCACGACTGGGTCCCCCCTTCTAGCCTCCATCCCTCCCCCCAATTCACGATCTAGGTTTCTAGGCCCCTCCCCCCACCGTGACACCGATGGCCCCTTGCCCCTCTCTCCTTTCGTTCTGATTCACAGCCCCCCCCCCCCCCCCCCCCCTCCGAAAAAAAAAAACCCTATTGCAATCTCGGTGTTGGCTAAATTTAGGTTGGCTCCTCCACCCCCGTGTTGCCGCCACCACTGAACTCATGTCTCCTCTCTCCGTCGCAGATCGTACCCCACCCCACCAAAAAAAAAAAAAAAAAAAAAAAAAAAAAAAATTGGGTTTTGAGAAAAGAAGAGAGAGAGAGGAAATTTTTTTATGATTTTTTTTTAATTTTTGTTAAATTAATTACTGTTAGATTACTAAATACCCTCACAAGTTAATGGATTTAGACGGAAAGGACCATAACGGCCAAAAAATAAGAGTTTAGGGTCATCTCGGCCCAAAAAAAAACATAGACCAAATCGTCAACTTGGAAAGAGTTCAGGGACTATTAATACCAATTACTCTTTTATGAATTATTATTGTTTATTCATGGATATCCTTGGAATGATTTTATGAATTACTTTTATGAATTATCATGGTCAATTTACACAATCAAGCAGAAGCAAGAACACTGCAAAGAGAAAGTTGGTAAAAGCAGAACTCTTGTTTTTCTAATGGCAGCAAACAGCAGGCACCTTGATAAGTAATAAGTCATTACTGGTTTTTGTTTGTTATGACTTAAGGGTAAGACTCTCTCTCTCTCTCTACTCCACCTGTCTCACTTCCATAACTGCCACTGACCAGTTCAAATGTCTGTTTTTTAAAAGCGATTTTACAGATATGCCCTCCCAAGTGGTGCATTTCATCATTTTGACAAGGTTTGGCATGTGCAAGGATATCTTGGGCCCCCATCTGGCAATATTTCTAACTTATGTCAATATTTTTATAAGCTGCTATTTTGGGGGTTCATTTTGATTCCCACCTTGAGCCAAGAACTTTACTTAATCCTTATCATTATAACTTCTAATTGGTTTTGTACTTGATTAAAGTTTGGTAGGTTTTGGTAATTATTGTAGTTTAATATGATAGGTTTATTTGCTTTGAGAATAATTTTTTCCCGACTTCTAATATTTGAGGTTTTGGTTTGAATCCACCCACAACTTCAAGATGTATGCATTTTATTCAAACTCAAGAAATATATATATATATATTATTTTTATTGAACAAATTCAAGATATATATAGATACATGTTTTGGAAGATCAAATTAAAAATCATATACCAGGGATATGTAAATATGACTAAATCTAAACGAAAGTTTGATGTTTGAAAAAATATTAATTTAAGTGGTTGCCCGTTTAGTTTATGTAATGCCCTAGAAATACATAAACTCGAATTACGAACTATTAAAATCATTTTTCTCCATCAATACACTTCTAATGAATTGTTTTGATGAATAACAAATTTCAAGATCATGAATGATAATATATGTATCATCAATGTAATTATGTCGATAATTTAACAATGTCAAGTTTCTCTATTTAAAAGAGAAAATATATATATATATATATAATATATATATATATATATAATGTTACTCCCATTTCTTTTAATTGGGGTTTTGTGAAAATGCTATATGTGAAAATTTATTATATAAATATAATGAATGAATAATCATAATTTTGTAAATTAAATAAATTAATTTTATACTATGCGAAGATTTATTTATTAAATTAAATTTAATAATCCTAATTAAAAAAAATCAAACTTACAAAAAAAAAAAAAAAGAGATTTAGGGGGAGTGCTCGTGCACCCCCTGCCCAGTGGGTAATTACCCACTGGGTAAGGCATTGGGCTTAGGCCCACTGCGAGGAAAAAAAAAAAAAAGGTTAAGGGTAGGGGTGCACCCTTTGTTCAGTGGGCTCAGTGGGCAGCGGCCCACTGAGCAATGCAGGAAGGCAGTAAGCTGCCTTCCTGCAGCAAGTAATCAGGTATGAAAAAAAAAATTATAAATTTTTTTTTCTTTTCTTCAGAAAATGGATTGATCAGGAGGGGGGTTTTTTTAAGAATTCAAAATTTAACCCCTAAACAAGCAAAACAAAAATGACAAGACAAGAAAGAAAGTTGACTACAATGTAAGATGATGGACTACTTGAATGACTACTCACTAAAACCACTTAGAAATGCATGAAAAACCACCAAAACAACCTTCCAACTTGTCCTCTTCAGCTGAGCACGTTTTTGGAGAGTTTTAAATCCAAATTTTCAATTTTGTTTACCCACAATAAGGCTGGTTATAAAATGGTTTTAGGTAACCCAAAACCACTTTTTTCTCTTTCATAAAAACCACACAAGCAAAAAAAAAGTTTCCTCTCTTCCTCTCTTCATTGTGGACGAACTTTTTAGCTAAGGGAAGCCAAAATAATACTTCATCCCCTTTCATCCACTCCCAAGATCATTTTTACAAGGAGGAAGAGCAATTACAAGTGTTTTCCAAGGTAAAACCTATACTTTTTCCACTTGTTTTCTAGAAAGGAAAATGATGTTTAAAAATATTTTTAAAGGGATGTTTTATCTCTATTCTAGCTCCCTACCTCAAGGATCCAAGAGTGGTTCAAAGCCTTCAAGATGAGCTAACAACCCACTACTTTTCTAAGAGGTAAATGATTTGTAAACTAGTGGTTTACCAAGTTCTTAATAACTTTCCTTTCAAAATGTGTTCTTACAAATAGGAAAATCTTGGCATGGTAAATGGTTAAAATGTGGTTTTGCTACCTAAGGAGATGATATACGTGCTGGCCATGATTTAAGGTGGCTAGAAAACATGATTTGTGTATGGAATATGATGAAAAGTGTGTTTATGTGATTTTATGGTTATATGACATGAATGAGTAGTGAATGTATGAGAATAAGAGATTATGGCATGTTGATATGTTATGTCTTATGTTTAATGGAAGCATGAATGATGAGAAAAATATTTTGACATCACAAACAATCTAGAATAAGAATAAATGACCATAAAATATCAAAAATAACATTTTTAGCATAAATGTTAATAAATTGGAAAATGATATTTTGAGTGGGATTTTCATAATCTTGTAGAAGAACAGATTATTACTCTTGACATAAGCCATAAGAAGAGCTTAAGTTTGATCAGAAATAATAAATGTCAAAAATGACGATTTTGCCCTTAAGGGGTTAAAACGTAATTTTATCAGTTTAAAGACTTTATTTGAATCCAAAACTTTTCAGTCTTGATTAGAGACTTAAAATAGACCTTGTGTCAAATTTTGGTGATAAATGGATAAGAAATAACCAAAACACCATTTTGGGGTCAAAACGTAAATATAGAAAAGTTTATGGTCAAAAATGTAAATAATAAAAACTTCTAAAAAATGAGTACTGATCCTGTAAGAGCACTTTATAAGGACATTAAGTATAGAAAACGTGAACCAAAGGGTATTGGGAACTAGTTGGGGCTAAATAAGGACTAAAATGCAAAAATAAATAAATAATGGGTCAAATTATAAAATCTGCTTAGGCTATAATTAGACAGCATATTTGTCACCCTTAAAACAGTATATTAAGCTAAATAAATATAAGAAATATTATGCTTTATGTTATAGTCAAATTTACGACCTTAAATGACATATATGGACTTAAATGTTATACTTTTATTTAATTATGTTTTTAAATGTAATAAGTTACAAAAGTCATTTTGAGAGCTTAAGGGCACTGTAAACGTTTTCTAAGGCTGGAACAAACTTTGAAGAGCCATTCAATAAGTCTAGATTAAAAAGGATATGTCTAATGACAAAATTGTAATATTGTCAAACTAAGGGGCAAAATAGTAATTTGATGAGGAGAACGTTTTGGATCATAGGTAGAGGTTTTCTGGACATATAAAACTGTAAAAGAGATTACTAAAAACTAAGGTAAAAAGATTTAACAAGTTTAAGCTTAAATGCGCTTGAATAACCGAAATAGAAGCAAAGTGGTAAATTAGTATCCAATGGCTTGGTGACGAGAAATGAACCTGCCACTAGACTTGTTGAGATGCCGTGTAATTGTTAAGTAAAACTTGATAAAGACAAGTGTAATGGGCCTTAACAGGTTTAAAACAATAATAAGACTCAATTACAAGTAAATGAGTTATAATCGACCCAATAACCCATAACCCACAAAGATGATCCAATATGATGTTAGAAGACCATGGTGATCCATGGCCACCTAATGGACCCGATTATGAATAAAGGGGAATTAAGTAAATTAATGGATAAGAAATTAAGTATTAAATAATTAACTCACCAATGAGATTAATAATTAATTAATTTAATATATAAAATTAATTAAGAAATTAATTTATGATAATTATGTAATTAATAATTAAGGCTGTTTTAAAAAAAATTATTATTAGAAATAAATTAATAATTAAATTAAAATTAATTATTAATTATTAATAATTGAATTGAAATTATTTATTAAGTAAGAGAACATATGTTCATAATCGAAATTATTTAAGAACCTTACTCTAATTGTTGGATGTCAAATTAAAATTAGGACACCGCATCGACTTGAGGGTAGGGCTGGAAACAATCAACTCGGATACACAGTTACGCGATTTTCTGTAAGTACAAACCTCACCTACAACATGGAACAAAATACTTTTCTTTGTTGATGTTCTACGTTTGTTATGATTGGACTTGATGATGTGATAAGTATATGCATTATACGTATTGCTTTGATTAGATAGTTGGTGTGCATGATTTCTCGTGCACTGACATGATCGACATGCCTCACAGATATTTATGCCATAATGATAGATGCATAGTGACATGTAAATCTACACATTATCACAATTAATAAGAAAGAGGCAAATAAAATATATTAAGTGTTGTATCAATCTCTAATTAGTGAGAGGATATGATAAGAACGAAAGTTATAAGATATGACCTTGGAGGTTGTTGGAGGGTCGCTCCCTTAACTCCCCATTGGTTTGCGTGCATATGGGTACGACATAGGGGCCCTTAAGTAGACAAGATATGTAAATATAAAGCATAATTGAACACATATATTTCACATGCATTTTTTAACATTCATGATGTTACATGTGATGATATGATTTTATGAAAATGATTTGTGAGATATTGTTTGTACTTGCTGAGCGAAAGCTCATCATTGTGTGTTCATACTGTAGGTAACGCGGATAAGCAGCCCGTTACTTAAAATGTTTTATGGATTGACAAAGCTATGCGGAGGCGACGAAGGACGGGAGTGGGATACCACCACGAATTAAATTTCGCATTTTAGATTTCTTAATTAATTTGTATCGACTATATTTATAACTATGTTTTAATATTTTTGTACTACTAAATTAGCATAAGTATTTTACAAGAAAAAGACTTTAGACTCTTTCCTTTTAATTTACATAAAGTTATAGCTTTTAAAATATTATCTAAATATGAATGTGAATAGGATATTTATTAGTTAGAGGTTTTCAATTTCCTCAGTTAAGAATTTTTAAAATTTCAATTATGTAGTACGAATATGATTTTAAAAAAAAATTCTGTGTTTTTTTAAACCAATATAAATAAGTGATAAGATTAAATTAATAAGAATAAACAAGTTAGTTAAAGGCTCGAAAAGTCGGGTCTTTACAGTTTAGCAGTAGTTTCATTTACTTAGAAGTTGGAAATCTAAGTAGACTATAATTTTAAACTAAAAAACAACAACCCACTGATCTACTTTTAAGAAATCCTTAAAAGTAAACAGTTCCCTTTACTTTTATCTTCTGCACGTAACATCCCTTTTTTTTTTTAATTAATACAGAAATGTAGCTTATAAGTTGTTTTTAGAAAAATTTGAAGTATTTGGCAGGTTTTGAAAAAAAGGAAATTATAGTAATATAATATTTTTATAGATATTTTTAAAGTTTTTAGTAGTTTTTTAAAAGATGATAGATTATACATATATTTACGGACAGATCCTTAGATTTTTTTAGTAAATCCTTGGGTTTAATTAAAAAACAAATAAAAGATTTACAGTTAATTTAATAACAGATTTATATGTACATTTTTAGGTTTGAAAGAGAAAGAGAGAGTAGGGGGAGGAGGATAAGGGATTAGAGGTTTTTTGGTATTGTGTGATCATAAATCTGATTAAACGATTTATTACTATGTTTAAAATTTTATACTATAATAAGTAATTGGCCTCAATGGTCTCTGAATACTTTAAAAGTAACACTTTAGTCCCTGCTCATTTTTTTTAGCCATGTTGATCCTAAACTTTTTAAAAGTTGGCGGTTTGGTCCTGTTCATCGATTTCTATTTAAAAAACTCACGGAATGGTCACGTGAGAAGCTTATACTGATGCTGATTGGGCTGGTTCTGCCACAGATAGAAGGTTCACAACCGGATATTGTACTTATGTATATAATAACCTTATAACTTGGAGAAGCAAGAAGCAACATGTGGTAGCTCGAAGTAGTGCAGAGGCGGAGTATAGGGCTATGGCTAATGGTGTTTGTGAGTTATTATGGCTACAACGAATTTTAGTAGAATTACAGATGCCTATGAAGACACCGATGAAGCTCTATTGTGATAACAAGGCGGCAATAAGTATAGGTCATAACCCCGTACAACACGATAGAACCAAGCATGTGGAGGTTGATTGACACTTCATAAAGGAAAAGCTCGAAACGGGGACCATTTGCATGCCTTTTGTTCCAACGTCAATGCAAACAACATATATTCTCACAAAGGGATTGTTCAAGCCGACCTTCGATTCTCTTGTTAGCAAGTTGGGTTTGATCGATATCTACTCACCAACTTGAGGGGGAGTGTTGGAAAGATATAAGATTACGTTTGAGATAATTTAGGAGTTGGAAGATTAGGTTAGGAGATTATTTAGGAATTGTTTATGTTTTGAATTTGAATTTTAAATTCATGAAGATTAGATTTGCAGTTAGAGTAGATATCTGCAGATCTTTTTTATCCTATATATATATGTATACTTCCAGAATTAATAAAGTAAGAAAAAAGAATAATTTTCTTCCACTAACTTACAGTTAACTACTATCTCCCCTCTATTTCTCTCTCTCTACCCTTTTCACCTCTCATCTTTTTTTTTTCCAATGCGTTTGTGATTACTCAGTTTTCCCCATGAAAAAGCTTGAACCTTCATACACATAGAGAGAGAAACAAGAGAGAGAGAGAGAAACAGAGAGCTATGGGGACCAACTGCGGTTGCTGGGCTGTCCTTAAAGCGGCCTTTCAGGTGCCTGCAAGTCAACCGAGCAACAGGGAAGCAGCAGATGGGCGAGGAGGGAGGGAGAAGTAGGGCGGTGGGTGCACAGTGCAGGTTGAAACCAAGGACAGTTTCACATGGGTTGGGCACACAGTAAACCAAGTTTGGTTTACTATACAACAGTTCAGAGGAAAGTTGGAACCAAATTTGTTTGTCAAATGCCTTTAGTTGAGTTTGAACTTAAAAATTTGAATTCAAACTGTTGATCCAAACAAAGCATTAAATTGTCAAAAAAAAAAAAAAACAAAAAAAAAAAAAAAAACAAAAAAGGCTTACCATCCAATAATGCAGATTAACGTGACAACCGACGGATTTATTAAAACCACATAATGCGTAGATGCTCTTACTCGATGTTTATGATCTTCAACGCAATTTTATTCCATTTTTCTTCTCAAACACTAAAGATCTTTTGATGATCAAATTGAACTCAAATTAAATTATATTTTTTTATCTTAATTTTTATTTTATTTTTTGAAATTTTTTTGAATTTTTTTTTATCTTTTTAAAAAATTTAACAAAATTTACTATTTAAATTTATAATTTAACTCAAATTCAAACACCAAACGGACCCTAAACCTCTCGTTTCATATTTTCTTTTGTCTCTTTTTTCTCAATCCAGTTTTGAAGTGATCATGGCCGAACTAGTTCTCTCTCCGATTGCATAACAAACAATCGAAACAGGGATGAGTAATTAATATTATAAAAACCAAACCTTTCGAAAAGATATATTTTAGAAACATGGCGTTGAAAAAAAATCATAGAAATATTTTTATTAATATAATATGATACGATTTAGTTGTAATTATCATTGTATATAATTAAATTATTATTTTATACGAGTTTTTTAATAGAAGCTAACTTTTTATTGTCATCTATTAACACTTTTCTAATTATTATCATCAGCCTACAAATCGCCAACATGCGCATGTAAAATTTTTTAGTCTTGGATGTTCATATTATAAGTAACCTTTGAGTTAAAATGAACGTGAATGGTAAATAATTTATAAAAAAAAAAAAAAAAAAAAAAACAAAGAAAAAGCTTAATATAGAAATTGTACATTATTGTTTTAATCATTACATCAACTTTTGATGGTCTAATGTGTAATTAAAAATAATATACATACTGTACTTTAAATTTTTTACATGAATATTTATAAATTATATTAGTAAAAAATAATTCAATGACAATGCACATCGACAGAGTGAATATACCTTTCTTGAAGTAAATTTCCCAAAAAAATAAAATAAAAATAAAATAAAAATAAAAAAAGCGAATGGCAAATAATTATTTTCCGGATGTTGCTTTAATAAAGGAAATAAAGTTGAAAACGACAAACATTACCATCCAATAATGCAGAGACCAGCGTGACACTGTGTGTAACGCGGTTTGATTGATTCAGACCACAAAATTGCATATATGCTCTGCTCTTCCCTGTTTATGATCTTCACCATTATTACTAGATTTATTTTTATACTTTTTTTATACCAAAAAGTGAAACCCGTTTCATAGCTTTTCCTTTCTTCTACTTTTTTTTCTCCCTCAATCCAGTTTTGGAAGTGATCATGGCAGAACTAAAAAAATAAATATGCCAAGTGGAAAATATGCATCATCTGTGAAAACTCAAGGAGAAAAAAAAGAAAAAGAAAAAAAGAGGAGAAAAATAAAGTTTGCATTCTCAAAAAGAGCTCATAAAAAATTGTTGACAAGTAATTAAGAGAGATATAATGAGTTTTAATATTGTAATTGTAGTTCTATCATTACTTGGCTTTGGCGTGTTTATTTTTTTTTATTTTTTATTTTTTTGTTTTTTTTTTTGTTTCACATATGTAATTGATGTTTTTGTTATTTTGAGGGGAGTAGGTGATGATTATTTCGCGTGAGATTTCAAAAAGCTAGTACTCCTTGCCTGTGGCTGGCAGACTAAAACATAAAGAAAAAAAACAAAACTCAACAATTTTTATTACTTGATTTTAAATAAAATGTTTATAATTATCATCATAGAACTTGTTATAAGGTTTAAAGTAAGAAAATTTCTCTTTTGAGTTGCTTCTTTTCTATCATTTTCTTATTTTGCTGAGTTTCCTTAAGGACTTAAAGTATATCTAATGTAATGCTAAATTATTGTGTTAATGATAAATTTTAGCATTTAGATAAAAAAAAAAAAATTGCTCTCCATTGAATGTTATCTTTGATGTCAAATTTACTATATGTTAAATTTTGTGATAAATTTATCACAATATATGACCGATGCTAAATTTAACATTTGACTTTTGTTTGTTATTTGTAGACTTTTTTTTAAATATAATATATTTAAACATTACAAGTTTATTAATTTTTATTAATTTTATGAGTTTCAAAGCATAACACAAAAGGTAAAAATAACATTAAAAATAACATTTTTATTGGAATATAAAGAAAGATAAAATTTCTCACTCTTTTTATCATTGGCATAGAAATTGAAAATGGTCTTATGCTTCAAGATTGTAAGACCCTTTTTCTTTTCTTTTTAATAAATTTCACTTATTAATAAAAAAAAAAAAAAAAAGGCTTGTTCAATAAGGCTTATTGGCTAAACCTTGATGCATCAGCCCAAAGAAAAAAAAGTTCATATATGATCGGGACCTACCAGCTTCAATAAAAATAAAAATAAAAAAAATAATAATAATAAGGAATTCATCCTCATTATTGTGACATATTTTAAGAGGACCTAGCAAATAATCGATCACGCGGAGCTTTGATTAGCGATAAATACGTGCAGAGGATCTTCCCATGTGAACACAATTATCAATGTAATTAAGAAATAAAGTTCTTGCACTAAATCCATAAGACAACAAGTTGTTATATTAAACTATCGCACTACATCTTATTTTAGTTGTTTTTTAAATAGCAGGTATAACAAAGTTGGTTTTCTTTATTATTACCCTGGTAAAGCAAACTTTTTTTTTTTTAGCACAATGAAACAAAAATGGGCCCAACGCAAGCTGAATGATTAATTAATATTAATTATTTTAATTATTTCGGGATTAGGCGCTAGTGGGCTACACTCACGCTGAAAACATGAAATTACATTTAAACCCTCTCTGTCAGTGAACAAAGTACTGAGGCTGCTCTCTATTGAATCCCACTGCAACACCTACAGAGGTCATTTGTCATTTCTCTTGGTCAACCTTTAAACTCAAGCTCCTTTCCGAAAGCTTTTCCTTCGATCGGAAATCCGACTTTTCAGTGATCATGGCACACCTAATTCTCACTCCGATTGCCGGACGAATAATCGGGAGTTTGGGATCAGCTGCTGTGAGAGAGATTTCATCGCTTTGGGGAGTCAACGACGAGCTCGACGAACTTGAAGACACCATGTCAGCCATCAAAGATGTGCTTCTTGATGCTGAGGAGAAGCAACTTCACAGCCACCAAGTCAGGAACTGGCTCCAGAGGCTTGGCGTGGCGGTTCATATAGCCGACGACTTGATGGACGAGTTCAAAACTGAAGCCTTGCGGCGACAGCTGATGTCTGGAAATGAATTGTCCAAGCAGGTATTGCCCCTGCCATGAATATTAGTTGCGGAAACATAATTTTGGTAAAGTGATTTTAAAACATCATAAAAACAGTAAAATCAAACTAAGTAAACCCTTTGATATAAATGAACATAATAACTTAAATTTTTAAACTATTATACTCTTTAAAAAATAAAGGTAGATTACTAATCAGATCTTACTTTTAACTTTATATATATATATATATATATATTTTTTTTTTTACAGTTAAAAACCCTTAAATTATTAAAATAACATTTTTATTATTTTTGAATAAAATCTAGTAAATAGTTTTTTTTTTTTTACCAAATTACTAATCGATTCCGTTTAAAAATTAACATAAATGATTGTTATAACAACATTTTAATAGTTTAGGAGTATTCTCTCTCCCATTTTTTTTCCCCCTAAAATGTGCATAAACTATTCAAAATATTGTTATAATAGTCATTTCTATTCATTTTTTTGATAGATTCCAGTAGTTAGCATCACTTTTTGATTAAGTTACTAACGGTTTTATCCAAAAATTAATGGAAAGATCTACGTTAGTAACATTTTAAAAGTTTAAAGGTATTTCAACTATGAAATAAAAATCAGAGACCAAAGTTACACAAGGTTTAAAATTTAGGGGCTAAATAAAAATTTACCTTAAAATAAACATTAATTCAATCAAAACAAACACGTAAGGTAACCCGCTCCGTCACTACACATGCCTTTACACCAAGCCTCCTTATCTGCAATATGAGAAGAAAAACTATATTAAGCAATTACTTAGCAAGTATATCTATATTCTCACAAAACATTTAGGACAAATTAAACTTTTCTAACCGAAATTTAAGCTTTGTCACAAAATGCTAATAATAATTCAATTATATTTTCTCCTGAAATTTGGAAAAGTTAGCGATTTTTCTCCTCAACTAAACTTTTGATTGAAAAAAAAAAACAAGAAAACATAACACTCGTTAGAAGCATGAGTTGAGCTATTAAATATAAAATTACGAAGTGGCACACCTTAGCATAACTTCTTACACCCGTTACCCTTAACACTTATTGGACATAACACTCACTGGAGGCATGAGTTGGGTTAGTAAATATAAAATTATGAAGTGGCACATCTTAACAGCGTTCCTTACACCTGTTATCCTTATTAAATGTGAAATTATGAAGTTACCTATAAGAGAGAGAGGGAAAAATGACAATAAGCCCTAGATATTTACTCTTTTGACCTAATTATAAGGATAACTTTGTAATTTCACATTTAATATCCGCAACTTATGTTTCCGATCACTGTCTTGTGTATTTTTTTGTTAAAAATTTAATTGAAAGGGGAAATTCTCAACTTTTTAAACTTCGGGGAGAAAAGAATGTTACAAATTGAATTGTCCAAACTTTTATTTTAAAACTTTAGTGTGGACTGTGGATACACATAGTTAATACTCGAAACATAAAATTGAATATAAATGTAAAAGTAGTGATAAAACATACAAATATTTTTAGCTAACTTTTTTTTAATGTAACTTTCTTTATTAAACTTTCTTTATATTTCATACTCTGTGTTAGAGCTTTAGGGAATGTACCATATGCTAACCATAGTGAGAGTGGATTGCAAGCTCCAAACTCACTGAGGCAAATCTATAACTGTAACTGTAAGTGTAACAGTATCTATAACTTCTGTCACTATAATTGTAACTGTAACTGTAACGGTCTACGCTTCGTAATTATCTTCATCTTTGACAACTCTCATCTTGAATCTAAAATTATTATGTCATAAAAGCAATGACATATGTAGAATAGTGTATCACAAAACATAACTTTTAAAATAACAACCCCTTTAAACTTTCATTTAAAAAAAAAAAACGTAACTTTTAACATAACAACCCCATTGAACTTTCATAATAATAATAATAATAATAATAATAATAATAAAACACAATCTATTAATGTTAAAACTATTAACTATCTCGTTAGTTTCCTTGTTCAGAGTTTTTAGATTAATTTGATTTATAACATCCTTATTTTTAAGGAAAGTATCTAGATTAAGAAAGTTTGAATTTTATAATTTGTAAGTATACATGTTTCATCTCAACAATGGAAAGGCTATATTTAGTTTTTGAACAAATATGTTGCATGTGAGAGATGTACTTACCTCACTCAATGAGCTTACTAAAACATACTCTAAATGACGTGGTGCTTTTAAAACTTGATACGCTCGCTCCTTCATAGAAATCAGGTCATAATAACGCATAATTAACAATCTTAACATAAGAAAATTCTAGAATTTATAAAAGCTCCAATTTCTATTATCAAGATAATCAAGTAAACATAATTCATGAATCTAAAAATTCCAGTTCTGAAATTCGAAGATCATTTCCTTAAATCATCGTACAAATCATCAATTCAATCACCCAACTTTTTAATTTATTCAGTCCATCCAAAATTATCAAAACCGTATTTTTGTTTTCAAGAAAACCTAATTTATTAATCTAAAAATCTCAATTCAGAAATCTACAATCAAATCCTTTAATCAATCATTCTAGAACATCAACTTCATCATCCAATGTCATAATTTCCCCAATTCACAAATTTCACCAAACCCTAAGATTCCATATCAATCCCAAATTCAGTGTATGTAGAGACTTACTTTTGATCTCTAATGAAATCAGTGGCTAGAAAATCAAGAAAGAGGAGAATTAGGGTGGTTTGGTGGCAGAAATCCCAAATCAACTTCTCTACACGGTAGATGAGAATGGAGGAGCAGAGAGAAAAAGAATGATATTTTACTGCAAAGAATTCAGATATAGGGTTATTAATTCTCTTAGTATAGCCATTATATAAAATGTTTCTAGGCATCCAAGGGCTAGGATTTAACGTGTGATGGTCATCTAAGAGTTTATAATAGGCTAGGGATCGGAGCTAGTTCAAATTAGGAATTTTTCCTTTTTTTTTTCCATTCTTTTTTTTTCCCCCCTCCAACGCTAGGCACCGCAGCCCTAGCTCTCAACCTTTTCTTCGGAGTAAAGGGGAAACTTGTGACTGCCCGACATCTTGAAAAATTTTGGTCATAACTTTCTAGTCTGATATCGGAAGCGATTTAAGTGGCATTGGAAAGATTAAAAAAAAAAAGATCTATAACTTTGTTGAAGGAAATTTTGTCTAAACGGTTTCTTAATCAAATAAATTATGTTTGAATATAACATCACATTCTTAGAAATAATTCTTTTAAGCGTATCAAGTTTCTCGCCGTTGTCACTTGAAATATGATTAAATAAAATATCAGTATATCTTTTTTAAATTAAAATCTTTCATCCATCACAATGTCATATGCTTAAAAAATTAATACTTAAGCTTCCGGGTGTTTCAGGTATGGACTTTTTTCTCTGCTTCGAACCAACTTGCTTTTCGGCACAACATGGTTTGTAAAATACGAGAAATTAGGAAGAAACTAACTGCTATTTCCAAGGATAATGACTTCCTTTTAGATGTACGTCCTGAAGAAAATCATGTAATCTCTAGGGGAGTGAGAGAGACTCAGTCATTTGTACGTCAAGAAGAGGTTATTGGGAGGGACGGGGATATAAGGGCGATCGTAAAGCTTTTGTTGGAGGGCGACTTGAAGGAGGATGTTTCGGTCATTCCCGTTGTGGGAATGGGAGGGCTAGGAAAGACCACACTAGCTCAGAGTGTTTTTAATGATGAGCAAGTCCAAAAACACTTTGATCTTAAGATTTGGCTGTGTGTTTCTGATGATTTTGATTTGAAAGTAATAATTAGGAACATTATTAAGTTGTCTGCCACCGATAATAAGAATTTAGGAGACGTTGAATTGATGGAACAGTTGCATAGAGACTTTAGAAAGGTGCTCGGGGGAAAAAAGTATCTTCTTGTATTAGATGATTTGTGGAATGAAGATCGAGAGAAATGGAGGCAATTAAAAGACTTGCTGGCAAGTACTGGTTTAGAAGGGAGTAGAGTAGTAGTAACCACTCGTAGTATGATAGTAGCACAGGTTACTCGCACTACTCAACCCTATCAGTTGGGGATTCTTGATGAAGATAGATCCTGGTTGCTCTTTAAGAGAATGGCTTTTGAGGAGGGAGAGGAGCCGGAAAACGCCAATATTTTTGAAGTCGGAAGAGCAATTGTAAGAAAATGTGGAGGAATTCCGCTCGCAATAAGAGCAATAGGAAGTATGTTGCGGTTCAAAAAGTCAGACTTGGGGTATTGGTCTTTGGTTGACAAGGAATTTTCAAAAATATCTCAACAAGAAGATGAACTGATTTTACAAACACTGAAATTGAGCTATGATCGTCTTGCCTCGCATTTGAAACACTGCTTTGCCTACTGTGGACTCTTTCCTAAAGATTATGAATTTGAGGTGAAAACATTAGTACAACTTTGGATGGCTCAAGGGTTTCTCGACTTATCAAATCCAAGTTACCAGTGTCTGGAGGATGTGGGTTCTGCTTTTTTTAAGGAGTTATTGGCAAGATCATTCTTCAAGAATTTGAAATAGGTAAGCGGGACAACGTAGAAAGATGCAAGATGCATGATCTCATGCATGATCTTGCAGTACAAGTAGCAGGAACAGAGTGTGTTGCACTGGAGTTGAATCAAGGATGTGTCGATAAAAATACTCTTCATGTGTCCAATGTGAAGTTTAACTCAAACGGGCAAATTCCAAGTTCGTTGGTTCAAGCAAGAAGAATTCGTTCGTTTCTTTTGCTGACACTTCCAGAGGCAAACAAGTCAATTCTCAATTCGGTAACGTCAAACTTTGAGTTCATACGCACACTGAATTTAAGTGATTCAAGGATTAAGGTAGTGCCAAAGTCTATCGGTAAATTGAGGCATTTGAGATATTTAGATCTTTCTGAGAATGAGGATATGGAAACATTGTCCAATCCCATCACAAATCTGTTGAATCTGCAAACATTAAAACTCAATAATTGCGGAAGACTCCGAAAGTTGCCACGACACTTTGAGAAACTGGTCAATCTTAGGCATCTTGAACTTAAGTGGTGCAATCGCTTGACTCATATGCCAAACGGACTGGGTATGCTTACTAATCTTCAGACATTATCGAAGTTTGTACTGTGTAAGAGCAGTGACTCTGTCCCAAGACATGGTGGTGAGCTAAAGGAATTAATGGAATTAAATAACTTGGGAGGAGTATTGGAAGTTTCAAATCTGAGACACGGGAAAGAAGCGGGTGTAGAATCCGAGTCTGCAAATTTAAAGGAGAAACAACATCTTCGATCCTTATCATTGGCTTGGGATTCTAGCGTTGACAATACCGATGCAACAGAGGCCATTCTTGGTTATGAAATGTCACTGGAAGGCCTCCAGCCACACCCAAATCTTGAAAGCTTGTCTTTAGAGTATTATGGGGGTATGATGTTTTCAAGTTGGCTTTCATCTCTCACAAATCTGGTCAACCTATCTTTATACTCATGCAAGAAATGTCAGCATCTACCTCCATTGAATCAATTCCACCGTCTTGAGAGATTACAGCTGTCTGTCTTACCATGTCTAGAGTACGTCTTGAGTGAGGAAGACTTCTTTTCATCCTTGACCTCAGAAACTAAAATTTTGTCATCCCTAAGAGAACTCTGGTTGGTAAATTTGCCTAATCTAAAGGGATGGTGGAGAGATGAAAGTGGTGAAGTTGAAAATTTCTTTGCTACTACAACAACAACATCAACACAATCCAGTGAAGAGAATCGAAGATTGCTGCCTTCTTTTACTTCTCTTACGTATTTATTAGTAGATAATTGTCCTAAGCTGACTTGCATGCCGCTTTACCCACATTTAGAAGAAAGGCTCATTTTGAAAAATACAAGCATGAAGCCATTCCAACAAACAATAGAGAGCAGCAATAATGGGTTATTACAAATCCCAACAGCATCCTCCTTCTCTCCTCTCTCCAAATTGACGACGCTAGAGATTTACAAAAATGAGGATCTAGAATGTCTTCCGGACTGGTTCAAGAGCCTTACGTCTCTCAAACGCCTCTGGATTCGGGACTGCTCGAAATTGAAGGATCTGAGACCAGGAATTCAACATCTTTCCTCACTTCGAGAACTGGATATTGAAAATTGCAAGGGGTTAGAAGAGATGTTCCTGAATGATGATGCGATTATGTGGAAAGCCCTGAACGAGCGACTCCACACTCTAAGGCTTGACTGGTTTCATAAACTGGAGGCTCTTCCTCAGGGTATTCAACACCTTACCAGCCTGACACAACTCGACGTAAGTTTTTGGGATAATTTGGAAAGTATTCCAGAGTGGATCAGCAACCTCAAATCACTTAAGACGCTTCAATTCTGGCATTGCCCCAAATTGACATCATTACCTGAAGGAATACGAAGTCTCGTCTCTCTGAAGCAACTGCTTATTTTCGAGTGTCCAATCTTATCGAAAAGATGCAAAAGGCAAATAGGTGAGGATTGGCCTAAGGTTGCTCATATCCAAGACCTGTACTTGTACCCAGATCCCAACGAGGATGATCAGGTAGAAAATTCAATCTTTATTCTATACAAGCAATGTCGGTGTCCATTGTCCTTTCTTGAGGGTTTTTTTTTTTTTTAAATTTTTTTGTCTGAGAAGGGGTTTCTTTTATTTTTCTATTTAAGAGATTATAATTGAAATTGTTTTGCAGAATTTATCGAATCAACAAAAAAAATATTTGTACAAAATAGAAGCCTGCAATATATTCAAAAATTTTGGGCTTTGCAATAGCGGAACAAGTGACACATAGGAGGTAAAGGTACAATATTTGTTATGTATCTTTTGTTTCGAAGCAAAAAAAAAAAAAAAAAAGAGTATATTCTTGTGATTTCCTTATATCTTGCTTGCTTTAGAATGCTAGTAATCTTCAACTTTTTTCCTTACCAAGGTAACCTTATTCATTTTGCAGATGACTTTAAAATTTTCTTGGCTTGTTCCAAACTCAAAATTAAATCAGTACTTGCTTTAAGCCTGAAATACACATCAAATTACTGAATTCTGAGTAATATGAAGTACAAATCATCTTACTTTATAGCAGAGAAGTGAAAATAAAGATTGCAAATTGGCATAACAGTTTAATTACATATCTCTAACTTATTTGATGTTTTAGTTTCCCTGGCATGACAACTTAATGATCTAAATATGTAACATTTTCGAAAGGAAACAACCAAGAAATTATTGTGAGGTACACAAGTCAATTATCAACACTTCACATGTTCTGTCATTGATAATCAATTACCAGTTCTATTCAAAATTTCATTGATCCAAGTCATTGCATTCTTTTCGACTTGGATGGGGAGAAGCAAACCATAAAGCATGTGAAGGCTTAAGCCCTTATAACACTCGTCTCTTATGTCTCCGTTGCCAATCTTGTGTAGCGACTCAACATCAAACAGGGGCGTACTTGCATTCTGGTGTAGCCAAACATAATGTCTTCCTAAAACGTACTGAAATGGTAAAATCCTTTGTCCGTTTTTTAGATGCTTATCATTTTTTTTTTTCAAATCACTCTTCTACCTGTTTTGATTTAACATTTTGTTCACACAGCAGATTTTGGTAGTTAGTTTGTTTCGAGAGTCGTACAGAGATGGATGACTCCAAACATTGAAGCTAATCCTTACCTGATATATATGACTTGTGTTAATTTCTTATGTGCCCTTTTCAGGTAATTGCTCTTGTCCTCCCAATATACATGATCAACTGATTGAACATGGTTTGACCAGGAACACCTAAGAAAAAAGTTGTGAGGCTGCGAAAGAGATTTGACGGTCTCCAGAGGGTTGGTTCCCAACTTTGAGAATCACTTAGTGTCCCTTGTCTGAAATTTGTTGAAGTGTTTCAACATCAATATCCAATCAGAAGGAACCAACTGGACAAAATCTTATCCTTGTCTGAAAGCTTCGGGCTCCAGAGTTCAAACTGGAACGAGGGTTGTATTTCCTGGTTTCTTTCTTGGTTGAAAGACTGGTCAAATGATTTCTAAGTTACTTGGATCACAACAACTAGTTCATAATGTTGGATTTTTAGGTAAGTAATTCAAATATATATTTCTTGTATGTCATTGGCAATCAAATATCAATCATGTTCAGTACTCTGATGATTTTTTCTTATTTACTCCTAAGCAAACTACAAAGCGGATCATGGTTTATGAGCTACAGATGACAAACAAATTCTTCTTTGCAGATGCGACAACTCAATATCACAAGGTACTTAACATCTACCTGTCTTTTTCTTCTTTTCCCCCCATAGTATTTTCGTTTCCAACCTATTTTTTCACTTGACATTTGTAAGGTATCTAAGATGTTATATGCTTAGAACTAAATAATTGTCTTTTTTAATTCCTTTAGAATCACGAGTAGACAACATTTTTCTTACTGCTGTTGGAAGGCTGCTAAGGTGGAATGGGACAAGAAAATTTTGCAGCCTCTGCTTCTCGTAAATTTCTCTTCATTTGGCAAGCTACGCATGGTAAAATTGCAAGATAGACAACATTTTTCCTTCTCGTTGTCATCTTTGTCTTACTGGTGAGGTAACATTTGATCATTTATTTCTCCAATATCGTAATTCTTGCTCTATCTAGGACTTTGTTTCTTCTTGTTTTAAGTGCAAGATTGACACGTCTAGGGACTTTTGTTCTTTTATAACCAGAATTCCAATGAATTTCAATTTGCAGTTAAATAGTCTTTGGCTTTTTGCTATCTTCTCAGCCTGCTGGCACATATTGAAATCAAGGAATGGTTTGATCTTTGAGGATAAATCATAAAATATTATGATAACTCTTTCCTACGTTTGGACTTCTCTGACTGATGCTGACAACATGGCAATTGGGATTTCAAGTTTTTGGGCAGACCAAGAAATGCTTCTAGTATTACTTCAGTTTATCTGGTCTTTTTCCTCCGATTACTTGGCTGAAAGTTAAAACGGACGGTGCTGCTAATGGTAATGAAATGCCAATTCTGTTTAAAATTTTAGTACTCCTTTTGGACGAATTTTCATCGGTTTGAAGTATGTTATTACTTTCTTTTCAACTTTGAATCGGAGAAGAAAACCATAGAACGTGTGAATGCTTAAGACCTTAATATGCTTTTCTCTTATGTCTCTGTTGCCAATCTTGTGTAGCTACTCAACATCAAATAGGGGTGTAGCCCTGTAGGAGTGTAGCCAAACATAATGCCTCCCTGAAATGTGCAGAAATGGTAAAATCCTTCGTGCGTATCTCAAATGCATGTTTAGTTCTCCAATCCTTAGATTAGTTTTTTCCTAGCCACGAACTTTATTTTGTATTTTGTTTGTTCCAAAAGTCGACTCCAAATATTGTAGCTAATCGTCATCATGATGGCTCGTCTTAAATTCTTTTGTGCCCTTTTCAGGTAGTTGCTCTTGTTTCCTAATGAAAATGATCAATTTGTTAGCTGATTTGCACATGTTTTAACCGAGAACACCTAAAAAGATTGAAAAAGAAATGCTACGGGGCTTGATAAGGGATACGATGGTCTCAGCAGAGTTGGTTGCCAACATTGAGAATCACTTTCATCTCTTTGTGGAGCGGGGTAGAATTGATCTAATTTTTTAGAGTGTTTCAACATCATTATCCTATCAGAAGGTACTAGCTCGAGAGAGACTTATCCTAGTCTGGAAGCTTCAGTTCCAAAGTTAAAGATTGGTTCGAGTTTTATGGTACGGCCCTAATAATCTTGGTTTGCGTTCTAACATTTATGGTGAATGTGTTGTTTTCTTGGTTCAATGACTGGTCGAATCATTTCAAAAGTCACTTGGATCACAATTCCCAGTTCATAATGTCGGATTTTTCAGGTAAGAATTCAATTTTTTTTTTAATATGATTTGCTTCTGTCTTTAGTAATCAAATGCTATTAATTCTGCCCATTATTACTTTTGTGTTTTTTAATTATTTACTCCAAAGAAAACTACCAAACCAATCATGGTTTATGAGCTACATATGAAGTACAAGGGATTCTACAACCGATTCGAGTGGCAACTCAACATCACAAGGTATTGAACATTTACCTGTTCGCTTCATCTTGGTTTTCCCGTTATTTTGGTTTCCAAATAAAAGATATTAGAAGGAATGAAACCTTTGTCTTTGCTGTAATGGAAGAACAATCTTCTCTATTAAAAAAAACTTTACAAAGCTGTTTACAATGGCTAATATAGCTGAACAAGGAAGGAAACAACATTCTACAATCAAGGGACTATTTATCTAACATTTACCATAATTAGACTATCCAAAAATAAACAAAATATTTACAGTTAATGCTAATTGCTAAAGTCACAGCAATCATAACACTCCCCCTCAAGCTTGGCTATAGATATTAAATAGTCCAAGCTTGTCAATCAACTTCTTAAAGGTAGGCTTCCAAAGACTTTTTGTTAGGATATATGCAGCTTGGCTTGAAGTTGGAACATACACGATACACACAGTTCCATCTTCAATCTTTTCCTTGATAAAGTGACGGTCTACTTCAACATGTTTTGTTCTGTCGTGATGAACAGGATTGTGTGAGATACTAATGGCAGCTTTATTATCACAGTAAAGCTTCTAGGGTTCTTGTATAGTCTGTCATAGTTCGTTGAGCAGATTTTTTAACCACCAAGTCTCACATAGACCATGAGCTAAGGACCTTAACTCTGCTTCTGCGCTACTCCTTGCAACCACAGTTTGCTTCTTGCTACACCACGTAACCAAGTTGCCCCACACAAACGAACAATATCCTGAAGTTGATCTCCTATCTGTATCAGAACCAGCCCAATCTGCATCAGTGTAGACCTCAACTCCACGATTTGAAGCTTTCTTGAATAATAAGCCTCTTCCAGGGGTTCCTTTCAAATATCTCAACACACGATTAACAGCCGCCATATGTTCCTCGGTAGGTGCATGCATGAACTGACTTATATATGATCTTGCATGAACTGACTTATGTTCCTCGGTAGGTGAGCAAAACCAATATATGGTCTTGTATGTGATAGATAAATCAATTTACCTACCAACCTCTGATATCTTCCTCGGTCTTGGCTATTGAGCTTAACATTAGGATCCATAGGCGTTTCTGCAGGCTTGCACCCTAACATTCCGGTTTCACTCAGCAAATCAAGGACATACTTTCTCTGTGAGACTGATATTCCTTCTCGACTTCTAGCGACTTCCATGCCAAGAAAATACCGAAGTTTACCCAAATTCTTCATCTCAAATTCGGCTGCTAGACCTGCTTTAATCTGTGCCAACTCCTCAAAATTATCCCCTGTTAAAATAATATCATCCACATACATTATTAGAATAGCTACTTTATCACCATTATGTTTGAAAAACAGTGTATGGTCAACCTGTGCTTGTGTATATCCGTGCTTCTTGATTGCTTTCATAAAGCGATCAAACCATGCCCGAGGCGACTGTTTAAGTCCATACAGAGACTTGCGTAGTTTCACTACTTTGCCTTGGCCTCCTTGATTGAATCCCGGTGGCAGTTCCATGTACACGTCTTCCTCTAGTTCTCCATTCAAAAAAGCATTCTTTACATCTAACTGTTGTAATGGCCAATCTAGGTTAGCGGCAATAGACAAGAGAACGCGAACAGTATTAATTTAGGCAACTAGAGCAAAAGTTTCCTGATAATCCACTCCATACGTTTGTGTACATCCTTTTGCTAGTAACCTTATTTTATACCGTTCAAGAGTACCATCTGAATTGTACTTAACAGTAAATACCCACTTACAACCGATTACTATTTTATCTTTTGGTTTCTCCACAACGTCCCATGTCTTATTTTTTTTTAGAGCCCGAATTTCTTCCAGAATAGCACTCCTCCACTCCGGTTTCTTCATGGCCTCATCAACAGATTTTGGGATCTCCACACTTGATAAGTTTGTCACAAATGAAATAAATTGCCCACGTAAATAACCATATACCACAAAGTTTGAAATGGGATGTTTTGTACAGCCTTCAGTTTCCTTTTTCGGCATAACAGGGCTCTCCAAATCCTGTTTTCCTTGACCCGAATAAGAGGCAGATTTTTGGCAGTTTAGAGTCTTGATTTCCTTTTCCCCTTTTTGTTTTTTCTTCCGTGAGTAGGTCAACAGATCCTTTTGTTTTGGTGTAATGGTAGACTCAAAATTGGAACCTGGCTGGACAGTTTTGGCAGAATCAGGAATTTTAGGCAAATCACAATTTTCCCTCTCTATTGTTTCGGTCAAGGACTGATTTGAGATTTGAGGAGGATTTTCTATCTGAAGATGCAGATTTTGAGGAGTAGAATCCCAAAGATATTCCCAATAATTAGATCTTTGTCCTGATTTTGGAAACTAGATTTAGTATCCGAATATGGTAACATGGCTACATCGAGTAGAATCCCAAAGATATTCCCAAGAATTAAGATCTTTGTCCTGATTTTGGAAACTAGATTTAGTATCCGAATATGGTAACATGGCTACATCCTTTCCAATTCTAAAATGTTTCCAAAAATGTGACTCACCCATATTCTCCCCCTGAGGCAGATTTTTAGGGAAAAAAGATTGATTTTCAAAGAATGTGACATCAGTGGTGACCAAATACTTTCTTTTTTCCGGACTGTAACATTTGTAGCCTTTTTGGGTTGGGGAATAACCAAGGAAAACGCATTTTAGAGACCGAGGATCAAGCTTGGAACAATTGGTACTTGGAACATGTACAAAGGCAACACTACCAAACACACGGGACTCAAGGGTAGAAAAGGTTCTATACGCTGGATAGAGTGAGGAGAAATAATCAAGTGGTGTTTGATAGTTCAAAATTTTGGAAGGTAAACGGTTAATCAAATAACAGGCCGTTAAAATAGCATCCCCCCAAAAATGTTTAGGAACATTGGTAGAGAATAGCAAGGAGCGAGCAACCTCTAGCAGATGTCGGTTTTTTCGTTCGGCAACACCATTTTGTTTTGGTGTGTCGATACACGAGATGTGGTGTAAGATGCCATGATTTTTACAGAAATCACCCAAAATAGAATTGAAATATTCCGTAGCATTATCCGTACGAAGTATTTTAATTTTTGTGTTGAATTGTGTTTGAACCATTTGGTAGAAATCTTTAAAAATCTTACATGCATCAGATTTTTCTGAGGATATACACCCAAGAAACCCGTGTATGATCATCTATGAAGGTTATAAACCACTTGTGAGATGCTAGAGTATTAAACCTCGAAGGACCCCAGATATCACTGTGGATTAACATAAATGGTGATGACGGACGATAAATTTGAGATGGGAGGAATGAGCGTGTATGTTTTGCCAGTTGGCAAACATTACATTGAAAAACAGAATTTTTATTCGTGAATAGGGAAGGGAACAGTTTTTTCATATAACCATAACTTGGGTGTCCAAGACGAAAATGTAATAACATTATTTGTTTCTCAAGAGACAATGACGAAAGACACACTGAACGGTAAACGTGACTACTCACGGGCTGAGCAAACGAAAGGAGATAAAGTCCATTAAGAGCTCTAGCACTGCCAATCCTCTTCCCCGTCTTCAAGTCCTGAAAAACACAAGAAGATTTAGAAAATTGAACACCACAAGGCAAGTCACTTGTCAATTGACAAACTGAAATCAGGTTATAGGTTAAATTTGGCACGTGTAACACATTCTGCAAAACAATGTGAGGAGTTATTCTAATAGTCCCTTTGCCTGCTACGGTAGAGAAACTGCCATCAGCAAGCTGGACCTTTTTCTGGCCAGAACTAGGAGAATAGCTGTGGAAAAAATGAGAGTTGCCGGTCATATGATCTGTAGCACCGGAGTCGATAATCCACTGCGCACCTGAGTCAAACATGGCTGCCATAGTGGTTTCTGGTGTACCGGATTGTGCCATGAAAGATGTGCTTGATGCAGAGGAACCGGAGAGAAGTTTGCACAAATGGTCAACTTGTGATTTGGTGAAGGTGACGGTGCTGGAATGGTCAGCCTGAGGTTGGGCACCCTTCTTTTTCAGACGATTTGGCACCCAGTTCTCTGGCTTGCCGTGGAGAAGCCAGCAAGTGTCACGAGTATGATACGCTTTATTGCAATGGTCGCACCATGAATTATTCTTCTGGGAATGAGGTCGAGAAGGGGCTGGACAAGTTGCTGCTAGTGCAGATGAGTCGGCTGAAAGAAGAGCGGAGTCGCCAAGCATGACTTTTCTACGGTATTCCTCGCGCCAAACTTCCGCAAACACCTCATCAATTGACGGTAAAGGTCGAAGTTCGAGAATGCGGCCCCGTACCTCGTCAAGATCCTTATTCAAGCCTGCCAGAAAATCATAGACACGATCTTTGTGGATGAATTTCTTGAAGAGAATAGCATCTGCGGGATTTTTCCAAGGGATGGACTGGAATAGATCAACTTCTTGCCATAACTTTCTCAAGGCACTGAAATATTGGGTGACATCAAGATCACCTTGGCAAAGATTACGTGCTCGGTTTCGGATCTCAAACAGTTGGGAGGAGTTGTCCAAGTCCGAATATGCAAGAGCCACAGCATCCCATATCTCCTTGGCGGTGGAATAGAATAGGTACGTTTCGCCTATAATGTCCTCCATGGAATGGATTAACCATGCCATATCTAAAGAATTATTTGAATCCCATGTTGTGTACGAGGGATCATCCATCGGTGGTCGAGGAGAGGAGCCATCAACGTAGGAGATTTTGCCTTTTCCCCTAATCACCATGGCAGCGAAGCGGGACCATTGAAGAAAATTTTTTCCCGTTCAGTTTTTGTGTGGTGATTTGAAGGGTATGAGAAGTATTTTCAACGGTTACAGCCGGAACAATTTTAGAGACCGATTGAGGTAAAAACGGTGGTACCTCAAATTCGGAATCTCTTGCTCATTCCCGACATGGTTTTGTTCAACTTGCTAATACCCTTTTTCGTCTGATACCATAAAAGATATTAGAAGGAATGAAATCTTTATCTTTGCTGTAATGGAAGAACAATCTTCTCTATACTTTACAGAGCTGTTTACAATGGCTAATATAGCTGAACAAGGAAGGAAACAACATTCTACAATCAAGGGACTATTTAGCTAACATTTACCATAATTAGACTATCCAAAAATAAACAAAATATTTACAGTTAATGCTAATTGCTAAAGTCACAGCAATCCTAACACCAAACTATTTTATGACTTGAGATTTGTAAGGGTTTTCTAAGATATATATATATATATATATATATATTATTGTTTATAAACTAATTAAGTTTCATGTTTATTCATTTAAAATCACGAGTATGGACGCCTATGTGCTAACTGCGGTTGGAAGGCTGCTAAAGTGGCAAGCGTGGGGCAAGAAAATCTGGCAACCTTTCATTGCTACTCACAAATCTTTCTTCATTTGGCAAGCTATGCATGCTAAAATTTCGATGGAAGACAGAAGTTTGAGAAATTGGCAGCAGCATTTTTACTTGTTGTTGTCGTCTGTCTTCATGGTGAGAAAACAAGTAACTTATTTCTCCAATGTCATAATTCTTGCTCTATCTGGGATCGTGTTTCTTCTTGTTTTAAGTGCATGATTGACAGTACTTATGGTGATTTTAAATCTTTTATAGCCAGAATTCTTAACATGAATTTCAATTTACAATTAAACAGTCTCCGACTTTATGCTATTTTCTCAGCTTTTTGGACATATGGAAATCAGCGAATTGTATGATTTTGAGGATAGATCTACGGATATTATGACAACTCTTTCCAATGTTTGGACTTCGGTGATTGATGCTAACAATATGAAAGCTCCCAGTATTACTCCAGTTATCTGGTCTTTTACTCTGATTGATCGACTAAAAGTTGACACAGACGGCACTGCTAATGGTTCTCTTGGGCTAGCTGGATGCTGGGGTATTTTCAGACAAGTGGAGGTTTCCTATAAGGTCGCTTCTCTGCTCCTCTTGGCAGTGCTTTTGCCTACCAAGCGCTATTGGTGGCTATTATAGCTGTGGAGTGGGCGTACAAGTATAACCGGAGTAATTTTTGTTTGTAAGTGATTCAAAGTGCTGCACTTTTAAACCAGAATGTTCATACACTAGAATCTTCAATCTCGGTGGAAAGTTACTCTCGGTCATCTTGTCGAATCAAATTTCAGGGTCTCTGTCACATCTACATGGAAGGAGGCAGAGTTGCTGATCGTTTTTACCTGTTATGGAGATCATCAGTCAACTAATTGTTGGTGGTTTTTTGATCCAATGTTTGTGCATGAATTCATTCATGATAATGTTTGTCAAATTAGAGATACCAGGACTAGTTCATTGAGTTCATCATTTAGAGGATTATTTCTTTTTTCAGGTCTATTTTAGTGCAAGCATGGGCACTCTTTTTTCCTTGCTTGGTTTTTCTCATTGGGTTTTACAAACAAGGTTTTTAATGAGACCTATTATCGATTCTGATTTTCAAAGGTGTAGTTTAGGCTATTCCTTTTGACATCAGTCTCTACTTTGCACTAGGTTCACTTCGTTTTTAGTTTTATTTTTTCAATTGGTCATTTATCCCGCAGGGGTTGGATCTTTCCTTTCATTGGAACTATTATTGTATTTTCTTTTTTATTGCAATCATATTCAATTTTGATATGGGTAAATGATGAGGGTGCTAAGGAGGTGCCGACCTAGTCGGGATGTCCCGGTGCACCTACTGATTCCTATTCTCAATATATTTTTTTTTCTGTAAAATCGTGTTAATTAATGCATTTAGCATGCTACAAAAAAATTGGGGAGTACCACATGCTCCCAAATGGGAATATCACTGTTGAATTCAACTTATATTAAAAATGAACCAATATAAATTTTGTGCTTGGTTATTATTTTATCCCTCTTTTTAATTGCTCATTGTTGGTAAATGATTGCGTTGTTAAACTCATAGCATTGGCAGGGTCCAACCACAAATAAATAATATGGGTTAAACTATGTACAAAAAAAAAATTATATATATATATATATATATATATCAATTCAGCGTGGTGTTGATCAATTTTTAAACCTCCAATTCTTATTGTAATTTGATTTTTATACAGCCACAAATAAAAATAGATTTTTGTTTTTTAAAACTTTGTGGCCTTCATCATCGTAGATTACAAAGTGGAGATTTGAAGGACCCGATGAGTACTGCTAATTGCTAAACAAAAAAACAACTCTTTCACATTTTAGATGGGCAAGAATTTAAAGAATAAACGACATGTCATTTTTTAATCAAATTGGTGATAATTTACATTAACCTGTAGTTTTCATCCAAACGACACCAATTTCATAAACTACAGTAGAACCTGCTGGAACATGGCCTACATTATTACCCGCATGATCAAGGACCATTTACATTTATGGCCTAATTAGAATCATAGTTTTAAAGAACGTACAAAAATAAACTTTATTTGTACCTTTAAACAAAAATGAAAACTGATCATTTTGTAGCGACTATAATATCCATATTTTCAATTTTAGGGGGGAAAAAGATTAGATTCTCCCAAAAAAAAATATCATTAATTTCTCTATTTAAATTATATTCAAAATCATAATTCAAAATAGATAGATAAATACAATATCTATATATATATATATATATATATATATTTTTTTTCATGAGACTGAAGAGTGTATTGCTATTTGTGATCATTTGTATTGATATGATTTTTGTTTTCGTGTTTGGCATTTAGTCGACTCTATTATTAATATATTAACTAGATCATTATGCTAATTATTGCCTTTTAGTATTTTGTATACCCAAATACAACCTGGTTATTACTAACTATGTCCTCAATATATTGACCTTATCATTACGTTCATATATCGTCTCTACTTATAACATGGAACTAAATCAATAATACTATCAGTAATGACATGATCATTATGGTAATAATGAAATGTTATTTGATGAATAATTTTATAACATGTGATTATGCAATGCCTTTAGGGTTGTTGTGTTCATTGTGAAATGCTCACATTCTTCTAAATGATTCAATCATCATACTTGCAGGTTCTAGCAAACACAAAATATAGTCCAAAAGTTCTCAAGGCCATGCAATGCCACGACTTAGTCATTATGTTGCTAGTGTTGAAGGCCAATACAATATACAATAAATAAAGGTTGACAGACATGAACATATGCGAGAATCAAATATGAAGATATTGATTTTTTTTTTCCCCATAAAAAAACGCTAATAAATAAAATCAATAACGTAAAACATGGAAGGAAAAATCTGGAACAAAAAAATGTGACTTTTAAATTTTGTTCAAATTTACAAATAAGTTTACGAGTGTTTATTTTTTAAAAAGGGCGTTTAAAAATGATCATTATATGTAAATACTTCTATATAGGACTATTATGAGTCCAATTCCTAATAGCTTAAGCTTTTGGGATGGATTGATAAACTAACAATACTATACTACGACAAGTTGTTTTGACAAAAGAAGAAAAGAGAGGAAAAAAAAATTGAGTTGACACTGACCTAAATAAAAGAAAATTAAGAAATCAAACCAACTACCAAGAACTAAAAGAACTCCAAGAAGACAAACCACCTGAAAAATAAGTACTTATGTGTTAAATTTGTGGGAATGAAAATATTTATAAAAAAAATTAGTACACTACATCTAGTAGAGGAAATTGTTCAATATTGACCTAAGAAATTATTAACAAACATTCTTCTATTGTCCCAAATGTAACTTTCATCTTCTTATTGAATTTCTGTTTTTTCAAGCAAAGAAAAAAAGTACAAATACCATATTATTCAATAAACTTTAAAACCATGAAGAAACCGAATAAGTCGAGATAAATCTTAACATCAATCCTGTTATCAATAAGGGATTGAATAATACATGCTTTTGTGGGTTCTTCAACTTCTTCTCTTTCTTATTGCGACGTCCTAAAATTTTCTAAACTTGATTGTATGAAGAGTAATTGGCCTATGGTCCCTGAACTTTTTTCAAGGTGACAATTTGATCCATGTTCTTTTTTTTTTTTTTTTTTTTTTTTTTTTTGGCTATACTGACCCTAGACTTTCTAAAAAGGTGATGTTTTGGTCCTTTCCATCCACATCCGTTAAATTTCTAACGAAATCTTACAGAAATGATTAATTTTATACTAAAATGACTAAAATACCTTCCCATCTCCCCCCCCCCCCGGCCCCAACCCCGACTAGGTTGCCCCCTTACTCCCTCTCTTAATTTTGCCACCCCCATCCCACCGTCATTCGCCCCCAACCCCTACCCCCCCCCCCCCCCCCCCCCACCGTCGTTTGCCCCTACCCTGTGACCAGGTCCCCCCCCCCCCCCCCCTCCTCGCCTCTATTAGCCTCCCACCCCATGACTGGGTCCCCCCCCCCCCCCCCTCCCACCACTATTTGCCCCCCGTGATCTGGGTTCCCCCCCTCCTGTCACTGTTTTCCCCCACCCCACAACTAGGTCCCCCCCCCCCCCCCCCCCCCTCTAGCCTCCATCCCTCCCCCCCAATTCGAGATCTAGGTTTCTAGGCCCCTCCCCCCACCACGACACCAATGGCCCATTGCCCCTCTCTCCTTCCGATCTGATTCACATCCCCCCCCCCAAAAAAAAAAAAACACCCTGTTGCGATCTAGGAGTTGGCTAAATTTAGGTTGGCTCCTCCACCCCCGTGTTGCCGCCACCACTGAACTCATGCCTCCTCTCTCCGTCGCAGATCGTACCCCACCCCACCCAAAAAAAAAAAAAACCGGGTTTTGAGAAAAGAAAAGAGAGAGAGAGAGAGAGAGAGAGAGAGAGAGAGAATTTTTTTATGATTTTTTTTCAATTTTTGTTAAATTAATTACTGTTAGATTACTAAAATACCCTCACAAGTTAATGGATTTGGACGGAAATGACCATAACGGCCAAAAATAAGAATTTAGGGTCATCTCGGTCAAAAAAAAAACATGGACCAAACCGTCACCTTGGAAAGAGTTCTGGGACTATTAATACCAATTACTCTTTTATGAATTTTTATTGTTTATTCATGGATATCATTCATAATAGACTTCGAATGAATTATGGTTAACAAATTTCAGGATTAAAAATAACTTTAGATGTATCTTTCATACGATGATATTGATGATTTAACAATATTGAATTTCTCTATTCAAATGAGAAATTATAAATACAAAGAAAATATGTCGAACGACATATAAATTTATGTGAAAAAATTATTATGTCATATTAAAGGGATCAATGTCAATTTTTAGAAAAGAATCCCAATTAGTATTAGTAGGTCCATTTGATGATCTTAATATTTAATTTATTTTTATCAATATTTAATTATTGAGAGTAACATTGGGAAAATGAAATGTATTACATATATAGGAAATGAATGATTAGGATTAACTAAGAGTAAATACTAAGGTGGAAGATTGATCAAGAGACCAAGAGTTGTGATTGGATTTAAAATTAATGGAGTAGATTTTCTATGAAGGAATCTTAGGCAAATTAATGGTCCAACTTTGGATTTTAAGTGACCAATGAGAGCTTAGGACAATGATTGGTGTGGTGGAAGATCCAATGGATGAGAACAATGATGATAACCTTTGATCAATAGTGGAAAAATTGGAATAAGAAAAACAAAATAAAAATGGGAAAGACAAATGGGAGGATCGGATTTTGTTGTCAAACGCAAGAAGAGATTTGAACCAAGGGAAAAAAAAGAATGTGGTGCATGCATGCAAACCCAAGTAAGAGTTGATATGGTTTGTTTAGGCAAAGCAAGTACTTGAATATAACATAGAGGTACAAGATGAAAGGGACCATTTGTCTTCCACTTTGTGCAATAAAATTTCCATACAAAACCCCCTCAAAGTGGTGCAATTTCAAGGTAGAAATCAGAAAATACTTTCCACTTTTACTCCTCAAAATACAGCTCTTTTTAAAAGCATACATTGGTTGAACATAACCCATAATGTTTCACTTCATTCTCACACAAGTTAAGCTCAAAAACCTAGCCCTTCTAGCCACCACCAAGCCCCAAAAATCATCAACACTACTCCCCATCTCCAACACCCCTCTAGCACCATTTTCCCTCGATTCTCAAGCTCCAAGCCACTACATTACTAAGTTCGAAGAAGTGTGAAACAGAGTTAGAGAACGTGTAACTAGAGCTAACCAAATAGTTATCTTTGTGTTTTTGTCACTTTTGGAGAACTAGAGCATCTTGTCTGGTTAGGATCTAAATGTTAGACTTCTTCTTACTTAGGAAAAGGTTTTGAGAAGAACTTTGAAGTTCAAGCTCTTAAAAGATCCACGGAGAATTTCGGTAAGATTTGCAAACTTTGTTAGAGTTTGTAGTTGTTGTGATAATATGGCATATATTAGAAACTTTGGTATGAAAAATAAATTAAGTAGTAAGATTCTACAAAGAATAAGCTTCATTTTAGGCTTTGGAATCACTTAGTTTAATCATGTATATGTTTATTTGAAGTTGTGATACAAAACTAGAAAAAAGAAACCTCTGGGGTGCAATATAGCCTCGGATTTTATGAAATCCAAATCCCTTAGACTCAAAATTTTGGATCCTAAGTTATAATTAATATAAATACCATATTCTCTATCATGCATCTCAGATAAATAAATATTCAATTTTTAGTGAAATTTTAAATTTAGAACTATGAACTAGGAGATTTTGTTGTCCTATATCAGCCATGGGTTTTGCATGTTTTGGGTTAGTAAACCATAATGTTTTGTAAAACTATTCTTGGTATATGAACTAGACATCATAGGTTTTTTAATGACATATTGTTTGCCTTATTTGGACCTATGAGTGAATTGTTATGATTTTTCTAAATTTAACCACAAATATGGACATATGGTACATACATGGGACCAATGATGACAAAACCTAATTATACAATATGAAACACTCAAACACTAAAGAAATCAAATTTATAATTGTAAAGTAGACATCTCAAGTTTGACATGAGCTATCACACGTTTAGAACGGATGTGTATATAATTTTTAATAAATCAAACAAAATTAGATTGCATTCTAGTAAACTAAGATTTTACTATGAGACTCTAAGGAAATGTCCATATTAAAGTTTGAAACCCTTGAACTTTTGGAAAACTAATTATATACAAGTGTCAAAAACGGAATTATATATGAATTTAAATAAATCTGATAAGTTAAAATTCCACACCGACAAAACAATTGAACTCTAAAAATGTGTCATAATATGACTCATAACATAGAGGCATAATTCCACACCGACAGAAACCAGATACTTTAAGTTTTCTAATGAGTTATCAAGTGTCAAAAACGGAATTATATATGAATTTAAATAAATCTGATAAGTTAAAATTCCACACCGACAAAACAATTGAACTCTAAAAATGTGTCATAATATGACTCATAACATAGAGGCATAATTATTAATGAAATGAATTGGCCATTAAGTGTATGATCACTAAATGTGAAAAATCCTAACTTTATAAAGTTGAATCACAAGTTTTTAGATGAGCTAATATAAAGTGAACTAAGGATTGCTAGACATATACCAAGATATTACTTTAGATCAACTTAATGGCCATAGCTAATGGGAATGGATCTCACAAGCCCAACATTAAATGTAAGACAACCCACTTAGTGGTATACACTTAGGTGACTTCTTCTTATTAAGGTGATATAGATTGATTAATTGACTAAGAAATAAACTAATAAAGTAATAAATATGTAACAAAATTTAATTATGTTAAGAAAGTTAATAGTAATTACTTAAAGTAATAATTAAGTACTGTCTAATTAATTAATTCATTCATTCATTCATTAATTGATTAACTTAAATTAAGTTTATAATTACTAGAAATTTTTTTTAACACTTAATAATTAATATGAATTAATTATTAATATTAGTTATGATGCAAGTAAATTAACTCACCTTAATTTATAAATATATTTATATAACCATGATTTTCTTTAATGAAAAAATATTGTTAAATCAGGACAATTCTCTAAACTTATTTTAATAATTAAGATTTCGTTAATTTAAAATCAAGTAAGTTAGTTAACGATATGAGATGTCATATTGTTTCACTTATAGGTGTGTATGGCCCGCTGTTGTCTTCGTCTAGGAAATCCTATACCCAGAAAAGCTTCTCGGTGCGAAATGAACCTTTCAACCCTTTTTTTTTTTTTTTTTTTTTTTTGCTTAAAAACCTTCAACGTTGAATAAACAGAAAAATACTCGGACAGTGTCTTTCACCTAAACAACAGTAACTTAATTGATAAACGACGTGGCCTATTGTATATAAACGACAAAATACTCAAACATTGTCGTTTTAACTAGAGTAACAGCAGCTCTCAAAAGTACAAGGGCTTGTTTTTTTTTTTTTTTTTTTTTTTTTTTGGGCCAATGTTCATGCTATTCCAATAAAGAGAAAGAAAAGTATACATATATATTTTTGGCTAAATATTATAATAATACTTCTTGAATTTGGCAAGAAATGGTTCTTACTCTGATTGGAATGCATTTCAGTCAATGGAGCTTCTGTTTTAAAACAGAAGAGACATTGTTCTTCCTTATCTCTTCTCAATAACTTGTTCAACAAGTTAGAATGAGCTATGTCTTTTCTGGGAACTCAAAATGGGCATCTTTCGGTTTCTTTGTCAAATATCGACCTATGGAGAAAAGATTTTGAAGAACTACGACTAATCTACTGAAACAAATTCCTCAAAACAAGCTGTAACTTTATTAATATGGTTCAAACAATATTTACAGTACTATTTCTTTATAGAAGAAATTTATTTAGTTAAAACGAACACTCACAAACTCCTCGAGAAAAAGGCGAAAAAGAAAGTTCCTCGCACATCAGTATAATTCGGTAGTAGTAGAAATGAGAGATTCATTCAATAGGTTGTCCATGGAGAAGTTAACTGAAATTTTCTTCTTCAAGCAAATGTTGGAGCGTATTGAAAGCGCCCTCATCTTCAGCGCATTCTCTCGAAATTTTTGCGTCAAGGGTTGCAAACAAGTATGAATTCTTGTAATCACACTTTCAATTGCGCCAAAGTGATTCACCGTCGTAGGATGACCAAAGAGAGATCTTGTTATTATGTTGATAATTACCACTCAAGCAACCATCCCAGAATCCAACCCGTTGCTTCGGTATGCTCATCTTTGCCCTCGCAGATTCAGTTGCGGCCATGTAAGTTGGGAAGGCCGGAGGGCTTGGCATCGGGCCATAATCTCCAAATGAATTCCATTTTTCAAGCGAAAACGAGTTCCTCAAAAGAGGGAACTCTGTACTCATGCCTTCCAGTAACTCTCTGTGCCTTCCGCTTTTAAGCTTAACTTGCATTGTCCCATGCATGTCACTACTAGTCTTATTTGAATTCACAATTGGCTTTGTGATCTCCTTTCGTTCCAACGGTTCTAGCCTACAACTTTGAGTGCCCGATTCCTTTTTCGTTAACGAATCTTGCAGAAAACCAGTATTCCTTCTCTCCTGAAAAGATAACCTCGTAAGAAAATTTTAAAGTTCTAACAAAAATTTAAAAATGGGGTTAATAATAAACGTTTATATTTTCTATTACCCTATGTGAGAATGAGTATTTCTTCATGCGCTCTCTTTTCATTATGGTATCTTGCCGTTTCAACCAGATGGTTTCCATGTCTTCCTTCCAGAGTATATTGTGATTCCACCCACCTTGACTACTACCTTCGAGCTGCCAATGACGAAACGAAATTAATTATCAGGCCCGCTTTGTTCGCAGGTTCAAATTTAGGCAATTTAAACAACTTGCTTCAAATAAATAAAAAAACAACCAAATAAAGCTATTGAATCATTAGCTAAGAAAATGTACCAAGAGTGATGGACCCATTCTTCCTAAATTTTCTAAATGTAACATTTAACTGACGGTCATCGGTTTGAATTGTATATCTTGGTTACCTTTAGCTCCTTCTCTTCAAACTCCTTTTGTGGTTGAAAAGACATTTTATTTTCACGTTCATCCCCAGCAGGGATGATCTTTTCTTGTGTCTCTGTCATCCTTTTTCTATAGGATCAGAGATGCTTTAGAGTCGCGACAGTTTGGCGTCTCCCTGCTCGGCCATGAACTATTGCTTGAAGTCTCACCAGCCCCTTCAAGGCTGTCAATGCTTTCCTTGCCTGTTTCGCTTCAAAATTTTGGAATTAGACTAGAGTTGGATGCCTAATTATTTCCTCTGTATTTACTTATGTTGGAACTAGTTTTAACTGATAGAAATATTTACAAGTCTACTTCTAACTTATCATTTGAAACAAAGAAATAAAATCTTATTCAAAGGAAAGCAAATAAATAAATAAAGACAGAAAATAATAACAAAAGCATCAAGAGGGACTCACTAGATGTCCCCTGTAAGCACTCTGTATCCTGATGGCAGCTAAGTTGGGGTCAAACTTTCTAAAACGTTGGCAAGACTCCGCAGCGCCTGTCAGCCGCACAACCTCGGCTGCAGCCTGCGCAGCGGCAACTGCAGCCTCGGCTGCAGCGGTCGTCGCCATGGCAACGTTTAAAGCATGTTTCTTCTGCTCTTCTGCTACCTTACTCAGTATTCTCTCCGACGCCATAAGCGCCAGGTATTGCTTTCGTTCGAGCCTTCCCAAATCCCATCTCCACTCCTTTGCTCTCTAAAAACAAACAATAAAAGTAACTCTATTAAACAGAATTCTGAAATTGTAATGTTTCAACCTTTTGTACACTAGTCTTTTCTTTACATGTGAATAGCTTCTTCACCCAACCAAACCAGCTCTTCTTCTTCGCCATCAGAGAATGGTGATCATACTAATTCTAGAGATTGGCACATGCCCAAAAAAAAAAAAGAAAAAAAAAGCCCATGTCAGAATAGATCATAAACAGTTGAAAGTTGTTAAACTCATGAAATAAATGAAAAGTACAAACTTGAAAATGAAATTCAGACTGTACAGAAATCGAGAGAATCTCCATTTTTGACGGCATCAATAATTTAGAAGAAATTATGAAATCCAAACTAGCAAATATATAGAACTGAAAGCACTAAAAAAAAAAAAACATTTAATCATCATTTAATGTTTTTGATTGGTCAATTTACACAATTAAGCAGAAGCAAAAACACTGCAAAGAGAAAGTTGGTAAAAGCAGAACTCTTGTTTTTCTAATGGCAACAAACAGCAGGCACCATGATAAGGAATGAGTCATTACTGGGTTTTGTTTGTGATGACTTAAGGGTAAGACACTCACTCTCTCTCTCTCTCTCTCTCTCTCTCTCTACTCCAACTGTCTCACTTCCATAACTGCCACTGACCAGTTCAAATGTCTGTTTTTTAAAAGCAATTTTACAGATAGGCCCTCCCAAGTGGTGTATTTCATCATTTTGACAAGGATTGGCATGTGCAAGGATATCTTGGCCCCCCATCTGGCAATATTTCTAACTTATGTCAATATTTTCATAAGCTGCTATTTTGGGGGTCCATTTTGGTTCCCACCTTGAGCCAAGAACTTTACTTAATCCCTATCATTATAACTTCTAATTGGTTTTGTACTTGATTAAAGTTTGGTAGGTTTTGGTAATTATTGTAGTTTAATATGATTGGAGGTTTATTTGCTTTGAGAATAATTTTTTTCCCGACTTCTAATATTTGAGGTTTTGGTTTGAATCCCCCCACAACTTCAAGATGTATGCATTTTATTCAAATTCAACAAATATATATATTATTTTTTTTATTGAACAAATTCAAGATATATATAGATACATGTTTTGGAAGATCAAATTAAAAATCATATACCACGGTCAAGCAATATGTAAATATGACTAAATCTAAATGAAAGTTTGATGTTTGATAAAATATTAATTTAAGTGGTTGCCCGTTTAGTTTAGCAGTAATTTTCATGTACTTCAAAGTTGAGATCTAAGTAGACTATAATTTTAAAACTAAAAAACAACAACCCACTGATCTACTTTTAAGAAATCCTTAAAAGTAAACAGTTCCCTTTACTTTTATTTTCTGCCACGTAACAATCCCTTTTTTTTTTTTTAATTATTACGGAAATTGTAGCTTATAAGTTGTTTTTAGAAAAATTTGAAGTAAATGGCAGGTTTTGAAAAAAAGTAAATTATAGTATATAATATTTTATAGATATTTTTAAAGTTTTTAGTAGTTTTTTTAAAAGATGATAGATTATAACATATATTTACGGATAAATCCTTAAATTTTTTTAGTAAATCCTTGGGTTTTATTAAAAAAAAATAAAAGATTTACAGTTAATTTAATAACAGATTTGTACATTTTTAGGTTTGAAAGAGAGAGAGAGTAGGAGGAGGAGGATAAGGGATTAGAGGTTTTTTTGGTATTGTGTGATCATAAATCTGATTAAACGATTTATTACTATGTTTAAAATTTTATACTATAATGAGTAATTGACCTCAATGGTCTCTGAATACTTTAAGAGTAACACTTTAGTCCCTGTTAATTTTTTTTAGCCATGTTGACCCTAAACTTTCTAAAAAGTTGACGGTTTGGTCCTTTTCATCTAGTTCTATTAAAAAAACTTACGGAATGGTCACATGAAAAGCACGTTTTGTGCTTTTTGAAGGAAAATACCCCTAAAAAGATAAAAATACCCTTAATTGAATTTATATTAAAAAAAAAAAAGGAGAGAACTCTCTCTCTCCCCTCCCCTCCATCCCTCCCACCCCCCACCCCTCGAGATCGGATGCCGACGCCAAAGCCGAAGGCTGTCTCCCACCATCCCTCTTTCCCCTTCTCTCCCCCGCGTGATCCCCTTTGGCCCAGCACGATCTGGGTTTTGCCCCCACCCCCTCCGGCGCTATGATTTCAGCCCCCTCCCCTCTGCGGATGCTGCGATCTAGGTTTCGGACCCCCTGACATGACGGAGAAAAAGGTGGAGGGAGGGAGGGAGGGAGACGGCGCGATCTGAGTTTTGGCCTATCGTCTCCCTCCACCTTCTTCTCCGTTGCACCGGAGGAGGGTGGGGCAAAATTGCAGTGCCAAAGGGGGTGGGGGGCAAAACCCAGATAGAGCTAGGGCAAGGGGATTGCGTTAAGGGGAGAGGGGGAATGAGGGAGAGAGAGAGGGAGGGAGATGGCCTTCGCCTCTAGCTCTAGCTCTGGCATCGGCGTCGGCGTCCGATTTGGGGGGTGGGGGTGGGAGTGAGGGAGAGGAAGGGAGAGAGAGAGGTATCTCTTCTTTCTTTTTTTTAATACAAATAATGGTATTTTCATCTTTTTAAGAGTATTTTCTTTCTAAAAACACAAAACGTTCTTCTCACGTGACCATTCTGTAAGTTTTTTAACAAAACCAGATGAAAATGATCAAATTGTCACCTTTTTAGAGAGTTTAAAGTCAGCACGTCCAAAAAAAAAAAAAAACAGAGATCAAAGTGTCAACTCTTAAATAGTTCAGGGAATATTGAGGCTATTTACTCTACTATAATTTACTATTACTCTTTTTAAAAATCTTATTTGCCTCTTTCTCCAGTTGAAAAATATGAGGTTGTAGTGTAGATTTTTGGGTTCATGCTACTCTAGACGAAGATTCGAGAATGGACCAATCAGAGGAAGAAATTATTAGCTCGGAGTTATTTAGATCTTGTTTTATTACTTTAGATTCCTATTAATTTGAAACGAGAGAATTCGAATTATATAGTGAAGTTAGGTCTTATTAGAAATTATTTTATTTTATATATATTAATTAGTTCGTAATGTAGATACTTTGGCTTGCCTTTGGGAATTATTTAGTGAAATTTTTTTATGCTTCTTTTTTTTCACAAGATAAATTTTCAATCTGAAAGATTTCTTTGTTTGACATGCAATCTGATAGATTTTAGAGTGAATTTATAAGGAAAAAAGAACATACCAAATGTATCTCATCATCATATTTGTTTAATAATATATTCATCTAATAAATATTTGATAGATTGGTCCATCCTAAATTCTTAATCATCATTCTTTCTCCTAATAATTTTATGTTATGTGGATGATTTCTAAACTAATAAATTGCTAAATGCCAACTCCATGTATATCCGATATTATAACATTTATCAGTTATTTATTAGATAAATTTCATAATTATTACATAAATATTTTATTTAAGTGACATCTAGATTTTCTATGTATCAAGTAAATTCAATATTTAAAGTTAAATCTGTAATTTAACATGTTAATCCCGGGTAACATTTATCAGGTTAAAAAAAAACAAAACAAAACCAAAACCAAAAACCCCAGCCCCTTAAAAGTCAATAATTTCCAAAAACCCCCCTCCCCACAAAATTTGATTAGCGCACCTCAGTACAATTAAATAATTGATGTACGAAATTCAAAAAAATTTATCGTATGAAATTCAAAAAACTAATGTATGATTTGTTAGTATTTTATCTTTTTTTTTTTAAAACCCTAAAATAATTTAAAAAATTATAACAGAAAACTATCTATAAAGAGTAAATCATTTTTTTTTTTTACTAGATAAATCCTTCATTTACTGCTTTATAAATACATAAAGTTTTTTTTTTTTCCACCTAAAATCGATCTGTTGTTTACTTCTTTAAATTTCACGAAAAAAATTTTGTTAGTCAGCTCTCTCTTTTTAATTTAAGCCTTGTGCTTTTCACAGTGCTCTAACCTCTAGTTCAATCACAAGTGTCATACTAAAGAAGTATTATCGAGACTCAAATTGCTTTTTTTTTCCCCTCACACTTGCACATTAAAAAAAAAAAATCCATTAAGATGATGAACACGTAAATCCATTCTATCCAAGCTATCTACAATCCGAAGTGTTTGTGTTGGTTTTTTTTTTTTTTTTTTTTTTTTTTTTTTTTTTGGGGGGGGGGGGGGGTGGGTTGGGGGCTAAAGAAACACTTGTTATATACGATATATATATATATATATATATATAATAATTAATTTAATTTGCATTTAAAATAACTAATGCGAATCCAACTTGGTCTACGATACATATACCTTGACGCCTATATAAATATACAGCATACTCATCAATCATAGAATTGACATTCATTCGTTGAGATTAATTTCAGAGATAATTATCAGGTATTTTGTTCTTTTTTCTTTTTTACTACTCAATTTCTTAGATATTTACGTGTTCTAATTGTTATTATACCTTGGAGCTTTATAATACATGTTTTTGAACATTGTTTATGATCACATTTAATTTTTTTTTTTAAATTACACACAAGCTCTAATACAGATTCAACAGTAAGGCTTTACGTTTTCATACCCTACCGTAGAATTATCAATCTTTTTTTTTTTCTTTTTTTTCTTTTCCCTTAAATCAATCTCACTCTGCCTTCTTGTTTTTTCTCAATATATATATATATATATATATATAGATATAAAACGCAATATGGATGATAAAGTGGTGGGTGAAAACTTGCATTCAGATCGTGTAAATGAGATAGAAACTCCTCTCCTTGTGTTCATAACATACACAGCATTAAGTTGGATCTGCAGTTATCAGATATTATGTGTCGTTTTGGAAGCTTTGAGTCGTAGATTCGTACAAACACCCGGACAGGCAGTTATTGCAGTTATGCTAAGCTTGGCTACGGTGTCGTTTCTCTTTGCCGGTGTTTTTGGGTTCATGCTAGTCCAGAGGAAGATCCGAGAATGGACCAATCAGAGGAAGAAATTATTAGCTCGGAGTTATTTTGATCTTGTTTGACTACTTTAGATTCCTATTAATTTGAGATGAGAAAATTCGAACTCTATAATGAAATCAGGTCTTATTAGAAATAATTTTTTTATATTCATTAATTAGTTCATAATGTAGATACTTTGGTTTGTCTTTGGGAATTATTTAGTAAAATTGTTTTTATGCTTCTTTTTTTTTTTCACAAGGTAATTTTTCAATCTGAAAGATTTTTTTTTTTTTTTTTTTTTTTTTTTTGACATGCAATCTAATAGATTTTAGAGTGAATTTATAAGGAAAAATCAACATAACAAATGTATCTCATCATCATATTAGTTTATATAATACATTCATCTAATAAATATTTGATAGATTTGTCAATCCTAAATTCTTAATCATCATTCTTTCTCCTAATAATTTTATGTTATTTGGATGATTTCTAAACTAATATATTGCTAAATGCCAACTCCAAGTATATCCGATATTATAACATTTATCAGTTATTTATTAGATAAATTTCATAACTATTACATAAATCTTTTATTTAAGTGACATCTAGATTTTCTATGTATCAAGTAAATTCAATATTTAAAGATAAATCTGTTATTTAACATGTAAATCCCTGGCAATATTTATCAGGTGGAAAAAAAAAAAAAAAAAAAAAAAAGGCCAGAACCAAAAACCCTAGCCCCTTAAAAGCAATGATTCCCAAAAACGCCCCTCCCCACAAAATTAGATTAGCGCACCTCAGTACAATTAAATAATTGATGTACGAAATTCAAAAAAAAATGATCGTATGAAATTTTTAAAAAATATATGTCGTATGAAATTCAAAAAACTAATGTATGATTTGTTAGTATTTTACCTTTTAAAAAACCCAAAAAAAATTTAAAAAATTATAACAGAAAACTATGGATGTCAAGCCTTATTATAGTTTCTTTTTTATTTATTTAATGTGAAGCCTTATAGTTTACTAACCCAAAAAAAAACACAGCTGAACCAATCTCATTGGATTTATAAAATTCAAATTTTAATTTGACAGTTGTTTCGGAAATCCATGCAATATTTATATATATATATATACATATATATGTATATAATTGCCAGTTTTATATATATAATATATGTTTGTATGAAATTTATATATAGCTAACTGGATATACGTAATCTGAGCAAGCTATTCTCATTCAATTGCTTAAGAGTACTTTAGGTTTGTGCTTCCATGATTCAATTAAGATTAGAACTAGTTATTTTATTTTTCCAGTTAAAAGATTTTTTTTTTTTTTCTAATTACGATATGAAAGCAAATTCATATTTTCAGTTTCCAATTCATGTTTAGTTTATTTTTGTTTTTCTGCTTTATTTGTTTTGCCATTATATCAAACCTTTTTTTCTCATAAAACCTGAAATATGAAAATAAAAACACTCAACACATAGGCAGATTAAGCTTTTTCTTTTTTCCGCAACATGTAACGTTACTTAATTTTATGTGTAATTTATATTAATCTTGATGTTACATATGTGTTGGACCGTATTTTCACGTTCTGAGAGACTTTTTTTCGTATTTAATTTATGAAATTATTTTTTTGCAGATAAAAGATGAGCGATTTAGAAAAGATTATTGCCTCGGGAATTTACGGAATTTCACTTTTGGTGCTGGCTTTTATAAGTGGGAGCATGTCGTATGATGCTGCGATGCTAGCACTGTCGATGAGTGAACGTCAAGAAATGCTTTAGTACGTTGCTTATGTGATTTTAGCCTCTTTCCTGTTTTTTGGGGTCGAATTTTTCGTCGAAGAAAGTGTGAGAGAAATTGGAGAATGTTGGGATGTTATTATGGGAGATAAACATCAAATCCTCAAAAGCTTAAATCAGATGAAGTTGAAGATGAAGATAAAGATTATTACTCCTCGGTTTGATTGAGATGTGTTTTTATTCTCGTTTACTTCCTTTTCTTTTCTTTTTTTTTTTTTTTGTTTTTTTTTGTTTTCCTTAGTTTTGATTTTCTATTTTGTTGCTTGGACGATCATAGTGATTTATTATGTGTTTGCATAAATACTTTTAATAGGTATTATTAATTAGACTCCAATATTATACCCGTTTGACATGCCAACTATTGGAGTGAAATTATCGAAATGTTTCACTATTTCACGACAATACAATTCAAATCCAATTACAAATTTTCTTTTTATAAATCCGTATCACTTATTTTTCTACCTTTACACTACTCGAATATTACCCTTAACAAAAATTATCTGAACACATAGTTAATTTGTGTACATTATTCAAATTCTCCATTTAAATGCAAATATTCAATTTGAACGAACATTCAAATGTAATTTATGATAAAAATGGACACTTATTATTGAGGAATGACCAAAAATACGGAGAATTCCACTTTCTTATCTGACAACGTATATAAAGTAGGTATGACGATGTGGTCCAATAAATCTTGGCATAATATCCAACCTCATGTAATATGTACCGTTTCATTAAAATATACGGTTTGATTAACGGTCTTATTTGACTTTACAGTAGGTCCCACAGTAGAATCTGTCTTCAAAATATAACTGATCTATGATGTTCAAATTTACTTTTGAAAAAATATATTTTTCCACTCTTCTTTCCCTCAAAAGAAAAGCCTGTTCTGTTTGTATCAAAATTGCATTTGTTTCACATATAAAGTTCATATTCAAGTGGAAACTTCGGTGAGAGATTCTGTGTCTACCTCTTGGAGCTTTTTCATTCGAGCTTCGAGCTTAGTTTGATTGCCAATGGCATCAGAAATGGCCTTGGGGAGCCAGAAACCGGGCCTCTCGAGGGAACGAGCTCGGTCAATAACCAAAGGTTCTCGCTGAGTTATTTCAATGCCGTCGAATGTCCACAATCTCAAGGTCGCTTCTCCTTTGAGCCCTAAAGAAAACCAGCCTAAACCGGCTGCTGCAATGTCGATGCTGTTTATTTCCCAACTTGTTCCAGACACTTTGACTTCTCTGTCTTCCCATTGGCCTATTTCAGAAGCCCGCTCAACGCCAATAGGAGGCTGCAATCATAACAAGTAAACAGATGAAGAACATTAAGAGAAATGCCGGATTTAAACCACTATATGCAACACTGAACAGAAGATTGTTCTATCAATATCTACTAGTTTTCCTAAGAGTCTCATAGCAAAAGAATGTTCTATATGCCAGCGAAGAGAGATCAAAGAACAAGTGCATTTTTGTTCTAAGCTTTCTGAAAATGAAAAACCTCAATAATGGCTAATAAACGAGAATTGACATGCAACTTAAAGTTGCAGCAACGGGGGAATCAAAGAATACCTGCAACCTAATCCCAACGTGTTTCGTCCAAGTTTCTTCGGCATTTTCAATCTTCCCCATGTGTAGAGAAAGATTTGGCGAGACCCAAACAGTAACATAAATTGTTTCAACAGAGGCTTCAAGGAGGTCCAGTCTCATTAAACCACCAACATGAATGACCTGCCCTGGCTGCAGATATCATACAAGCTGAAATTATTCTATTTACAGATGTAGAGTACCCTTTACTACTAGTTTTAGCAACAATAACGGTTAACGAATACATTTGATTTTTTGAATGGAATTTGATTTAGAAAACAAATAACCTCTTTGTTATGGATTAAAACATAACCATCCAGCTTGGCATATCGTATTGATTAATGAGTAAGACCAAATTTTAAGTGAAAACCTCTTACGTCTTTTTCGATACATCTTCGATCTGCATTCTTCCTGTTTCAGCTAGATTGAAAATGACTATTATTCACATAAGTTCAGATCAAGGTCTAATACTACCACATTTAGAAACTGTCAGCCAGTTGAGCTCATAAATAAACAACTTACAAAACGAGCACAATTACTTATCAGCACAATGTAAGATCGCGACCTAATATGCAAAAACGGGTTCAAAATACAAGTAAACATCTGAAATTTGAATCAGAGACAAATAAAGTCTGTTTACTTGTTATGCATCTAGGATACAAAAACTTTGGGCTGCTTTTACAACTAATCCATACCCTTCTTTGTACTTAATAAATACCGTCATGGAAATATCGCACACCAATCAAATACTTTGATAGATTAAATATTACAATTTTTAACCAATAGTCCTCACTAAGATGGACCATGCTATTTTCAAAAATTCGGTACAGATATAAACAATAGGATGGCATTGAAATACTTACTTTCATTCTGTAAGTCCGAGGTCGTAGCTCCTTCCGTATTTCGACCATTTTTTGTTCCTCCCTGTTCAACCTCATAGACACTAAATATGGATGTAGAAGTCCCGGAGTATCAAACAACTTTGCCTTGGCAGACAAAATCCCTCCTACTCTCAAGATTCCTAGAGTTGTCCCTGGAACAGGAGCTTCTGTGAGCTTCGTAACTTTTGCTCTTTCTTTCTTCGCAAGTGCATTTATAAGTGTAGATTTGCCTGCATTTTGAGCCCCAATGACCCACACATTTCCTCGAGGCCCAGCCAACTCGTTGATGAAGGAAAGCAAATTCTTCACACCTAAATCCTTTCGAGAACTGACTAAATAAACCCCACTTAGTTTAGGCGCCCCGGCAGCCCGAGCACGGTGTCTTACCCATCTATCTAACCTAGTAGGAGAAATCTGTGATGGCAATAAATCAACCTTTGTTGCAACAAGAACAAGCTTCGGAAGCCTCTTGCTAAGCTTCAGATCATCTTTGTTCCCTTCCAATGCCTTGAACAACGACTTAGCTGCTCGCTTTGGGAACGAACCATCAAAATCGACACAATCAACCACCATAACTACAACCGTAGAACTAGAATTCCCAGATGGTTTCACCAGCCGGGTAGAAATCAGCCTATCGAAATCGAAATCGGGAATCAAGTTCTCGGCTGCTTGGTTCTTCACCTGCCCATAATTCCTCAAGGAATGGCACCTAGCACACACCGTGACCTCTTCTCTCTCCTTCTGAGCCTCCCTAGCCATCCTCTTCTTTTCCGCTTTCGACACCTTCTTCTTCTTCGCCCTCTCTAGCACCTCCTCGGTTATATTACCATAGCCGACCCCCGCCGGAGAAAACCCGTCCAAGTCCAAATCATTCTCCTCCTCTTCCATCAACTTAGCTTCCCATTCATCAGAATCCCAATCAAACTCATCCCCACTTCCCAATTCACCCTCTTCCGCATCACTTTCTTCAAACTTATCCTCGATTCCATCTGAATAAACCTCCTCCTCCTCCTCCTCCTCCTCCTCCTCCTCATCCTCTTCATCAAACACTTCAATCTCATCCACAAAATCCTCCACACCATCTTTGAATTCCGATATCATCACCGCCCTTTTTTTAAAATACCCGGGAAGATTCAGGTCCTTATCTTGCATAAAAACCCCACAACCAGGACAAATGGGTGCATAATTCTCATCCTCATCTCTTCCCTCACTCAAAACTCGGTTCTTCTTCCTTGTTACTCTCTTGTCATTGTTTTTCTCGTGTGTTTGGATTTGAGGCTGGTTCTTTACAGAACAACTAACAACTAAAACCTTTTTGTTGTTGTCAACACTAAATCCTGACATATATAGGAAAAGAAAACGAGGATTTAAGTGGGGTTTTGGTCCTAAGCTAGAAAAAGTAAAGGAAAATGGAGGTGGGTTAGCGGAGTTACCTGAAAAAAAAGAAGAAATTGCTGGTGGGTTTTGTTGTCGGAAGCCATTGGAGGGCAGCTTCAGGCTTAGTTTGGTGGTGGCTGTTGCAGATAACAGCGTTGCCATCACTTTGTCACTGAGATAGACGACAGAGATTCCGATTTGCTCTTATAAAACGCAATTACGGACTTTGATGTTTATATATATATACAAATATATATACATATATAAGGTACTTTGGACATTTAGCAGCAAGTGTGAGAATAAGAAAACCTGAAACCAGAGGCAAGGCGAGGCGAGCTGGAGGCGGAGGAGGTCGTTGGCTCTTCGCTTTTGTATATGCTATTATCCAAAAATTTTATTGTCGTATAAAGGCAAATATATATATACACACATATATAATCGTAATGGCTGTTTGATAGTCGTTTCTGATTTGGAATGCTCACTATTTGGGCAGCTCTTTCCATAAGTCATTTTTAAGTTATTCAGAAATAAGAAGGTGCTTTTTTTTTTTTTTTTTTTTTTTTTGAAAGGAAAATTTCATAACTCTCACTAAAGAGATTAAAAAAAAAACACCGAATATAACAAACTTCGTATTACATAAAACAAAACCCTTAAATAAGAACGGATTAACCAGTGAAATCTAATGACACTCAAAGGAAAATACGTATGCTTGAAACCTGATAACGAGTATATAACTCAGCATACTGAATCGAGCACATGTAAGACTCTTTTTGACAAAACCCTGACAATTGATGGAATTTCTCGATCAATTGATGGCCAATACTCAGTAACACAAGGGTCACTACTAACTTCGAATAAAAGTAACTTTAGTAGGACCAAAACACTGTCAAGATTTAGATCTACCGGATAAATAACCAACGTGGAAGGTGGAATAACCACATCTGTTATTAGAAATAACAAATAAAAAATAAAACACCCAAAGAAAATACTATGAATACATCAACATTATTACACACAAACTCACAAATTGTAAAACAAAAAAAATCAATCACATAAAAAGAGTCATTACTGATAAAACGAACCACATCGCTGGAAGAAACTGGGTTGCCGAAGTTGAGCTACTGCAAAACCTCTTCAGTACATGATGACCACGCACGACCACCAACTATCTCATTCCTATCTTGCTACTTCCCACAATGTCTGTCCTCCTGCCACGGACGTGCATCTGCTAAGACCCTCATCATATGATTCCCACCTTTATCTCTAGGGTCGGGAAACCAAAGACAGGCCAAAGGCCACTATCGGGATCCGGGTCCAAGAAAAAGAAATGATTGAGAAACCCTAATCTGCAAGCGTTAGAGAGAGATAGAGGAAAGTTGGTTATAGTTTTCTTTTGCATTGGTTAAGTAGGTGCTTTTTGAGCATACATTTCAATTGGAGTTTTTTAAAATATATATATTTGAATATATTATACTTTTTTCTCATGAATTTTAGGTCTTGTCATAAAATGCTTCATAAACTTCAATTTGTAACGTTATTTTCCCTTAAATTTTAGAAAAGTTTACGAATTTCCTCTGCTCAATTAAATTTTTGACTAAAAAATGCACATGAAAGCATGATTTGCAAATATTGAATGAAAAATGCTTATAATTGAGTTAAAAGAGTAAATATTGAGGGTTGATTTTCATTTTCTTCCCATAGTTAAGAGTAAATTCTCATAGATAATTTTGTGATTTCACACTTAATAAGGGTAATGGGTGCCTGGAATACTACTAATGTATGTCATTTCAGAGCTTTATACTTAATACCCCCAACTTATACTTCCAACAAGTATTATGTGTATTTTTTTTTATCAAAAATTTTATTGAGAGGAAAATTTGTAAATTTTTTCAAAGTTCAAGAGGAAAAATATTACAAATTAAAGTTTATGAAGTATTTTGTGATAATAACTAAAGTTCAAGGGAAAGTGTAATTTGTCCTCTCTTTTTTTTTTTTTTTTTTTTTTTTGTCTTTTTTCAAAATAAACTAATTTCATTATTCGTACTTTCGATATATCTTTTACTTTTAATTTCAAAATCACGTCAAAATGTTTTTTTTTTTTAATCGCAAAGTATGATAAGTGGGACAAAACAAAATCCATGTTGCTATTTTTTTTTTTCTAAATATGGTTTAAATTTTTACGTTGTTTAACTATCACAGTTCATTTTCAACTAAACACGTAACTTCAAACATTCACTCATTTATAATCAAAATATTTTCAAAACTCCAATTGAAGTATATGTTCCAAACACCTCCTAAGTCTCTGGTCATTAGACCCATGCACTCGTTTTAATGTTTGAGTTTGGGGTGTTTAGTGATCATTTGCCCTTAAATATTCATTCAAACTGAATATTTGTATTCAAATTTATAATTCAAATAATGTATTCAAATGTAATATATGTCTGATAGTTTTTATTAAAGTAATATTTAAAGAGTGTAAAGATAGAAAATGAGTGTACTATGAATTGCTAAAAGAAGAAAATACGAGTTTAGATTTGTGTTGAATTTTTATAAAATAGTGTGAATGCACTTGAATGTTTCGCTAACCAGAATTGGTCATAAGAAAAAAAAAAAAAAAAAAAAAAAAAAAAAAAAAAAAAAAAAACTTTGCAAACTAGTGCTTGAACGGCCATATTTTTAGACTAAAGAACATACCACCACCAATTCTATCTAAAAACAAAATAATATCACTAATAAGAAAAACCAACGACAACTAACAAATATCCCTAACAAATTTTTATTAACTGTGCAAATGGAGTCACTTTGATAACATGAACTTGTAGTCCTCTCCCCACCACAAACAAAACTTGTTTACGAATTGCCAGACACTCAACTGTAACAATATTATAAGCTTACGAGAAGTTCAATGGATATGCAGTTATGTGTATAGTACTATAGTCTAATAGTTTTTTCACATATTAATATTCACATATCACTTTATTATAACGTATAGAGTTTAAATTTCAAAAAGAGTTTAATATATATGAATTATTGTCACTATTTCCTCAAATAAAAAAAATTATAATCCCTAATATAGATGGAAAATTGTAGTTATATGAATTAGGTGTTTTTGTGCCATTTTGCTTACTGTAGTGATACGAGGGAATTAGTACCGCGAATAATAAGTAGTGACGACTTTGATACTGAATTAATGACGTCATGACATTGTTGTATTCTGTTTGCAACGACACAGTTTTAAATGCTACAGCCATGTTTGCATACAATTATTTGCTACGATAAAAATTGTTATCGTTAATAATGTTGTCCTCATAAGAGTAGTTTCTAATAGTGTTGGATTCCACCAGCCAGTTGTCACCTGTTCTCCAGAATCTTCTCAACCTGAAGGCAACCATGACAAAAATCATTCTATATTCACCAAAATAACAATTTAAAAAATTGAAATTAACAAAATAATCTTCTTTTATTTTAATATAAGAATAACCACGATCGTTCCTGATTGTTCAAAGTCATTTTGTTAATAAAAATATTTGAATAATTTTTAAGAAAGTATCTGAGTCTTTTTGTTAATTGACTCATGAATCCAAACATTCCTATACCAAAGCGACACACAAAAGTAGTTAAAAATTTCCTTGTCCAGTTTGCGTCGAAGAGAAGTTCAATTGAGATGTGAAAGGGAAATTAGTTCAATTGAGATGTGATGTATAACTTTTTAGTTCTTTCACAAATTATTTTATTATCGGGTCTAGAATTTGAATATCAGAAAGAGTTCAATATAGATGGATTATTTTTACTCTTTTTTCAAATTAAAAAAAAATTATAATCACTAAAATAGAAGGAAAACTATAGTGATATAAATTAGGTGTTTTTGTGTCATTTCGATTAATGTAAATGCAAATTTATGGTTTTCTTTTCTCTTCCTTTTTTACAAGTTTATTCATCAATATTTAGAGAAATTTACGTTATTATCCCTAACTATTCTCTTTTTCTCTTTTTTTTTTTTTTGTTTTTGTTTTTGTTTTTTTTTTTGTTTTTTTTAGGGTGAACTCTTCTCGTTTTGCAATGCTCCCACTAAACGTAACACTCTAGCACATCCCACGCCGCACGTGTACTACAATCAAACTCCATACACTAGCCTTGTGTACTCTTACGTGGCAACTCCCTTTCATGCAAAATCCCCTCGCTTAACACGTGTCACCTCCTTCTCTGAACCCCACCGTAATCACCCTCCACATCTCCACACCCCATAGAAACCCCACATTTATTATTTTTACTCCTCTTTTTTAAACCAAATAGAAAAACGAAAAACCCATATTTACCGCCTTCTACTTCTTCCAAAAAAAAAAAAAAAAAATCCAAGCTCATTAAAACAATGGCTATGACGTCTTCTTCTTCTTCTTCTTGTTCTTCGCCGCCATGGGAGGTCCTTGTTTTGGTCTCGCAATACCTTGACCTGAAAACCCTAGCCATGGCCTCCTGCGTCTGCAAATCCTGGTCGGTTTCCATGTCCTCCGACCACCTCTGGAGGCCCATTTTCACCTCCCACTTCCCTTCTCTCTCCTCCATCCTCTCTCTCTCCTCCTCCGTCTCCTTCCACCGCCTCTTCGCCGTCGCGCACACCGCCGCCGTCCGTCGCCGCCACACCCCGTCGGAGCCCGATCTCTCCCTCTCCGACCTCATCTTCACTCTCACCATAACCACCGGCTCCGACACCATCGTCTCTCTAGCTAAGCCCGCCGACGAGCTCTCCCCGGACCCCAACGGCGTCTTCAAGTTCGACGTTTCGGTCGACGGCGAGCTCGGTCTCTCCGCCGCGGCGGCGGCGGAGGAGGTGAAGGTGAAGGTGGCGTGGAACGTGGTGTTGAAGGGGTGGAGGGCGGTGTTCGCGATGATGGATTGCGACGGGAAGATGAGGTTCGCCCCCGGCGACGAGGGGTGGTTCTCGGCGGAGCTGCCGCCGCCGGGGTGCTGCGTTGGGGCGGCGGGGAGTGGGATTGTGGCGGACTTGAAGATGGGGTTTGGAGGGAGGTGGGAGAGCGGGGTCGCCGGCGGCGGTGGTGGTGGCGGTAAGGTTAGGGTGGAGAAAGTGAGTGTGGGGATATTGAGTGTGGTGAATTGGAGGTATGTTACTGTTGAGGATGGTCTAAGGTATTTGCAGCATTTTCTTCTTCTAATCTGATTATCTGTCTCTCTCTCTCTCTCTCTCTATTTTTTTTTTTTTTTTTTTTTTGATATCATTACTGTATATATGTGTGATGTAGTGTGTGGTGTATGTATATATATATCGGACGTGCATAATCATCAGAAAGTGTATGTAGAGGTTTTTTGTTCAGGTGATGATGATAATCGTTAATGAGGTGGATTGAGTTTCTCTCCTACTTTGATGTTTGTTAAGTCGAATGATATTAGAGCATCTTCTTTTTGGTAAATAAGCAAAATTTGTGATTGGTAAATAATGCTATTTTATTTAATCATCATTGTTTTTTCTAAATTTTAAATAAATAAAAGTAAATAAAATTTATGGATAAAAATGTGATAAAGCAATAGAGCTCCATCTAGGATGATTGGAATTTCTAATCTCATAGATTGAAATTTCTAATGGATGAGATGTTGAAGGTATACAATAATAAAAATAAGTCTTGATTTATAGAATTATAGAAAACAAATAAAAAATTAAATTCCCTTTAACTTAAAAATATTAAAAACAAAATATTAAAAACTGTAGGAGGCCGTCGGTGCGTGGTTGAACTTGGCCGTGAGGGGGGTGGAAGCTCGCCGGCGATAGCGGAAGGTTGTTAGGGGGCAGTGGGTGCCTGAAGGTCGCATGGGGGGCGGTTTCTCCGTGTGGCAATCTCGCAAGGGGGGGATTGGTTAGGGGGAGGGACGAGGGATTTTGGTTGTGGGGGGGTGGGTTTTGCTGTCTGACAATTTCATAGGTAGGGGGATCGGTGGGGGAGGAGGGGGGCCAGTCGTGTCTGACGATTTCGCAAGTGGGGGCCCAAGGCAGGGGCGATTTTGTCGTCCAATAATTTCGCAAGGAGGGGGGATTCCGTCATCTGGTGAGGGCCCAAAGGTTGCCGAGAAAGGTCGATTTCCCCGGGGGGGTGGGGGGAGGGGGGTGGGTTGTTTGGCGATTTCGCACGATTGGGGGGGGGGGGGGGGGGGGGGGGGGGTGGGTTGTTTGGCGATTTCGCACGATGGGGGCCTTGGTACCGAAGGTCGCCGTTGGGGGGCGATTCGTCATTGGACAGTTGAAGGTCGCCGTCATGGGGGTTCCGATGGAAGTGTAGGGATTTTTTTGTTGCTTTGATTTTTTTTTTTTTTTCCTATAATACTATGAGCTAATTTTTATTATAATTATTATATATAAATAACATCTCGACTATTGAAAGATATTAAATGGTCTATAAAATGAGTTAAATTGATAGAGTATATAAAAGATGTTTTATCACAATCTTTCTCAAAATTTATTAGATGAAAAAGTTAATAAGTTAATTTGTGAATCGAGACTGGATATATAAAAAGGGTTTTATCACAATCTTTTTCAAATTTTATTAGATGAAGAACTTAATAAGTCAATTTGTGAATTGAGACTGACCGACCCTGTAGATACACTTTTTTTTATTCAAATATCATTTTACAATGAGAATTATTTGTAAATGAAGAGATGTCAAAAGACACCTCTCAAGTGATTGTAAATATGACCTAGTGATGATTAGACATCTGATTATATTATAAAATATAGGATTCAAATTCTCACATTTTTTAGTAAAAAAGAAAAAAAAAAAAAAAAAGAGACCAATTAATAAAAATTTTAATGTCAAATTTAATATTGATTATGTTTAATAGTAAATTTATCAGTATATTTTAGGATATGAAAATTTTAACATCAAATATAATATTTCATTGAAAAATACTTTTTATTTAAATATTAAAATTCATCATTAATATAATAATTTTAACATTTCATTGGAGATGTTATGTTATTACATTATAATAGTATCTATGTATATATGAGCTTTAGGTTCTCACAATGGGTGATATAAGGTATGAGCATACGAGTTCATAGGTTTAAAAGCTTAAAGCGTTTTTATCCTTTTTATACTGTATTATATATATATATATATCTAAGCCTAAAAGTAGGACCATTACTGTGCATTTCTAAGAAAAAATAAAATAAAATTACCGCTGTGCAAATGTTTATCAGTTTAAAGTATGTTTACGTGTTCAAATTGAGTAGTAATTGAGCTTAATTATGCATATCTTCTTGTAGTATAAACGTGAGGGTATGTTAGCAATTTAAGAACTTGCACACTTTAAAGAGCCGTAACGTTGCCGTATACTAAAAAGGGATAAACATGATTTTGGCAGAAAATGAAATACAACGGGTTTCACCTTTTCCATTGCCCTTTTTTTTGGGTATTAAAAAAAAAAAAGAAAAGAAAAGAAAAGATCAGCATCCACATAAGCATATCGTCTTCTCCTTATTAAAAAGGTACGATGACATGAAAGTTTACTAATCATAGCTAGTTTATTTCAAACCAAAAAATCCATCTCACTCCCATCAAATGTGTTAGCAGTTAGGATGAGATAAAAACTAAATTAATACTTAGGGTTAGTTTGAAGTTAGAGTTTAAACTCAAGAATTTTAACTTAATTTTTATCTTTTTTCCCAAAATTTTTTTGTCTTTTCTGAAAAAATCAACCAAAATCACTATTTAAACTTACAAATCTTAACTCAAACTTACACACCAAACACCCCTTTATATAAAATGAGTATCGAGCTAATAGATATAAATTTTCACATTTTAGACAGACAACATATATTTGAATTTAAGAAAGCATCATCTATTTAAATTTTAGTTTTTAGATTTAATTATGATATTATTTTAAGTGATCACGTACAATTTTTTAATTTGAAATATGGGAATTTGAACTATGCAATCTTACGATATAAATTATCGGTATATATACTTATAACCACGCATGTTCTTTTTCATTGTCATTATTTGTGCATTTTTTGCTTGCACAATTAACATAAATCACTAGTTATACTATTGTTGTATATTTAAATTTGGTAAAGACTAAAGCACCATAGAATTCAAAGTTTGCAGCTTTCATCCTAGAAGCCGAGATACGAAGTTAGGATGCTTTTTAGAAAGTCATGATAAACAAGTTTGCTTCAAAAGAGTTATCTCTGTTTCCGACTGTGACTATTAGGAAATGTATAGCATGCCTCGCCATGAGTTGGAACAGTTAAATGGTAAATAAAAGAAAAGGGATCTCTTCACGCCCCCCGGTCCAGGTATCCAACACGTAAATGATAAGCAATAGCTGTGATCACCATGGGATTATAAAAAACCATATCTCAGAGCGTTCAACATTTAACAAATCAGGTCTTCATATAGTTTATCAACAAATGGTCGTCAAACCGACAGACCGACATGATGCATGACTCGAATATCTGACTTGGTGGAAACGAAGGCTCTAAATAAGATCTCCTTTACCACCATAGATGAAACACGAATTGAACCTTCAAGCATTGAACCTTCAAGCATGAAAAGTACTTGATTTTGTTGAAATATAAAATTATTATTGACCCATCTTCTAACAGCTTAAGCTTTTGAGAGAATTGGTAAACTAACAAATTCGTATCGGTATGGCCACCTTTTATATTATTATTATTATTATGGGATGAGCAGCCAAGATCATAGCCAAGTGATACTTTAACCCAAAAAAGAAAACGCTACTAAAAAGTAAAACCTATTGGGTGGAAAGCGATTCATGATCTTATATTCTAAATAGAAGTGTGCATCATTTGATCAAACTAGTCAGATCAAATATATTTCAGAAGATTATGCATATTTTGTATGTTGACAAAAATTTAATTTTAAATCAGTATATTTTAAAAATTATTTTCTTAGGAGTCTAAAGTGGATTTGCCATTCCTTGCAAATGTTTTGTTTTGTTTTTTTTTGGGTAGAAAAAAAATTGTTAATATATATTTTTTAATTGATATGCACCCATGTGCCCTAAACCTCACAAATACTAATTACAAACGCCTGCTCAAATTTAAACGTGGGACTAAAGCATACTAAGCCCTTAACACACCCCACTCTCACTATTAGGCTAGCCCTAGTGGCTTAATTGTAAATGTTATAACATCACATATGTGTTTCTGCTTCTGATTTACATGTACTAATGGTACAGTTGAAATTATTTGTCTCGTCCTAAAGAAGGAAAATTAACATCACCCATTTCCTTTCTTTATTGCGTCTCTCTCTTTCTTTTTTGCATATTGTATATTAAAGAATTTTTCAAGCAATAACATGCATTTTTAGTAAAGTTGAAGTAAATGTCTCCAAAATCCAAATACATACACACACAAATAGGTTAAAACGAGTTTAATACCCGTGCATTGCACGGGAAGGGAAAAAAAAATAAACTGAGTATTATATAGTAAAAACAGTTGGTTAAGATAAATATTATAATTATAATAAGTATAATTCTTCCCAAAATCTCTCCCAATAGTGAAGTTACAAAATCAAAATGACAATGCACGGCAAAACATCTAAACAGATAAAAAAATCATTTATATTCTGTTCGGGAAAAAAAAAAACAGAAATAGAGAAAAAAAAAAAAAAAAGAGAGACTAAATCAAACAGGAAGATGAAAAATCAAACATAACTTTCAACAATGAAGGGAGGCAGCGGCAGAGAGGAGAAAGAGGGAGCATAGGTAAAGTTAGAGGGACAAAAAAGTAAAGGCACTATAGACAATATAACTGGTAGGCATACTCAGAGGAGCAAAAACATCCACACATTAAAATGAGGGCAAAACCGCTACTAAGAATATAAAAATCAATGAAGATGGAATATAAAATCAATGAAGAAAACAATTAACAGAATAAAAACACAATATTAAATATAGTACCTGAATAAAAACGGCAGCTTTCCATAGAAATAAATATTCCAAAATGATCAGTCTTTCGAAGATGACAAACAACAGGATAAAATATTTCAACTAAGAGTTAAAGAAGGTTTGAAACATAGCAATTAAAAGGATATCACGGAAATACTAATGGTAAGCTATAAGAAAAATGTAATAAATGAGAGAAGATGTAATAAATAAGGGAAAAAACAGCTGAAAAGTCTCCAGAAGACTCTCTTTAAAGAGTCGGTGAAAAAAAGCAGTAACAAAATCTTTACATGTATATGGATAAAAATACATGTACTCACAGCATACAATACACATAAAGCAAATTACAAACACTAATAACAGATATACACATAATACAAATTTCGATAAAAGCAATCATCACACTACAAGTTACAATGTTATAACAAATAACACATAATAACACAATCAGAACTAAAACAAAGTAAGCTAAAAGCATTAAATATATAGGACAAATCAGCAAAACCAAAGCAAATTATCTCACATAGAAACAACCTAAACAAATCAGAAATTCAAATAACAGAAAACCCTAACGATTCATTCCATTCTAACTAAATCCTAGAATACAACCATAAATCATAACATAAATTTATATAGGCTAAAAATAAATAAATAAAAATTCGGATTGAAAATCAAGGAAATAATACCCGGGGGAAAAAACCAAAAAATTTGAAAATACAAACATCACGGATAAAAAGTCTTCAATATGTTCGTCAATACTCCCAATTGGCCAGCTTAGAATCGCAACCACTGCAATCTACAAATACAATTTAACAAAAAACCAAAATCAAAATTTCTTTACATTTGCTTGCAAAATATCTTCAATAATACGGAAAAAATGATACAAAAAAAATGAAAAATACTGTTATTTCATTATACACATACACGACAAGAGAAATGAGAAAATAAACAAAATAACCCAAAAAAAAAAAAAAAAAAAAAAAAAAAACAACCTAAATGACTAATAAAAATTAAAAACCCCCAAAATCAAAATCTAGGGTTTCGGACAAAACAAAGAAACCAAGGGGAGGAAAAACAAACATAACTCTAAAAAACAGAGAAAATCAATGAAAAATAATATAAAATCTAAGTAACCAATAAACAGGAAAGAAAAAAAGCCCAAAAAAAAAAATGGAGATCCAAAACCTAAGATTCTCGCAAAACAAAAAAAAAAGACCCAAAAAAATATTGCATGAACAGTAGAAGAACACTATTAAAAAACAAATGAACAATGAAGATAACCAAAATACCCACAAACTACGGTTTTAAAAACAAAAATCCAGAAAATAGGAAAACAATGAAACCAACACAACAAAATCCAGAACCAAAAAAAAAAAAAAGAGACAAAAACAACAGAACGGGAAAAAATAAAACCTAAATATTCTTCTTCAACCATACCCATACACCTGAGAACGAAAAAAAAAAACATAACCGTAAACAAACAGAAGAAAAAATGCAAGAAGAGCCGCGAGCACAGCAAGAGGTAGCCACTGGTAGAATCTTGAGACCAAAAACGCCAAAAAATGAGAAGAACAAAAGAGAGTAGCAGAGAGAGAGGAAGAGGAAGATGAAAAATCAAATATAACATTCAACAATGAAGGGAGGCAGCGACAGAGAAGAGAAAGAGAGAGCATAGGTAGGGTTAGAGGGACAAAAAAGGCAAACCACTGTAGACAATATAACCGGTAGGCATACTCAAAGGGGCAAAAACGTCCACACAATAAAATGATGACAAAACCGGTACTTAACTATGCTTAAAGGACAGGAAGAACAAATTTAAGGGGTGAAAACGTAATTTTAATGTGCATAAACAGTAAAATTATAGTATATATAAACAGTAAAATTAGTATATATAATAATAATAATGTGGTAGAAGTGGGTGAAATAATCCTATCACCGGTCAGCTAGACATTGCCCGAGAACAAGTCCAAGGCTAGTCTTTGACTTCGACTTTGAAAAATATTTTCCCCTTAAATTTTGTGTCTAATAGCGCCTAATTCCAAGGATTCCATTCAGTAGGGGTGTTTATACGGATAAGATGAGTCTTATTTTTGTTTTACAACATCCAATCCAATCAAAGGTTGGTTTTGTAAAATCTCATCCAATTTAATCTGTTAATAATATAACATTCAATCTAATCCAATCCATTTATGATATGTTTGGATTAGACTGAATTAATCGGTTGCTCTTGGATCTTTATTGGACTTAATATTTTTTCTTCTTCTTTTGTCTATTTTCTTGTTTGAATTCATTAGGTCTTTATTTATATATATATATATATATATATAAATCACCTATTAGTTAAATGTAAAAATTTAAACAAAACAAGCAAGAATTATATGACTTGGGAATGTGTAACATAATATGTTAGAGAATTAGAAAATGAAAGAATGATTTTTTTAGTGTTAGTATCATACTATGTAGGCTTTATAGTTTTCTACAATGAAGGTGTATGAAAAAAAGAAAAGAAAAAAGAAACTAAATTTTGGATAAATTAGTTAACCATAAAGATAACTTATATTTCTTTTTACATAAAGTATAAATAAAGGTTGGATTGGATTAGATATTTTGAGGATAAAAGTGCATCCGATCTAATCTATGTCGATTTTTAAGAGTTGACATCTGATTCAATCTAATAGAAGTCGGTTATCCGTAAAAAATGGATTGGATTGGATCGAACAGTTTGATCAATTGATTGTATCTGATGAGCACCACTATCATTCAGTCAAAAGCTAGTGAAAAATTACAATTTCCAAAAGAGAATTTTATGATCATTTTTATTTTACCTTTTAAACTTTAAAAGTTCTTATTTTTCTATAAAAACTTTGAATTTAAAACTATTTTATCCATTTTATCAAAATTTCAATTAAAGACAAAAAAAGTGAGTTAGGTGCAATCTTGTGGTCTCTTTCCGATCATTTTTTACAGAAATCCTAACAAAATGAATTTAGCAAGACTAATTCCTTTGTTTTGCTTTAATTGAAATTATGATAAAAATGGTACAGTGAGGTTAAATTCAAAATTCAGGAGATAAAATGAGACTTTAGTTTAGAGGGTAAAATAAAAATGACCATAAAATTCAGAAATAAAAATAAAAATAACCCTTAATTTTATGTCAGAAGTAATAATTTATCGACGTTATTTGATAATTTATTAAGGAAGAGTAAGAGTATCATGAAGAATAAACCACTAATTTTTTCCCTAAAAAAATCCGATAATTTTATATACAACATTTTTTTTGAGCAAATTTTATATCTAACATTAACTCCATCAATAAACGTGGAGTTCAAGTACCAAATTCATAAAGTCCTTTTTTAAATTTTCTTTTTGGATCAATTTTTATTTTTATTTTTTCAATTTAGTCCTTCTTTTTATTTTCTTTTTAGACTTTTTTTTGGCTTTTTTTTCATTTTAGTCATTTTTAATTTTCTTTTCGGACGAAAAATTTTTGTATTTATTTTTTGGTCCTCAAATTTTTTTTTCAGCCCAATTTTTTTCATTTTAGTCCTTTTTTAAATTTTCTTTTAGGATTAATTTTTATTTTATTTTTTCAATTTAGTCCTTTTTTTAATTTTCTATTCGGACTTTTTTTTGGATTTTTTTTTTCATTTTAGTCATTGTTTTAATTTTCTTTTCTGACTTTTTCTATGGCCTAATTTTTTTTTTCCTATTTTAATCCTTTTTTTCCAATTTTTTTGGCCCAACTTATTTTTCATTCTAGTACTTTTTCACTTTGATATTTTTACGTTGATATTTTTTTACATTTTAATCCTTTAATCTTTTTGTTTTTTTTCCGTAACTTTTTCTTGATTTTTTATGTTTATATTTTTTTATTTTTTCCTATTTAGATAAATTTTCTCAAATTTAGCTCGCACATACTCTTCACTAGTTCTAAACAAAATATCAAAATCTCATATATAATTTAACGTAATTCCATACTTAACTTTAGTATGAGTTATAGAGTATAAATCCTCTGTCTTAAGTAAAAAAAGAAAAGTCCTCTTACTAAAAAAAAAAAAAAAAACATTTGAAAAAAAGAAGAGTACTGACATGAAAGGAAAAAAGAAAAAGAAAAAAAGAAAAAGAAAGAAAATGAACTGAAAAGACCAATTTTCTCAAACAATCAATATATTTACGAGAATACCCCTTTACGGAACAACTATAAATGTACCATCTCCCTCCTAATTTTGTCCCGCTTTTCATTTCGAAACAAAAAAACACACACAAACACAATGGCGCCAAGACGACGAAACGCCGCTTCGCCATCTTCATCTTCTCGCTCACCAATCTCAATCGGTAACTCCAAAACCCTAATTTCTCCGAAATCGAAACTCTCTGATCTTCCAAAACCACCATTTTCGTGATTTTCACTCCTCGATTTCTTCTGTTTTTTTTATTTATTTTTTATTTTTGGCTTTCCTCTTCGCAGGGAATTACGAGGTCACGGTGGAAGCGAGCAAGTACACCTGCGAATCGGACGAGAAAAGCCTCCGAATCTCCATTTCGAGGAACGCGACAGTTCTAATCTCAGGTGATGTTCGAACTTCGATTGTCGTTTTTCAGTTGATTATGGAAATTGATCACTTTTGAGGTTGTTTGTTTGTTCGTTTTTTTTTTCCCGATCGTTTGTGTTGATTTGACTGTTTTCTGTTGGTTCAGTAAGGGAAGATGATAATGAGAAGAATCACGAGGATGATATTGCACGTTCTAGATCTGACGAAGCAGGTATATCCATTTCATTGTTAATTTCTTGGTGATACTTTTTTTTTTTTTTCGAAGAAATTATTTGCAGTAATTTCATTTTTTTTAAATAAGGGACGTTTCGGAAATTTAAGAGTTTATTGAGTGCGTGGAGCAGTGTTGTGCAGAATTATCCTGCATATCAACCTTATTTTAGTTAGCGAAAAGAGGGTACAATGGGGTATTTTCGGTTGTCCTACTGTTACTTCCGTTTTTCGGTAGCGGGGTTAGAGAAAAACGGAGAATCTTAGAGGCTTGAGGTGTGTAAAATTTTGTCATAGTAAAATTTGTAACGGCTGGAAGTGGATAGAGCACACATATTAAGGGTGGATGGGATGGAGGCACACTTGGCCGAGTGGGGGCAGCCCTTATTGAACTTATGTTTCATAAAATTTCCACTTAAAAATGTTACGGTTTTCCGATTCTACCCTTCGCTCAATGTTGGTTATACCTAAATAAGCCCCTATTAAAAACTTTGTTCTTTGGTCAAATTTCATTGTCTTAGCAAAAGGAAAGAAAGAAGACCTAAAAGGAAGAGAAACAATAGTTGAATGATAGTTTGATTGAATGCATTGAGAAAGGAATTTTAATGGCATAGAAAATAGAGCTATTATGTAGCACATTTTTAAATCACAAGAACTCATCTTTAACCTATTACAATTTGTTTTATGAGTCTATATGTGTATATGTAGTTGCTAGTTCTCAAAAAACACCATGATACGACTTTTTTTTTTAATGTTAATTATTTCTTTAAAAAAATTTAGTGTATGTCCTCACTGAAATGAAAGGTTGGCTTTGCCACGAAGTAAAAATCTTATGTGTGCTCGTTTTCCTTTTCTTTTATTACTGATCTCATTAGTAATGGATTAGAACGCTTAAAATCTTAATCATTACGTAGTTACCAGGCAAAATATTTATTACACTTACTATTGCATATAAGCATTTTGCAGTTTTGAGTATGTGATACTTTGGAATGATATCTAATGATTTCATTCTGGCTTTATTCAGAGGAGGGGAAGAGCAAGGCTTCTGGTCGGGGTGAGTTTTCATTTGTGCTTGTGAATCCTAAGGATGTTAACAGCCTTAGCAGATCATATCTTCAGGTAAGTTCTATTTATTTTGTTCATAACAACATTTGTTTTCGGATGTGATTGAAGATGAACTCATATAGGTAGATGGGTTTTTGTAGGAAGTGCTGAAGATGTATGTGACAGAACTTCCTACGATGAACTATGCTGCAAATACAGGAAAACAATCAATGTTCTTGGAACGATGTGTGATGAATGGGTAAAAGCACTTTCACGCTCAATTTTAGCACATGCTTCTATTGGATTTAGCTCTGCCTTAAAATATTTTAAGGTAATTTATTACGTATTAAATACCTATAGCTCCTTCTGCAGGAAATATTGCACGCTGCTTTTGAAATTTATGCCTGCAGAAGGTAATGAAGAGGTAAGCTTACCACTTATCTTGTGGGTCTCTACCATTTGTTCCATGAAATACAATCTGCGTACACCAATGTGACACCATATTGAATAGCTTATAACTATTACTTTCCTCATTCTACTTCCTTTCTCAATTCATGCAGGTTATAGCTGCAATTACTTATCAGATAGTTCCTCCTGACACACAATATGCTGAGGTTCCGCTTGCCGCTGTCAGTTCAGTCTACCAACGAAAGGTCTTATAATTTTCATTTTTTACTCTCGATTGTCTGCATTCCTTTGATTTTGTTGCCTGTGACAGTTATATTGTAATGCCTTGTTCTAAATAGGATTGCTTAATATTTTGCTACTATATCTTGTTCAGTTCTGATACTTTTGGCTTCATAGTCTGTCGAGAAAGCAAAGTGGAATTTCTCTATTAGAACTTCCAAATAGGCAGGAGTTGTAAATGTTAAATGAAGAGACATGGGCTGTCTTGATACCACAAGCCCAATTTTTATTTTTATATTTCTATTTCTTTTATTGAGTTTCCTTTGTGATCCATCTTAACCAAATAAGCATCAATGTTTTCCCTTTTGAGGAGTGATTGTATTATATTGTGCACTGTTTAAACATATTTGGCGCATTTGATCTTAATATGTTATTTGGTCATCTTGTTTATGGTATTTTTGGCTCCATTTTTCCTATGTTTCTACAGCTTCTGACATAGTGGAGTTCATTCTAAAATACTTCTGACTTTAAAATATCTCATATTAGGCATTTCATATTTGCAGGGATTTGGTCGTTTATTGTTTATGGAGTTAAGAAAGAGACTTCAGAGTGTAGGTGTCCGCTCAATAATCTGTTGGGGAGACAAGGAATCTGAAGCATTCTGGCATAAACAGGTAATACTGAGCTTCCGAGGATCAGAGCAGGATATGATGATCTCATATGCTTGTGTCTGAAGGAGTAATCTATGTGTTTTCTCTTTAAACCAACTCCAGTAGCATTCATTGTCCTTTCTTATTCTAAGCAGACAACCATTACTACTAGGTAAAAGAATAGTGTGTGTGTGTGCGTTTTTTTTTTTTTTTTCCTCATGTTCTCATTCTTTTTTCATATTTCTCCCTGGAGAACTTTTTCATGAGAAGGCAATCTCTTAAAGATAGCTTCTTTTCTGTTTTCTTCACCTTTTTCTTTTCTGGACTATATGCTTTTCAATTCTCACCCATATATGATACCAAAAAAGACTATGATGCTTTTCACTTTTTAACTTGTTGGCACGCTATTTTATCAAAAAACTTGTAAGGCAATGTCTTCATTTAAGTTATGTGTGGTACTCGAGGTAGGTTTCCAAAATCACTTCACTCTTCATACTTCTTTTAATTATTTTTGTTTCAAAATTTGTTGTTCATTTGATGTTTGGTGTTTTTGAAAATTGCAGGGTTTTGTATCAGTAGCAGAAGTGGATGTCAAGGGTAAAACTCGCAGGCTACCTATTAAAGCTGACATTCGCAAAGCATTATGCTTCCCGGGTGGTTCAACCCTTATGGTTTCACATCTTAAGCTAGATGTTTCAGCTGATTCTGCAGACTCTTTGAAGTTAGGTTTTCCCTTACAGCATAATGGAGAATTATGTTCCGCGGTTGTAGAAAAGCCCGCTTTTGGGTTTTCAATTGAGGGTTGTAATACTGTGAATACACTGAATCAAATTACTAACAGAACGGAAACTTCTCAACCTGAAATGTTGGTTAATGACGGGCTCGCAAAAGACGATAAGGAGTTAGATGGTAAGTTGAATTCACTTTTTACTCTGAAGATTCTCAACACAATTGTGATTTGGACCCTACATTGCAATGTAATTTCTTTTGATGCCTCGCATGAATTGGATGTTCTTCCTAGTTCCTGCACATAAAGGCACTATGATGATACTTAAGAAAGCTCAACTTAAACCGTACATGCCCACATCGCCATATTAGCAGTGGTGTAAATGTTTATCTTATGTTGATTTCTATGCAAATCTTAGTATGGAAGAACGTGACTGTCTACAATTTGTCCATTCACAACAGGTTCTCAGTGCAAAGATGAAGTTAGGGACTCACTTCCTTTTGCTAGAGGAAAGCCAAACAAATTGGTTTCTATTGCGGAGTTATACAGGACCGAAGTTGATGCTGACATAAAGCAATGTTCTTGTTCTACCCAACGTTTAGGTGCAAAGAGGGTGTGGGAAGCTTCATTATCTTCACTGAAGTCAAAGAAAGTAAAGGGAAGCCATTTAGTTGGCTGCCAATTAGCTTCAGAAAGTGGCGAAGATGGTTCTTCTTACCACACATGCCTTTTGGCCGCTTCAGAAAATAAATCTTTGGCGGGACTTCCATCTAAAGATCCTCCTACTATTAGTTACGACGAAAACATTGTTGAAAGTTGTGCACAGGGTAACATGCCATCTGAAGTTTCTGTCAGGAAAGAATTCCATCCTCCCGGACAGTGTTATAAAATCATGTTGATGAATATTGCTGATGATACCAAGAAAGCAGCCCTTACAAAGGTACACCCAGCATAGTAATTCATTCCGAACAATGTTCGTGAATACTTAATTGAGATGACATTTATGTCTCTAGGCATGAGCATTTCTGTTTCTTTTGTGATAGGATCACTCTTGTTATGTAAATCTTTTTTGGTACCAGGTAATTACAGAGCTTGGTGGCACCCTTACATCTGATGGAAGTACGAGTACTCATGTTATTACAGGAAAAGTGAGGGCGACACTAAATTTCTGCACTGCTCTCTGTTCCGGGTTAGTGGTTATGTGGTTCTCTTTGATTCTTGCAACCTTCATTCCCAAACTCTGATATTACAATCTCACAAATTTTGAAGTCCCTAGTTATCAAGTTAAGTGGCAGTTCAAGACTTGAACTAATGATTTATCTTAATTACATCCTGAAACTGAACATATTCCTTAACTACCTAGGTACCATATTTTGAAGTCCATCTGTTAGATCTTAGATATGATTTCTTTGTTTATTCCAATATCGTGTTGGTGAGTTTGCTCTTAGGACCTTTATCCATCCGTCGTCAGTTCATATTGTCTCAGAGGAGATTTGCCTATTTATTATTTCAATAATATTTGACCTAGTGGTTCTTCTTCTTCCCTTATCCTGTATACATCTCAACATATATGCCACTTCTCATATTTGATAATGTAAGTGCATTCTCTTTTTTTCAGAGCCTGGGTAGTTTCACCCTGTTGGTTAAAAGAAAGCTACCGACAAGGCAGATTTGTAGGTGAGTTGGAACTTAACACTATGTAGTTTACCAGTGCTTAGTGCTCACTATTTGGTTTAGCATTAAAAACTATCTTAATTAATCGGCAGATGAATCGCCTTACATACTAAATGATGAAGAGTATGGATTGAAGTATAGAGATGAGTTAAGAAGTGCAGTCCTCAAAGCAAAAGCAAGTCCAGGAACCTTGCTTCAAGGGTATGACGTATGTATAGCTACTCATGGTCAATCCTCATCCAGGCCGTTATCTACCATTGTCAGGTCCGCTGGTGGAAATGTATGTTTTAAAACTCTAACTCTATTCTGATTTGCTTTGGCCTGCTTAAGATTGAAAGGAAAACTTCTTTTACACATAAATAATTGTTTTATTCATTTTTTTTTGCTTGAATTGGGGTATTTGAATTGTAGAGCTCAATATTAGAGGCACGAGTGTGAATTTACTGCTATATTAAGCCTGCAATCACAAATGTCCCGATGTTCATATACTTTTGTTACCCACTAATTATGATCGTAAAAAAATGCAGGTCATTGGTAGGCTGAGCCAAGTCAATGAACCTTCGAAAACGATATTTGTGGCGAGCGAAGAAGACATGGAAGGGGCAATGATGGCTGTAAAGAAGGGCATATGGACGTTTAGCAGCGATTGGCTTATGAACTGTGTTATGAGACAAGAGCTGGACTTTGAGGCTCCCCAGTTTGCAGAATCACTGTAGAAAAAGACTTAAATTATGTAAGTGAAGCTCTGGAGAGACTGTAGATGCTAAAATATGTTAATATCAATTGGTCAAATGTATTGAATCTTCTAGAGTTAGAAGATAGTCAGACTAATTATGGCTAAAATGCTCTTTGAATTCACAATTTAAAGTAAAGCCCCATTTATGTATGGGCTATTTACAATTGTTTACTTTGCAATTTGAAGATTATATTTAAAGCGTAAACCAGATATGAATGTTCTCGATATATTTTTGAATTTTGATTTCATGTTAAATCCCTAAATTTCCTCAGTCTACTATTTATTTTGATTACTTAAATGACAAGTTTATCTATTTTAGTAAGGGTGAAAAAAAATGCGGGTTGAGGTATTTTTTATTTCGTTTTATTTACTTAAGACTCTTTTGATAAATTCAATGCAAATTACGGTTTTAACTAAAAAAAAAAAAAAAGGGGAAAAGATGAAAATATCGTAAAGATAATAGTTTAGCGATCAGTACAATAAAATGACCTTTTTGTTCATGGTTATTTCAACTTTTAAAAAAAGGGATCAAAACATCACAAACGTAATAATTTAGGGACCAATAAGAATGAAGCTTTTATTTAATAGTTCGTTTTAATATTGCTGTACATTCTATTACATAAAGGTTGGGAAGGGTCAACTTGGTATGTTCAAAAATTTAATTGTTTCAAAATGTATTTTATGGCTGATTTTATTAGCATAAAATATTTTAAACATCTTTATAGAAAGAGAGATTTTTCATGAATATTACAAACAAGTGTTATATGTATTTTTCTGTTAGAAAGGAGAAAATTTGAAAAGTTCTAAAATAATTTAAAAGGAACGAATGTTACAAGTTAAAATTTAAAGACATGATATAAGGTCTAAAATTAGAGGAAAATTTTGAAATTCATCCCTTTTTTTTAAAACATAATTTGCAATTCGGTAATTTTGTTTTATATTATCAAATTACGTTTAACTTTTTTTAATGAATGAATTACATTAAATGTACAGATTTGTAAATTCATGTTAACATATTGTCAAAAAAAAAAATTTAAGATGTAAATTAGAATAATGCAATAAGTTCAGGATGCACAGTCAAAAAATAAAAAATAATGATAAAAAAAAGGAAAAAACTCTGCAATTTGCTTAGTTGAGGAACGAGGATAAGGCAACGGAAGTGAAAAAGCGAAATAAAAAAAAATAAAAAAAGAAAGAAAAAAGAAAGAAAAGAAAGAAAAAGTGAGTGGGAGTGAAGCTGTTTACGTGGTTTGACACAGCTCTCAGCTCTGTTCTAGCCCTTCTTCTAATAATGAAAAATCTTTGCTCTTTCTTCTTCTTCTTCTTAGTTTCTGTCCGTCTATGGCAATAAGCAATATGGCCGTAGAACCAGGGTTTGTAAGAAAAGCTGGTGTTTCCAGAAGCTTACTCTGCAAAGCCTCAAAAACAAAGATTTCCTCGCATGTCCCTCAACTCCCTCTCTATTCTTCTACTGTTAGAGCTTCAAATTCCCCTCATGATGATGACAAGAACAAGGTCTATAAACAACTGGGTATATGCTCATTTCTCTTTCTCTCTCTTTATTTTGCTCAACATGTTGTTTTGTGCATCTCCGTTGGTGTTATGGTTGTACTTTTTTCTGCTTTTCGAGATTAAAAAAAAAAAAAAAAAGTTATAAGGATAGAGAATGGTTTACCAGATAACCCGGAAGTACGGAAGTGATAGCAACTCTGTGAAACTCAGCGGGAGAATTAGCCTATTGTTTTAATAAAAATAAATATTAAAGGATAAGTTTTTAGGAGGGTTGATACGAGTTTAATCAATTTTTTATAAGGATAAAATGAGAAAAATGTATAGTGTTTTTAGGGATAAAATTGAACAAATTAAAGTTTAATAGGGGCGGATGTCTTCCATTTGGCCATAGGTGGATCTACCCCCTGATTGCCTTTACAATCGTCAGTAAGATCTTGTCTAGCATAACGAATTGTCTTATCACCCCATCATTCGGTTTTTATATTGTTTAGAAAAAGTTGATTTTGTGCATTATATTTTTTTCTCCTTTGTTTAGTACTTAAAGAAGAGGTTGAAACAAATTACCCAGTGGGGTGTTGCTAATATGTTTTTATTTTTATTTTTTAAAAGAAGTTTAAAGCTTGATAGGGCTAAAAGGAAGAGAGTTTAGTTTTGTGTTCATGGGTGCATACCATCTGTTTGAGAGAATTCCTCAGTTAATCCTCACTCTTCTTGAGAGAGCTAGAAATGGAAATCTGAAACCCTTTGATTGTCTTTTGTGTGTGTGTGTGTGTGTTTTTTTATTTTTAAAATTTTTTTTTTTAAATTTTAATCATAGGTTCTGAAAGTAGAATTTGGTTTTTGTTTAGGTTTATTTGCATTGAAAAGGAAGATTGAAGATGCAGTGATCCGTGCCGAAATGCTGGCGCCAGTGGCGCTCGAAGCTGAAGAAGCTAGTCGGAATAAACAGGAAGAATTGATACGAGCCTATGACCTCTGGGATGATCCCTCTAAATCAAATGAAATTCTTGCCAAGTTAGCTGATAGTGCCAAAGTAGTTGATGCCCTCAAGGATTTGACATATAAGGTGATGACATGATGCGTGATTTCATATTTATTTGGTACTTATACAAGTTGTCTATAGGAAAGTTTTTGTGTAATCTTTACAGTTTTCTTTTCTAGATGGAGAATGGTGATTTTCTGACTGTAATTGGTTTCTCTCTGCAGGTTGAAGAGGCAAAGCTAATAACCCAGTTGGCCGAAATGGATGCTATCAACTATGGGTTGTTCAAGCAAGCATATGCTGCATCTTTAGACGTGAGCAAGGCTTTGGATCAGTACGAGATGTCCAAGCTTCTTAAGGGGCTGTACGACATTGAAGGAGCGTGTTTAGTTATTAAAACTAGATCTGAAGGATACTCCGAGGTTTGATAATCTACGCTATCTCTTAAGTTTATTGACATTCTTTATTTGGTTTTGAACTTCTAACATGCTGTGATTTTTTTTTCCTCGTTTGAAATATGATTTTCTTTTGTGCTTCTTTCTTTCCCTCTTTCCCGCGCTCATTTTCTTTTTTTCTCTGAGTTCTTTCATTAAATTTCATAACCAGATATGGGCTAGTCAACTCTTATCTATGTATACCAAATGGGCGAAGAAGCAAGGGTATAAAGGGAGAGTGGTTGAGAAGCGTTCTTCAATGAATGGCGGAATTAAGTCGGCAACTATTGAGTTTGAATTTAAGTTTGCTTATGGCTATCTTTCAGGAGAAATGGGTGTTCACAACATGATTAGAGGTTCTCAGGTTGGATCCTCTTTACACGAGTTATGGCTTACGTTCTTGATATTGTCTCTGACCGAACACAGATCTTGTTTGATTATTCTCTGGAAAGCGAGAGATATCATGTGATGATTCCTCAAAAATTTGTGGCTATGGTGCAGAACGGATCAGCGGTTGTGGATGTTGTGCCGGTGTTCATTGAAAATGCATTGGACCTACATATCAACGATGAGGATTTGATAATTAAATCTCCCTCGATGCTTGAAGAAGAGCAAAGTGATAATGGACCTTCTGTTTGCATCGAGCACGTTCCTACCAGCATAATTGTCCAATCATCAGGTGCCTAGTTAATCACGCAAAAGTTTAATGTTACCATCAATGGTCCCGGACTTTTGTTTTTTTTTTTTAAACAAATAATAGCGCTGAACTCTTGTTTTGTACCGTGATCCCGCTTTAACCACTAACACCGTAAATAGTTCATAGACGGATGATAGTATAAAACAATAGTTCAGGGACCACCGGTGGTACAAAAACAAGTTTACGGACCAATGGTATCATTAATCTTTATAATTTAGCCATTTATCATAAATTAGCAATGCTATCGGTTTCTCCTTTGTTGCTGAACCTAGTCCGTGTACGTGCAGGGGAGAGGAGACAATTTGCAAATAGGATGAAAGCCCTCAATAGATTGAAGGCCAAGCTTCTCGTGATCGCACAGGAACAAGGAGTTTCCAGCGTAAGTGACATCAAAAGCGAGGCAATTGTTGATCTGTGGCAAAAAGAGACTACGAAGTACATGTCTCGCCCCCAAAAGCTAGTAGAGGATGTAAAAACCGGTATCGAACTTCCCGGTCTGAATTCGGTCTTGGATGGAAATCTTGAACCCCTTATTGCAGCTCATATAAATAGTAGATACTCAAATGATAAGATTTAGCCACACTTTTACTTGTCCTTCTACTTGCATGAAAATGCAAAAATTTTGTTCAAATCCGAAAGAAAACTAACATCTTGATTTTCCTTCATATATCCTTGTTATGTTTGCTAACTTTATTTGATTTTTCTCATGCCAAATGAGTTGATTCAGACAAGGTTGCGACCGTTTTATGCTCAAAAGTGAAGGTTTATCCCAAAAACTTTAGGCGTACCATGGAAAGAAACGATTTTAGCCGTTGGAAAAAAGTGTACAATTGACAGTTGAAAAAATTTCGGTGGCTCAGATGGTTTCTTTTCATCATCTACAGCTGATATGGGGCTGCATTGTACATCCCAGAAAAGTGGGATCTATTACAGCATCTTGATATGCTATTAAAGCAGTTTTTCCCAGCTTGGTGTCAAAATCTTCTATAAAACAATTTAAACCAAGCCGAATTCGAAATTACAGTTTAGTTAAAAGAAATCCCAAATGCAGAAAATGAATGGAAATGAAGTTGCAATTTCTGAATTGTAGTCAACTGTTTAAGTTAGTGGAAAAGAAAATGGATTATTTTCATTTATGTTCTTGTACTTTTAAGATCACTTTCATTGTACCCATTGAACTTTGGAGAAAATTTACACTTCTCCTATGAATTTTGAATTTAACTTTATTTATCCATTCTACTAGAATTTCAGCAAAAAATTCATCAAAAAACCGAGTTAAGTGCAATTATTTGATTTTTTTTTGTTTGTTAGACCAATTCTCCCACTTTATTATTTTTTTTTTTTGGTCATTTTTAATTGAAATTTTGACATACAGGATGAAGTGAGGTTAAATTCAATATTCAAGGGGTAAAGTTGGAGTTTTTTAAATTTAGGAAACAAAGTGAGAGTGACCTTAAAGTTTAGGAATCATAGATGAAAAAAATCTCAAGAAAATTCATCTCTCGTTTTAATTTCTTAGTAACTCAAGTATAGTACAAAGTTGTAGACGTAGAATGTGAATATCAAAATGATGCACTAAATCAGTTACAGTTTACCAGGTGTTTAAATTAGTTATTTTTTTTAATACTATTCACAGTATCATCTTATTTTTTGAAAAAATGGAGTAAAAGCACGTCATTAAAAAGAGTAATTGATCTAAATAGTTCCTGAACTCTTTTAAAAGTGACGGTTTGGTCCTTTTTTTTTTTTTACCGAGATGATCATAAATTTCTATTTTCTTGATTATTTCAGTCCTTTCTATCAAAAAACTAACGGATTAGTCACGTTAGAAGCATGTTTCATCTTTTTTGAAGGTCAAATTGGTAACTTCCTAGGGTTTTCCCCCAAATTTTTGAGAATTAGGGTTTCCCTTCCTTGTGTTTATTGTTCAAGCGACAAACCCAGATCAGAGAGGGTTTTTTTTTTTTGGGGGGGGGGGGGGGGGGGGGGGGGGGGGGGGGCGAACCCAGTTGCGGCCGCGGGGGCCCTAGATTAAGAGAGAGCAATTGCGACGGGGGGAAGGGTAGACCAAGAAAGGGAGGGGGGGGGGGGGGTTGCGGGGGGAGGAAGGGAGGGGGTGGTGGTGGTGGTGGGCGAAATAGAGAGAGGGGGATTGGAGGGTATTTTTATCATTTTATTATAAAAATAATTATTTGAGCAAGATTCTAATAAAAACTTAACGGATTTTGACTGAAAGAACTGAAATGGTCAAGAAAATAAAAGGTTGGGTCATCTCGGTAAAAAATAAAAATAAAAAACCAAACCGTCATATTTGAAAGAGTTCAGGACTATTTAGGTCAATTAATCTTTAAAAAAAAAAAATCAGAGTGTTTGTATAGACCCTACAACAGCTGTATTGATGATGGAAATTTCAGAATATAGGTTAGACAATCTTTCCAAATCATATTATTAATGTCTTTCCAGTACTTATTAGCACATATTTTTCATGTATTCTTCAAAAGAAGATATTAAGAAAATCACAACAAATAAAAAGAAATATATAAACAAAATAGACAGTTTGTGATACAATATGACGTTTGAAAACAAAATTCTAGGAATTATGTTTTTTTTCAGGTCTTACATCAGAGAGAGAGAGAGAGAGAGAGAGGGAGAGAGAGCAGTCAAATGAAGTTTTTTATTTTTTTTTTATTTTTAATGATTGATAAAGGCTCTGGTAGTGGTCTTATCATCGCATCAATTTCAGTTTTACATGTATGATCCACTTTTCTGAGTATGATAAGGAAGAAATGATCATTTAATCTAGTCTCTTTCAGTCGTCAACCTGCCCTGTTCAGAACTCACCAATCTAATATTATCATAACGTAAGCCAAAATGAGATTCTTACAAGAATTTCACGAGATTTGAATTTGGATATGAAGGGAGTTCCACAAATAAAGTTAATGTTAATGACATGGTGGCTTACATTGTATGACAGAATTTTGTTTAAAAGAAATGGACGAAGTTATTCAGGATTATAATAAGGACATATATTTCTTAACTGAGGATTGTTTACTCAAGTGGAAGCATGGATCAGGATTCTTTTCTCTTTTTCAAAAAAAAAAAAAAAAAAAAGAAAAAAAAAAACTATTTTGAATGAGATTACGTGTCACTACAAAAATATTGTTATATAATAGTGTTTTTCTTTTTGTTGAGAAAAAATAGGATTAATAATGCGTTCATGCCTCTACCTAATGTCATCTAAAAAGATCACGTGTGAAATTCACACAAGTTTACACTCTCGTCAACTATCCCAGATGAGAAAAAGAGGTTATTATATTGTTATATATGTAATGATAAATCACCAATGATAATGTGTTACAATTAAAAAGAAAAAAAATGCTATGTATAGTAAACCAACCAGACTTAAAAAAGATTGACGTATGAAATAATGCAATGTTCATGCCATAATTAATGGGGTTTTAATGGATTGTAATTAGTTAAAAATATGTTGTGATTACACATAATAATGTTCTAATAAATAAATATTGAGGTGTCAATAAACATCTCCATGTCTATTTTTCTCATCCATTTCTTAAATTATCCACTAATTAAATTTTAAGTGTCAATTATTACTTGTTGCACCCATTTTATTATTCCAAAAAGTTTCTACAATTAAATTCTAATATATAAAATTTTTACTCATCCACTAACCAATAAATAACCCTCTTTTTTAAAAAAAAAAAAAAAAAAAAACCAAATCTTTCTTTTTTAAAATCATTTTCGTTGCTTTAAAAAAAAAAAAAAAAGAAATCCAACTGTTCTTATTATTATTATTATTATTTTTTCCAGATAACCTATTTTACTTGAAATCCAATAAAATCATAGTTTTTTTTTTGTATTCATTCATGAAGTAATGCCTACATATATACATTTATATACTGGAATTCATAATTTTCATTTTAGTTATTGTTGAAAGTAGTTGCTCGTGACATAGAGGATAAAAATTCATATAAAGTTCTTAATTTAACAACCTCTTTAAAAATAATAGTTTTTCTCATTTTTAAGTAAAAAAATTCAAGATTTTGATTTTTTAAAAAAATATACTCTAAAACTATATATTTTACTAGTCGTATTTAAAGAAAAATATGGATATTAGCCACACAAAAAAAAAGTAAAATATGTACATCTAAAAAAAGAATGAATATATATATATATATATATTTCTATATATATATATATATATATAAAGACACAAAAAGGGAGAAATTGACGAAGAAAAGCAACAAAATTGATAAGAAAAGGAATGTTTAGAAAAATAGATTATAATTTATTAATTGGTGGGTGAAAAAAAAAAATAGAACTTAAATATAGGAAATTTTTGGAATAATCGGGTATGAGGAGTAGATAGTTGACATTTAAAATTTAATTAAAGTGTAGTTCAAAAGGGGTAGGAAAAGTAAATTGAGGGGCGTGGCCCCATAAATATTTCGCTCTTTTTTAATTGAAGTTTCCATGTTTAAGAGCATTTTGAAAAATGGATTTATTTTGTGAACCAAAATAGAAATAAGAATTTTTAAGGAATGGTGTTAAGAATGTTCTTTAAATTATGTTTAATTGTGTCTTTTGAAAAAGTATATGATTATTACAAAAAAAAAAAGTTAAAATTGTATTTGGATTTGATTATATTTCTTGAAATGTAAATATATATAAGCTATAGAAAATAAAATTGAAAATAGAAAAATTGTCATTTCCTTAACAAAATATGGGAACATTTTTTTTTTAAAAGTTTTTTTAATATAAATAAATGCCTTTTTGAAACCATTAACCAAAAATATTATATTATCGAAAATATGTGGAAAAAACAATATCAAAAAGCAATCATCTTCCTCCAAAAAAAAAAAAAAAAAAGCAATCATCTTGGTCTATAGATGTGGAAAAGATCAATGATGAAGAAGATAGTTAGTAGGATTCGGTGGTGTAACAACCATCTGGTAATGTGAATTTATTAATGTTCAGCAAAAGAAAACAAAAAAAGGTGGATTTATTTACAAAAAAACTATTAAAAAAAAAAGTTTTGTTAGGTGACCAAAAGTTTTTATTTTGTCCAACAACTATCTTTTTGTTTTTGTTTTTGTTTTTTTTTTTTCACAAGAAAAATGGCTACAATATAGATCATATATACTTAAATTGTTCAAAAAGGTATGTAACCGTGGAATCAAAGATTTGAAATTTTGTTATAGAATTTAATTCATATGTTCTTTTATTTATGTCTTTATTTTTGTTCCTTTAATAATGACATAACAAGTGTATAACTAATATGTTTTTTAATTAATATGAATATGAAATTATAACTAAATATATATTTTAATTGAGATGTCATAATATTATCAGAGGGATAAGAAGATAATATGAATAAGGAGACATATGAGTTGAATCTATTGTCAGGAGTATTTCTAATGCACTATTAAATTTCATTGTTATGTTAATATTAAAATTAACACTTCAATTCGAATTTATCAATCATAAAAATAATACAGTTGTATAACCTCTTTATATAACATAGTATTATATGATATGTTACATTTATCTTATGCTATATGATTAAATCAATTATAAAGTTTAGATTTTGACATTTAGTTTACGATCAATAATGAATAAAAGATAAATTTTCAACAAAAAAATAATGAATAGGAGATTCAAAGAAAATGATGATTAATCAAAAGTGGAGAGACAAATTTAGTTATATCTTTTTAAACCTTAAAAACATAGTTCTTTATCTCTTTTGTTGAGATTGATTTTTTTTTTTTATGTTTATTTTTGTAAATGAGAAGTCAAATTAATTTTTTTTTTTTTTTTTTTACTTTGATAGAAATATTTACTAAAGATTTATAGACGGATTATGTCCTTCGATGAGAAACTCTTCGTATCAAACTCACCAAATATGTTAACGAGGGTCGCGTCCGAAACATTCTCCTTTAGTAAATTAGATAATCAAGATATGAAAAGCGGAGAGTGGACTGGGACCCACAAAAGAAATGAAAAGTGGAACCCACAGAACCCTAACTCTGAAAAATGGATGAACGTGGATCCGAGTTTGTAATTTATTCTTAGCGTAGAAGTGGAGTGAAATATTTCTTCCACAAACTTTCCTATTTATTTTACTATTATTGTATTTATTTATTTTAAAAAAATGTCTAATTGTCTGCCATAAATGGAAGCTGAATCTCCAGAGGGTTGTGTGTGGTTGGAATTATACAGCAGCCACGAAAGCGGCACCGACACAGAAGAGAAGAACACCATGCCTCCTCTCTTCTGTCACTCTGTGAGTCTTTCTTTCTCATTCTTTCACAAATTTACACTTGGGTATTTGCATATACATCTATATCTATATACATAGATATCTCTCCTTCTATTTTTGTATGTGAGTATGCTTGTATGCACGTATAATGTTTGTTTTAATGCTTGAAAAGCCTTTCCCAAACCACCCCCCCTCTTTTTTCTTTTTCCCTTTCTGGATCTGTTTGCGTCTAGGATTTCAGTAGTTTTGAGGTTGACTTTTTGTGGTTTGAAGAATTGGTGAAGAGAAAGTTTGGTTTTTTAAGTGCTGTTAGTGGATGCTTTTCTGGGTTGGTTAGAAACAAAAAATGGAACTTCAAGAAGACACAAAGCTTCTTTTCTCTAGTCTATCTGAAATGGAAAAAAAAGGGAAAAAAAAAAAAAGATTAAACAATGAGGAGAACTAATATATATTTGATTCATACCAAATGCCTTCTGCTAAAAGTAGGTTGTTGGGCGTCTTAGTTTTCGGATAATTTGATTGTTTTCTTTTTCTCTGATCTTAAATTCTGGTCACTTGGCTTGTTGGCCACTTGATGCGAATGAAGATTGTCGTGGTTATATCCATAAGATGGTAGTAACTGACTTCAGTTTTGTTGTGAAATATAATCCGTTCGCTGACTTTATCTGAACCATGGGAAAAAAAGGTTCAAAGGTGCTTTTTTTCGCGGTTAGCAGAGCATATGAAAAATGTTCCCTTTTCGCCTTGTTTGAATGTCTACTCACTACAAGACTGAGTAACACGACTAGAAGTTATAACTATACGTGTTTTTCTGTTTGGAGCGAGTTTCCGGAGGAACTTATAAATGTTGATCACTTGTAATTCAATCAGCATAGAGTAAGAGGAGAGTCGGGAACTCCCTCTTTCTTCGGCTCTCTGTTTTCATGTTCCAAGCAACTAGGTTTTCATTAGAAAAATGATTAATTGTCTTGGCAAATTAGTCCAATTTACATTTGTTCATACAAGAGAAGAGAAAAGTAAGGCTTGAAGTTGAAACTCAACCGGTATAGGTGACAAAGGGTTGCCCCTATCTCGCTCCTATTTATTGTCACCTTCACTTGGCCTCAAGATGTCACATTTCTTGAGTCATATCAAATAGCAAAATTTTTTCTTATTGTTTTGGTGCTTTCAGTTGAGAAGTTATTATATATTTGCAGGCTTGACGTTTCCTGATGCGCATTAATACAAGCACGTGCCTGAAGAGTGGAATTTTTGGAGTTTCATGCTTCCATAAGAGAAGCTATAATTTATTTTACGAAACAACATGGCAGTCAACTTGTTCGCCTGCTACACTGGGCTTGTGTAATCTCCCTCGACGTGGTGAGCTCCACTTTTATGTAGGACAGTAGGAGGACCTTGGTTATTTATGTATGCATATCCTATAAAAGAAATAATCAGTGCTTTAAATAAATCAGTGAGAAGAATCAATCTGGGGCTTGTTGATGTGTTTTGGTATTATCCGAATCAAGAAGGTTTAATGTTTGAGGTCCTTTTATTATTATACAGAAGTTTATGAACCTCAGAACCTCGTGAACCATTAGTTTTATCATACGGTCGTACCTTGTTTATTTGCACTGAAGATTCTAATCTTAGATTTGTGAACTTCTTCGTGTTTTAATGATTTAGGTTTTAGATATACAAAGATGTCATCCCAAGTTATGGAAAAGATTGAAAATAATGTCCTCGTCAAAGACTACTTGGAAGACTTGCCTCTTTCATCTTCATATGAGTCTGCCATGGAAGCACTTTCTTCTCTGATTACACGGAAGAATCGTGGAGAGAAATCATCTGTACGTGGAAAATATGGAAAGTTGGAACGGATGTCAATGTATCTAAAGGTATAGTATACATCTCCAGCAACTTTGAAGTATAAGAAAATTGGGATCATGTGCATTTTGCATCCATTTGGTTTTCTAAAGTATTAGAAATTGTAATTTACATTTTGATGTCTTGTTTTTATTTTATTTTCTTGCCAAGCTCTCTTTTGGGAACATCTAAATTGCCTCACCAAGTTTGGATTGTTTTTCTTTTAATAAAGTTCCTCGATGTTGATTGCATGATGTTGTTTTGATGACAGATACTTGGCTTGGAAGAAGATATTTTGGGGCTCAAAATTATTCACGTCGCTGGAACCAAGGGGAAGGTATCTCCTAGGCCCTAATTGATTATTAACTATATGTGTTTTATGATTCAGCTTAAACTTTCAGACACTTAACAGTCTCCTGTCAAAGTTTTATCGATAATCTGAGTCTTTGAATTTGAAATGTTGGTACCCTTAGATCACTCTTGCTTTCGACAAGTGCATAGGAATATCTTGGTACGGAATATGAACTTGAAAGCGACATAATTATAGACTTTCACACCTATGGTTACTGTAGGTTTCATATTTATTATTCTATGGCAGTGGTTGCACCTTTTAATTTGATATACTGACTTGGTAAAGTTGTCGAACAGTTTTTTTTTTCTTTTTCTAACTTGTTCCGTCTCATTTTTGGATTCACATTTTAGGGTTCAACATGCACATTTTGTGAGGCTATTCTACGAGAGTGCGGTTTTCGAACTGGACTCTTCACTTCCCCTCACCTAATTGATGTGCGAGAAAGATTCCGTTTAAATGGGTAACTTTTATGTGCATACTTTCCTTCAGACTCATGTCAACATGACTTTTTTCCTCTTATAGTTTTGCACCTCTTTCTGTATGCACATATATTTTTAAAGCCGCAACCGTTCACGATGAAAAATTCTTGCGCTGAAATGAAATTTCGGAATGATTATATCAAAATTATAGAACTAGTAACTAAAAGACCAACTTTATTTGCAATGCATTTTTTAGAATTTGAATCCTGCGATGATGTTTGTACATGGGGGAATAGGACAGGGAACTAAATTTTACATGGAACTATGAACTTTTAAATTAAAATGTTTCATTAAATTTTGTCTTTGTCCCTTGTATCTGCGGTTTTGATAACTGCAGCATCTTTATTTGGCTCCATCCACATTATATAGAGTACCACAAAGGAAGTTCATATGTTATTTTCTAATGTTACATTTGAACAACGTTGTTGTCACATATTACTAGTGATTTTTTGATTGGTTCTTGTTTCATCTTCTAAATTTGATTAGGAACACACGTTCACAAAATTGTAATATAGTGCTTGGTCCCTTAGACATCATGATGCGGATGGTTTGACTTCAGCTGCCAAATTAATGTTCGCGGAACTTTTCTTGTGAAGCACTTTCTAAAAGGATTGTCTTCTTGATTTTATGATAAACGGTTGATAATAACTAAGAATCCTTGAAATGCATATTGTATAAGGTTATTATATGCAAATGTTGAAAACTGGAGTTACCTTTAGTTTTCATCATGCAAGGGACCCAATTTGTCTTGGGAGATTAAAAGCTTAGTTGGATTAAATCATGTTTAAAAATGTTCTCTTTGCTGATTCAGTATTGTGGCCTGTTTTATTGTTTGAAACTAACTATAAATTATATGTCTAGGTTTGAAATTACTCAAGATAAGTTTCTCCACTATTTTTGGGATTGCTGGCATAAGCTGGAGGTACTATTTATTGTTTCTATTTGAATGTTGTAAGCCCACGTTAAAAAAAAGGGTCTCAATTTTCAGTTTTGATACGAGGCGCTGGATGATTGTTGATTTTGAATTGTTGTGAAGCTCAACATGTTCATGTTTTAATTTAAGGGTGCGTTTTACAAGTGAGAGGACAATATGGTGTGTGTGTGTTATTAAAAAGGAAAAAATTACATCAAACGTAACACAATGAAAGATCCTTAAAAACAAGTATTTTTATTCTAGTAAGTCTGCGTTTGCAGGAAAATATTACAGAGGAGCTGCCAATGCCTCCACTGTTCCAGTTCCTTACAGTTTTGGCCTTCAGAATCTTTGTTTCTGAACAAGTATGTTATCTTTTAGTAAAAATATGTTGAAGCTTGCCTTAGTTTCTAATTCATATAGTTGACCAGGGTTTGTGTTTGACTTTCCTCTCAAATTTTAGATGATATTGCACTGAAGACGATTTCTTTGTATAGGTTGATGTTGCTATTGTTGAAGTTGGTCTTGGGGGAAAAACGGATTCCACAAATGTGGTACACATCTAATTATAGAACTACACTATTGAGCTATCACAAATTTTGCAAAGTCGAGAATTTTTTCTCTTTCTTTTGACAAGAAAACGAGAGCTATGTGATGAATCACTCTTATTAGGCCCTTTGTTCTCTCTGTCTGAATGACTTGTAAAGATGAAAGAGAAAATTAAAATTACAGTTGTGTGATATGGTTGTAAACCGTGCAGATCAAAGAACCGGTTGTTTGTGGCATTACTTCTTTAGGGATGGATCATACCGAGGCATTGGGTGTGTGTTCTTACTCCTTGATAATCATTTGAAGTATTATTTTTCTGACAAATAGTATTTTATTTGGTTCTTGATACGAGCGCTCATATCAGCTTTGACACTTTTACATTTTCTTCAATTGCAATAATTGTACATGCTTAAGTTACATATTGTGACATTTTCCAGGAACGACACTTGGGCAGATAGCTGCACACAAGGCTGGAATTTTCAAGGTATAAATGTCCTACGAAAAAACTGAACCAGCATGGATATGGTTTTCCTTTGAAAATGAGTTATTTATTTGCAATATGTGTTTTGATTACTCAAATTGGCAGTTTTCATTTTCAAGTCTTTTCTGAATTGGTTTGATGTCTTCCCTGATCCTGAAGCCTAAAATTCCTGCATTCACGGTATCCCAACTTTCTGAAGCGATGGATGTTATTCGGGATAGAGCCTCTGAGATTATGGTATATTGTCTTCCTTAGTCCTCCCATGAAACGGCATATTGTTCATTCTTTCCTAAACATAACGTGCCATTTAGGTTTCTAACGGTGAAATAAATTTTTTTGGTTTGTCTTTACATTACTTATGGTTAGCTCTTTCTATTGAACAACTACCTTAGTCGTAGATTTGATGATTGTGTCTTTGTCTATGGATTAAACACTCAAAACCGATTCAAAATATTCATCTCTGAGTTGCTCTCAAGTTTTCTCTCTTGCACCTAAATCTGATAGTTTAATTTCTCGAAAATTAAAAGGACGAGTACAATTTTCATGTGTCAATGTATACCAACTACCAAGAACTCTCCAAAAGTGATCTAAAGTCATCATCTTTGATGGTATTTCAAGTTGTATTGGGAAGAACACCAAGTCCAAAAGAACCAAATTAGAGGAGTTGAGTACTTAAGTAGATGGTTAATTTCAGCATCTTCTATTTCATTATTCTGCTTGAGCGTTTTACCGATAAAGCACATGCATTTACTTATATTAAGCACATGCATTTACTTGTATAAGTAGGGGAACTGGTGAATCAAAATCAATATCTGTTCGTGTATTTATCTTGCAGGTTCCACTGGAAGTAGCACCGGTACTTGACCACGGAAAGTTGGAGGGCTTAGAGCTTCGGTTGTCTGGTGATCATCAGCTAATTAACGCCGGTCTTGCTGTTTCCCTTTGTAAATGTTGGCTTCAAAGAACAGGGAACTGGGAAAAGCTAAATAAAATGTTGGTTAAGCTTCATTTATGCTTGTTTTTATTTTTAATTTCTACAATAGGTTCAGCTTCATTTATCCTTGCCTTCTTTTGATTTGGTAACTTCTGTATGATATAAACAAATACAGGATAGCCCAGAAGGCAGTCTACCAGAGGCCTTTCGTAGAGGACTTTCAAGTGCACATCTTTCTGGAAGAGCACAGATCGTTCATGATATTTCTTCAGTGCCCTACGATTCTTATAATGCATCTGAAAGTTCGTGCGGGGATCTGATTTTCTACTTAGACGGAGCTCATAGTCCAGAGAGCATGGAAGTTTGTGCCAAATGGTTCTCTGGTGCTGTTAATAAAAATGAGAACTCATTAATTTCTTCTTTTAAGGTTGGAAACATAGATGATATTCGCCAGAATGGTCACGTTCAACTTGAAGTGAAGAACGTGGAGGGCTCCTGCAAAATATCAAAGCAGGCAAGTTCATTATATACTTTGTAAATATAGTGTCGGGACGATTTTATTATCATGGTTATTGTCGGTACATGTGATGGATGGTCCTTTTTCCCCATAATTTATATATTTTAATTGGCTTCCCGGGCACTGTTTTTATTTCTTGTAGATTCTGCTATTCAATTGTATGGAAGTGAGAGACCCTCAAATTTTGCTTCCGCGGCTTTTGAGTACTTGTGCTTCCTCAGGTAAAAAGGTTTACCTTTTTTCTTTCTCTAAAGAAAGTGATTTAACTCAGAACTTGGTGTATATTCCTGGAGGAGGATGGTTATGGTTTAACCAGTATCCTGTTTACCTATGCAATGCCCTGATACTCAAACTGCTTGGTTGTTTCTGCATGGTTGTTAGAATATAAAACGACCACCTCCTAATAGCTTGAGCTTTTGGGACGGATTGGTAAACTGATAGGGTATTAGAGCGTGAGGTCCTGAGTTTAAACTCTTGTAATTGCACTCTTTATCCCCTTTTACATCATCACTTTTTGGGTTGGACATTTAATATGTTTTGGGTTTCTTATTTGTTTTGGGCTTTCTAATTAATATTTACCCACACGTTTGTCCATTTTCCGACTTGCACGTGAGGGGAAGTGTTAAAGTATAAAACTATTGTTGGCCCACCTCCTGACGGCTTAAGTTTTGGGATGAAGTGGTAAACAAACAAGGGTTATGAAAGTAATGATGTTTCTAAGGATTGTTTGTACTCTTGCTCAGGTACTCACTTTTCGAGGGCCCTCTTTGTCCCAAGTGTGTCGGCATATAACAAGGTTACATCTGGTGCCTCGGTCGTTCCTTTAGATATCTCTAATAAAGACTTGTCCTGGCAATCTAATCTACAGAGACTTTGGGAGAATATTATCCATGGAAGGGGTATGCTCGGATCTTTTTTGACATCCTGAAAAACATGTTTCTAGGTAGTTTTGGTACTGTTATATCCTCTTCGAGAAATGGTTGGAGTTTTTGCTTAAAACAGATGAAGTTTCTCACCATTAGCTATCTGAGTAGAATGGTATTTATCATCTCGCAATGAAAGTCTACCATTGTTTCTGTGTGGAGCAAATTAGCCCACTCCTTTTTAATTGATTTGGACAGTTTCTACAGTAATTTTATAGTTCTGCTTGCTTGGTGTGAAAATGAAAATGGCCCTTTTACGGCTTTGGCCGTGCACAGCCAGGAAGCTGCATCGTGGAATGCATAAGAACATTTTTATTTTTATTTTTTTATTTTTTATAAATAAAACAGATAACCTCTTAAAATTGATCAAACAGGACCCTTTTTTTTTTTTTTTTTGGTAATTGTGTGCATGCAGAAATAGATGCTGCTTCTGTTAACGGCTCCAAGATGGATACTGCAATAAATTTGCCTCGTGAATTTCTTTACAAGGATGCTTCTAACTGCAGTCCTGCCGATAATCATTTTTCTTGTAGCGCGGTATATGCCTTCATTGCCACTAACAATTAAATGGCTGAGGGATTGCGTAAAGGAAAATCCGTCTTTGAGACTTCAGGTAAGTTTTGCTTCCAAGATAACAGTGTTTTATTGTCGACGTTACAACATTTTCTGAATCTTTCTTAATTTCTTGGATTTCACTTTCATCTTTCATGCTCGGTAACTTGTTCTTGGAACGAATCTCGAAAGAAAATCCCGCTATCGTCTTGGAATGAATCTTCCGAGATAACATTGTGTTAATTACATTTTGATCCATGTTAAACATATTTGCAGGTTCTTGTGACTGGGTCATTGCATTTGGTGGGAGATGTGCTAAAGCTATTAAGAAGGTGACATATAGATTAAAGAGAAATACATGAAATACAGATTTGCCCAAAAACATTCTTAAAAGCTGATTTGCTTTTTATAGAATAAACAAGCTCTTTATGCCACTCTAAAATTTGGCTTTACAAAAAAATAGCTCACTTGCAAGTGACATTCTGATATATTTTTGTGTGTTTGTAACATTAATTACTGCCTTTTTTTTTTTCAATGTAATATTTATTGATGTTGTACTATTAAGAAAAAAACAGTATTCGATTTGGTTTGCAATAAAAGATCTGAATTTTTTGTTCCCCCAGCTCATAAGAAGTTTCATTTGAACTGATTATGCATGAAAAAGAGAATTCTTTGGTAAGGTTTGATGGTAAAGAACTATTTTGAACCATTATAAGTTTATGGGGATTTCTACGGTGGGGGACGTACTTTTTCCCCACGATGGTGTAAAAATTATTGACCAGTCGATTTAAATCTTAGGATAAAGTATAGTGAAGGAGTACCAAACTAAAATAATGTACGTCACATGTGATTCAATAAGAAATTTACGTAAAAAATAGAATTAAATACAAAAGAAAAAAGAAAAAAAAAAGATTGAAATCTTCTATGCTGTCTGTGAGATTCATCAAGGAGGCCGAAGGAGTGCGTGCTGCTGTGGGGCGGGGAAGTAGGCTTAGCGTCGACGTGGGATGTCGTCGAATGGCTTTGTGAAGTTCTCGCTCGTGGCTGTGGTGGTGCAATGGAAAAGTCGTTGCGGTGGCAGATCTGGTTTCACGGATCCTGCATAGACGACGGGTTTGCAACAAATCTGGTTGTTCGTCGTCGTGCTCATTGGGGTGCCATCCTAGTTTGGCTTTTTCCTCACCATTTGTCAGGAGTTGTTCTTTGTTTTTCTTTTGGTAGACGAGAGTGAGTTCGTTAGTTTTTATTTATTTTATTGAATTTCTGATGATTTTGTCGTTGTTTATTCAATTTTTGATGAGTTCCTCGTTTTAGTTTTGTTTGAACTTTTTGATGAATTTGTTTTGGTAGACCAATATATGGGGGTTAATTTCAGATCATCTATTTGGGTTTTTTTAAAGGGAAAAAAAATAATTAAATAAAGAGTTATTTGGGACAGTGGATGAAAAAAGGGGAAAACTTCAAATTCGACCGAAGTATCCGGATGTGTCGTCTGTAGTCTTCAAATTCGATGATTTGCTTTGCAAAGATTTTGATGAGCTTCTGAAAGCTGAGCTTTACAAGGATTATTTCATCAAAATGATGAAGCAGCAAGGGGATTACGAGGGGGCTTGCAGCGGAGGGGGCTCGACGGCTTGGGTGGAGTTCGGACAATTTAGGCCACCAACCGGTAGAGTTGCCGACAACTTCCCCATCTCGGCGACCTACCCCGCCATCTCCGACAAGTACCCACCGGTGATTAGGAAGAAAGCTGGGTTGAGTTTTTTTTTTTAATTTTTTTAATTTTTTTTTATTTTAAAAAAAGGATCTTGTGGTGGACCCGTCATTTCCCGTTTTTTAAGTTCACGTAGGTAGGGACACACCTCTGAGTTTGGTTGGGGATTTGAACTTCCAACTTCCGATTGGTGAGATGATAAAGTTACCTCCCTTACCAACTCATCACCCCTACGTGTTTTTTTTTAGACAATTGGATTGTAATCGGATATAGTTGGATGTTTCGTATGGACATATCATCTAAACCGTTTAAAAGTAATTTAAAGATCAAAATTTTTTACCCCCATTGATGGGGTAAAAAGGTTTACAACTTCCATAGAATTGACCCAAGTTCATTAGGTTCTCTTAGCATGCTTCTAGCACACCTATCCAAACTGCCCAACTCCAATTGTTTTTGTCTTCTTTTTTCATTTTTTTAATTTATTTTTATTTTTTTCTTTTTGAAAAAGTCACCTCAATTTTACTATTTAGTAGTTGTAATTTTAACTCTAATTTAAAAAAATAAAATATTAAAAATTCATAATTTTATTATTTTAAATCCAATAAGATGATTTTTTTTTAAATTATATAAAATTTCGAGATGAATAAAATAAGATTCATTTATATATATTTTTTTGAATATATTTCAATTTTTTATATTTTTTAACTCCAACCACTAAATACATTATTTTAAAATTAAAGTCAGCTTCAATTAAAATTACTCTAATTCTACAATTCAAGCGACTGATTAAACCATGCTTAATTTTGCGGGTGTGTATCTATATATATTAATTTTTGATGTGATTGGAACACATCTAAACGCAATAGTTTTTAGCATAGAAAGCTTTGGAGTAAAAAAAAAAAAAAAAAAGCAAAAAAAATATTCCAGATGTTAGTTAGGAGATATCAGGTACAGAGGATAAAGTACAGTGAGGTGGTCCGAATAACGTTAGGACATTCTTTCGAAGAATCATGTGACAATAAAGTTCCAGCAAAAATAAATAAATAGATAACTCTTATTTTTTTTCATCTTAACATATATATATAAAAGAATCCAAAATTTCTCATTCCCTCATTCTCTCTCTCTCTCTCTCTCTCTCTCTCTCTCTCTTTTAATTTCTCTTTCTCTTTCCCTTTTCTTTTTCTCTCTTTCTTTTTTTTTTAAATTGCTATATTTTTTCCTCCTCCACTTTATTTTTAAAATTATCTCATATAAATGTATATTTATTACTATTTTTTTTTTGTGATCATCTCATATTCTCAATTATTATTTTCGTAATTTTTTGCCATAGTGAATATTGACCCAAATTTTGTGAAAATTAATATATATATACATGTTTTTTCTTTTTATTTTTAAAATTATTATTCACTTTCGTCAATGTGTCGATTTATTCTATGTTTGCTTTCTTTTATCATTTTTAGTTTGATTTTACATTCTTTTTCGCCCATACTGAAGTAAATTTTTAAATAAATGTATCCTTACTTAGACTTTTTTTTTTTTACTATCTCAATTATTATTTTCTCATATCACCACCCAATTAACTTTCTACATGATTTTCTAACTCCTATCCTATTTATTGCTACTTAATTATTTTCTCATCAAAATTCTATGAACAACTATTTTATAATAATACCTCATAATTAATTTTTATTTAACATATTGATTAAACATGTGCGTAGCACGCGCCTATAACTAGTAACATATATAAAAGAATCAATAATACTCTCCCTCCTTTTGCCATGTGTCAACCCATTGTTTTTTTTTTTTTTTTTTGCCTCTCTTTATTTCTGCTTTCATCATTTTCTTTCTTTATCTTTATCTTTTCTTCTTCTCTTATTTAATTTCTTTTATAATTTTATCCTTTATTTTTTTTAATCTTTTGCATTTCTCATTATCTATCTATATATATGTACACACACATATGAATATCCCTATATATATATATATATATTTTGATAACTTATATGTTTTATGAATATGGTTGAAAAGTGTTTTTGTCTAATTTTTTTTTTAAAATTGAAAAATTTTTAGACGCTTTGTGTTTGTTGTTTAAGTTTCGTATGGAGTTTTTGATTTTCTTTTTCTTTTCTTATATTGTCATTTTGTATCTTTTCTTCTCTCTCTCTTTATATTTTCTCTTTGAACTTTTATATCTTTTATAAAATATATTTTTCATACGCACGAAAAGCATGTTCAACTAGTAGATAAATAAAAAGTGACAATGAAGTCCCTCAAAAAGTAGAAAAAGGGTTATGAATTTTTATTCTTGGAGGAAATTTGGTGGATAATAATTTTTCAGTCCTCCATTTATTGTCGTTTATCTATCTACTGTGGTCCCTAGGAAAAACATAAGTACGTAGATAAACGACAACAAATATAGAAGCAACATGAATAGATGATCGAAATCAATCGTGCAAACGATAGAAGTGGGAAAACGACATCGTCCCCAAAACGACAATAACAGTGAAACGGCAATAACCTTGAAAACGACATCATTGGGATATACATTATCAAAAATAAACACGGCATGAATATGTGACACCTCAAAGAATGACAAAAAACGATAAAACCAATTAAGCCAAGATCGACTTGGACCAAAATGTCATGATATTTATAATATGCGGATGTTGATTACTCTTCTTAAAATAATGATGAACGACATGTCATTTTCAATTTTTTATCATCGTCAACATCGTTATCACCATTAAGGTTAGCAATTTCGAACACGATATATAACATGACTCGAAAATGACATAAATTAAATGGTTTTAGATCGTACGTTTAATATTTAAATTATAGTTGGGTTGGCACATATAATACAAAATTAAACGGACTGAAAATGTGCTAATCCATTTAACCTATTAAACACATTTAATTATACGGGTTGTCTAATATGTTGGAATCTTTACTAAATTTTATCGCCTGTGTTGGGTATTTGTTATTTTTATGATTGTATTTGTGAATCAAAAAGACCAATAAACTTATGTTTCTATTTATGTGTGTTTAATGTTATGAAGATTGAAACATCAATATATAAATATATATTTTTTTTGTTATCATGTATTTATTTTTTTAGTTAATTGGGTCATAAACATGTCGTTTTCGTGCCAAACCCATTACAGAACATTTGTTTTAAGCATTTCGTGTTTGTGTTTGAGTTCTCAACATGCTTATTAATCGCGTCCAACTGCAATCGTGTCGGCCTGAACACAATCCAAGAACACGAATCGTCAACCCTATTATTATTATTTTAATATTAAATAAAATTACCAAACTAATCACTTTTTTTTTTCATTTATTGACCAACATGACACAAATTCTTCACTCTTAATCAACATAACACAAATTTTAATTAACTTTAATTTAATTGTGTCATATTGACATGATATTAACTTTTTATGTCATGATCAATATATTAGTCTCTAAATTTGTGTCATGATTTGTTTCAAAAATGATCTACACAGCTGTAATAAAATGCTTTATTTTTCTTGCCAGGTGTATCGGACTAGTTTTGCTTTTCAATCGCATAGTTCCAAAAACTGAAAAATAAGCCCCATTATTCTTCTGATATTAATCCCTCTGTAAAGAAACACAATAGTAGTGGGACGAAACACGATAGTAGTGGGACATCTTTTTCATATTCAAATGCTAAAATTTCCATTTTCCTTTTGATTTTTTTGCTATTGTCCTATTGTACTATCGATTTAAACTATGAGAAAACGCCTTTGGGATTAGTGATGGCTGACAAATAATATATATATATATATATATATATATATTGGTTAAAAAAAAAAGAACATTATAGTACAATATGAAAAAGATTTTTATTATTAGATTATTTCAGGTACCGTTTTCGATAATAAATTTAACCATGATAATATAAAGTTAAATAAAATATAAATCATGACAATTGAATAAAATCTTATGAAATTCTAACCCGTTGAAAAATGTACCTCAATTAAATGTTAATGTAAATGAATCATAATTATGCAACCAGACTCCTTATAAATTAAGCTGTTAAAATAAGAACTTTATAGTACAATATTAGATTATTTGAGATATCGTTTTCAATAATAAATTAAACCATGATCATATTAAGTTAAATAAAATACGAATCATGAAAATTGAATAAAATCTTATGAAAATCTGACATGTTGAAAAATGTACCTCAATTAGATTTTAATGTGAATGAACCATAATTATGCAACCATATTCCTTGTAAATTAACCTGATAAAATAAGAACTTTATAGTACAATATGAGATTATTTCAGGTACCGTTTTCAATACCTAAAAAAGATTTATATAATTAGATTATATCAGGTATCGTTTTCAATAATAAATTAAACCATGATCATATTAAGTTAAATAAAATATGAATCATGACAATTGAATAAAATCTTATGAAAATCTGACATGTTGAAAAATGTACCTCAATTAGATGTTAATGTAAATGAACCATAATTATGCAACCAAATTCCTGATAAATTAACCTGTTAAAAAAAAACTTTATAGTACAATATGAAAAAGATTTCTATTATTAGATTATTTCAGGTACCATTTTCAATAATAAATTAAACCATGATCATATTAAGTTAAATAAAATATAAATCATTACATTTGAATAAAATCTTATGAAAATCTAACATGTTGAAAAATGTTCCTCAATTAGATGTTAATGTAATGAACCATAATTATGCAACCATATTCCTAATAAATTAACCTGTTAAAAAAAGAACTTAATAGTACAATATGAAAAAGATTTCTATTATTAGATTAATTCAGGTACAATTTTCAATAATAAATTAAACCATGATCATATGAAGTTAAATAAAATATGAACTATGAACAATTGAATAAAATGTTATGAAAGTCCGACCTGTAAAAAAAAATGTACCTCACTTATTATATATCTCCTTAAAATTTTATGTACTCAATCGTTATCTTAGGTAGGAAAAGCACTTTTTTTATGGAACTTTTTTTTTTTTTTTTTTTTTTTTTTTTTTGGTGGGTAAGGCATAGGGGTAGTGGATGAGCACTTTAAACCAATGAGGTGAGGACATGACAACATCAAACACAAATAGAAGTACTTGTACCAAACTTCTCTTTCCAACTTGCTAAATGGTTAGAATCTTTTTTTTTATCTTTTCAAAACCTTATCTAAAAGCCAAAAATAAAAAATACAAAACATGCAACACTTGCTTTGTGATGAAGCAAATGTAGTGGCGTGAAGAGGTGAAATATCATTGTGTGCTCGTTCTCTGGTCTTTATTATGCCACTTTATATATATATATATATATATATTATTTAAATGCACCATGAAAATCAAGCTCATGCCTAAACTCGACTCAATTTATTATTTATTAGATAAATAATTTCTTTACTCTTAATAAAAGACATATTTCTTTGTAGATATGTAAATTATTTTGTATTTTTTAGCTTCCGTAGATATACTATTTATCTTTTTCCCTTTTAATAAGAAGTTTACCTCAGTTAAACATTGTGACTAATTAGAATGAAATCATTAAGTGACGTTTTGTAAATATGTTTCCTATACATTGTTAAAATGTTACTAAAAATTTACTTTCAGTCACGTATTTGAAAATGATAATAAACGTATTTTAGATTCATTTTTAACCATCAATGTTAAACCCTACAGTATTCACTAAAAAAATATTAAAACCTTCATTTAGTGACATTTTAAAAATTTACCAAAACTTAACATTATTGATATTTTTTACTGTCAATCAAACTAATTTTTAGTGGCATTTTTGTATACTTGAAGTAACAGTTTAGATAATGTCAATAGATAACTGTCAATAAAACATCATCTTCTGATAGTGTAGTGAACATATATCAACATAAGAGGATATGTGATACCAAATTTTACTCCTTTTAAAAGGGGGAAAAAAAAAAGAGAAATTAAATTATTTTTATTTTCTTATTTATTTTCTTAGCTTCAACTCAAGATAGCCAGTCGATTTTAGAGCATTTTTGGTAATTTTTGATAGCGCCAACTGTCAACTGTGAACTTTGAGTGTGAAGGATGTATAAGAATTAACTAATTCACAAAAAATAAAAAAATAAAAAATAAAAAATAAATTAAGGAGGATTGTAAAATGTTATATCTTATTTTCTACATATCAAGGTCAATTTTTAATTGTTCACTATGTAATTATTGTCCGTGGCAAATTTATTAAGGACTGAATTTTTATTTCTTTTAATTCTGCTTCAATAATTTTATGGTTTTTTTTTTTTTTTTTTTAACTTTGTTCGTATCAAAAATTAAAAATTCTTATATAGTCTCCACTAAAATTTTACTCTTTAATTTTTATACTTTGATATTATTTATTTTGTAAAAAAAAAAATAGCGTACACTCCTATTGAATTTGTGTCTGGCTCCTGTATATAGCTAGAAAGTTTTGCTATGATTTTCTTTAATCTTGTAATTTTTATGGCACTTAATAAATTCGCTTTAAACTTTTATCAATTTTAGACTTTGGTCTTTAAACCTTTTTTTTTTAAATAAAAAAAAAAAACGCTTACACTTTCAAATAACTAAGCATGAAATGATACTTCTGTTAATAGCACTTTAAGATATAAACTTTCTAAAAGTATAATTATTATTTATCTTTTGAGGATAAAAACGGATTTAACACCTTATTCAGTCTCAAGCCATAAAAAATTCTTTCGAGCCAAGCCATGGTGGTAAAATAATTTTACCACGGTATTCATTAGGCCTAGTATTCATTATACTTTTAATTTAAAAATCCATTTAGAAAAAGCTACTCCAAAAGATTGATTTTCAATAATACCTTATTTACACCAACAAGATAATATAAGAATCTTACAAAAGTTTGACCTTTTCAAAATCAAAAGTTACAAAATAATAATAATTATTATTATATTCAATTGACCAATTGCTACTAGCGGTCCAAAAATTCCCTAAAAGAATAATTTACAATTATGTTGAACAAGTATTAGTAGATGTATTTAATACATGCAAGTTGTCCAACTTATCATACCCAAAAAAAAAAAAAGCAAAGTATTAAACACGCATTAATATGAAACCTAATGCTATGTTTGGTAATTAGAGGGACAGAAAATTGAAAGAAAAGAGAAGTAAAATGTCAAGGTGAGGAAAATGAAAGGGAAAGAGAGAGAGAGAGATTTTCTTTCTAAGTTATTTGGTAGAGAGAGAAAGAAAAAAGGAAAGAAAATATTTAATCTATTACATTTCATTGATATAAATACGAATATAAAAAGAGATTTAAATCAAAATAATTATTTTATGCATCACTATGTTTTTAAAATTTTCTCTCTTCTTTTCTTGCTAAAGTTGGAATGATGGGGAAAAATGAGTCTTATAGAAACTCATTTCTTCCTAGTTTTCACTCTTCGAAACAATATAAGATCCTCTTCTCCTTTCCAAAATCCTTCCTCCAACATCTTTTTTCTCTTTTCTCTTTTTTCTTTTTTCTTTTTCCCACTTTATCAAACATAGGCTAAAAGTGAAGGCATCTAATTCTTGTTTTTTTTTGTTTTGTTTAGTTTTTGTTTTTGTTTTTGTTTTTGTTTTTGTTTTTTTTTTTGCTGAATATTTAATTATCTAGTTATACTTCGATAATACCTAAATGTTTGTAAACCTAGAAACCAATGTATAAGAATCATTAGGGATTAATAACAGAATAGCATATATGAAAAGGATAATATAAACTATAGTATAAAATTTTAAACATATAATACATAAAATAATTAAATTTATAACCACACAATACCAAAAAACCTCCTTCATCTTCCTCTCTCCCCCTTCCTCTGTGTCCTTCTCTCTCTTTCTCTCTCTAACATGAAACCATGCCCATAAATCTGTAATTAAAAATTAATTGTAAATCTATTATTTTCAAAGGATTAATCTAAAATCGAAGGTTTTATCCATAAATATATGCTACAATTTGTTATCCATTAAAAAACATGCAAACTTCAAAACTACTTATAAAACATATTATTTGCTACAATTTCCCAAATCATATTATTGTTTTTTTTGCTACCACTATACTACTAAGAAATTATACAAGTGGCTAAGTGTAACACATGATCATCGGTAAAAACTAACTTTGCCTTAAAAAAATAGTAAATCAAGTTCAATGGTTCTTCCAATGTAATAAGTACTTTCTTATTTACCAAATAACAATAATGAATAATTAGTACTTTCTTATTTACCAAATAACAATAATGAATAATTAGTACTTTCTTTCAAATTTAGAGATGTAAATTGGATCGTGTTGTACTAAATTAATACTTTATTTTCTACAAACCAGTATTTTTAATATTTAATTTTAACAAAACAAATAAAAGAAATTGTGATATGGCGTCCGATGCGACCAATGTTGTGGATGCTTGTGGCTTGCTATCTAAGATGCAATTGTCATGTTACATATTAACCATATCGTTGACCATGTTGGACCCTTATGGCATGTTTACTTATACATAATCGAAGTGAGCATGAATCGGAGTGGGTAAGATTCAGAGTGGGCTGGATTCGTAATCAGGATTCGGAGTCAGAATATGCTGTTTACTTGGGTTCTAGGAATCAGAGTCGAAATCACTGTCAATCTCATTCATGCGTTTACTTAGAATAAGAATCGGAGTTAGTTACTGTAAATTTACTTGTATATTCCTTTATTTTTTGTGTTTTCAAAAATTAAAAAAATGATTAATTTTTTATTTATTATAATACTATAATCAAAAGTAAAATAATCATTATGATATTAAGGCAATAAAATTAAATTGTGTAAATTTTTTGTTTAAAAAAAATTAAAAAGAGCACAAAAAAAAAAAAAGAATTAAAATAAGTAAAGTATACAAAATATAAAAATAGAAACATAATAATATATTATGATTAAAAAAAGTTCTTTATTTACTCTAATAACGTTAATAGTAATTATGATACTTATATAATATTAAGTTAATAAAAATAATTAATATAGGTTGTTATTATTTTTTAATACAATTTTTTGCAAATAAACTAAGGATAAAATGATAATTTAATGTTAATAGTATGAATGGTAGTCATAATCCGGAGGGTGGCATGGGATTGTCAATCTCATTCCTTAATCCCAAATTGGTGTGAGACCCACCATTCTCACTTCCATTCTAGGAAAAAAAAAAAAAAAAAAAGTAAGTAAACAAGGGATTGACTTCCATTCTCCACTCCTATTTCATATTCCTGATAAGTAAACATGTCATTATAGTGTTGAGTCCTAGGGTGATTTAGAGGAATGTCATTTTTTGAAAATTTGGAATCAAGTATATCATATTAATAGAAAATTTTACTTTAATTTTCATATTAAGTGACACAAGTGAAGCACTAGGCTTTAAAAGTAATATATACTAATACAACGGATTCAACTCTTGTGTCCCCGTATTTCTGTCCCTTTATGTCCCTCTAATAATATTATGACATATCGATTAAAGATGTATATTTAATTATAATATCATATCAAATCAGTTAAAAGACTATATTAGTTACACACGTGTCATATTATTATTAGAGGAACATAAATTGTGACACAAATAAAGGAACATATACAATAAATCCCTAATACAGCCTATCAACATGAGTGATTATCGCGTTTCATATGTCTGAAAGTCGTATCAAGTCCAAACCAAAAGATAGAATAGTATCGTCCCATGTATATTCTAAATGGGAAATTCTATATGCCCGCATTGAAGTTATAAATGTCTGTCATGTATGTGTTATTTCTTGTTGGTATATTTCTGGTTTGTTTTGTAATAACAGGATGATTTAGACACTTTCAGATTTAGTTTGTATGTTTGATCTGTTTGAGTTGTTTCTTGAGGCCCTAAAAAAACTATAAACCATTAAAAATACATCCACATGAAGATATTTTTTTGAAAGAATAATAGAAGTGATATTTGTGGCATTAGAAAAAAAAAAAAAAAAAATCCTTTTACTCCTTAAATCCAAATTCAGAAAATGTTATAACCTCTTTTCTATTTTTTATTTTTAACGGTTCATGAATTAGTAAGGATTGAACATGTGGTCTCTTCTATTTTGTTTATGAAAAATACATTTAATTTGCATATTAACTTTCTTTGAAAGGAGAAATTTCATTGAGCTCAAATAAAGAGGTACAAAAATATCAAACATAACAAATGATCCCGTATTATATAAAACAAAACTTTTTAATAGAAACAGATCCATCAGTAAAGTCTGATGAAGCGCTAAAGGAAAAATGTATGTTTGAGGCCCAATAATGAGTATATATCTCGACATATTGAAATCGAGCATATAAAAGGCTCTTTTTAACAAAACCCAAATAATCGATGGAATTTTCTGATCAATCGAGGGCCAAGACTCAATAGCTAGGGCCACTACAAACTCTATATAGAGGCAACTCTAGCAGAACCAAAATATCGTCAAGACTCAGATTTGACAAACAAACAACCAACGTGAAATATGAGAAACCACCTCCGTTATTAGAAATAATAAACAAAAATAAAAGACCTAGACAAAAGATGACAAAGAAATCGTCATTATTACTTAGAAACCCAAATAACACCAAAAAAAAAAAAAAAAAAAAACCAATCACATATAAAGAGTCATTGCCGATTAAACGATTCACATTGTTTACAAAAACTGGATTGCCAAAGTCAAGCCGATGTAGGATCTTCTCGGCATATGACAACTATGCATTACCACCAACTGTCTAATTCCTGCCTTGCTTCTTTCCACAACGCCCATTCTCCTCCTTTATGGGCTCGCTTCTGCCAAGACTCTCTCAATATGATCCCCACCTCCATCCCTAGGGTCTGGGAACCAGAGAGATAGGCCGAAAGCTGCTATTGGAGTCCAGCTTTAAGAGAGAAAAATGATTGAAAAACCCTAACCTTCACTCATTAGAGAGAGAAGAAAGAGAGAGAGACTTTGTTTGATTTTTTTTTTTCAATGGCCTTATGATATTCGGGAGTTTTATGATCTACGGTTGAGTTTTTTTTTTTTTTTTTTTTTCCCTTCTTTTCTTTCTTTTAGGGTTTGGACGTGAGGAGGTTTTTTTTTTTTTTTTTTTTTTTTCAGAAAATATTTTTTTTGGATAGATTTATTTGCTTCTCTTTATCTGTTAACTAAAAGAAAAGCAAATAAGTATTTAGAAAAGGTGGATGAAGTTCATAAGCGGAATTTCGAACTCATGTTAAAAATAGCAATGCAAAATACATAATTAAGTTAAAAAAAATTAATCATATTGTTAAAATATTCCAACTGATTGTTCAAAATGAAAGGTTCTACTGTCGGAATTCTTCACTTTAAACTAGCATGTACTTTTTTCCTTATTATTTATTTAATTTATTTTATAATGGGAGCCTGATTGATGGTATGAAAATATGTAAATGAAAGGTAACTCATGAGCAATAGAAAAAAAAAAAAAAAAAAAAAAAATAACCTCTATAAGAAAGAAGAATAATTTGATTAATTCCCTTGATTTTTTTAACTGAAAAAGAATTATGACAATTATGTCATTTAATTATCAAATCTGACTCGTAAATGTTTAATGATTAGTAGTAGACACTTTCGTTGAAAAGGCATAAATTACTAAGTACAAATCTGTGTAGTGATACGACATTTTTCTTTTTTTGAAGTTATGACACGACATTCCTTAAAAAAAAAAAAAAAATCATCACACGTAAAATGAAAATTGAGTTCCCAACCATGTCATCTCCAAAAAAACATGATATAGGCTTCTCAACATTTCAAAATGAAAATTGAGTACTGGGCGTTTGGTGTTTTGGTTCAATTTAAGTTGAACTGTACTTTTTTTTGTCTTTTTTTTGAAAAAGTTTTTTATCTTTTCTGAAAAAGTTTTTTATTTTTTCTAAAAAGTCAACAAAAATTATTATTTAAACTGTATTTTCCCAACTTAAACTACTCCACCAAACTTCCCCTTTAGTAACTCTATGTTTGGAATTATAGTTGAGTTTGAACTCAACTGTATTTTATGATTGATTTTTTATCTTTTTCTGAAAAAGTCAATATAAATTATAACTAGTTTTTAAAAAGTCAATCAACCTCAACTTAAAAATTTCATCTCATCTCAAACTCAGCCCGAATACCAAGTAAACCCTAAATCAAATCAAATAACGTATTTAATAGTAAATGAGTTCCATCAATATCGCACATTTATTAATAGAAATTATATTCCTAAGCATAAAAGGTAATTCACACATAAAGTCTCTGATAAAAGAAAACTCAACATCGATAGACAATCGATTTTATCTAGAAAAACATGTAGCAAACTCTATAATAGAAGACACTGGAAAAGACACACAAAATATAAAGTACACATATGACATTTAAAAAGATCAAAATAACATGAAAACTTCTTCTTTAAAAAAAAAAAAAAAATTATTTGGGAACAGAATTAATAGCACAAGAACAAAATCATGGCATGTTTGGTATTGTATTGAAAACGTTATTCATGTTTTTTGATAAAGTTGTTTTCGAATTACTCTAAAATAGCATTTGTTTTACATCAAATCCAAAAATAGAAATATAGAAATGACAATAAAAATTGTTTTCATATTTTGTCATGGGAGAAAATGAGTTAAAGTTGTTTTCTTTTTTATTATTATTATTATTATTTTCCTCCTACATCCAAGAAACATATCCATTTTCCAAACATATAATTATAGAGAGAAGTAAATAACAGCACAGCCAATTCCAAACACAATCAACTACATTTAAAAAAAAAAAAAAAATCTCAACATCATTTTCAAAACATTTTACCCAAAAAAATAATAATAAAAAAAAAATCCATGTACAAAATGTTACCAAATGACCCCATTTTTTTGATATCTTAATATAATAATTCCATTATTATAAAAGAATCTTATCAAAATCATATCAAAATTAAAAAAAAAAATTTGAAAATTGATGGACGTTAGTAAAAATCCGATACTTCAAAACTGATCCTATTAAATATCTTAAAAAAAAAAAAAAGGGAAAAACTGGTTCTTTTAAAATTCTCAATGCCCCTACTCTCAAAAAAGGGGAAATTTTTTTTCAATACTCAAGAAAAGTGAAAAAGTCAGAAAGACAAAAATTCTCAAATTAATTTCTTTATGAGGAATTATTAGCTTTTAATATTATTTTAAATTCCAATTTAAAGTTAAAGTCACAAAAAAAAAAAAAAAAAAGAGAGAGAGAGAGAGACCAACGATATAAAACGGTATTTTCCAAACATCCTTCGTTCGTTCCCTTTTCTCCTTCCTTCCTTGCTTTCAACTCCTTCAGTTTCAACTCCTCTCTCTCTCTCTCTACTTTCTCTCTCTACAAATCTTTATACAATCTATATATATACAAATATATATATGCACAAGCTATTGCTTCTCTCTCCTTCTTCGTCCGAAGCAACCACCTCGACCTCGACCTCCCATGGCGGGTCTGCATTACTCCAGTAGACCCTCCTCCTCGTCGTCTCTCTCCTCTTCGTCGTCGTCGTCGGCGTCGGCGTACCAGGCGTTCGCGTCGCGGCTGCTCTTCCTTCTGACCGTCCTCCCCCTCACCCTCGCCTTCTTCGCCTTCGTCCTCCAATGGCGGGGTGGCCTCAACGACGACCCCGTCAACCGGTGGTCTCCCGTTCGCCACCAGTTCCCAGGCATGGAGACCTCCGAATCTCCCTCCCGCACCGCCTCCGGCACCGCCTGCCTCGATCCTCTCGCCAGAAGCCGCTCCCCCTCCTTCCCGTACTACCGCGACTGGAAATTTGATTACTCCTCGGATCTGAGGCCAAAGGTCGGTTTTTTTTTTTTTAATTTGTCAATTCGTTAAAAAAGAAATTTTTGGTTGGGATTTGATGGTGTTGTGATTGGATTGGATGTGTCTGCGTTGATTTTTTTTTTGGGTGCTTATCTGAATTTGATTGAGTTTTTTTTTTTAATTTATTTTTAATTTTCATTTGTTTGTTTGAAATGTTGGAGTTTTGATTGGATTGCAATGTGTTTGTGTTGATTTTTCTCCTGTTTTGATTGACGATGATTTGAAAATTGAATTCGATTCAGTAATTTTTTCCCCCTGAGATTTGGTCTTTGGGTCTTGAGTCTTGGAATCTGCCGTGTTGTACGGATTGGATGAGAATTTTGATTTCTGATATTATTTTTTCATATCAAGAATTTTCTGATCACGAGCATCTCGTGATCTAGAATTTTGTGGGAGTGTTTGTCTCATTAAAATCATTTCTTTGATATATATATATTTTATGTTTTAAGTTTTTTCCTCTGGTCTGATCAATATATGTAAAAAAGTCTCGAAAATTCAGACCTTTACAGAGCTAATCTGTTTTAACCAAGGTGGAGACTTATAATCTTGTTTGTCTATTTTGAGTAGTTGATCAATCTGTGTCCAATGGACATGGCTACTGAGGCCTATGTTGAACTTTTTCCAGTTTTTTTTACTTGAGTGATTGGCCATTCAATATGGAATATAAAGTATTTTTTCAGCTGGTTTTGGTTTTTTATTGGCGTTGCCGTCTTCAGGGTAATCTATTTCCTAGGTGATAGCATCTAGTTATTTCAGAAGTTCCTTTGTCATATATATATATATATATATATATTTTCGTTCAGTATTTGTATTTTATTGGCGTGAATGCTAAATGAATTTGCCCTTTGATATCCGGAAGCAAATGTGGTTTTTGGACTGAAGAATAACTGGCAGTTCTGATTTTGATAACAAAGTCTGATAAATAATGGAAATATGTTCATGCTGTAAATGGATAATAAATTTGTCTTCAAATACTGTGGAAGATGGATATGGAGGAAAATCTGCTCGTGCAGTTATAAATATCCATTATATTAAAAAATGTGTGTAAATTTAAAAAAGCACCAATAGCTCACCAAAATAGGTACAGAGGATTGCCGAAGATTCTAACTTTTTTAGATGATTTTGATTTTGATTTTGATTTTGATTTTTTTTTTCCTGTTTTAATACATCTTTCTTAGTTTCTGCAGATATGTTTGGTGTAGACAAATGAACTGTTTAAAGTAGCATAGGCAACTGAAAAATCTATTTGCTACTTTACTCACTTAGGCACCCCCCAAATTCACCAGACACATCGCCTTTTGTGCGCGTGTGCGCATCTGTGTGTGTGTGTGTTGGGGAGAGGTGGGAAGATGCTCTTTTTCTATTTAAAATTGTCGGCGTTCTCATCAAGTCTGTTTGAGCATTTGTGTGTAGCTACACATTCATAAACTGTAATATGTTATCGTCAATGTGAAACTGTACCATCTTCACTTGAGGATAGATATCACAACAAGAACGTTTGCTTTCTGGTTTCCTATTAGGCTTTCGTTGTGATATTCCGTAACTCAATCTCAATTAAAACCTCTTGAATATTGGATTAATCCCTTTGTGCAAACCCTTGTGATTTGATTATGTTCAAAACTATTTCAAGTAATCACAGGACAATTGCACATTTTCTTCATCCCATTTCAAGACAGTTTCTACGTTAGTTTATTGGTGATTAATGGAATTTCATAACGTAGAGTCCTGTCATGTTTCAGATATGTATTACAACAAGCACTTCTGCTGGTTTGGAGCAAACTTTGCCCTGGATATTTTATCATAAAGTTATTGGGGTTTCCAACTTTTTCCTTTTTGTGGAAGGGAAGGCTGCCTCCGCCAATGTATCAAAAGTCTTAGAATCCATTCCGGTGAGTCAAAGTCATATCTTTCCTCCTAAAAGTACAAGTAGATGATAACTTTTAACGTTATTTGATGCTCTATCAGTTTAAGTCCCTTGTAGTTCTGAATTCTGATCATCTATTTTCTTGCATGGACTAAATATCAGGGTGTCAAAGTTATATACAGAACAAGGGAATTAGAAGAGCAGCAAGCTAAGAGGTAGTTAAAATCTCCATTTGAATAGCTGGATAAAATCTGAAGTTTTGTTTGGTATCCTTTTTTTTTTTTTTTTTTTGGGTCTAAGTTGATTTATGTATTGTTAGCCGGATATGGAACGAGACTTGGCTCGCAAGCTTCTTCTACAAACCGTGTAATTATGAGTTGTTTGTGAAGCAATCGCTCAATATGGAGATGGCTATTGTCATGGCAAGGGTATGGACATCTAAAGTGTTGTAAATGACACGTGATCTTTGTAAATTCATCTTAATAAAGCTTGCAATACTTTCTTTTATGATTTTAGGAAGCTGGAATGGATTGGATATTCCATCTTGACACCGATGAGCTAATTCATCCAGCTGGTACTCGGGAGTATTCATTGAGACAGCTGTTGGCTGATGTGCCTGGAAATGTTGATATGGTTATCTTTCCAAACTATGTAAGTGAAATAACTTCTATTCTGGCTTAGAATTGTTGTTTTCTTTTTTCCCTTTTTATCCGTCCAGTAGAGGCTAGCATTGGATGTTCAAAGGGTGAGCCATGATATTCCATCTATAGAACCTTAATCTCTGGTATATCTGTGATTTGATCTATTGTATTTACTATTTAGATTAGTTTGGTAATCTTTATCATCAGTTGGCGTCCTGTTAAATTTTTTTTTTACATGTAAATACTAAACATGATGCATTTCTTTCAACATTAAAAGATTAGAGTGGATCCCACCTACTGTGTATACGCATTTAACAGTCATTTGATACTTTTGCGTTGAAATTAGCTGAAAATACTATTTTTTATTGCAGGAAAGCAGTGTGGAGCGAGATGATATCAAGGAACCTTTCAGTGAGGTATGACATCATCCATCATAATTTGATACTTCTTTCTCTTGAACTTTTTTTGTTTAATTTATTCAGTCACACCTCATGTTTTGCTTCCTACATGATGCGCTCGCGGTCATAAAATTTTTCTGTTTATCTTTTTATTTTGTCGTAGGTCTCAATGTTCAAGAAAAATTATGACCATCTTCTAAAGGATGTATATTTTGGGAACTATAAGGAAGCAACACGCGGTAATCCCAACTACTTTTTGACCTATGGAAATGGGAAATCAGCTGCTCGAGTTCATGAACACCTACGCCCTAATGGTGCACACAGATGGCACAACTATATGAAGACACCCCAGTATGTGCTTCTATCTCGTAGTTTTTAGACTTTAAAATGTCTATTAACTTTATCAAGTCCCTACAGGAAAAGTTATTTTGCAAGTGGACATGTCAGTTTATGCACATGTTTATTTTTCGCAAATCAGTCTTTTTCTGAGGCTTTGTCACTTATTGACTGCTAGTTGAATTTCTAATTTACATGTGGAGTTACTTTTTTTTTGGGGGCTGTAAACTTACTATTAGTTTTTCGACCTTTGCTAGTGAAATCAAATTGGAGGAAGCTGCTGTGTTGCATTACACATATACAAAGTTTTCTGATTTGACTTCTAGACGTGATCGGTGTGGCTGCAAGCCTACAAGGGATGATGTTAAAAGATGCTTCATGTTGGAATTCGACAGAACTGTGAGTTTTAGTTTGTCCACTCACTTTTTCCTTTTTCTTTTTTTACCTGTCTTCATTGAGCTAGAGACACAATCAATTAGTCTCAGAGCCCTTTTGTTAACGCAGTTATCCATAACTTGATTATATATATTTCTCAGCATCTTTCTTACAGTTCTGTCTCATTATCCTCTGCAGGCATTCATAATTGCTTCAACTGCAACAGAGGATGAAATGCTTCGCTGGTAATAATTTCTCACAACAAGTTCTTTGATTTTTTTCATACTGATTTGCAGAAGTATAGCTCTTTCAGGTTCCACATGTCTCGCATGATTTAGAAACAAAAAATTTCATGACCCCCTTGGTATACAAAATTGCTGAAAGAACGCTCACGAAACTATTATGACTTTGAGATTCTATTCCTTGTTATTTTACTTTTTCTCCAGAAGCTTAACTTGGTAGAAAATAGGTTGAATTCATATTGAGGTATGACACAATGATGTGCATGATACTTAAAGGGAGGAAAATGAATTAATTTCTCTCCATCTAACTGAGAAGAACCATAGTTCAATTTTCTCGAATAAATTGCTGTTGCAGAATCCTTTTGGGAATAATCAACTTCTACAGATTATTTTGTCATCTACGTTCTGGACTGACCAATTTTTATTTTCCTTGATACGTAGCAAAGGAAGCCAATGCAGGATGTGAAAATATTGAGACGTGTCTTTTAAATTGTATTCCATTGCTTGCCTGCATTACCGAGTAATTCCGAACTCTCGCATACACACAACGGATGATTAATCTGACCACTTTAGTTCAATATGCGTAACACTATGACAACACATTTTGATTACTGGTTATATAGTCTTTTTATCTCCTGACCTAAAATCCTTGTTGGTTTAGGTACCAAGAACGCATTGTGTGGACCGACAAAGAATTAAACATGAAACTGATGAGGAAGGGCATCTTGACTCGGATTTATGCCCCTATGGTTAGTTTAATAGAATTGTATACCTTCATATTTAGCTCACTTTTCGTACTTATATGCATGGTAGTGAGATTAAAGTCCTCACACCTATTGGTTCCATTATGTCATCATAGGTGATCATTCAAGGTTTGAGAGAATCCGGTGTTTTCAGCTCTGTAATTGCAGAAGCCGAGCAAGCCAGTCTCTCGAAAGAGAAATTCTTATCATCTGTTGAAAGTAGCAACTCCTCTCGAACGACAACGTCCAGCAGGGCCTTTTCGTCAAGAAAGATTGGTATAACAGATTCACAGGGAACTGCAAGAAGGGTCCTGGAATTTACAGATGATTCGACTCACCCCTCGGCAATCCCACCTCTCTCTCCCCCCGAATTGGACGATGATTCCGAAGCTGCTACATAGTCAATACGCCATTTGGCAATGACCCTTTCGCCTCATCATTTGTTTGAAGAAGCAAATGTGATTTGATATTTTTTTTACCAGAGGAGAGAAGTTGAGGGAGAGAAAGCAGGTTTGGCTTTTTTTGTTTCGTTTTTTTCATGGGGGTTCTTCCCGATCATTACCCAAGCGCTGGTGTAAATTTCAGGTTTAGAGTTACAGATTTTTGTAGAGCTAGAGAATGTAGAGCAGGGATTCTGATTTCAGGCTTAATAATTATTATTTCTTTGGTGGCCTTTTAAAATATATATATATATATATATATATATATATATTCTCTTCATTTTTTAGTTCACATTGGTTGGAGATTTTTTTGTTATTTTCTATATTATTTTAGTTTTAGCTAGTATTTGTAAAGCTGGGTGGAGTGAAAACATGAATTTGTTGTGATCTGTAGGCTGAAGATCAAGTTTATATTCTGCGAAAACATCTTTCTTTTTATTTCTCATGCGTCCTATTTATCAAGGTGGAGTGCGCAAAGCTTCAAAACTTGTCCTAAATATAAACCAATCGTAAATTCATATTTTATAGTCAGTGACAGTTGTAAACTTTTTCAGAGAGTGGCATGTGCTAAATCAAAATTTAGATTAAAAAAAAAAAAAAAAACTGTGAAACTATTAATTCTTATTTGATCTTCACATGGTAACTACAATCTATTCCTGATAGTATTTTGGACCATAGTATTAAAGGACATACTAATAATTCGAGTACTGATTTTATGACGTTTTAAAATTCATATATTAGAACCAAAAATAAAATTAAGGTAAATTATTCATTTGATTTCTAACCTTTTTTTTATGAAGTTGTATTTACTCCCCAATCTTTTTGTGTTTGACTAAAAGTTTCTTAAACTCTTTTAAAAGGATTGAATAGTCATTTTTACTAATAAATGTTAAAATTAGACGATATTGATCATGAGCATGGTACATATAACTTGAATCATGTAAATATTTTCTTAATACCCTTAAATAATAAATCATTTACGTCACATTAACATCTGTTAATAGAAAGAACCATTTTGCTCCATTTTAAAAAGTTTAAAGAGCTTTTAGCCACAAATAAAAAGTTGGTGAACAAATCGCAAGTTCATAAAAACATTAGAATAATTTACTGATAAAATTAAGGGATAAGAAATTATAAAACAATCTTACATAGATAATAATTTTAAAATATATTTTAAACAAATCACAGTAAATAAAATTTATCATATAAGTTAATTGTTTAGGTTTTCTTAAATTTATTGTTTATTTCAAATATTTTTAAATTTTACTATTATTTACTATAATTTTCCTAAATAATTTTAGAGTTTCGTTAAATTACTAATAAAAAAATTGTACTATTCCAAAAAATAGAAGAAAAAAAAAACATGCGTGATTGCAAGTATAACTTAGCGATAATTCCACATCGACTCCACCATAAACATGGCATGAAGTATAGAATTCAAAAACCCCCAACCCAAGTTCCAAAAAAAAAGAGAGGGGGGAAGGGGGGGGGAGGCTGCGGTAAAGTCTCATTTTATATACCCTATCGATAGAGCTCAGTTTTAAATCGTTAAGATGAAATCGAAAGGTTGAAATGTTGTTTGTGTGTAATAATTATAATACATCTTACCTCGTATTAGTATAGACTAATAAATTAAAAAATAATAATAATAAAAAGAAAGTATGAAAAATAAAACAACATCATTTAAAGTTGACGGCGTGTGGTTGGGGGGGGGGGGGGGGGGGGGGGGGGGGGTGGGAGGGGGGGGGGGCTCTGTTGCCGGTTTTTGGGGTGGTGGCCTGTGAGGGGAAGGGTGCGCATATCTGTTTTGGGGGGGGGGGGGGGGGGATGCGGCTCAGATCTGGTCGAGGAGGGGGTCTTCGTTAGTGTCGGGGAAGAGGGCGCGTAGATCTGGAGTAGGGGGGACTGGGTCGACGTGCCGGCGGGAGGGTTTGTTGCAGGCATGGGGAGGGGCCTTTTTGTCAGCGTCAGGGGTGGGGGTGCAAATTTGGTTGGGGGAGGGGGGGTATGTTGTCGGCGTCGCTGGGGTGGGCTCGTCGCTAACGTTGGGGAGGGTGGCACCTACCATCGGCCAAAAGTTGATTTTTTAAAGTTTCTTTATTATTATTATTATTTTAATTTATTAGTCTATACTAATTCGAGGTAAGATGAATTATAATTATTATACACAAATAATATTTTAACCGTTCGATAGGGGAGGGGGGTGGGGCGCAGATCTGGTCGGGGGAAGGGGTCTTCGTCGGCATCAAGGGGGGAGGGTGCGCAGATCTGGCATTTAGGGGGGGTGTAACAACCCAGCTTTTGGCGGACTTGTGATATCCTTAGATAAAAAGAAAATCTAAATATGTACTATCAATATGAACCCATGATCTGATTTGATTATCAGAGTATGTTTGAGTTCTTATAAGTATTATGAGACTTAATGATAGTTTATTAAGTCAAGGATAATGCCTTATGATGAAAAAGGCAGAACCATGATTTATTATTTTGTTATGGTCAATGAATGACCAGGATAATTTATGATGTGAATAAAATGGTACTGTAATTTAATAAGCAGTATTAAAATTATACTGTGGCCAACCGTTATTACGGATGTAGAATTGAGAATAAGGATTGGGATTACTTTAGAATAATCAGGAATAATATTTGGAGTAAGGAAGACTAAGTAGTTTCAAGTTTTAAGAAAAACCTATACGCTGTCCATGTTAAGTGCAGATAAATTCTAGACTGCAGTCCAGCAATACTATACTGTTAATAGTTAAAAAAATATTGGTACTATCTGTATTATTAAGAAAATGGACTACATATTAGGAGGGAATGCCACACATGGCCCTACTTGGAGGCCAAGTAATTGTAGATAAGTATGAAAGGATATTTTGACTCCAACACTCCACATGGCCGGCAATTAGGGGGGACTTGAAAGGCAAAAATTTTATCTTTAAGGACCAATATGCAATTCAAGGAGAATTTAAAAAAAAAAATTTTAATTTTCCACCTATAAATAGGGGTGAGTAGTAGAAACTTGCACTCTTTAGTTGGCTTCTCAAACTTCTAGTTCTTTCTCAACTATTCCTCTCTAGCCCTTAGAAAAGAGAGAGAGAGGGGTGGCCGGTTGTCATGGTGGAGAAGTAGAGAGCAAAAATTTCTCTTATCCCAAGGACTAGAATCAACTCTTTCAAAGCTCTAAAGGTATTATCTTGATCCTCTAACTAAGAACTTCATTAAGTTTTGATTGAGGAAATTATGTATATTTCAAGTTATGGGTTGTAAGAGCATAAACTCATGTTCTTATTTTGCTATATTATGGTTTTTATATGGTTGGTTTATGCTAGATCCATGCTCAGGTTATCTTGTTTGCTAACTCTAAGCATGGGTTTGATTTTATGCTCTAGGATGAGTGTTAAGGTTATGTGTGCTCACCATGTGTTTGTGATTATGTTCTCAAATGTTTAAGTATGGAGATTTTATGAATGATGATGATGATGAAGATGATGTGAATATTATGGGTATATTGGTTAAGAAATTAACTTAAAGACACAAGTTGGTAAACAAGTAAGTTATTAATATTATGTTTTTCAAGAACATGAGTTAAGTGAATGGTTGAAATTTAAGAACGAAACCAATGCATTGCATGTTGACGTAGGCTCACGGCTTTGACCGTTTGAGGTAGTGTGTGCGGATTTTTAAGCTAAGAATCCACAAGATACAAACTGTCAGTTTTCAAAAATAATTGGGATAGTTTTCTGGAAATTGAATTTTAAGCCCCTTAGAGACCGAATTTGGAAAAAGTTATAACTACAAAGTTGTAGAACACAGAAAATTCTAGGGGAAACTATGGACAGTTTTTGAAAAAAGGGCTTCAAATGCCTCTATTTTTATCAGTTTTCAAAACTGGTCGATCCAAGTACTGTACATGGCCAGAAATTTTCAAGGGGAAAAACGAGTAAGTTAATAGCAGATTTAAGCTTCAAGAAAAACATGAAAGTTGTAGGATTTGATGAGATCTACAACTTATGTGAAGAAAACTTTTCCAAATTCTAAACCAATTTAAAGATAAAACTAGATTTTCAAAACTATACATGGTACAAGAAATTTCCTGCACCGATACATTCAAGCAAATTAAAAGGGTATTTTGAAATTAGTTTTTAAGGTTTTATGACCTTTTTAAAAAGAGACTATGATTTTATGAAAATAGGTTCAAAAATGTTTAAATCCATTTGACTTTTACAAGTGAATTTTAATACATGTTATGTCTTACAAAAGGCAATTTCATTAAATTTCAAGTATTTATGTTAAGAAATACTTGATTTGTAAAGTTATGATATTTTCAAGTAAACAAGATATTTTTTAAGAAAAAGAAAGAAAAATAGACTAAGTCTAAGTTACTTAAGAATATAGTAACAATTCTATGATTACAAATGGTAATCGGATTGGATATTAATTTATTATGTCAGGATTTGTATCTATGATTACCAATGGTAATCGGATTGGATACCGATCTAGTATGTTATGATTTGTAATAAGATAAAACGATTCTTATCTTACGCCCTGTTTGAAAACATGAATATAACATGTTGTCGTGCCTTGCTGGAACGATAGATCAAGAGCATATGACAAATTATAAGTACATCTCCGCTTACAACATGGGTAAAATATTTTTATTGCATTGCATGTTTTCCAAAAATCATGCATTGATTTACATTAGGTATATATGCTTATGTTTTATTATTATGGCATCATGCAAGTATGCTCACTAATAATAAATCACACGATAAGAACAAGATCAAGTTTTCAAGTAAAAAACAATTAAGATTCAAGTTTTTCAAGTATGATCGAAACAAGAACAAGTCTTCACGTAATAAAGCAAGTTTCTCGTGTCGTACCGACCTACCACGAGGGTGGGTTTTGGTTTGGTCCATGGTTTGAGTTGGACAGGGCTGGTCGTCTTAACCACTCCATGGCTACGCGTTACAGTACGTACACTCATGTTCATGATACATAAGGGGTCCAAAACCAAGTTTACATAAGAAAGCATAATTGATTCATAAGAAAGCATAATTGGTTCATATATTATCAATTCATGCATTCTTTTACCGAAATTATTTTGCGGAATAGAAAGTTGTACTTACTGAGCATAAACTCATAACTTACGTTCATGCTGTAGGTAAGCAACCTACCGGACAAGCTTGATGCATGACTGTGGAGAGATGACATTGCAGACTGTAAAATTTGGGTTGGACACCACCACGTGTTTTGTAAAATATGTTTATGTTATGATATGATAATATAATGGTACCGGTACTTGAAATATTTAGTACCGGGATAGTATTTAAAGTTTATTAAAACGGTAATTAGTATAGTTTATCAAATATGTTAAAATGATTTTACAACTATGTACTCGATTGAGTACATATAAATAAGTATGAGAATAACATAGGTTTTAAATTTGAATTTAAAAGGAAAAAAAATATTTTCGTATTTTTACGAAATATAAGAGTATTTTTAAGTAAGTTAAGTATTTAAGTTAAGTAAACATGGTATGTAAGCACGGTAACGACCCTACGTGCTTGGGTCGTTACAGGGGGGACTGAGTCGACGTGCAGGGTAGTGTCTGTCACCAGCGTCAGGGGGGAGGGGGACGGGTGGGCTTGTCACCAGCGTTGGGGAGGGGCTTCTTTATCGGCGTCGAGGGTGGGGGGTGCAGATTTGGTTGGGGGAGGGGGGTCTGTCGTTGGCATCGCTAGGGTGGGCTCGTCACCGGCGTCGGGGAGGGTGGTGCCTACCATTGGCCAAAAGTTGATTTTTTAAAATTTCTTTTTCTTATTATTATTTTTAATTTATTAGTCTGTACTACTACGAGATAAGATGCATTAAAATTATTATATATAAATAATATTTTAGTTATTTGATTATATTTTAACGATTTAAAAATGAACTATACTGATATGGCATATAAAATAAGACTCATATCACAGGCTTTCCGTAAAATAATTAAAAAAAAAAAAAAAAAAGCATGTTGGGCTTTGGGCCAATCTGAAAATGTGTCGGACGTGTGCTGCCGACTTGCAGTCCATCAATTCATTCCCGCGGAATCCATTGCTTGCTTCATTTGGCGGTTTTTCCTCCTCCTACGACTCACAACCTGGTTCTGAAGTTCTTCCTTGGAAATATTGTTATTATTATAAAGCTTCAACCTTTTTTAAGCGTAAGCGATGGCCATGCTGAGAACAACTCAACAGTCTCAACTTTCACTTGTTCCTCATTTCTTCAGCCATGAATCAACTCCAAACCCTGCAATCTAGGTTTAAGAGTCTCCTCAAAGGTATTTATTTTACTATTTTCACATAAAACCCATTTTCCATTTCTTGCTCTTTTCTCACTTTACTTGTTGTTTCTTTTTTTTTTTTTTCTTTTTTTTTTATAACAATTAATGCAGTGGCTCCTGGGAATTTGAGACTTGGACCTCTGGTTTCGTTGAGAATTGGGTCGTGTTCAATGAGGTCTAAGCGAAACGTTTCGAATTCTTCTTCGAAACCCCTACCAACAACTTCTGAGGACAATGCGAAGAGTAAAAGATTGAAAGCATTAGTGGGTATTAAACCGAATCAAGAGAATAAGCCTGCTCTCAAGGTCGAGCTCTCTCTTCTTGTTTTGTTTTGTTTTGTTTGTTTGTTTGTTTGTTTGTATGTTATTGTGTTTTGTGTGTGTGTGTGTGTGTGTGTGTGTGTTGAGAATTAGGGGTCGTTTGGGGTGACAATTGGAGACGGAGTGTGGTTGATTTGGAAACGTGTGTTTGGTTGAAGAGTGAGTCGGAAATGAACTGTGAGATAGAAAATTGGGTAAAAATTGGACGTGTTGGGAGGAAAAAAAAAAGTAATATGGATATTGTTTTGTTTGTCTCGTCATTTTGTGTGGTTTGAAAATGAAAATCATCTCATTTCAAAGTACATAACTTTACAGTTTGAGTTTTTTGAATATGAAAGAGTGAGAAAGTGAGATATAGATTAGGAAATTTTGGAGTTGAGTTGTCAAAACCCAGTCTGGAGTTGTAGTTCCAAACATGGGCTAAGGTTTAACCAATGCTTTACTTTTTCAGAAACTGTTGTGTTTTTAGTTTTTTTGCTACCCCTTTATGTCTTATTTTGGTAACATTGATTTTTAATTCTTGTTTTCTTGTTTCAAAAGTGAAAAGCATGGGGGAGATTTTCTTTAGTTTCATCTTGAAAAGATCACCATTATTTTTTTAGCTTTTAAAAAGGAAGCATTACTAAGCAACGCCTTGATGTTTATTGCACAATGATACATATCATGGAAAAATGCATATGGGGTGAAATTCTGTCGAATTTGTAGGATTGAAATTACTGTTTTGTCTCAACTTTTTGGATGTGTAGCATTTTTCGTGTTTTATTTGTCCTAAAAGCAGTTTGGTAGTTTTGAAATTGATTAATTATTGGTTTGTATATAGGAGCCTGCTGTTGAAAGATGTCCAGTGGAGATTGAAAGTTTTAAGGACAACCCGGAAAGAATCGAGAAGATGACAGTCCAGGAACTTAGAACAACATTGAGGTAGAATATTGCTTACCCTTTTCTTAACTATTTTCGTTCATTGATTTTTGAATGTGTTTTCTTTGAGTTTTCATTCATTTTGTTCTCAAGTGGAGAGTGGTATAAGCCAAATGTTTTTTTTTAACTTTTGCGAATTAGCGGTTTGGAGTTGTAGGTCTTACTAATAAATTAATAATGATCTCTAACCGTCAGGAGTATTGGGGTCTCTGCTAAAGGCCGTAAACCGGACCTTGTATCTGCGTTAAGGGAGTTCGTAGACAAAAAGATTAACGGTATTCATTACTACCGTAAAAAGCCAAGTTTCATGCTATTAACATTTCAGTCCAAGCTTTGTTCGCTTCAATCAAAGTTGAAATTCCTTTCCTTTGCATGTTTAGGTGAAATTTCTCTGATAGAAGAAGAGCAAGCATTCTCCATTTCTGCTAAAAGTGTATTAGCAGAATCGGAGACTAAAACTTTATACAAAGAAGAACAAGTTCGAAATGCCAGCACTCTCTCAAAGGTCACAGAACTTAAGAGGAGTAAGAGAAGGTTAAAACAGTCAGGAGGTGAAGGGAATTCTGTCGAATTCGATCTTAAAGCTGTCACAACAAAACAGAAGCTATCTGTTAAATCTGTCGAGGTTTCAGGTGCCTAAACCTTCCCAGACCTTGTACTCCACAGAGGGGTTTAATTTGTATATTTGTAGTTTGTTGAATCCTTCAGAAAATCATTTAGTATAATGGTTGTCTTTTTAGGTGGAAAGCTCTCTCAAATAGAGACCAGTATATCTTCAGAAACTATTGGTGTTAAAACTCCCTCTAAAGTGGAAATTGAACCGTGGACGGTTCTTGCACACAAGAAGCCTCAGAAACACTGGATTCCATATAATCCTAGAACCATGAGGCCACCTCCTCTTTCTAGCGATACAAAGTCAATGAAGCTCATGTCTTGGAATGTAAATGGTTTGAGAGCATTATTAAAGTTGGAGGGATTCTCTGCACTTGAACTTGCCCAAAGGGAAGATTTTGATATTTTGTGCTTGCAAGAGACCAAACTGCAGGCAAGTATTTTGATGTGTGTATATATATATATATATATGCAAGTAAATATATGTTCGGAAGCTTAAATTTTTCGAAGTTGGAAGAAAATGCCATGCTCAATTTTCTTAATCATCCTTCAGGAGCCACCATCATTAGCTGATGACCTTAGTTTTTTGTGTTTTTGTTCTCTAGTGTTGCCTACTTATTTTTAGATTCTTGATAGTGAACTTGGAGGTTGTAATATGATCTAAACTCCGTCATGGAATTTGTGATGAGCCTTATGAAATTTCCGTGATTATTATGTGCTATGTGATTTTTGGGATAATTAGGGAGAATATAAGCTTCTTAAATTTATGCTCAATCCAACGAACGTGCAGTTCATAGATAAATTCCTTTTCGTTATTAGAGTTCTTGGAATATTGGTGACCATCAGTTTAAACTTTCAAATTGCTAGTTTGTGGTTGGAGAGAAGGTATTAAAGCTAGTTGGAGATTGTTGGGTGTGTATTGCCCCGCAATTGTTATGTCTCGTTCTTTATCTCGGGAATGTATAGACTAATGCTGTATATATACAGCTTGAAATTCTATATTACAAAGTCAGAAAACACAAAAAAAATTAGTCTTTTAAGTTTGTGTAATATGTTCTTATGATTCGAGTCCTAGTTACTCGTATCTCTCTTTTATTTTTATGGGGACAGGAGAAGGATGTCGAAAAGATTGCGAGTCTGATAGATGGCTATCAGAATAACTTCTGGACATGCAGTTCTGCCAAGCTTGGTTACTCTGGAACTGCAATTATCTCCCGGGTATGGTTAAGTTCAAAAGAGTGTGTTCTTTATTCACATATTTCTTTTTCCAAAGTTTACTTACAACTCTGCTTGTATGTCAGCTCTAGTTTATGACTGGTAATATGAGCTTCAGTTCAACTTTAGCTTACCTTATGTAGCTAATTATATATGCACACAATATCCAAATGTTCACTTTTAATCGGATAAAAATTGCTGAAAGTGGATTCCTTCTCTTTCTTCTGCATAACATTCCTATTTGTTGAGCAAAATGGTGAACCGAAATTTTTTTAGAGGACAACAGGTTAAAAGATAACTGCGAATTACCTCTTTTGATGGTTTACGAATCATTAACACAGAGTAGTAATTTTGCAATGATTTTGCAAAAAAAGTCGAGGCTGCAAACTAATTATGTTTGGCTAATTTGGTTGCAAGTCGTCACTATTGAGGGTTTTTTTTTTCCCCCCCCCTTAAATTAATCTTCTAAGTTATTTTCGAATAACATTGGCCTTTTGGTCACAGATAAAGCCACTTTCAGTCAAATATGGCCTCGGCATATCAGATCATGACAGTGAGGGACGTCTAGTGACGGCTGAATTTGATTCATTTTACTTAATTTGCGGATATGTTCCTAATTCTGGAGATGGCTTGAGAAGACTGGTAATTGATTGCATGCATCTAGTGTAACTAGGCTATTTCAATTATTACTTCTTTTAATATTTGTTTGTTTATTTATTTTTAAGGATCCCTTTCTTGGGCTAACAGCTTTGCTTTCAAATTTAGACATATCGGGTTACACAATGGGATTCGTCTCTCAGCAGTTACATGAAAGTAAGTCCTCTCTTTAGTTTGGAAGAATTGTTAAAGTATAATCATACGGAACATGGCTCACAACCATAATTTACCGTTGGTGACGACTTGTAGGAGCTTGAAAAGTCGAAGCCTGTCGTTTTGACAGGTGATCTGAACTGTGCTCATCAAGAGATTGACATATATAACCCAGCAGTAAGTGATTTTGTTTTTATTTTTCTTTACCTCCTATTTTAGCGGATAATTTTACCTCGTGAAATATATCGTATCCGAAACTTGAGAAACGTTTTAACAAATTGTTAAGTAGCAAGGACGCTGTTTGGACCATATTATCTCTAGAGCCCTGTATTTTTTTTATTCTTCAATAAACAGTTGAACAAAAACACATTTGGCATGCAGTCTGCATTTCACATGCCTGGGTTGTAATGATTTACGTTGGTTAAACGAATATGAAGGGCGGGACCTTCCAATCCCAAGTTTGTGAAATTGATTGTTAATCAAGCGGAGTTTCATGGCATGATAATTATGGGCTCATTTTTTCAAGATAATTATTAGTCACCCTGTTTAATTTTCTTCACCCAATTCTTAGGGAAATAGAAGAAGCGCTGGCTTTACGGATGAAGAAAGACAATCATTTGAGAAAAACTTCTTATCAAATGGATTTGTGGATACCTTTAGAAGGCAACACCCTGGCGTCGTCGGCTATACTTACTGGGGTTATAGGCATGGCCTACGCAAAACTAACAAAGGTACTTCCCTGTACGCATTCCCAAATCTGATCTTGACTAGTTAACTAGAAAATATATATATATATATATATATATATTTGGCTCGGGTTGATATGTGTACATCAGTTTCATCTGCCAGATCAACCTGAAATGCGATTGCCAGTTTCTTAAGAGAGTTTTCTTGAGATTTAATGGCGTTTGGTTGCATCTGTTTGCTCTTGTTGAAGTGTTTTACATCAGCCTCATCTGTTAAATAAAACAGCCTCACCTGTTAAAACAACCTGAAAATGAAATATGATTTTCGTTTTCTTATCATCTCATCTCTTTTTCTTTTAATTATTTTTTATTCTCTTTGATTGAAACAGGGTGGCGTCTTGACTACTTCCTCATCTCGCAAGCCATAGCTGACCAGGTTCACGATTCGTACATTGTTCCCGATATTCATGGCAGTGATCATTGTCCCATTGGCCTCGTAATCAAGTTGTAGGCGAACAAAACCCGGCTCCGAAACTGACATTTTTTTGCCATTTTAAATGCATTTTGTTATGTGATCCGACCTGATGTTTTTTGCATAGGAACTGAATACTTGGTACTTTGCAAAGCCCCTTCTTGGAGGCTCAGTTAACTAAGAAATTAATCCGCTCATTTTGAGTTTTATTAGTGCATAGTATTGAGGAATTTTAATTTTATTTGGTTTGATTTGTTGCTTTTGTTGATTGGCTCTCATTTTCGTTTCTTTTTTCTTTTTTTTCTTTTTTTTTTTAATAGAATTTTTAATTGAATGTCTTGTAAAAGCAGACCTTTTGCTTAATTAATTCAAACCTTTTTTTTCAGGAAATTTGTGGTTGGTTTAAAATGTGTGGTAAAAATCACTTTTTTTAGGGGGGAAAAAATACGAATAACACATGGCCTCACTCAATCACTTATGCTTCAGTATATATATATATATATATATATATATATATATATATGTATGTATGTATGTGTGTATTTGCTAATGGAATGTTTAAATTTCATAAGGTTCCTCCAAAATTATAGTTTATTGAACAATTTAATGATGCGATCTTATACAACTTTATCTTTTTAATCAAAATATTTAAAAGGTTTTTAATACTTTTATCCCTTCCTTTTTCTATTAAATATGTAGCAAATTTTTTGGTCTTGTAATATGAATGCCCTCTAAATTGAATAAAGTGTTGATGTTGTGCCTATTCAACAATACTTCAGTCAATTTAGTGGTGATTTATCGGAGACAGTTTAAAGTAAGACCTTTTAACTTTAAAAAAGCTTAAGATGGTGATTGTAATTTGTACAAATAATTCAACATTAATTTCATATAAACTTTCGATCTAACTTCATCATAAGATATAAAGTTTAAATATTATATTATCAAGCTAAAAAGATAATGAAAAATTTAAGACATACTTACTTACCCCCGTTTGGTTGGTTAGTTTGAGTTGAAATTTTTTAATTGAAAGAGATTGACTTTTCAAAAATCTTTTAATAAATTAGTTGACTTTTTAGAAGAAAAAAGAAAGAAATAAAAAAATAAAAAGAAAAACTGAATTGAAATTTTTAGAGTGAAATTGGTGAATCGAACAATAATAAAAAGGATAATAGTAGATATTTATTTATCAAAAATATTATATCGAATAATTAATAAATGAGATATAGTTTTTAATTTAAAAAATAATTACAAAAATAGATTTCACAAATCTTTACTTTGTCATTAAAAAAAACAAAACACTTTTCTCCTAAAAAATATGACTTGTGGTTGCTCTGTTGGGACACGTGTGAAGTGTAAACTTATCAATGACGTGGCAGAATCGAACAGGTCAGACTTACTTGCTGAGATGGCAACATCCAATTGGTCCAAATGACGAAGCATGCGAAAATATCACGCAAACGAAACCAGTCTAAACGTCGCCGTTTACCTAAATACGACAAAAAAAAAAAAAAAGAAAAAAGGTCAATAAAAAAAAAAAAACTGAACATTAGAAAATTTGTCTGTTTAGAGTGAGAAAGAGAGAGAGAGAGGACAGAGAAAGCCCGCCATGGCAGCTCGCAAGAGAGCTTCAGCAGACTCAGCTACGGAACCACAACAGGCAAGAGAGACGACACAGCGCAAACCTCAAGACAACCCTACCTCGACCGACCCTCCAATCGCGCCACCCAAGTCAGGAGCAATTCTCAAGCTCTCGCTTTTCTTCTTGGTCCCATACTTTTACTTGATCTTCCGCCATTACAAGATCGAATCAGAGCTCAAGAAGTCGATTCTCATAAATGCCGCCCTCAGCCTCGCCGGGTACTTCGTCACCGTCAAAATGATCCCCGTCGCTTCCAAATACGTTCTCAGAAGAAATCTGTTTGGTTATGATATCAATAAGAAGGGCACTCCTCAGGGCACTGTCAAAGTGTGAGTCATTTTTAATTCATATATATATATATGTAGATGATTTTTTATGTGGTTTGGTGGTGAAATTGGGAGGTGGGCTTTTGGTTAAGTCTGGTTTTTTAATTGAATTCGTGGGGAACGGTTTGCTAGATTTGATTTATAAATGTATTTATATATATATATATATATTTGGTTTTTAGAGGTTTTGGGGGTGAGATTGGGAGGTAAGTTTTGTGTAAAGTTTGGTTTTTTAATTGATTTCATGGGGAGTGGTATTTGCTAGATTATATCTATATATATATATATATATATTTGGTTATACATATATTATATATATGATTGGTTATACATTTGGTTTTTTTATTGAATTCACGGGGAATGATATGTGCTAAATTTGGTTTCTGAATTGGCTTGGCATTGATGAGTTCCTAGAGTTGACCATATTTATGTGTTGGGAATTACTGAAAAAATTAGAAATTTGCCTAAATTTGTCTAATGCTTGCATTATATCTTAATTACAAATGTTATTTTGATGGTTAGCTGAAGTAGAAATTAATGTCAATGTTCTAGCAAATTTTCATTTTGATTGAAATATTTCCTTTGATCTATTAGAGCTGCCTGCCAAGGTTCAATTAAATTATTAACCGGGAATGTGTTGGTCTATATAATTATGCTGTCAAAATTGTTAGATTTTTTTATTTTTTATTTTTAAAATTTGGGGTGGGGGAATTCAAACTCAACACCGTCTGGTGAAGTCAAATATGGAATTACCGCTAGTCTATACCTACAACCAGCATAATTGTTAGACGTTATTCTGATATTTAGTGTGAAATTTTTTCTACTATACATTGCATTTTGATAGTTGCCGTTTTTAAGTCTTTAATTTTATCTTAATGTATATTTTTCCCATAGTTATCTTATCTTGCTTAATGATGTGATATTTGTATCAGGCCAGAGTCCCTGGGTATTGTCGTTGGAATTGTCTTCTTGGTCTTGGCTATCTTGTTTCAGTATTTTAACTTTACAGCAGATTCAATTGTAAGTACAACCGATCACTGTACTTTGAAGTTTTGAATTGTATTGTCGTTTTCCTATTTAAAAAAATGGAAATTTCCTTCACCATAGAAAAAATGGAAGTAGTTTCATTTTTCCCCCCTTTCACTTGCATTTATTGATATCATTGCATGGTTTCTTGATCCAACTTCGCAGTTTCATTTTGCTAGTTTAAGCTATGCCTTAATATCGGTGGACTACTAAACTGTAAGTATATTGAACGTGCAGTGGCTTGTCGAGTACAATGCGGCATTAGCATCCATATGTTTCATGTTATTGCTTGGATTCGTAGATGATGTCCTTGATGTCCCTTGGAGAGTGTGAGTATAATTCTTACGTATCATTTGTTTGCTTATATTTTCTTGTAAAACTTGTCTTCCTTGGCATAGATTTTTTCTTTGCTTACATGAGATTTCTTGAAATTGTGAAGAGCAGGAAACTATTACTACCGTCATTTGCTGCTCTTCCTCTGCTGATGGCCTATGCTGGACATACGACTATCGTTATACCAAAGCCTCTTGTTCCGTATGTAGGGCTTGAGGTTTTGGATCTAGGTATGTTATCATGATAACGGAAGTATTCCCTGCCTCTCTTACTAGTGAAATCGATCTGATATCAGCATATTAAGTTGATGACAACAGTTCTATTTTATTTTTGTAAAGATGGCTATAATTATTTTGGGGGATTTTAAGTAATTGAATGTTACTAAAAAGTTCAAATTTGTGAAGATATTCAATTAAGTTGTTCAAATTAGAACGTAGTAGAGAAGAGGGAAAAATTTAATGAATTTAATGAAAAACCAAGTTGCATAATGTATCGATTTAATATGTTAGGCGTAGAAATAGAACCTAAGGTTTCCATTTGATTTCACTTGACAACGCAATTCGTTCTTCACATGTAAAGAGGGCAACTCATCTTTGTTTTTAAGAAGCGGGAACACATTAGCTAATTTAGAACTAAAAAAGAATTCTTTTGGAAGACAATCAACAACTTGATACGGGAATTACTTTGCAACCATTTTGTTTTTTTTTACATTTTACAATAATATTGTAGGCATTTTTCCATTTTTAGATTGTTGGTTGCTGGTTAGATAATTAATTTGTTAATATATGTTTCTCTTGATGTGAAGGATGGATATATAAACTATATATGGGATTGTTGGCGGTCTTTTGTACAAACTCCATCAATATACATGCTGGTTTGAACGGTCTTGAAGTCGGGCAAACAGTTGTCATCTCATCTGCTGTAAGCATAAAGGCTTCTAAAACCATTTGGCAAAAGTAAATATAAAATAATTAAGACGTAAAAAACTGCAGTTTAAAAAACTGTTTTATAGTGACACAATTTGTTATTGCAGATTGTGATACACAATATCATGCAAATTGGGGCATCTACCGATCCCGAGTATAAGCAGGCGCATGCGTTCTCTATTTATCTTGTCCAGCCTTTACTGGCGACATCCTTGGCTTTGCTCTCGTACAATTGGTGAAATTTTTGTACTATTGACCAAGCGGCTTGTTATTTACTTCTTTGCATCAAAATTTGAAAGTTTTCTGTTCGTGGTTTCAGGTATCCTTCTTCGGTTTTTGTTGGAGATACTTATACGTACTTTGCTGGAATGACGATGGCTGTGGTTGGGATTTTAGGCCATTATAGGTGTGACCCTTGTCTTTCGAATTTTACTGTGTCACATTTTAGTCTAAAGTATTCGTTTAATACACGACATAGAGATGTTTTCTTTTTTAGCCAAAACGATAATAAAACAGAGAGAAATTTTCAAATACAAAGAACGGTAACCTATCCTGTATAACTTCAGGTAAAAAGTTTAAAAGAGGATTAAACTTGTCCATATCATAGAAGAAAGCAATTCAAAGAAGACTTCAAATGATATAAAGTGGATAATGAAATGCATCTAAGAGAGAGCGCAGATTCTTCATACTGAGCTGTATTTACCAACAGATTGCTCACTAGTTTTATTGCGCTTGTGTTGTTGCGTGCCTCACCAGTGATTTTGTTGCGATTTTCTCATTATAGTGAAACGCTCCTGATTTTCTTCGCTCCTCAAGTTCTCAACTTCCTCTTATCACTTCCTCAGGTTTGTTATCTCCCCTCTCTCTCCTCTTATCCTTTGCTTGTTAACACTCTCGCTTGTCCCTTTTCATGTTTTATAGATCAAAACGCTCTAAATGTTAGCAAATCTAATTTGCTGATGCTTTTTGTTAGCTTGCTGGCATAATTCCATGTCCACGGCACCGTCTGCCCCGGTAACATTCTGTACTCTCAATGCATTGATTATCCTTGGAAAACCGTCGTTATGTGCATAATCCACATTAACATCTTACACATCATTACTTTCCAGGTTTGATCCTCAGACAAAACTGCTGACTGGTACAAATGACGGGACACTAGTTAACTTCTTTCTGAGACAATTTGGCAGGATGTCAGAGAAGTCGCTCTGCATCTATCTCCTTGTGTTCCAGGTATTTTGAGCGATCCGATACTCCGATTTCTCCTATAAGCTCGTTCTAGTAAATTTAATTATTCTCACTATTTTCTTTCGACAGGCTATTGCATGCTGCATCTGTTTCTTGCTGAGGTACTTCCTTGCTGGTTGGTACAAATGAGGCCGCAACATTGAAGCAAGCTTCTTCTTGTTATTTAACATCGCGGAACGAGCTAGGAATTTTTGCTTACTGGGTGTGTTGTAATGTTAGTTACCATTCCTGTCGTATACAGGTGAAACAGAGACAATTTTCTTTAGATTCTTTAGCAAAATGGGGACATCTCCAAAGAAGAAACAAAGGGGAAAGAAAGATTTCTGACACGAGATATATATTTGTACTTGTAATTTCTTATTTTGGCCGGAGTTTTGAACTTTTGGAATGTAAGGTATATTCAATAATTTTGAAACTGACTTGTTGCTAATATATTTTATTTTTCCTAACTTCACAAGTTTGTCATCGCTTGATTATTGATGATCTTTGCTTGTTTAGTTGATTCTTAAAATTGTTCCAAGAATTATTTGGTAAGCAATGTTTTGTACCGTCTGATCTTTGATAAATTATGTTAGATTTCCATACTTCTGTTTCGCAAAATCTAACATTCGAAAACACACGCTGAAAAGTTACCATGTATTCTTACCGTAGATAGGCTTTAAAATCAATACATGAGTTGTAACTGGATTAAGAATTTAGACAGACAATAATCATTTCAAAAACCAATATTAAAGGGCAAAAAAACAAAACAAAACAAAAAACAAAAAACCCTCCTTTGGTTTGTTGACCGAGTGATTTCATAATTTCCAATATAAAAATGAGCTACATCAAGTATTTTCCCCTTAGCCTTACCCTCTCAAAATCACTGAACGCTAATTTGGTCGCTAAACTGGCTTAAATGTATGGTAACTCAGTTTGCCGTTGAATTCACATCGAATTCAATACAACAAGCACCTCACATGATCAACCATCAAATCTATTCCGGATTCAAAATTTTAATCTTCAACAAATTCCTCCTGATGATCAACTTACTTGAAAAGTTTAGAAGAAGGGGTCTTTAAAAAAAAAAAAAAATTATAATCTCTAAAGAAGGTTAGTAGAGAACTTGAGAGCTCCTTCTAGTCTACATCCATTGCATGATCCTGATCGCTGTAATTGCTGCACCATAGTTTGATGGTCCGGTCATGTGACACGGTGGCGATGCAGTTCCCATCTGCCATCAACAACAATATCCCCTCTGTTAAAACATGAACTGAGCTACAAAGCAAAGCAATAACAGAAGAATCATTTTTTTACAATAATTTCAAGCCTAAAAAGTTTCAGACCGAATCAGCCCTTTCTTAATATCAATGCACTTGCACACGATTTTGGTTTATATATGTAGGAATCTGTAATGATTAATGAGTACTAAACAACTAAACAACTGTCACTTTACCACAATCGAAAATTAATGTTAACTACTTATTAAATAACCTTAATAACCACCAGCAAATGTCCTGGAAAATGTAAAAACCATGGAAAAAAATAAGGGAAGGATAAAAGAAGAGGTCGAGGAGGCAAGACAAACAGAATGATGCGAGAAAAAAATAGACGGAACATCAGGGAGGAATGCATAGAGCAAGTTGTCCACGTAACAAAGTCACGGAGGACTCTTAAACATGGCGTTTCTGTTTGGCTCGAGGGAAAATTGAGTGAAATGAAGATGCTTTGATACATTTTTCAAATTTAAAACTTCCAGGAAATAACCAAAAATGAAGCCATCGCAATGAATAATCTTGCTATGGCAAGCCGTTGATATATAGTATACTCGGCAGATGGAAAATATATGTACGTCTTAACTTTCTTTTTAGGGCCTTGAAACTTACCTCCAGCAACATCCAAAGAAGATACTTTAGCTTCGTGTCCAGAAAGTGTTTTGACAGGCTTAAAATCTCGGGCTGACCAAATCTGTAAAATGCAAAGAACAAGATAAATGAGGCACAAAAGTAATATGAATCAAGAATTAACAAAGTCATAAAAAGGGAGAATGCTCGATGTCTATGCAGCAATTTTGTTGCTTAGAAATGAAAAATACCTTTGCTGTCATATCATAGGAGGCAGTAACGAGAAAGTATCCCTCTTGAGGCTCAAATTTGACCTGAGAAATGAGGTTGGAGTGTGCTGGAATGATGTACACAGATTTCTTCTTTCTTAGATCCCATATCCGACATGTGTTGTCTTCTCCTCCCGAGGCTAAAAAATAGCCATTTGGCGAAAAACTTAGTCCAAGTACCTGAGACGATAATAAAAAGAGTGAAAAAGAGAGAGCATCCAGAGATTTGGGTTACCAAAACCATACTAATCATTGACAACTAAGAAAAAGAAAGGCAAAAATTTTTAAGTCTCACAGGCTTGACATGGCCTTCCAAGGCAAGAATACTTCGGCCAGTTCTAAGATCCCAAACACGAGCAAGTGCATCGAGTCCAGAGGATGCTACTAATGATCCATCATGGTGGAAGTCTATTCCGTAGACACTCCTGCTGTGGCCTTCTTGAAGAAGCAACTCCGCACCAGTGTCTATGTCCCACAATCTCCATGTCTTGTCAAAGCTTGTTGTACCCAAGTACTTTCCAGATGGATGGAAAGCAATACGTGCAAGCCGGTCCAGATGGCCCCCAAACGTTTTCAAGTGAGATCCTTCAGTGTTCCACAATCTTGCAGTCCGGTCAGCAGAACCAGTTGCTAAAAGGTTGTCTGTTGGGGAAAACTTGATGTCCGTCAGGCGTTCTGTGTGTCCCTTTAACGTGGAAACCTTTTGAACTTTGGGCATGCTCCACAACTTAGCAACTCCATTCAAAGAACTAAACAAAAGAAAATGAATGTAAGAAAGATTTCCAAATGGTTTTTCAAGCATAAGAAGAGATACATGTATATGCATAAGCCATTCTCACCAAACAAAAATGAAATTACCACTTCGACGAGGAAAAGATATAAGGTTTCACCTCTAATTAAAAATACACACTAGCATCTAAAACGTTCCAAATTAAGATAGCAATTTCTCATTATCAGTTAAAAATGTTGTCTTGGAAACCAGCATAGCTCATTCCTAATGAGAAACGAAAAAGAGTGAAGAGTTCTGGTCATTTTACAGGATTGCTGAGACAAATAGATAAAACAGAGGACAATCAACCTTAAAATCAATTTTGTTAACAAAAAAGTGCGTACCACGTGGCAAGCAGCTTTCCATCTTGTGACCAGGAGCAACCAGAAAGTGGTCGGTCATCCCCAATCTCACTGCAATCAAGGGCCAAACTACCTGCTTGCTTGAGAGCCCAGTCCATCTCAGCATCCACATCCTCATCCGGGTCATCCCTTTTCCTCTGCGCTCGTTGAAGACGTGAGGCTACCCTCGCTAAGGAGTACTTTGCAATATCAATTCTAGCATCCAAGAGAGCCTTGGACCCTTCAGTGTAAAACGGATATTGAAGCATTTCTTCCTCGGGCTCTTCTCCTACAGCAGAGGCTGCGGCTTCTTCCTCCTCATGAGCTTTCATCAGTTTCTCCAACTGCCCTTCAGCATCCAACTTTGCCATGAGCATTCGCAACCGGTCCCTTCTTTCCATCTCTCTTTCTCCAAAAAGTGTAATAGGCTCGCCAAGCCGGCGTAGACGAGCACGGACAGCCATGTCATTAGTAGGAACCGCTAGAGCAGTAGCACGCCGCTTCATCATCAGCTCTTGCATTGCTTTTTCTTGCCGCTCTCTCACTTGTCTGCTCTCTTCTGAAATCTCATACTCCACAGTTGAGCCCGAAGCAATGCGTCCAAGGTCGGAATCATCGTCTGAATCTGAGTCACTTGTTCTCATTTCACCATTTTGTGGAACTGGAGGTCTAGGAATAGGAGGACGGCTTGGTAGCGGTGCCAACGGGCGGAGAACAGGTGGAGTAGGCAAGGTAGGAATTGGAGCAATAGGTGGCACAATTGGAGGCACGACCGGAGGCACAAGTGGAGGTGGTATTACTGGTGGAATAATAGGCTGGACTGGTTGAACTGCAGTACTATTTACATCAGGAACCAGAGTTTGACCATCAGCAACTGGAAGAGATGATTCTAGTGGAGTTGATGGAGGAGGGTTTTCCTCTTCGACTTCCATGATACCTAATCAAGAAAAAGTGTAAGACGTTAATGAATCGTATCCCCAGAGTGTGAGCACCAGTCCCTTGTTATATGCACAATCAAGAAGTTGTAGTACTTGTTCAATAAAGTTTATGGTAAGGAATCAGCAAAAACATAATCTAGAGAAAGACACAAATGATAAGAAGTACAATTATGCAGACAAAGCAGCCAGCCGAAAAACACATAAACATGTATCTTTCATAGAACTAACTATCGCATCAGGCATTTTTTGTCACATTTGGTCAATTTCACCGACTATTAGATGCAACGGCCAAATCAATGTAAGAGAATCAAAAAACATTCTAATAAGTAACAAGTTAAGGTGCAGTGTAATAAAAATAAAATTTACCGAGAGTAGGGTCGAATATGTGGAGCCTCTAACACAGAGTTAGCACGCGGATTGCCTTTTAATATAAGGAGGGTGCCGGTTTTCTAATACAAAGAAATACAGCGAGTCAGAGAAGCATAAGATTCTCTTCCAATCTTCTTCTTCATTACACACTTGAAGGGGCTGAAAGTAAATGTAACTGTAACAGAAAATTGAAACAAAATATATATATATATATATATATGTATGTACGTATGTATAGATTAGGGGCGTATAATCCATAACAAGTAGAAGCACAACATTACGCTTCCACTGAGACATTTCATCGAACTTTTGGCATCCACATGAACAAGGCAGAAAAAAACCACCACATAAATTCTCAAATCCAACGCTTTCTCATAAATTATCCTATAATATATCTCAAATTCGAATACCCAAAATAGAATTCAACTGAGACAAACTTTCCCTAACCATTTAACGCTATTCAAGTCAAGAATCTAAGTACTGGGCAACTAAAAGATGCTACAAAACCAGTAATGAAAAACCCAGAAGTAAAAATATGAAAATCTACTCTCTAAACTTGTTTTTTTCTAACCAAAACTTTCTCCGGCGAGAGAAAAAAAAAAAAAAATATATATATATATATATATATATATATATATATAAAGAAAAAAGAACGGAGTGAAGCCCAAAAGCCAAAACACTAGAAGAATCAAAGAATCATGAAAAGGAAACAAAAAGAACAAAAAAAGAGTGAGATTACAGGAATGAGAAGGAGAGACTTGCCTAATTGCTTTGCTTCTTTCTTCACAGATGAAACTTGTTTGCAAGCTTTATGGAGCCGAGGATGGTTCTGAGTCGCGAGGAGATGGGTCTTAAATCTTCATGGAAGCCTTAACATCAAATGTTTCGAGCTGCCACAGCCAAGTTTGCACCTTTTATTTATTTCTCTCTTTCTTTTTACATGTTCTATATATATATATATATATATATATATATATATAAAGAAAAAGAAAAAAAAGAAAAGTTTTAATCGAGGAAATAAACTTTTTTTTTGCATTTGGCTCTGGTATTTGGATCTAAGGTTTTTCATTTTAGTTTTTTTTTTCTGAAAAATAAATAAAATATAATTAATTTTTAAAAAATTATAGTTTGTTTGGCAAAATCATTCATTTTAAATTAAACTGTACTTTTTCATATCAGTTTTTGTCTTTCTCTGAAAAGTCAACAAAAATTATAACTAATTTTTAAAAAATCAATCAACTCAAACTTAAAAATCTCAACTCAAACCGTTTCACCAAACACCTTATAATCAATTTTAATAAACAATTTTTTTAAAATTTTTATTCACGTAATTGATAAAATATATATATATATATTAAGCTTTTTTTTTTTTATTAGAAGGCTTTTTTCGTATCAGAACGGACAATCGACCTTAGAATGACTCGTATAGAGTTTCTCACTCTAATGTATTTAAAATAAGAAAGAAAAAGAAGTGAACTGAGTAAATATTTACAATGAGTCTTTAGTTTTTTTCTTTTTTCAATTTGAATAGTTAATAGGGTTTTTTTTTTTTTTTTTTTTTTTTACAATTTATAAATGTGATTTTAAAAAAAATACAAAAAATATTTATAAAAAATCTCCTACCAATACAAAAAAATATTGTATGCACTAATAGAAAGTAAGCAAATTTTGTATTGAGTTCTGACCAAGTAATATTGTAATTACCAACGATAATAATATAAGGGGAATTTCACAGAAATGCAAGAGATATATATATAATTTTTCCTTCAAGTAACATTGTAATTCCAATTCATGATAATAATGAACAGGCAAGAAATTTATAGAATTTTTGCCAATATAAAGTCTTTTTTTCTTCCGCCAGTTGGACTTGCAGGTGTGAAAAATTTTATTCTATCCATGATATTTCAACAATCAGATAGGACAACGACGGAGCTAGTCTGTTAGGTCAATGGGGGACATATGGACTTATATAGGGATTAATTATTTTTCAATGAGGGTAAAACAAGAAAATTTTAAATTTTAACATAAAATTGATAACATTCACTGATGGTAGAAGCTCTCACTTAGTCATAGGTGACTCCACCCCTAAATAGAGCGGCGTTGGTTTCTTTCCATGAGATGCTTAGTTAGTGTACCAACTCCTCAAGCACGAGATGATATACATCTCGTGGGAATAATTCAAAGCCGGATAATTTTTTAAGGTATGGCCCGGAATAATTTCTTGATTATTTTTTTGAACTGACAAAGCTTCAACAAATTGGTACCTTGAGAAGCTATTGCCTAAGGCAGGGTCACTCCCACAATCACCTCATATTAGTTGCTTCATTAGTGGATTAAAAAGCCTGTACGGAGATTTTCATATGACTATGTAAAGACTAGTGTCATGAGACTCTCATTCCTGTCTTGCTTGAATCAACTAGCTCTTACTGAAAAGAGCAAAGACCAGACTACGTGCCTTAACGGCGCTCTTAACGAGTCTCTGAATTAACAGTGAACCGAAGTGCAAGTTGGTCGGCCTACCACTTTCGGTTTGGCCATTTGTCTTGCTAGATTATTTCAAGCTTGCGATCTTTTTCACGGAAAATCATCCCTTTCACGCTCAAAAGTCACTAATGATACCTTCCAAGAACTCTCTGCCGATCAAGAAGATGAGTACGGAGGAAATAGAAGAGGGAAGGAAAAAGGGTCTGTGCTTCAAGTGCAATGAAAAAATTTGTTTCATGCCATTATTGTAAAAGGTTGTTTATGATCCAAACTTGTCTAGCTTGAGGGAATGTTACGGGCATATACGTGTTTTATCTCTATCTTTATCTTCTTCTTCTTTTTTCTTTTTTTTAATTTCCTTTTGCACGTAGTTCTTATGTAGTTTGAATTAGGCAAGTAGCTTGTTAGTGGTTTCCCTTTTTTTCTTTAAATCATTATCTTTCGTTTTCCCCTTTATCTGCAATCATGCAAGGGCGGAGCCAAGAATTTTTTTCAGTAGGGGCATACACTAAATTTTTTTTTTTTTAAGATAAAACAAATTTTAATGAGGACTATGTGAGAATTTTTTATTTTAGTGGATTTATATGAAGATTTTTAATTTTAGTGGGGACACAGTAGTAAAAGTATAAAAAAAAATTTATTCGAATTAATATTAGTGGGGGTTAAGTGAGAATTTTTTATTTTTAATGAGGATAAAATAGGGACTGTATGAGAATAATTTATTTTCAATGGGGGCAAATTATAAAAATTATAAAAAAATTTAGGCAAAATTAAAAGAACAAAAAATTTGAGTGGGGCCTGTAGCCCCCACTCGCTCCTCCCTCCCTCCGCCCTTGCAATTATGGGATGTAGTTCTTTCTTTACAGGATAGATTATCTATCAATAAAAAGTGTGTGATTTTCTTCTAATCTGAATATATCGTTTGAATCTTTTGAGATTTTGTTCTCTCTAACGAACCATCTTATCCTTCCTTATTTCAAGTTAGGTCGAAGTTACACACCATTAAAAATATTAGGTCGTAGCCCCTTCTCCCCTCTCACACTCATTAGATCAAAGGGTTCAGTGAGCTTAGAGAGCAACTCTTGGTGATTGTTGGAAATAGACTATTTAAAGCCATCTCCAATTTTTCCATCCGTTGGTCCAATGGCGCAGCCATGACCAACTCTGATACCAAAATATTACTTTCGATATTTTTTTTTTTTTGTGAATTTTTGCTTCTATCTATCTTCAAATAAGAAAGGATAAGATGGTGTGTTTAAAATAATCAAAATCTCAAAAGACTGAAAGGACATTTTCATCCTAATGGAAGATAATGGTAGGAAAAAAAAAAAAAAAGGAAACCACTAACAAACTAATTGACTAATTCAAACTACCCACAAACTACATGCAAAAGGAAATAAAAATAAAATTAAAAATAAGATAAAACACTTCTTATAATGTAGTCAAATGTCAAATAACCACTAAGCTATATTTGCCATCACAATATTAAATTAAGCTATAAAAACTAAATTTCATATTACCAAACAATTTTGTATTGGTAAATGGTAAAGAAAAAATAAAGAAAAATATTTGAGAATTGTTCTTTACTTGGTTAAATAGTAAAGAGAAAACAAAGATGAAAATCAACTAATAATTTAAGTAATTTTTTTTTTATCCGACCATTAATTAGCAATAACTCGTCTCACTTGGACCAGAAATCTCACAATGTTGTAATTTGCTCAGTCAAGGATGTTCAGATGCTACAAAAATATATCATTGCTAGCGTGTCGTAAAGATGATCATCCTCTTGGGATTCCTAAAGTAATATAACAATTTTGCAAAAGTGGCCTAATTCAACTACAACAAGACACGAACCACAAAGAAATTGCTTCTGCGGACTAGCTAGTATGACTCCCATAGAGTTTAGTTTTTTTGGCTGATTTTAACTCGCGACATTCAAAATACAAATTTATCCCAAAAAAAAAGGAAAAAAATTTCACATTGATGTCTGGGTTGGTAGTCAAGTATTTTCCAGAGCATTCAATCCTTAATGCTTAACTAAGATCTGAATTTAGCGGAGTAGGCTCGACTTGTCTAATATTTTGATGTCAACCGGTACCAAGAATGAAAATGTTCACGACATCATCGACATTTTCCTGACATTATTCATATTTTGAAATCTCGACATAAATAATAGGAGGAAGGATATATCTTCCCAAAATATCCATCAAATATCTATAATGTCCAAAAATATTTGCAATATCCATGAATATCCAATATATTCTTGGATATTTCCACAAAATGTCTAAAAACTCGGGAAATTTTTTTTTTTTTTTTTTTTCCAAAAATTTCAAATTTGTCATGCATTTGAGATTTTTTTTTAAATATGAATAAAATGTGACAACATGCTACACAAGATGAAAATCATGATTGTAAAATAGCAGGTGTTGAGGGTATTGGGCGATTTGAAAATAGCATAAGAAGACTTAGTGTGACTCAAGAATCCAACTGATGAAGATTCACCTTGAGTTTGATTTCATGGACTTAAGAATCAAGCAAAGTTTATAAGATTATAATAATCCTCCTTATAGTTCTCAAATGGTGTCTAGTTTAAAAGTACAAAATAGAGATGATTTTATCTATTTATTTGTAAATCCTCCACCACAAATTGATAGAGATGTCATTGCATATCCATCAAGACTACTCATTTTATTGAACAAATCAACAATATTCAATTTATGAGTTAATAATTAATAAAGACCAAAAACATATATACGATACATTAACAATTACCTTCAAAACAAAACAGTTTAAGGATAATATCTTGAAAAGTGTATTATTTATATTATATCAGGATAAACACCTAACTAATATTTTCCAACATACTAGAAACTCTTTTTAGATTAAGTAAATTCGAAACTTATATGTATTTTTGTATGTTTAACATTTAATCATTTGTAATGATTAATGATTAAGTAATATATTACGATTAATGCTTAATTATAATGTTTTACTATTACATCATGCAATATAGCTCTCACATTTAATTAAAAAATATATTACTTTTGTTATAAAATTAGTTCAAATTATGTAATATTGATTGTTTTGATATTTTGTAAAGTTCAGCAAAAATTATAAATTTTTCTTTGTTTTTCCCAGAATATCCGTCGATATCAATATTTCCGTGGACATTATCCGCAAATCAAAACATCTACAACTGCACCGACATCGACGTTTTCATCCTTGGCCGATACTCTATAACTTTTCAATACTAATTAACAACATTTTCTTAGACACCTATGAATGGAAGAACAACAACTTCTACGTGCCGTGAGTTGTCTTTTGTCAAAGAAAATTTAAAATCAAGGCCAGCCAACAACCCTTGTTCAATCCCTTGGAACATTAAACAAAGTAGTATGAAAATCACAAGTTTTCTACTATCAGAAAGAGCAAGTGGTGTAACATGACCCAGAAGACTTTCCTATTAGAATCTCGACGGGGCGAGGCCAACCAAAGACAAGACCCCTCCGGATCCTGACAATTCATAATAGCATTGACAACCAAAATAATATGCGGATTCTTTTACCTGCCACCAAAAAAACTAAAAGACGACATCAAAATAACACGTACGGTATTTAAAAACATATTAGATTTAAGAGCAAAGGTGCGAATAAGTTGCATCTCCCGCACCTACCTACCAAAAAATGCTCTCATAAGGCGCGGTTACCTTCTAAAGGGCCCGAAACGAGACAAGCATCCATGCAACAGCTTCAGCACCACATGGTAGGGAATCAGTATCTTAGAACCCTCAAAAGTAAAAATTAGGACTAGAATCAAAATAGTTAGAGCAAAAAAGAAAATCAATTAAGCAACCCATGAATGTCGCGTCAGTGCCCGATTAGATATAGAAAGTTCAGACACAAACGGGGAAAAACATTAGTGACAAAGACATTATAGAGGAATGTAAAAGCAACCACAATGTGACAAAATTAAGTCCAATAGAAAAAAAAGATCATGAGTAATAATATTATATGGCTTAAAATTGATTCTCCACGACACGGCCGTCTGAACTGCACTTCCAGCCAAGTTTCTGCATAACACTACAGGAAGGTTAAAGAGGTGAGTCCCAAACTTCCAACAAAGTCATGGCAAGAGGTAAGAAATCAGGTTCACAAGAGCTCCAAGAAACATCAGTCCTGTAAAAGTTTTACATAATTCAACGAATAAGGGTTAAGCACTGTAAATGCAAGATAAAGTAATTCAGACAATTACTAATGGTGTGACGGCTTATTTTATTTTCATCTAAAAAAGTTATGTGCATCTTCTCGTGGAATAGATGAGAAAATTAGAAACTTATTCACACCCACGCATCATTCAGACCTCTCACTGCATGGCTGTCAGGCTTTCACAATTTAAAAAAAATTGCACAAAATAACTTTCTTAAGTGTGAAGGGGGAAAAAAAAAAATTGTAGTTAAATGAGCTAACAAGGTAAGATTAATCCAACGAACAATAGCAAAAGCTTTCTCGAGGAAACATACTTACATTGATCATAGAATCACTTGTCTTCTATATATATGACGTTGACATATACAAAGAACAAGAAAAAATCCGTGATGTAAATCATTCATGGAGAAAACATTTAATAAGAATAAAAATTCTACTTTGTTAAAAACTTATAAATATATGGCTCATTGACACCCCATCCATTCAGCACATAGATATACACTGCAGAAAGGTTATTATATACAGAAGTTTACATATCAATTTCTATTTTTACATTACTTAAAAAAATAATAATAATAAATAAGAAAAAAAAAAAAGAAAGTTACTCAGGGGCACTAGATACTCCATAGTTTTAGAAAATGGCGATTTACGGTGCCATAATAGAATCACCACTAGTAATAGGTTTTAACTGTAAAACAAATGTCTGCTGAAAAATTCCACTAACATCCTAATCCTTTTAAAGCCGACCATGACAGATAAGGACAAAAGTTAAACACTCAGAAAGGAAAGAAAAAGAATCTGACTACTAAGCATGCATATATAAATCTTTAAACAGATCTCCATTTTTGCCAAAGGGTTACTGAATGCTGCACAAACTAGAGGTCAAAAAAAAAAAAAAAAAGAACTTTCAGAAGTCAAAAGCTTGAAAACAACAGTTTTGTTCTTGATCACGTCAAAAAAGGCATAAAATTAAGGGTTAATCACGTGGGAAAATTATGAACAAAGCAAAAGAATGTGCGACTTCATACCTGCCGACTTGAGGACAATTTAAGGGAACCATATCATTTCATCTCTGCCATGAACTTCTCGTACTCCGCATCCGCACCATAAGTCGTCTTCTCTGCAGGAGGAGGAGGAGGAGGTGGAACAGCAGAACTTGTAGCCCAAGGAACATTGCCAATGCTCTGGGACGGGTTCGAATTCGAGCCAGGTACAGGTACAGGAGGAGGGGGTGGGACTGCACCATAATAAGATGAGTAACCATAAGATGATGCGGGATATGAAGCTTGAGCACTGGGTGGCATTCCAGCAAAATTGTTCCCATAGATATTGGCTGGCACAGATTGAGTAGAAGTGTTGTTTTCAGATTGCACGCCAGGAGGGTAACTCTGCTGCGCTTCACTTGAAGTAGCAGGCTGAGATGGGGCACCAGGTGGAGCTGTCTGCATGGTTGGAGGATATTGCACGCCATACGGAGCCATAGGTTGAGGAGGATACATGCTTGAACCAGGCGGAGGAGGAGGTGGATAAGCAGCATATGGGGATGGAACAGGTGGTCCCCATGGAACCGGAGTAGCTGAATAGTTACCAGGTGGAGCATTTCCAAGAGGACCACCAGGAGCAAATTGCTGGGATGGATAGCCACCCATGGGCTGGCTTGAAACAGGGAAAGTAGATGCTGCAGATGCAGGTGGTCCAGGAGGTATGGCAGGCAGTGGAGGCTTGCCGGCAACTCTAACAGCAATGGTTCGGCCATCTAGACGATAACCATTCATGCTTGCAATAGCAGTATTGGCCATTTGAACATCAGAATACTTCACAAAACCATAACCTTTGCTCATTCCCGTAATCCGATCCTTTATGACCTTTGCCATAACAATGTCGCCAAAAGGCGAAAACAATCGAATCAGACCATCATCCTCAAGAGTGGTTGGCAAGTATCCAATGTACAAATTGGTATCGTCATATTCCTTAGGTTTGATTGCAGTTGACCCCAAACCTGGATGTGAGGTAGTACCATTGCTGCTAGCACTGTTAGCAGCCCAAGGAGGATTACTTCCAGAATTGCCTGGACCAATTGCTAATGTAGGGGTTTGCTTGGTCACCGACTCGGGAACTGTCCCACCTAACTCCGCTAGGAAGTTTGGTACTCATCGTCCATCTTCTTTCCGGTTGTGCCCTTCAATGGACAATCAATAGTAGGATGGCCACCATCACCACAAATTTTACAAAGAACGTCACTCTTGAAAGTTGAAGTACGTGAAGGACAGGCATACTGGCGGTGACCCGGCTCGCCGCACAATCTACAAAACTCTTCATCCCTTATGGTCCCATTCAAGGCCGCAAGTTCCCTAAGCTGTTGCCTCTTATGCTCATTTAAAACCTCATCCACAGGCTGCAGAAGCTTCTCCACCATACCCGCAGCAGCATCAAGCGCTTCTTGCGTGTCTGCCTCGACCAAAACATGCAAATCCTCGTTCTCAGAGGGGTCAGGTTTCAAATCCCTCTTCTGCTGCAATCTACCCTCTTTCACCGATCCTTTACCGCGAATCACAATCTTCGCACCCGTTTCTTTCTCCATCCTCTTCTGAGTATTGCCCCTGGGGCCAATAATAAGCCCAATAAATTGTAACCCGGGTATTCTTTCATCGGAATGTAAAGCTTCTTCTGAAGCTTAGGCGGCCGGTAATCGGCCGGTGGCTTAAACGCCGGGTTCCGTTTAATAATCTGCGCTATAATCTCCTGCCTCTCTCTATTCAATCTTTCTCGTGCACGATATTCTCTAGTATTGATCCTAATTCCCATATTATCATAGATAGGTTCCGGCGAAGGAGACCGAGCTCCTTCGGGACGGTCATCTAAGGGCAAACCCGAAGACAGCATACGACTAATCTCTAAAAGCCTACTATTCAAAGCCTGAATTCGGGATCAAACTCAATACCTCCATGAAATCCGGCAACTGAATCACCGGCTTCGGCTCATCATCGGCCCACCGCGACTTCCTCTTCCGCGTCCCGCTTCCCGAATCGCCGCCGCCGCCGCCGCCGGATCCATTCTGGTTATCAGACTCCGGCTGGGGGTCCAGCTGCTCCTGCGGCGGCGCCGGCTGGTGGTCTCCTCCTCGCCGCCGGAGCCGTCCCTGTCCGTGCCGCTGTGAGTGTTCGCAGTCAGGCCGTTTTCCGAGACAAGCGGCCGCTGAATTTCGAGCGGTTTCGGAGCCGAGTGGCCGTTCTGGTGATCTTGCCGATCATGGGGCTTCTGGTCGTCGGAAGCTTCTAGGGTTTCTAAAGGAGGTTGGGGCTGAAAGGAGTCTCCTAGGGTTTCCAGCGGAGGCGGAGGAGGGAGAGAAGATTGAGGAGCTTCCATGGATTTGAGTACAGAAGAGAAATTAATCCAAATCAATGGGAGAGATTCTAGGGTTTGAGAAATCAGATTTGGGGTCGGTGAGGTTTTTATAAAATTTGAGGAGGACGACGACTTTGAGGATGGTCCAGCGAAATTTCTAGGGTTTTGCGTTTCGATCGAATTTGGATTTGGACACTCCTAGTCGAGATAATAATAAATAATTTTAAAAATTAATTTTAAAATTTGTGTTTTTGTGTTAATCTTTAAAAAAATTAAATAAATTTAACTCCTTTTCTCTCAAAAAAAAAAATTTCCTTAAATTTTTTTTATCTTGTTTCTTGAATTTCAAGACGGTAACACTGTAATGGTAATTTCTCATTTGATTTATTATAAATATAGAGTTTGAATTCTCCATCATTTACGTATTTTGTTTTAAAAAAAATAGTAATTTTTCTATAAGAAATGAACCATTAACGAAAAAAAAAAAGCAAAAGTACATATGTTGCATAAAAGACGGATTGTTGTTAAATATTTTACGGGACAAAATGATACAAAGATTTAAGAGGAATTTTTTTTGTATTAATCATGAAGTTAAATAAGAAATATTATCAAAATATTCTTACTTTATATATTACTAGTTTAAAAGTACATGCAATGTGTATGATTAGACATATTTAAAAATTTAATCTAAATTGAAAAAAAACATATATATACAAAATAGACACAAGAAACAAAAATAAATAAACAAAGTACCTAAAACTTATTTTTTTTAAAAAGGCATGAAAAAAGATCAAAAGATAAAAGGATTAAAGTTAAAAAAAATAAAAGAATTTGGGCCAAAAGAAAAAAAGAAAACAAAAAAGGACTAAATGAAAAAATAAAAGATGGACCAAAAGAAAAAAAACAAAGAAAACTGGACTAAAAAAAGTTTTCGTTTGGACGATTACAGTAGCATTTTTCAACTTTCTATGTGGCTACGTGTATGTTGGACATATTGAGAAAAATTTTGTACATAGAAAAAAAAATAAATAATAAGTTAAAAAAGTAAACCCACAAAATTAAAAGAAAAAATAACAAAGAACTTGAAAAAAAAAAAAAAAAAAAAAAGGGGAGACATTAAGAAAGGATAAAATTAAGACTAAAATGAAAAAAAAAAATTTTTGATCAATACAAAAAAAGGAACTCAATTGTGAAAAAAAAAAAAAACGCTTCAACATTAAGTTTTTCTTTCTATAAGGGATAGACAACAAATCATATTAATAGCAAAAGTGTAAAAAGAAAAAATTAAAAAAATAATTAAAAAATTAAAAAGAAAGAACAAAAAAAAAGGGGGACTAAAATGAGAAGAAAAAAAGAGATTAATATAAGGGGCTAAAATGAAAAATTAATAAATTTTAGTCTAAAAATGAAAAAAAAATGAAATGAAGGATAAAAAATGAAAAACTTGTTTTAAAAGGGACCAAAAAGAAAAAAATAGGTTGAAAAAAAAAAAAGAATTGAAGGACAAAAAAAAATTATTGTTTTCGTTGAAACGAACCATTTTGGATGAAACAAGGACCATATATCACCTCTTCTTAATAATATATAGATAATTTTTGATACACATCTTTTTTATCAAAGTGAAAAATCTTTCTCATTTAAAAGTTTTAAAAATGGACACTTAATTCAAATGGAGCTTTTCGTTTGCAATTGCATCAAGAAACAACATGTTCTTTGTGGTTTTAGAAGTATCATGTCGTTCCTATAAAATAAAAAAAAATAAAAAATAAAGTATCATGTCGTTTGCCGTTGTCGTTAAAATTTTAACGACATGTTTTTTTAGCAAGAGCTTCTAGGAAGCACACGTGAGGTTTTTGTGTGTTTTTTTTTTTTTTTAAATACAAAAAACATCCATTCATTGTAAGCTTTGATCCTTTTTGTTTGAAAATCTGGATACTTTATTATCTTCCCTCTCTAAAGTTTCTTTCCTTTTTTATCACTTTATAATGGGTAAATCTGTGATAAAGTCTCATTTATATACCCCTTTGATAAAGCTCATTTTTAAATCCATTATAATGTAATCGAACGTTGAGATATTATTTGTGTAAGATAATTATACTATACATTACCTCATAGTATTATATACAACAAAAATTAATAAAAAAATAGAAATTAAAAAAATTCAAAGAAACTAAAAAAAAAAAAAAAAAAAAAAAAAAAAAAACAGGCTGGCGATTGTCCACTAGCGGACCCCACCCAACACCGGTGACAACCCCCCCTCCTCCCCGACACCGGTGACGAGTACCCCCCCCCAACTTGAACGTTGACAAAGACCTCCTCCCTCCCCCAACTAGATCTGTGCCCACCGTCGACACTGACGAAGACAACCCCCTACCAACAAAGCCCCTCCCCCCCCCCCCCAAAAAAAAAAAAAAAAAACCAGATATTCGCCCCCCCCCCCCCCCCCACCCTGTGTCCCCCGCCGGCCAGATCCGGCCACCCCGCAACCCAGCCCACCTCCAACGATGACGAGACCCGCGACCCCAGGCGACGGACCACCCCACCCGCGAGCCCAACAATCCCAAGCGACGACCTGTGATCGACCATGCGATGCCCCCAACAACGACAAGCCCCCGCCCCATCAACATCGAGTCACCGATGAGGAAGCTCTCTACTCTACCCCTTCCTCCCCCCCCCCCCCCCCCTCCCCAAAAAAAAAAAAAAAAAAAACTTTCGTCGGGTGAAGGTCTGGTTTTTTTAAATTTCTTTTTTTATTATTATTTGTTTAAATTTATTAATTAGTCTATACTACTATGAAGTAATGTGTATGATAATTATAAAAGCACAAATAACATTTCGACCGTCGATCACATATAAATGGTTTAAAATTGGGCTCTACCATAAGGTATATAAATGATACTCTACCATAGACTTACCCATTTGTAATAAGATGGATATTTTTCACTTTCAAAATAACTATTTTCTTTTTACAGAAAAAATTACTAAATTTGTATGAGTGGTCTGTTATGGGGGACAATTAGAGACGATATTTTAAATTTGAGTTGAGTTTTCAGAATGCATTTTGTTATAAAAAAAAAAAAAAAAAAAAAAAAAACAACAAACAGTTTTGATGTGAAAAAGTGTGAAATCTTAAAATGTGTTCTTTAAAAAAATATTAATGTGGATCTTTTTAGTTGCTCTTGAAGTTCTAGCTAATTTAAAAAAAAAAAAATCATCTCATTTCAACTTGAAATAAGAAAATTATAGATTTTTAAAATTTGAGTTACTAATTGCAGATATAGCCAAGCGATAATTTGACACCCAACTCTATCAAAAGACGTAGAGTTCAAATTCCCTTCTCTAAATTAAAAAAATAAAAATAAAAAGATGATTGTTTAGTTGTTTATTTTAAAGCATAAGAATAAAATATTCTTTATCTTTGATCTTTATTTAATGTATTTAATTCATACAAAAAGTAAATAGAATCGGGATATTTGAGAAAATGATCTTTTTAGGAATTTTGTTAAATAAAATATCCTAAGTTTTGTTGAATTAGGAAAATAATCTTTTTCTTAATAATAGTCGGCAGATAATTAACCACTTGACAGTCCATTAATAATTAATCATCATTGATCCAATCTTAACTGGCAACATCGATGACTAACAATTTATCAGTCAGATGGATTTGGTGGTCCATTATCCATGGACTAGATCTCTAAAAATAAAAAAAAATAAAAAAAAATCTCATTGATGCCAAGCGTAAGGGAATGCTAGACATTCGGCAATTTATCCTCCGATCAGAATGAAAGATCCCATTGAAACGGTTAATCTCATGCATATTATTTGTATGTCTAATTACAACAAAATGCATGGTATTATATTCATCAATTCATCAATTATTTAATGACCTCCATTATTTTTCTAAAAGTAAAAGTTCGACCAATTTTTTCAAAAAGTGTGACCAGAACCAACAATTTCATTTAATTTCTCATAGGAAAATTAAATAAATAAATAGTTTTAAAACACTTATTAAGTAAATTGTAAATTTTTTTTTAATTTAGTAAAATAAACCGTTAAAGTCCAATCAGTAATTAATCATCATCAATAAAAAAAATACATATTAATAATTTGATCAATTATTAATTAACCATGATCAATTAGTAATTAATTGATTGAATATTTAAAAAAAAAATTCATTTCTCTAATTTTACAAAACATCGACCATATTCATAAAAAACTTCTTTTTACCAATCCCTTCTCATAAATGCTTCAGCATTTCACAGATATATCAGAAAGGATGATTTCACAACTTGATCAACCTCAAATTTGGTATTTAAAAATCCAAGCTAGAGGACAGAGAAAAGACACAAGATAAGAGAGACAAAAAAAAAAAAAAAAAAAAAAAAAAAAAAAAAAAAAAAGAGAGAGAGAGAGAGAGAGAGACAATTTAAAGAAAAGTTTAGCCAAATATATATATAATTTCATTACATGGCCTCAAATATGCAGCCCTTTATGCTGGCTCCGCACTCTAATATTTACATAACGCATTAAAAAAAAAAAAAAAAAAAAAAAAAAAAAGCAATAAAAAACTGGCAAAGTCATCTACTCCCAGAGCAAAAAATGAAACACCAAAACTGCCTGCCAAAGACTTTGCTGATAAACATTTGTATAGTTTCTACTTCTTACAAGCTTACTACATATACATATATCTATATCTATATACCACTTCCATTTGTTTCTTTCCTCTGAACACCCAAAGAATGTAAAAACAAAAGCAATGTAGAAAATATGTTTTCCTACTCTCTTTACAAAACCGGCGCGAAGGATTTCATGTTCCATTGCCTCAGAGCCTGTTTCTCATAAGCAGCATTCGCGTGCTTCTTTCTTCCCGATCCCGATCTGTCTCTCCACCCATGATTGGTCTGATAGTTGTCACCGGGAAATCTCGAGGCTTTATACCTTGCATCAGACCAGCCCGGGCATTCTCTCTTCCAGCTATTTGTTCCCCATGTTGCCCACTGATCTCCATAAACTCCACCCGAGTTCTCACAAGTGCTCTCCCGTTGATTGAAGTCATTACCCCCATCCTTGATGATCATCCCAAATCTCTTTGTTTCCACAGTCCCAACTCTGTTCCCACGGATTCTTCCCATCATCAGCTCCTCCGGGGTTCTGAGCTTCTTTGGCAACTTTTTGAAAATTCTCTTCCGCATCACCCCATCCGGTGCATGAAAAGGATGGATCAAAAAGGAGGGCATCGCTCAGAATCACGACCCTCTCGCCTGGGTTACTGTCATCGGAGGGTTGAGGCTCCCTTTCCAAGTCCAGAACCAGCTCGGGATCAATTTTGGCATCCCAGTCTACATCATCAATGTAGATATCGGGATCGGGCAATGATATGTCACACGGAAGGCCATGAATCTTTGCCCGATACCTGTTCTTTGCATTGTTGAACGCCTCCTCACCAGCAGAATCGTTCCACTTAAGGATGCTGTCGTACAGGTAGATGTACTTCTTGGTTTCCAACAGCTTTGGCCACGGAATTGAACCGACACACAAGCAGAATTTCTTTTCCCATGAAGGCACAGTTGATTGCCAAATTTCTGCAAAACCGAATAGTGAAGTCGGAAATTACAATGAGAATGGCTCTAAGAACAACGTAAATCAAGATAATTTCTGGTAAGAGAAACAAATACAGTTAAAGCTGGATATTTACAAGAAAAACCAGCAGAAATTCACAATGAAAAAAAAAAGAAAAAAAGAAAAAAAAAAAAAAGCTAGAGTTAACCAGATATCTAACGCAGATAGTTTCCTTATATACACAATTTGTTTGCTCTTCCCTATCACATTCTTGTTTTGGCATGTTTTCCACAATGTGCATTCAAATTTGATTATTTTTTGGATTTTAAATTTGAATTTTTTTTGGGATCAGATAAAATTTACCAAAATTGTGAGCCTAACAATGGAAACAAAAACAATTTACAAAAAAATTTTACATCCCAGATAAGATTGTGTGCTAAGATAAGTAAAATCCTCAAGAACTCTGTAATTAAAACACCCTAATGCAGTTACTAATCTGGATTTACCTCAAAAATAAGATGGAAAAAACAAAACTTGGGCACCAATCCTTGAACTATGAAAACCCCTCCATGAGTAAGAAGGAAAAAACTTTACTCATGACCCAAAAATACTATATAAAAGGAAATAAAAACTTCCAAACAAAATAAAATATTTGCATGATTCTTTTTATTTTTAAAAGGAAAACAAAGGGCAAAATTTACATTGCGCAATCTACAAGACCAAAACTTGCCTCAAAAAAAAAAAAAAAAAAAAACATTAAATTCATCAAAAAGCAAAACAAAACAAACAGAAAAACCAAAACCATCTTTAGAAAGAATATATATATATATATATATGTATATGTATGATTGAAAAAAAAAAAAAAAAAAAAAAGCCAAAAAGCCAAACAAACCTTGAGATGAATTTCTGAAATTGTTATCTGATCTCACCCTGTTAGAACCTTCTTGATCACGGAATTCACCTTGCCGCCTTCTGTTAGAACTCCCCATATTTCACAGCCAAGAAGAAGCTAAAAAAACCTACCAAGGAAACGACAGTTTTTTTTTTCCGGCCAAACGAAGATGATAAAAAAAAAAAAAAAAAAAAGGCCAGGAGATTTCTTTTCTTTCAAGGCTTTTCGGCAAAAGGGTACTCGAGTTTTTCTCTTCTCTGGCAGAGATCGGAACAGGGATTTCTTTTTATTTTATACGATGATCGAAAGAGAAATCCGAGGTTTCAGTTTCGGAGAGAAATAAAATAAAAAAATTTTAAAAAATATACAATTTTATTCTTGAAGAGACAGTGTGTGGCTTTGTTAAGGTGGTATTTATAGGCCGCAGTATTTTTGGTTGCTTCTGGAAAAATATAGATTTTGTTTAACATATTAGATTAATTTTAATTATGTTGTATTTTTTTTATTGAATTTTTATTTTTTTTAAATCAATAAATATTATAAGTAATTTTTAAAAAGTTAATTAATTAAAAAATTTTAAGTCTATATTTAACATCTAGATTTTATTTTAATTAAATTATATTTTTTATTTTTTTTAAATTAACAAAATTTATAATTAATTTTTAAAAATTTAATCAATTCAAATTTAAATTTTTTATCTCATTTCAAATTCAATTCAAATAATAAATGAATCATATGGTGTATAGTTTGAGTTAAAATTTATAAATTTAAATAATAATTTTGATTGATTTTTTTTCAAAAAAAATAAAAAATTTTTGAGAAAAAAAATAAAAATTAAGTTGATATAATGAGTTTGAACTCATACACGCCCCATGATTCTAATTAACGATTCAATCGGACACTGAGTCATTTTCTCTCTCTATCCCTCTCTCTCTCTCTCTCTAAAAACACTGTAGTCGGAATTATGCTTTCCTTTCCTGATAAGGACCGGGTCAATGAAGGTTGCGGAATGTGGACAAAACTTATCAAGGTTTTAACAGTTTTTTTCGTATATTTTGGACTTGCCTAATTAAAATATGATTTCTTTCTTCCTTTTTATTTTACTTTTTTTTTTTTTTTTGAAAAGCATCAAATTTAAAAAAATTTATTTTGTTTTGCTGAGTAAATTAAATTATTATTTTTTTGAGAAAAAATATTACTATTTAAGAGCACAAGAAAGGGAGTTCGAGATGGACAAAGATACAAGAAGTCAGAGAAATATAATATAATTTATTTCGTTTTGGACCGGTATGTGTCAGTCAGTGAAATAACGTATTTTAGCTCTCAGCAAAACAAAATAGTAACGTATTTTAGCCAAAAAAAAAAGAAGTAAAATAACGTTACAAATTGAACTATTTATTAATGTGCAGCACAAAAAAAATACTCAAATTATTATTTTTTTTTACCTTTTTTTTAACTATTTAAAACTGTGCAACATGAATATGGGTTTCGAATTTTATATCTTATAATAGAATCATGTATAAAATTATTATCATGTTATGTTTCTAATCACAACTCAAACTAACTTATCTATCAAGGTTTTTTTTTTTTTTTTTTTTTCAAATTTGATTAAATTGTACATTTTAGTTGTTGTAAAATGTTGACTTGATTTTACATTCCTTTTTAACTTGTTAGTGTCGGATTTGAACTTTACATCTTATAACGAAATTAATGTGAAATTATTGTTAAGTTATGCATATAAACATTCTAACTCTACATTGTTGATACGAAATTTTTTTTTTGGTACCTTGCACAAAATTATTATAAGTTTTTAATATCAATTAAGTATGAAAAAGATTTATCCTTTGAATAATTTTTATTTTACAATTTTTTAAAAAAGAAAATACTTCAGTTAACTTAATGATTAATCCAAAATCGGTGTTACAGCACTAATAGAAATAAAGACATAACTTTAGAAATCTTAATTTTACACCAATTGTTTTCAATACCAACCTATATGGTAAGTTTCAAGGAAAAAAAACCATTAAATTGATTTTTTTCCTCATTAAATTGGTAAATTTATTTATTTTAATGAATATATTCAACAACAACCACCGATTTTAGAACTAGAACTCAGTAACTACATTTATCTTTCTCCCCTTTAAATAGGATCTTGATTTCTTTTACTGTTATTTTTGCACCATATTTTGACATCAGAATATTTCAAAAATATATTGACATCAGAACATTAGAAGAACTCAAACAAAAAGAAATTATGAAAAATTTTATTAATTCCTTTTTCTAAATTAAATACATTATTAATTCTTGTTTCAAACCATGAAGCTTAATTAACGCTTTTGTAAACATAATTCAATTTTTTTAAGGAGTTTATTGATGAAACCGATAGTTTATCAGCATTGAATTTTTTTATAGAAGGAGGTTTTGTATATGAATCGATAAATATATTATGTTTCATATTTTGAAATATAGTTTTCATTTTCAAACGGAAAAAAAAAAAAAAAAAAGGAGTTTAGTTTTCAATTAAAAAAAAACGACATGGGGATAACATTGTTTATTTGACAAATTTGGAACTTTTCCATTTTAAATGTAGTGGAAATATCAAAGTGCAAAAAGAAATAAAAAATTCCATAAATTATTTGTGGTATGCACAAACACACATATACATTACATACATATATATATATATTTATATATATATATTAACCTTTAATGAGGAGAAAATTCATAATGGATGACGAAGTTGTTTGTATATCTTGAATACAATGTAGTTTTCGTTCAATTATAGGGTCTTTTATTGTAGAAACACGTGCCTTTTCTATGGGATTGTAGTCGCCATCATATGTGGGGGAAAATTAATATTTTTAGGGGTAAGAGTTCTAGGGTTCTCGAGAATCCACGTTTTCTTATGGGATAAAAAAGAAAATGAAAGAAAAGAAAATAGTGTTTTTTTTAATTTTTAACTTAGCACGTTTTAGTGTTTTTTTTTTTTTTTTTTAAATAAGTATGAGGTTTGTGGTTAATGAATAACAATAATCAAATCTCACCTCTCACATTCGTTAAGTTAGCCCTAATTAGTTTAACACGTTTTGGCTTTTTTTTTTTTTAGTGAAAAGATGCTTTTATTCAATACTTAAAACATCCGTTTTGACAAAAGTTCCTAAAGACTTGGGCAAAGCATTCAATTAGACAAAACTTCTTAAATTACATATAATGTAACCAGCTAATAAAATGGAATATAAATTTCCCTCGACAAGAACCCTAACAGATACTTACACGTGCGTCTATATGATTGAACAGATTGTCATCAATGACATTAACTTTTCTCCCCCCTCCCCTCCCTCAATGCTTAAAAACATTCGTTTGACAAAGATCCCAAAAACTTGGGCACAGCATCCAATTAGACAAAACTACTTAAATTAGATACAACGTTACTAGCTAATAGAATGGAATATAAATTTTCCCCAACGAGAACCCTAACATATAATTACATGTCGCGCTTATATAATTGAACGATCGAATCATGTTGTCATCAATGACATTAGTTTCTCTCCCCCCCCCCCCCCCCCTAAAAACATATGTTTTGACAAAAGAAGAATTTAAATTTTCCTCAACGAGAACCCTAATAGATACTTACACGTCTCATCCATACGATTGAACTATCGATTCAAATGGTCATCAATGACAATAACCCCCCCCCCACCCCCCCCCCCCCTAACCCACACACACCCCAAATCCCTTAATACTTAAAGACATCCATTTTGATAAAAGATACCAAAAACTTGGGCAAAGCATCCCACCAGACAAAAATACGTAAACTGATATACGTAAACTGATATCATGACTAGCTAATAAAATATGGAATATAAATTTCTTTCGACAAGAACCGTAATAGATATTTACACATCACGTATATACGATTCAACGATTGAATCAGATTGTCCATCTTCATTGAGAAGGATTACTGAAGTTTAGTTTAGTTTAATTTTTCCTCTTTTTTCCCCCTCGCTTGGAGTCGATATATAAAATAATTAATCAATGACTTATTTCAATTTAAGTACTTAAAAATTTCGAAGTGAGATTTTTATATATCAATTTAGTTAGAACGTTTCAAGACATTTTTTAAAACGAGTTGAATCCTTTCCTTATGGAGAAAAATGTGCTTACATTGAATTTAATTTGTCAAGAAATGAAAAGAAAAAAAAAACAGAGAGGTAGAAGGATGAAGACCCATAATGAAAATTTCAATCCGGAAAAAAAAAATATTTCGGTAGAGAGAAGTACACAAAATTAAACCCCAATATATGAACACTACAATGGAGAAAATAATTTAGTGTTGGCATAATCACCCATAAATGGAAAACTTTATTTGAAAAGACACGTATATGCCCGTACTTGAACTTAAAAAGTAGTAAAATTCGTGGACAATTTTTTCTGGCCCCTCTTTTGGAAACATAAATTTTTAAGGGTTATTGGAAATTATACTAATATATTAAAGGAGAGCTGTTACACTGTTCTTTCTACAGTGATGAACAATGACTTTTGTTTTGTTTTGTTTTTTTTTTTTTTTTGCTGCTTCTGCTACAGTACTGTATAGTAATGTACAGTATTTTTTGCTACAATTGTACACCACCGGCAGACCACCATCTCCGCCGCAGCCCTGCCGTCACCAATCCCACCACCGGTAGACCATCATCTCCGTCGTAGCCCCGCCATCGCCAATCCCATCACCATTGTCGCAGCCCACCACCATCGTAGTCCACCATCGCAGCCCTGTCGTCACCAATCCCACCACCGTTAAAGCCCACAATCGTAGCTCCCATTGTTGCAACCGCGAACTTTCGATATGCTCTTCGCCCCACTGCTTGACCTCTCTCGCCAGCCTTGCCTAAGCCACCAGATTCTTCTAACCCCAGCCAAGCTTCAACGTAGCAACCTGCAACACTTTCGCTTTAGGGAGAGAGGGAAAGTGATAATTATGGAGGAGATTTTTTCTTTTCTTTTGTTTTTTAAATTTCAAAATTTTATTTTAAAAATTTGTTTACTTTAATTTTTAAATTAAACTTTCAAAATTTATTAGGTATTTTCGTTAAAAAAATATTAATTAGGTATTTTATTTATTTTTTAATATTTGAAAAACAGTACATGGCACATCTGCATATATATATATATATATATATTTTATAAGCATGCATAAATTTTCTTTTTTTTGAAAGTAAGATATGCATAATCTTAGCTGTTTAATGTTCCAATTGAAATTTAAATTTTTCATCTTAATTTTTATTATTTTTTTAAAAAATTAACAAAAATTATAACTAATTGTCTTTTAAAAAAACAAACCAAAGGAGGCTTAAAAGACTAAAAATTATTCATTTTTTAAAAAATAATAAAAATATTACATTATCGTGTACAACTAGACACAGTAAAATAACATTCCCACAATATGTAAAAGGATTCACATCATCAACCAAACGTGTTAATATAGATTTCCTGAAAATCATTTTATCTTCTATCACTTTCTCATTCATGTGATTCTTATTGATTACTGAAATCAACTAAATGCGGTCAAGGGTAAATTTTTTTTTTTTTTTTTTTTTTCCTTCCTCATGTTCTACAATAAAAGTCACTTTTTTTTTTTTTCATTTTGTTCGTGCGATAATGAATGGACGGGTCATAGTTATTATTATGATGGTTAACGCGTGTGAGACTGAGCATTTGTATTGTGGTGTGTTTGGTGCTGTCTAATGACAATGCATTCTCAATTCACATTATATATATATATATATATATATATATATATAAGAGATTAGAAGCATTGGAGGCTTTTAATGTTTTCTATAATTTCATATTATTATACTAATATACTAAAGGAGAGCAATGGTTTAACTGTTTTTTCTACAGTAATGAACAGTGACTTTTGCTTTTTTTATTTTATTTTTCCTGCTTCTGTTACAGTACTGTACAGTAATGTACAACACTTTTTGCTACAGTGATGTACAGTAGCTATTTTTTCTATAGTAAAACAACGATTTTGCCCCTATCCCATGTGCTGATTTTGGCTTATCTATAGTGAAAGGATGATTTTATCCTCACATATTTTACTGTTTTGTCTACAGTGCAGAGTCTTTTTTGCCCCTCTCATTTAGTTGGTTTTCCTCCATCTACAATGAGTTGACCTTTTTACCCCTAATGCAGAAATTGCAGGCTGCCCGCACAGTACAATTACCGTTTTACCCCTATTTAGAGTTTGTTTTTTTCTTAATATTGTTTTTGCCTTTTTATTTTTTTGGACGCTAAATTTTAGACATTAGATTCCGATCTATTGTTATATTGTGTTTTTGCTTACTTTGCCTTTTTTGATTTTTAAACAATTTTTTACTTTAAATTTTTTTTTTTTTGGATTTTTTTTTAGGTTTTTTTTTTTTGTGTGTTTTTTGTTTCTTTTGTTCTATTTTTTAAAGACCATTTTTTTTTAAAAAGAATTATGCATGTTTTTGTGTCTTTTTTGTTTGTTTTGTTTTATATTTTATTCTATTTTATTTTATTATTTTTTTTTTTACGTTTTTGCATGTATATAACTTGATAAATTTTTTTTTTTTTGGTTTTCCTTTAAAACAGTAAAAAAAAGGAGAATATGAGATATATATTTTATTTTGTTATAATTTTTTTTTGTTAATGTTAGTTTTTTTCGGTTCTTTTGAATCTAAAGATTTTTGTTATTTTTTTTTGTTTTTTGTTTTATTTTTAATTTAATTTTTTTTCTTTAAATGAGTATGACTACAGAATAATTTTTTATTTTTTTGCTTTTGTTTTCATTTTTATTATTGTTAGTAGTATTGTCATTTTGATTTTGCATCTTCACTATTGGGAGAGATTTTGAGAAAAATTATACTTATTATAATTATAATAATTATCTTAACCAACTGCTTTTATTATATAATACTCAGTTTTTTTATTTATTTTTTTTCTTCCTTCCCCATACAACGCACGGATATTAAACTCGTTGTATCTATATAGAATAATTATACTAATATACTAAAGGAGAGCTAGGGTTGCACTGTTCTTTCTACAGTGATGAACAGTGACTTTTGCTTTTTTTATTTTTTTTATTTTTGCTGCTTCTGCTACAGTAATGTACAGTACTTTTGCTACAGTGTATACCACCGACAGACCACCACCAGCAGACCACCATCTCCGTCACAGCCCCGCCGTCACCAATCCCACCACCGGCAAACCATCATCTCTGTCATAGCCCTGCCGTCGCCAATCCCATCACCATTGTCGCAGCCCACGATCGTCGTAGTCCACCATCACAGCCCCGTCGTCACCAATCCCACCACTGTTAAAGCCCACAATCGTAGCCCCCATCGTTGCAACCACGAACTTCTGATATGCTCTTCGCCCTACTGCCTGACCTCTCTCGCCAGCCTTGCCTAAGCCACCAGATCCTTCTAACCCCAGCCAAGCTTCAACGTAGCTACCTGCAACACTTTCGCTTTGGGGAGAAAGGGAAAGTGACAATTATGGAGGATATTTTTTCTTTTTCTTTTGTTTTTTAAATTTCAAAATTTTATTTTAAAAATTTGTTTGCTTTAATTTTTGAATTAAACTTTCAAAATTTATTAGGTATTTTCGTTAAAAAAATATTAATTAGGTATTTGATTTTTTTTTTAATATTTGAAAAACAGTACACGGCACATCTACATATATATATATATATTGGTAAGTATGCATAAATTTTCTTTTTTTGAAAGTAAGATATGCATAATCTTAGCTGTTTGATGTTCCAATTAAAACTTAAATTTTTCATCTTAATTTTTATTATTTTTTAAAAAAATTAACAAAAATTATAACTAATTGTCTTCTAAAAAAACGAACCAAAGGAGGCTTAAAAGACTAAAAATTATTCATTTTTTAAAAAATAATAAAAATATTATATTATCGTGTATAACTAAACACAGCAAAATAACATTCCCATAATATGAAAAAGGATTCACATCATCAACCAAACGTGTTAATATAGATTTCCTGAAAATCATATTATTTTAAATCACTTTCTCATTCATGTGATTCTTATTGATTACTGAAATCAACTAAACGCGTTCAAGGGTAAAGGTTTTTTTTTTCCTCCTCATGTTCTACATTAAAAGTCACTTTTTTTTTTTTTTTTTTTTCATTTTGTCCGTGCGATAATGAATGGATGGGTCATAGTTATTATTATGATGGTTAACGCATGTGAGACTGGGCATTTGTGTTGTTGTGTGTTTGGTGCTTTCCAATGACAATGCATTCTCAATTCACATTTTTGAAATATATATATAAGAGATTAGAAGCATTGGAGGCTTTTAATATTTTATATAATTTCATATTATTATACTAATATACTAAAGGAGAGCAAGGGTTTAACTATTTTTTCTACAGTGATGAACAGTGACTTTTGCTTTTTTTATTTTATTTTTGCTGCTTCTGTTACAGTACTGTACAGTAATATACATCATTTTTTGCTACAATGATGTACAGTAGCTGTTTTTTCTACAGTAAAATGACGATTTTGCTCATATCTCATGTGCTGATTTGGCTTATCTACAGTGGAAGGACGGTTTTGTTCTCACATATTTTACTGTTTTGTCTACAGTGCAGAGTTTTTTTTGCCCTTCTGATTTAGTTGGTTTTCCTTCATCTACAGTGAGTTGACCTTTTTACCCCTAATGCAAAAATTACCGACTGCCCGCACAGCATAATTACCATTTTACCCCTTTTTTTAGTTACTTTTTTTTTTCCTACAGTGTGTTGTCGGTTTTACCCATTGTTGGAGTTTGTTTTTTTTTTCTTAATATTGTTTTTGCCTTTTTTTTTTTTTTGGACGCTAAATTTTAGACATTAGATTCTGATCTATTGTTGTATTGTGTTTTTGCTCACTTTGCCTTTTTTTTATTTTTAAACAATTTTTTACTTTAAATTATTTATCTTTATTTCGAATTTTTTTTTCTGGGTTTTTTTTTGTCTTTTTTGTGTCTTTTGTTCTATTTTTTTAAGACCCTTTTTTTTTAAGAATTATGCATGCATTTTTTTTTTTGTGTCTTTTTTGTTTGTTTTGTTTTATATTTTATTTTATTTTATTTTATATTTTTTTTTACGTTTTTGCATGTATATAACCTGATAATTTTTTTTTTTGGGTTTTGTTTTTAAAAACAGTAAAAAAAAGGAGAAAATAAGATATATATTTTATTTTGTTATAATTTTTTTGTTAGGGTTTGTTTTTTTTTTCGGTTCTTTTGAATCTAAAGATTTTTGTTCTTTTTTTTTTGTTTTTTGTTTTAATTTTTGTCTTTAAATGAGTATGACTACAAAAGAATTTTTTATTTTTTTACTTTTGTTTTCGTTTTTATTATTGTTAATATTATTGTCATTTTGATTTTGCATCTTCACTATCGAGAGAGATTTTGAGAAGAATTATACTTATTATAATTATAATATTTATCTTAACCAACTGCTTTTATTATATAATACTCAGTTTATTTATTTATTTTTTTCTACCTTCCCATACAACGCACGTGTATTAAACTCGTAACTTCTAAGTTGTAAAACACAGGTATTTTATTTGTTTCCTTTAATTTATTTAAATATGTACTTTAAGTTGCAAAACACAGGTATTTATTCGTGGACAATTCTGGCACTTTTCTTTTGTAAACATAAAATTTTAAAGTATCTGTTTTGCCATAAAAAAAAGATAAATTTGAAAGGGTTATTGGAAATTATTGTTATAGGTATTTTCGACGTATATAGCAACTTTGGTAGTTTAAGCCTTCAAACATAAATATATATTTTTTTAAACAGCTTTTAATATGTATGGGCCGCGTGATTAGATAATAAAGTGTAGTTTAACAGATTTTATCATATACTAGTCCCTTAACGAGTATATATTATCAAATCGTTAAAAAAAAAATTGATATTGCATAATAAAAATATCGAACTTGTAACTTTTGATAAATTAAGAGAAATCATTTAAGTTGAAGATGGTAAAATAGAACAACTCTCCAACTTTTATGGCCAAATTTAAAATGGTGAGTCTGTGGTAGAGCCCTTTTTTAGACTTTTGAGATTTAATCGAATGGTTGAAATGTTGATAGTGTATCATTTTATCATACACCTTACCTCACATAATACTTCTCACCCAAAGTCTTCTCCGTCGCCGGCGATCTTTCCGCCGCCGGCGACTGACGCCGGCGACCCACATCCGACCCCCCGGCCGGCCGCTGTCGCCGGTGATTTTCTCTCTCTTCCCCTTTCTTTCTCTTCTCTTCTCTGTCTCTTCCCTTCTCTCTTCCCCTTTCTCTCTCTTCTCCTCTCTCCCACTGCGACTTACCTCCGGCCCCCCAACCACCGGCCTCAGCCCCGGCCGGCCGGCCGCCGGCGACCCCCCCTCTCTCTTCCCCTTTCTCTCTCTCTTCCCCTTTCTTTCTCTTTTCCTCTTTCCCCGCCGCCCCCCACCCCCGGCCCCTAGCCAGCCCCTAGGCCCCCGGCTTGCCCGGTGCGCCCCCCACCCCAAGCCCCCCTCCCCCGGCCTCCCCCCAACCCCCCGCCCCCCGGCACCCCCCTGACGACCCCCCCCCCCGGCCCCCTATTTCTTTTCCTCCCTTCTTTCTCTCTTACCGGCCCTTGGCCCCCCCACCCCCGGCCGCCCGGCGCCCCCCCATCCCACCCCACCCTCTCGCAGGTGGGGTGGGATGGGGGGCGCCGGGCGGCCGGGGGTGGGGGGGCCAAGGGCCGGGAAGAGAGAGAGAAGGGAATAGAGAGAGAGAGAGAGGGGGCCAGGGGGGGTCGACGGGGGTGTGCCGGGGGGAGGCTGGGGGAGGGGGGCCTGGGGTGGGGGGGGTACCGGGCAAGCCGGGGGGAGGGCTGGGGGCCGGGGGTGGGGGGCGGTGGGAGAGAGGAGAAGAGAGAGAGAGGGGAAGAGAGAGAGAAGAAGAAGAGAGAGAAAGGGGAAGAGAGAGAGGGGGGTTGCCGGCGGCCGGCTGGCCAGGGCTGGAGCCGGTGGTGGGGGGGCCGGAGGTGAGTCGCCACGGGAGAGAGGAGAAGAGAGAGAAAATCACCGACGGCGGTGGCGGCCGGCCGGGGGCCGGATGTGGGTCGCCGGCGTCGGGGGTGGGTCACCGGCGACGAAAAGATCATCAATGACGGAGAAGACTTTGGGTGGGAAGTATTATGTGAGGTAAGGTGTATGATAATATGATACACTATCAATATTTCAATCGTTCAATTAAATCTTAACGGTTTAAAAAAGGACTCTACCGGTAAAGACCCTAAAAATAGACTCACCCAATTTAAAATTAACCATTTTTTTTCCAACTAGATAGATGTTGTTCTTCTTAAAAAAATAAATGAAAGGAAAAAAAAGAGAGAGAGAGAGGGGGGACCCCACCACACCACCAAAAGTAGCGTGCGGCACACGCGATGAAGGATTAATTGGAATTAAACAAGTCGGCAACGACATGTTGAGTTCACTGAAATTACCAAAATACCCTGTGCTCGCCTTAATTTATTAATAATATTGAAGATGTAGTTGTGAGAATAATGTATCTTTGTCCGTCCTGCTGGAAGGTACTTGAAAGTCAAGTTTCGTAAAAAGACAGATATATCCCCTACATTACAAAGTTACTAGTTTGATTGTCTCTCGTCAAGCACTAACTAAGGGGGGTAGTGAATAGTATTTTGACATTGAGCCTGTTCATTGAAGACGTGTTTAGGAGGGCAACAAAAAAAATTAAAAACAATTAAATAATAATAAAAAAAGGGATACGTGTTTTGTTGTTTTGTGGTCGTGAAAGTACAAAACAAAAAAACGTGCCAAAATAGAGCGCTTTTTTTTTTTTTTTTTTTTTTTTTTTTTCTTTTAAAAAAACGAGGAGACGATGGTCTTGTAAGAAGATTTCTGTCCTTTCGTCCTATTTACTGTAAAAGCAAGAAAAAGATACATCGTTCGGGCAAACAAGGGACGGATGGGGCTTGTTTTGGGGTAGGACTATATTGATATTTATGGACCCGTTTGGTTTACTAGTTTGATTTAAACTGTATTTTTTTTAACATGTTTTTTATCTTTTCTCTAAAAATTTTTTGTCTTTTCTGAAAAAGTCAACAAAAATTACTATTTAAACTTAAAAATTTCAACTCAACTCAAACTAAACTTGTGCACCAAACATACCCTATGTTTTTGTTTGGAATATCATATTATTTTAAATTAAAATATATTTTTTTATCTTAATTTTTATTTTTTTCTGAAATTTTTTTTTATCTTTTCTTAAAATTCAACAAAAATTTTCAACTCAAACTTAAAATTTTTAACTCAAACTCATTCACCAAACAGATCCTTAGTTGTTAAAATTTATCAACCTCTAATAATTTGTCAGTAAATTATTAGAGACCATTTGAGTTAAAATTTTAGAGTTGAAGTTATATTGAATTTTGAAATTATAAATTTATTTAAAAATAAACTATTTACAATGTAAAAATTTAAAATATGTATAAAAATATCAACATGGATTTTGTTTTGATTTTTTCAGATTCCTATGTAAGGGGTGTTTGGTGTGTAAGTTTGAGTTAAAATATTTTAATTTCAATAGTAATTTTTGTTGACTTTTCAGAAAAGACAAAAAACTTTTTCAGAAAAAGATAAAAAAAAAGTACAGTTTCACTTGAGTGAAACGAAAGTGCCAAACATGACCGTAATCTATAAAAAAGATATAATCTTATTTCAACTTAAAATAATAAAGTTATGGATTTTTAAAATTTGAGTTTTTAAATTTAGAATTAGAGATATGAATAATTGTTTTCGGGTATTTGCTGAACAATGGGGATGGAAATATGGGAACAATGTCATTGGGTGTGGGATGGTAGGATTGGTTGCAATATTGCCCTTTGGGACTCATATTGATGAATGCTAAATCAGTAATGTTAAAGACTTTATGTTACCAAATCAAAATAGTAATATGTCTTATGGTGTGGTGTGAAATACTATGCCACTCCATATTACAATTATTGTTTTAGTGGAACATTTTATGCCACCAATGGTACTGTGGTTTGTGATATTGTACCACTCTATGGTACAATTAATGTGCATAATTTACCAAAAATGAAGCTGCAAAACAATACAAAAACTTAGTATGTAGACACAATTTAAGCAAAAAAAAAGAAAAGAAAAAAGATAGAGAATAGAATTGTGCAAACTCACTTTTTAAGTAGAGGGGAGATTACAATGTCACAGAGAGAAAGTGAGTTAAAAGTGAAAATTAATATAACTATAAATAGAAGGGAAAACCCAATGAAAATGAGGATCAAGGAACCATCCTTAAAAACAAGAGAAAGAACATAAAACTAGTCTATGGAATATAAAAGCAATAATAAAAGAATAGTTGAATAGATCTAAAAATCTAAGAGCTTGTTTGGAAACCAAGCTCAAACTTGGTTTTCTAAACTCAAGTTTTGTTTTTTTCCTAAAAAGTTTTTTGTCTTTTCTGAAAAGTCAATAAAATTTACTATTTCAACTTCAAAAACTCAACTCAAACACACTTACCAAACGAACCCTAAAAGAGAACTCAAAGATACATTAAGAAAAGATTAGGATTAATGAGATTGAAAATTAATATAACTAAAATTGGTAATATAGAGTAGCCATCCCCGATTATTGATTTTAAACAACCATCAATCGTGAGAATTGCATCTTTCTCATATAATTTCATGACATTATTCCATTATAAATTAGTTATCGGTTGATTTGTGATCTAAATACACCAATGCAATTATTCCTCCAAAGGTAACACATGTATTGTATATGCTCAAACCTCCTCCTATAATTGTAAGGATTATATCTTTTTCCTTTAATGCCATTAACGTTTGCATGGTTGGAAGTTCAATTATTATTTTTTTAGTTTGATTTATATAATCAAAATAATGAAATAATACATATCATGATTTACTAAATTAATGCTTAATAAATTACATAATTATCATGATAATAAGGAAAATAATAGTGAATATATTAATTCTTTTTGTTCAAGTTTATTGTTATTTATTTATTACAAAAAGTATCATTTTGCTCATTATTATACTAAAACATTTATATAATTATACGACTATATGTATAATAACAAATAATTCTCTGGTTCATTATACTAAGGCATGCTATTTATACAAACACACTACTATATATGAAGGTTCATTCAATCATTTATTGTACAATCTAATCTATTGCATGCGGATGTTCCCCACGAACCCGGTAAGAATAATAAAGCTGAATTTATTTTTGAAGAAAAAGACGAAAAAAAAAAAAAAAACAATTGGAATAATTTGATTGAAGTGAATTTTTCAAACGGCCTCTTAATTTTGATATTTTACTTCGTGAACTTTCTAAATTATTTCAATATGTATCATTTTGTCATCTTTACATTTAATTAAATCCTTGAATTTGGAAGATTTTCACGGGAGTTTGTATTAGATTTAAATTTTTTCTTTAATTGGAAATTAAGTTTTTTATTTTTCACATGAGGCGTATATGAGCTTTTAATGATCAATTTAATGGACAGTTAAGCTAAAATATGATATATTACAACAATTTAGAAAGTTCAAGGACAAACTGTTAAAATTTAAAATTTAGGGGATAAGTTGTTAAAGGTGACAAATTTGGTGGGTGATAGTGCTAAATACACAGCCTTTATATCAATAATCTATATTTTTATGTATTAGAATTGATCAAAAGCACACTATAATAATGAAAAAGTCTATAAGTAAAATAGACAGTCTCAAATATTGATATGATGACTGAAAAACATAACATTATCGATAGTGTATTTTTTGAAGTCCTTCCATAAAAATTAGTATGAAATTCTAGAACTCTCTTTTATTCATGGGAAATTTAATTTTTGATGTTTACATTAAGTCTTTTAAAATAGTAATAACATAGTGTGTTTAATGCACGCATTTATCAACGGTAAGTCTATGGTAGAGCCATTTTTTATATACCATATCTGTAAAGCTCATTTTTAAACCGTTTAGATGTAATCAAATGGCTGGATTATTATTTGTGTATGCTAATTATAATGCACATTACCTCATAGTAGTATAGACAAAGAAATTAGAAAAAAAATAATATAAAAAGAAATAAAAGAAAACAAACTTCATCGGTGGAGGTTTGGGCGGGGGGAGCTCTTCGCCGGGGGCTTGACGTCGTCGGGGAGGGGGGCGAGCTGGGTTCCGCCGTTGGGGTAGGGGAGGGAGGGAGGGGCTTGTCGTTCAGGGAGGGGGGTCGAAGTTCGACAGGCGGGGGGGGGGGGGGGGGGGGGGGGGGGGGGCTGCGCTGAGTTGCAGAGAGACTGGATCTTTTTTTTGGGGGGGGGGGGGGTATGGAATGGGTCGTCGGTGTTTTTTTTTTTTCATTTTTCATTTCTTTGTTTTTTTTTTTTTAGTATATAATACTATGAACTAAAGTACGTTATAATTATCATACGCAAGTAATATTTAAACAATTAAAATTTATTAAACGGTCTATAAAATATGTCATACCGATAGGATTTATAAATGAGACTCTATCAAGTCCTTCTCCTTTAAAAATACATATTCCGAATCAGGGAATAATGTTGCTCACCAGTTACCTTTTTGTGGTTTAATTTCTTCAAATGATTTTACTGGCATAGACAAGAGTCCTTTGTTCTTGTCTGAATTAGATTTTGCCTCTTAATAAAGTTAGTTTTCACTAAAAAAAAAAAAATCGAATTTTAAAAATTATTAACGAAAGCGTAAATGGTTTTATTTTCATTCTTTTACTCATGATTGTTGTATGTCAATATAGGTGGGCGCAGCCCTTAAATATGGCTATCCAGGAATTATTATTATTATTATCATTTCTTTTTTATTTTAGTAGGAAGAACGAGAAGAATGAGGAGAGTAAGAAAAAAGTGTAAGAAAACCAAAAAAACCATATATCTTTATAATATTGATTTGGTGGATGTGAATCATATCAAAGTTGAATTGTGGTAAATATTTTGCTCTTATTCTCTTTTCCCTACTAATCATTTCCTTTTGTGGATTTACATCTGCGCATTTATTTAACCTCTACTTATTTTAATGGAAGGAGGAGTCAACAATGATCCCAATGAATTCTAAAACGATACTTATTTTTTTTTTGCTTGTTTTTCAAGAAACTAATTAGATTGTCATATAGACAAACAAAATAAAATAAAAATAAAAAATAACAAAATAGAAACTTATTTTTATAAAAATGGCATCAGTGAGAGGAGGACGAAAGACATTGTAAAAGTGTCTTTACCCATCACGTGACGGTCATTAAAGGGAGGATGAAAATACTGTAGAAGTGCCTTTTCTCTTTCAAAGTGTATGTAGCAAGGAAAAAAAGAGAAGATGTTACTCTATTATAAAAAGAAAGCAAAATATTAGTGTTGAAAGTGACAAATATGATGAAACTCTAAAGATTAAATGGTCATGATAGTAATATCATTTCAATAGAATTTAAGCAATAATATAATATGTAGAAGAATTCAATAAAAAAATTATTGTTCATAGAACTTTTTTTAGTACCCTATCAAATAAATTTCATACCATAATACAAATTAAAATGTCAATAATTGTTATCTGATTGTAGTTATGTACAAAAATAAAGATAAAATAGACTTTCAAGAGATGAAAATAAATATACAAAACGTGTTTTTATTTTTTAAATTTTTAATTTTTCCCCTAAACTTTATTTCTTTATTTATTTTTGTAAGTTGGGAGTTGGGTAGGCTGGTCTTGGACATCTTGGGCTGGCAACCGCTATTGGACTTGTTACGAAAATACTACTGTGGGGAAATGAGGAATATAAAGCAGGGTAAATTACCTCCCTAGATTTCTAGATTTTTAAATTTGTGTAATTTTTTTTTTTTTCATAATTTGAATGATCTTAAGTTATTAAAATATTGATACAATAATCATTTTTCTTTCAAAAAAATAAACAAAATCTATCAATAATTTGATCAAAAGTGATTTTTGCTAACGGATTATATTAAAATATTATTGTAAAGAACTACTTTAATAATGTTTTTAATAATTCAGGGTCACTCAAATTACGGGGGAAAAAAAAAACAAAGATCAAAGTTGAACAAACTTAAAAGTTTAGGGACTAATCTAGCAATTTACATTATAGAGTAAGTAGCTTATTTAGTGGATGAGCATAAGGAAACATCATATTTCTGAAACTGTTAAGCTAAATAGTACATTTATCATTTTTATTAAAACATATACATTTATATGTAGTTACTCGTACATATGTTATTTATTTTGTTAGTTTTCGTAAATATATTATTTACCTCTTTCTTTCAAAATTATACGAGTGATTATATTTATGCCCACTAATAACATGTTTACTTTACATGAAAGGGAAAGAAAATATGAGTAGTCATTATTTGTCTCATTTGATCATGTATATTTATTTCAAAAATTAATAATGAGAGCTTATTGGACCCATACAATATAAGAAATGAGAAAAGAAAATACTAATCTTTGCATCCGTTTTGGTATTGATAAATTTACTTATGTATTAATAAGTAAATAAATGCTATTGATTGTTTGATTTGTAGAAAAATATTTAGTAATTACATCGACAAAATTAACATTCCTAACTTTAGTAAAAACTGGAAATGGAATTGAATTGTTTTTATTATATCATATAATAGACAAGTGAATACTAAAATAGGATAAAATGAAACTCCTTTTTATATTTGTACTTTCTTTTTTGATCCCAATAGCTTTTATATTACAGTTTGATAAATGCGTTTAAATGTTGCAGTAACAAAATGCAAATGATCATGAAGAAACTTGTGTGAAGCAAAATTGGAGACCAAACAAGAGCTAAAATCTTGCAATTATGCAGATAGCAGGGAACTAATGAGCAATTAAAAATGTTCTTTTGGATCATAGGTTGGAATTAGGGGGGTTTTTTTTTTTTTTTTTTTTTTTGGGGGAGAAAGAAAAATAGTGTGGTATATATTCCTAAAAGTAAAAGTTTGGATGGTATAGATGGTGCAACCCTCCCTTGAGACCAATTCCACTAGTTATTACTGATGACGCTTAAAGGCATACTAAGATTGAGCAGATGTAAAGCTTTTTTTGATAAAATCTCTACAATCAATGGAAGCCTGACTGATTGAGGGTCAAGATCATGTACCACTAGGGCCTCCACCTATCCCGCGTAGAATCAAATATAGCAAAAACTAAACAAATACACTGCTAAGAATCTGGCAAACAACAAGTAAACTGAAAGGTGAGGAAACTACCTCCATTAGCTTAACACAAAAATGACATACTAAATTATAGAAAACAACCCCACAACACAAGCCAACATGAAAAAAACACCTACAGACTTAGGATCACTGGAAGGCAATGGGTTGGTCTCCCCGCTACCATTGCCGTTGCGATAGGGGAGCCAAGCCCCCTTAATTGTAGATTCGCTTGATGGTTCTTCCTTTGCCTCGCTTAAGCTCGACCCCTCTGTCTGCGAGGACCCTTCTGCCACAATAACTTTTCGCTGTGGAGCCCCTCCTTCTGTCTCTTCGGCTGGAGATCCAAAGACTAGCATGAGGCCGCTGTCGAATGCCGATCTTGAGAGGAGGCACACACAAATAAATCCTAGATCTCATGTAGGAGAGATGAATTTTTAATCTTTGAACCTTTTCTAATTTACCACTCCTTGAACACTTTTTTCCGCCTCAGTTCTAACCATAGAACTAGCGACAAACTTTTAAACTTTAATTAAGAAAATCATGTCATTGGATGATAAGTTGAAACGTTACAAAAATAATCATACAAGGAGTGAAACCTTATCCTTTTAACAATCTATCTAATTTAGAAGGAATCAAAATTGGGTCTTCTATAGGATTTGGTGTCCCTCTAATAATCCATTATTTTTTCTTCCCCTTCTTACTGAACAACCATGAATGTCAAAATTCTTTTATTAGTTCCTCTACTATTCTCTCCTATCAAACACACTCTAATTCTCATGAAATTGCTTGAAAGTTATAAATTTGCACACATCGAGATAATTTTTATAAGAGTTATTTTCATCTATGTCCTTGAGCTTTAGTACTACTCTCATTTTGCATTATGAACTTTAAAAACTCTCACTTATCTCCTGAACTTTGAATTTAATCATAAATTACCCGTTCAGTCAAAATTACAGTTTAAAAATTGACTGAAGAAAAGGGATTAGTATTACTAAGCCAATCTGTTAAGATTTCTGCTAAGATCAAATAACAAGATCACATGACTGTAGTTAACTCATAAAGTTGAAGTGTTAGAGTATTTCTATTGATTGATCATGTCCTATAGGCCCGATTCCAACAACCAATTACTTCGATTTAAATTATCCGGAGGATGCCACACTTGATAAATGTCCAAAATCACTAATCACTGCATAACTGCTTTTATTTTAGGGGGTACAAAGTAGATCAACCTTAAGGGAATCAAGATTCTCCCTCACCTTTAATAATTCCATCAAATGACTTGGGAGAAAGACGATAAGTTGGAATTATTAATACTAAGCCTTCTATTAAGATTTCTGTTAAAAACAAATGGGAAAAAACCACATGACTGTAGTTAGCTCACTTTTTTTTTTTCCAATCAGTTTTTAACTGAAAATTCTGATAGAAAGGGTAAATGGGGATAAATTCAAAATTTAAGGGGTAAAATAAGAGTTTTTAAAATCTAGCGACAAATTGGAAGTGACCCAAAAGTTCAAGAGACATAAATAAGAATAATTCTTTTGTAAAACTTTCAAGCTTTTACGTGATAGGCACACTGGTGGCTTCATGAAATTGTAAATTTAGGATATATGTGATTTTGCAAGAGAAAATTAAGTGGAGAGTTATATTTTGAATATTTTCTTATAATTTTTCACACTCTAATATTAAGGTTGATAATTTTAGTATCTCAGGTGTCAAATTTTTGACATTCTTGCATATAATACTATATGAAAAGGTCATTGGCACTTTTATCTTTGAACTTTTTGTGTTTTATAAGTTGTCCCTAACACTTCTAATTTAGAAATTAACCACCTAAACTTATCAAAATTAAAAAGTTCAAACTGTGACAACTTGTCAAACCATGAAAAGTGCAAAATATGTGAGACAAACCAGTGTGGGCTAAAATGCAACAGTTTGACAATTTAAGGACTATTTTTATTCGTAAAAAAAAAAAAAAAAAACTTTTGGCCTAATTTTCGTAAATATCAAAAGTTTCGGGGGTGTATCTACGATATATAATTGCAACTGTTTTCAACTTGCTCTCATCTATTTCTGTACCTTTCTTCTCTGCTGGTATCGTTCCTCTCTCGCATTCTCAGCGCCATTTCGTTGCTTGCTCTAGCCCTAGGATTTGCTCTTCTCTCAGGTTTGTTTGTATTTCTACAGAAAAAAAAAAAACTCTTTTTGCTTCTTTTTTCTTTCCACAAAAAACACGTTCTGTTTGAATTAGGCAAAACTTTTCTCGGAAAATTTGCACTAGAAAACAGAAGCTAAAAAAATCAGTTTTTTTTTTTTTTTTTGGGAGTTAAACCGACTATTCACATTACTATTGGGATAAGGGAAAGAGCAAGCCTAAAGTTATAAGCTTTTAGTTGGTTGCAATTTTAGAGCAAGAAATGTGGAAACAAAATATGATAATAAACATACTTTCAAGTTTTCATGGATTTTTAAGTTATGTCTTTTGATTTTTTGTTTTAGTATCATGTAATTTAGAACCACTAGCCCAACTAGCATAAACGTTTTCTGTTTTCCGCATCCAATTTCGCCATTGTTGTTGTCCACTAGAAACTCGATTCGCTCTCAGAGAGCCTCGGAGCGATAACTTATGAACCCTTTGAAGTAAAACCCATATAGAGATAGAGTTTCTTAATTTCATTTTCTTGGTTAACTTACAGTTAGAAGATGAGTAGAGCTTCTAGTCTCTTTCAACTGTGGCAGATTCCCCCAACCAGAATACTAACCAGAAGCTATAAATTCTCCAAAGGTTTGGTTCTCTTTACTACAACCGAAACTTTTTTTCTTACAGTTTGTTCGACAAGTACATTCAGTTTTCAACTGTTTATTGTTCTCCTCAAATTTGTGTCTTTTACACTGGGTATGACCCAACTTTGGTGTTGGTTTTGCATATGTGCCCATTTGCTCATCCTCAAAAGTTCTTCTTTTATTTGTTTATTTATTTACTTTCATTTGTATGCTCGGTTGTTCAATTAGGGTTGTTGTGAAAATTTTACTCTTTTCAGTATCTATTGTTTTTCCTATGTCTTCTGTTAGCTTTTTATTTTTTGGTTTCATTGTCGGTATGTGATTATAGTTTCGAAATCTAGGGGCATTATATAAGATACGTGGCGCCAATGTTTATCCGCCTTTCTGCTCATGCAAGAGCATGCAAACTACCTCATATGAAGGTGTCAATACCACTGGAAGTTATGTGCCGACAATCAAAACTGAAAAGGAAAGAAAGCAAAAGGTATATCTTATTGTATGTAGTTGATTCTTTGATTTCAAGAACAAGTTGGACGAGTACATGACGAGCCCGAAACATCAAGAAGAAAAGATTAAGAAAAGAAAAACTTTGGGGGAAATGAGTTGAATAAGAAACTAGTCACAATAGTCATCACTAAATTATGAACTATTTTCAAAGAAAATCGAAAAATTTGTCCATTTCTTGAATTCCTTTTTGTGGTTTAACTTTGTTAGCGAATCATACCTTATATGTTCTTGGTCACTTCTTATTAGCAAGTAAACGAAATTTATGGTGATTTTTCTGATTCCTTTGCTCTAAGTTTAGGAGAAGTCATCAGAACAACTCGAAAGAATCGGGGCATTTCAGGAGCTTCCCATGGTGATGCCGTCCGTTGATATTCTTTATTCAGCACTAAGGAAGGCCAAAAGAGTTTCGCCGACTAAGGGTATTTGTTATATTGCAGTTTTTTGAGTTTCTTGTTTTAACAACTTTATGGTATGAGATTGAACTCTGTTCATAATTCCTTCTCCTATCCTTGATATTTCACTTGTTTGTTTCTCAGGCATTGCTAACATTGCAAAGCGAGAGAGAAATAGAGGCGCAAAGCAACTTGATGCGCTGATGAAGGTTTGTTCTTAATTTTGGGACATATTCTGCTAATTATTAAGGTTTTTCTTCGAGGCTACACAAAGTTTTCTCATTCATCTTCAGGAACTCGCAGTTCCCTTGAGGACTTACTTGGAGAATTTTCCGAAGAAAAATACACTTCATCCTTATGAGCGATCTCTTATTGAATTGACTCTCGGAGACGGAAATTACGAAGAGGTAAACAAAAAGCAATCTATAGTCAACATCAATTCATGTAAATCATTCACTTTAAAACAGTAGCAATTTTGTTGTAGCATCAATAAAGAAGTCCAAGCTATGTCATGTTTTACTGACACAAATTAAACGAGTATAACTACTTCATTTCTCCGATAATTATCCCTACCAAGTCAGCAATCCAAGTTTTTATCGACAACCATCATGATGGGTTTAAATTTTCCTTTGCAACACCTGAGACATTTCCGAGGTCTTCAATCTTAAAACGTGTTGTGGCTCTTTGTTCTTGAGTAATATATGATTATAGGTGTTGGGAAAGGTAGATTCTCTGAGGAAGAAGGTAGTATCCGTCGGAAAGGAACATGCTTCTCTTTGTGCTAAGGTTAGATCCATTAGTGCTTCATGCTGTATTCTCTGTGTTTTATTTTTGTTAATTTCTGATCATTGACAAAACACGTGCTCTGACAAAAGCTTTCATCATTTGATCTGCCTAGAAAAAACTGGGTTTTTGATTACTTAAGCTAACAAAAAATAGGTTTTCCTTTTATTAGAAAAAAAATTTGTGGAGAATGTTGTAGGCAACACTTTAGTTTTATTGAGTTTCCTAGATCTCTCGTATCAGAAACTTCTGAATTATGTTTATGTTTGTGTATAATCTGGTTCGTTTCTATCTACAAAACACTATTTAAAGCTGGACAATATTCGAGATCACATTACTTGTTCTTGGTTAAGAGATGAGATGTTAACAGTCTTCGTCTACATTGTGCAGTCATTGTCGAAGCGAGAAGCAGAGGAACGACTAAACGAGGTCAGTTTTATCTTTCCTATGATGTCTTCTTTTCAGACCTGTGAAGTTCCTCAAATCTGCTGCTTTTACCTGCAGGGAATGAAGAAAGTCAAAGAGATGTTTAATCATGGTGGAAAAGCAGTTGATGATTTGTTAAACATTGCCAAGGTATTTGTCGGTCACCTTTTTCGATTTCAAAACAATTTTTTTTTCTCTTCTTCTTCTTCTTCTTGGCTTGTTTGTCTGAGTTATCCTTGGTTTTTAATTGTTGGCTTCCATGAATTTTTGAGGTAAAGAAGTGCCTTCCTCTCTTGTTACTCGTGCATCTCAGAGCCTATGATTCAATTATATCATTTTCAGCTGAATGGAACCATATCATATCGTACTAGGTTTTTGTTTTTATTTTATTTTTTCCTGAACTTACAAATGGGGTGATTTAAACTCTAGATTTCAACGTTGAAGTTAGGTGTGTAACTGCTATAGATTAAGCTTGGAACCACTAATATACTAGATTATTATTCGACTGTTGTTTTGTCTTTTCTTTTTCCTGCTACTGGATCTCCTAAAAACAACAATATTTGCAGACTTTGCGTGCAATGCCGGTGGTTGACCTTGAAACACCAACACTTTGTCTTGTTGGAGCTCCAAATGTGGGCAAGTCATCTCTGGTTCGTGTACTCTCTACTGGGAAGCCCGAGGTGCACACATAAAATTAACTTCCTCTTAAAAGGCTTTTTTCCCCCCTCTTCCATTTTAGTGACGATAAATGTATGAACTGCTCTTTTGCTGTAATGACTATAACAGAACATTTTTAACAGTTTTGTATGAAATGCTTTTCCACATGTAAATTGACTTTTTTTTTTCCCCTTATTTTGGTTAGATATGCAACTACCCTTTTACGACCAGAGGAATACTAATGGGTCATATTGTCTCAAACTATCAGAATTTCCAGGTTAAAAGTTTTTTCCATTACGTAAGCTGCAAATTTTACGGGATTGCTACTTCTGCTATAACTAACTCTGAAATTGACAGCAGGTTACGGATACTCCTGGTTTGTTAAAAAGGTGTGATGGTAAGTAACTGGGAAATGTTTCGCTTAGACGTTTTAGGTTATTTGATTTGCGTTTATGCAGTCTTAATGGCTTAGTTATATCAACGTTAAAAAGTTATCACATTTTGCTTTTGTTTTGAACTTCAGAGGACAGAAACAATTTAGAGAAGTTAACGCTTGCAGTTCTCTCTCATCTGCCAACTGCTATACTTTACGTTCATGATCTCTCTGGGGATTGCGGGACCTCTTCTTCTGATCAGGTACTGCATCCACTATCTGATATGTCAAAGAACTACTGAACTTGTACTATGTTTTTCCTCAGTCTCGCTTAATGGGAATACTCCTTTTGTATGCAGTTCATCATATACAAAGAAATAAAAGAGAGGTTCCCTGACCATCTTTGGCTCGACGTCGTATCCAAATGCGATCTACTACAAGAATCTCCTGTGCTTTTTATTACAGAAGATGCGGATGACAATGATCTCAAGCTGTCGAAGTACCGGAAATTGGGTCCTGATGGGGCCTTACATGTATCGGTAAAAAACGAAGTAGGGCTGAATGAGGTAAGCTTTTCTACAATTATTTCACATGTTTGTCTCATGCTGTCTTGTTTCGAAACTATGCACATCATTTACAATAACTAACATAAACTTCGCCGTTTAAATTTTCACATACTGACGTAGTTCAAAACAAGCTTTCAAGTTTGTTCTCTTGATAACTTCCGATTTCAAAAATTGATTTCTAATGCTCCGCAGTTAAAGGTCAGAGTGCAAGAGCTGCTGAGTTCTCAGATGGCCAGGATCCAAGCTCAAAAAAGTGACCCAGAAGTCGGTGAAGTTTCGATTTGAAAGATATGCTTCTGAATTCATCTGTTCTGCTGAAAACTTCTTGCAGATAAAAAACACTCGGCATACAAACTCGACAATGGCATGGAAGACGAATCGGGTGAAATATATCAGTTGGCTCATGTATAAGGAACCAATACCTCATCAACATGCAATTTTTACCAATTCAGGAGTCAACATCTTCTTCTGATTAATATATAGTTCATTGTCGACATGTAATTGGGCAATTAATACACAAGGAGGAAAGGCGTTCAAAAGATTAAAGAGGAGATTAACACAAGATTGGCGCCGTTTTTTTATTTTTATTTTTAAATTTAATAATTAGGCGTTGGGGATTTGAATCCTAAACTTCTAGGTGGAATTAGATGTGAATTTACTGTTGGGCAATGCCTGCAACCATCTGAGTAAAGTTTTGTACATTAGAAATTTTGTTTTGTAATTGGATCAACCATTTGAGGATATATATTTTTTTTCTTTTTCTTATTACTAAACTAACATATATTACTCATTTTTACGGCCGTCCAGAATCAAATTTGAGACTTATGACTCCTAAATCCCAAACCCCCAATCCCTCACCAATTGGGCTAGCCCTAGTAGCTTGATTTCTTTCTCATTTTTGGTGCCAGTGCCTTGAAATCACATGAATTTTGCAGAAAATCCAGTATAACATGCCCATGACGCTTGAAGCAGCTCTATATTCATGAGCTATAGTCTAGCTTATACGGTACCAATGAGCAGAGAAGTTTGAGCAATGAAGATAATGAAATCGTGCTAGTTTGATCTGCATTATTATTATTATTATTATTTTTTTTATAATTTAATTTCTTTCTTGGTTGTAGTAGATTGGGAGTTTTGCATTCTCTCTATATTATTATAATAATATGGATAAATTACTTGTTCAGTCTCAAAATTTTTAAGTTAGTGTAATTTGATCGTTATTTTTTTATTTTTCTTTTCTGTAGTTTGAATCTTAAACTATAAAAATATTGTTATAATAGTCATTTTCATTAATTTTAAATGAAATTCATTAGTAATTTAAGAAAAAAGGTGATACTAACGGAATCCGTCTAAAAATTTACAGAAATTGAGAAAAGACTACTATAACAATGTTTTAATAGGTTAGAGCTATTCTAGTTACGGAAAATGAATAGGAATCAAAGTTGCACAATTTTTAAAATTTAAGAAACCTAACAATTTTTCCAATCAATATTTTTTTCCTAGTGATTTGAGAAAACTGTTTTTCTAATTAGTGAATTACCGGAAAAGAAAAAGTAAGAGTAAACTCACATTCAAAAAGTTTTCTTGGATTTTTTTTTTCAAATGTTAATGGGGAGACAAATATGTAGTCTCATTACATTTCAAGGATTATTAAATGACTAGCAAGTCATTAATCTGTCCGTTTGAATTTTCTTATCTGAACACACACGTATGGAAGAGTTTTTAATTGTTACTTTAATATCTATCTATCCACGGCTATCATTGTTTTAGCAGCATGATGTTGATCGAATGGTTGTCATAAACTGAGTAGTTGATAAAAAATATTTAATGATAATTAATGAACATATAATTTAGAGAACCCATTACATGAGATTCTGATGACAATTGGTTGTTAACTTCCTAACATGGCTTTTTAAAGTATATGGCTATTTCTCCAATCCCTCACTTTAAATTTGGGGGACTAGTTCCACAAAGTTGTCTTACCACATGGCACACTAGAGTTTTGAACATAACCAGATATAACCAGTGTACAACCATCATGTAAGGAGTTAGTGGTATCCAGACATGTTGTTTTTGTGCATGACCTATTAAAAATAAGGATTAATGGGTTTGTTTTTTATTTTGTAATAGGTGGAGTTTTAGGGGAGGGCTAGAATGAATTACAAGGGAAAAAAGAAGAAGAAGATAGTAATGGGAGAGTAACGACTAATCTGAGAAGGACAATGCTTACAAAGAAGAAAGTATTACTAGATGTCATTTTGTTGCAAAAAGAATTGTGAATGGTTAGGAAAATGACACTTAATATCATGTCATTTTTTTTTTTCGAAAATAAATTTATCTTGATGTTGCTTATAAGTGGTACGTAACAATATATATACAAGTAAGGAGATGACTTTTCCTTTTTTTTTTTCCCCTTCAAGTGAGGCATTATGTGGCATTGTTTAGAGAGTGACAACCAAAACTTTGACGTAATTTGAATACTACATCTGACTCTATTAAAATGTGTATAATTCGAATGCTCTCATCTCTGAGGTAAAAAAAAAAAAAAAAAAAAAAAAAAAGAAATAAAGATTGTTTTTAAGAATGGGCTATTTATTCATTGGGTGAAAAAAAAAGGATAAAATCTAGTTGTAGGGACTTTTTTAGAATAATTAGAGGGGTGTAATAAGTAATAATTAGTTTTAAAATTTAATTAGTGGGTGGTTTAAGAAAAGGGGTGGAGAAAGTAAAACGATGGGTGGTAATAGACCTCAAAAAAAAAAAAAAAAAAAAAAAAAAGAAAAAGAAAAAGATTCCATTCCACTCTTTATGGGAGTGTTTGGTTGGAGGTAATTAATGGTGATTGCATACGTGGGAATCTTTTCAAAGTAATCATACACCTGAAAATATTATGTTATAGTGCTTGTTTATATATTATATATATATATTTAATAGGATTTTTGATAACATTAGATTATTATGTTTGGCTGTGTATTAAAATTTTGCTTATTTTTAATAAAATGACAATTATTTCTAAATAAATTAATACAAATACAGTAAATAAAACTATTAAACGACTTTTTTTTCTCGAAATATATTATCAACATAGAGACGATAATAGGAAAAAAAAAAATTCAACTGAAAAATACCAAAAAGAAAAAGATTAAAACGACACTAGTTATCGAAGAAACAACATTAACTATGAAAAATGACGTCAACTAAAAAAAATAACATAGGGGGGAAAAAAAACTATCTCAACAATGACAAGGTTGCCAAAAATTTATTTAAGGATTTCAAAAATTGGTTTAAAAAAATGGTAAATTTGTTTCTACCGGCAACAGCAAGGTTAAAAAAAAATAAAAAAATAAAATTGGAGCAAGCATATACAAAGGAACAATACAACTTATGTTTGGCAGCGGGTCACATACTTAGGAGGAGCAGAGGCTAGATGTTAATTGTTCTTTGTTCATATTTAAAATACAAAAAATCTATTAATTATATTTAAAAAGTTAGTAAGTTGCTTAACCTACAATAACAAGTTACATAAAATGCCATATCATCAAATGTAATTAAACAATGTACTTCTTTTAATAATTTTGTCTGTATCCATCAATGATTAAAAAAAAAAAAAAAGAGTAATTATTAAAATCACACTCATATATATATTTATGGAAAGTAGGCACCTGATAGTAATTAATACACACAAGCACAGAAATTAAAGAAAGGAAATATATGTATAATTTTGGGTAAAATTTATCAAGTTCTTTCTATACTTACTCATAAAAAATTATCCATTTGGACTGAAAGTCGTTATCCGTAAAATCAGTCGTCTCGATATTTACGGCAAGTTTATAAAATTAAAGGAATGTATTAGAAAATATAAGGGGAATGATACAAGAAAAGTAAAATAATAGAAAAAATATTATTGGTTTCCTTTTAATATTTACTTACCAATTAGATTATATAATGGAAATAATTCTATTTCGTAATTTTCCTTATCTAAGTGATATATGAATGTAATTGTTAGATATATGTGAGTTTAATAATTTTAGGATACTTAACTCTTTTGGTTAATAAAAGATTTCCGTTAACATAATTAGAAAGCTTATTCTCTATAAATACGTAAATTCACAAACTTAAATTTCACATATTTGAGTATGGAAATTGATAGAGTACTTTGTTTGATAAAAATGAAAAGAGAAGCGAAATAAAAATAATTGAGAAGATTAAAATTATAGTGGTGCCCATTAAATTTTTTTTTTTTCAAAATTGAGTAGAAAGCCTAAATCCAATTAATGATGAATTAAATTACTTTTTCTTCTTGTTTATAGAGTAAAATAATATAAATCAAAGAAAAAAATCAATAATTGTAAGAATCTGGTCTTATTTTTTGCTGTCTATCAAATACCCTAAACGAAAACAAATTTCCTTTTTGTTATTTCCATTTTCCATCTTGTGTAAGTTTTTAATTTCTTTCTTTCCTAACAAATGGAGTGTGAATGCTTTTCTTTCCATCTCAAATTTCTCTTTATGCTGCGCTTTGTTCTTCTTTGACCGGAGTTTTCTCTGAGGTTCACTTCGCACAAAATCATTTGATCTTTCTTCATATCTAATGGGACCATATATTTTTTTTCTACGCCATTAGCATTTGAAAAAAAAAAAAAAAAAAAAATCTACAAAAACTAAAAGCACGATTTATTGTCTTCGTTGCTCAAACTCCAGATAGTGGATTTTCTACAGATTTCTGGTCTCAAGACACTAGCATAATTAAAAAAAAAAAAGATACCTTTTTAAATTTTGCCGATCTTATAAAAGAATCTGATATGACGTGATAACGTACATCTATGAGACTCACAAAGATCTGAAGTGGCATGATAAAAATGAAAATACTGAAAAGTGCCATTAGATTTGAATAAAAATTTTCTAAGTATTAATAGTGAAATTAATCCCAAGACATTTAAAAAAAAAAAGTAGAAAAGAAAGCAGAAATAAATCAACAATTACTTAAAAAAAAAAAAAAAAAAAAAGATGAAATGAAATTGAGAATGAAAATGAAATCATGAAGAAGATTAAAAAATTAGGAACAAATCTTTAATTTAAATTTTGTTCAAAAAAAAATAAAAAACGTAAAAAATTATGTTAGCAAATTAACAAAATCCAAAATCACATTTAATGAGCTCTATAAGTTGCATACTCATTAATTGCTATTAAGTTTTTGATCAATTACTTAATTTGTTTACAATCATCTTATCTATATATCATATGGGTGTTAAAAAAACGATGATTATTGATAGAAAAATATTAGAGTAATTCTTGAAACCGTGTATCATATGTAGATAATATTCGATCCCTACCCTTTTGTATTAGTTTCATGGACATAAACAAAATCTGATCTACTGAGAAATGGAAATATCCATAGTCTGTTGTATAATTAACAACAAACTCAAATTTCTCAATTTTGACATATTAATCAACGAAATCATAGAAGGGCTTCTAGTAATCTATCTGAAATTACCAACAACGGAAATCAAAATCCAAAACGCACAGCTTAAAGGGAAAAATTGAAAACAGACCAAAATTGATACTCCAAAGAAACAAGTCCAATATTTATTGACCCCAAATCCTAAAAGCCTCGAAAAATTGAAATCAAGATCAGGCTGTTGCACTTGGTGCATTAGTGGTGGTCGAGAGCTGCACTTTATTTGTCCTTGAAATTGCATTGTCACCGTCGCAGTCGTTGTCGTCTTTTGGAGTAGATTTGTAGTAGATAGCGTACAATATGAGTTGCATAGCACAAGAAATCATGCCTAGACCATTGCTTACGAGCACGAAAATGTCGAAACTTGATGAGGGCAAAAGCGGTCCAGATAGAAACCATTGAGGAAGTTTCGCCAAGGACAAGTAAAAGGGCATGTATTTCACACACTCTTGGTTTTGATAACCTTTTCATGATGGTAAGAGGAGAAGCGTACATTATGATGTTGAAGATGTCACACTAAAACCCCAACAAATAAGGACATTTTTCTTAGTGCCATGAACCACCAAAAGTGCTATCAAAACGACGACAGCGAAGAAGAGAAACTCACCGGCAAGCCAATCGACTACCTTTTTGCGTCCCTTGGTGTTGGAATAGGTAAAGAAAATGGCCAAGTAAATGAGCTCGATGACAAGCCCGATGGTGTTAATGGTGAGGACAAGAAGGGCATCCGATGAACAAAGGGCATACCATAGAAGACCCACAGAAGACAGTTGAGAAATGTGGCTAGATATGGATCGGGGCTTTGAAATCCCTCCGTGGCCTTGTTCTTCACGATCCGGTAAAATGTCGGGACCGGGGAAGCAAACATCCCGAAGGAGATGACGTTCACGATGATGCCAACAACATTGCGAGCAGTTTAGCGCTGATCACCATCTTCGACGAAGCTCTGAGATTCGGAGAAAGAAAAATGCAGAGAAGATAAGAGAAAAGTACTAGAGATAGAGTAGGATTTTGTAGAATAAAGTAAGGATGATTTTCTAGAAGAAATTCCTTACTTTAATAGTGCCAATTTCGTGAGGTGTTGGCATTTATAGGTAGAAAATTTGGATAAACGTTTCTAGACGTCTTTTAACAGGTAAATATCCGGAATTAAAGAAATATTCATAAAGGAAATAAATAGGCCATTTTGACCAAGAACATCACATGTGCCTTAAAATGATAGCGTAATTAATGAAAGAAAATTAATGGTGAAGTTCATAAAAATGAGGTAAATTTTCTCTTATAGTATTTCTTAATTAGTGTTTTCTTGTTTCCTATTAGGTACCATGGTTTAAGTGTAAAGTTTTCTTTAGAAGTAGACTTTTTTTGGTAAATAGAAAAAGATAAATGGAACTTTTACGTTCCCGAAACAGCGTCATATGTGAATCTACTGATGTCATAGGTAGAACAAAAAAATGACATGACCCATACTTTTTGATCACCTAGCATCTAGGGAGTTCAAAGTCATCAAGGTTTAATCCAACTTGGTAGGCCATTAGAGGCGCATAATTGTAGCTTCACAATTGACAATGAGATTCAATCCCTGAATGAAGCTAAGACAATCTAGTATAACGACCCATGCATTCCTATGATATTGTCTGCTTTGGGTCTCGTGCCAGCATGGTTTTTGTTTTATGGGGTGAACCCAGAAGCTAAACCGTGTGGGCACGAAATTTAAAACAGATAATATCATATCAAAAGAAGACATTAGTCGTTACATCTTGATAGACCATTCTCTTATTGCTATACAACCGAGGTTTAGTAGTACTACCTTTTTCTCATAACCATATTCCTCTATTTGAATATTTGCACCCTCATCTATATTAATGCTTTGTATTTTGCAATTAATACAGAACAAGTTAGTTGATAAAATATTATGTCTATGTTTGGAAGTTTAACAATTTAAAAACTAATTTTTAATTAATCCACTGAGCGTAAGTTGCTTGATATTAAGGGGTTTTTTTTAAAATTATTTAAATATGGTAAAACATTGCTCAATAAATAGCCATTTTTGCACTTACAAAGTCCGCAATACAAATTAGACCAAACACTTCGTTTAATTCTACTGCAAACGAAGGTCCTTAGAACTCCACCATGGACTTCGTCAGATTCCGGTGTTGTTTTGTTTTGTTTTTCAAATTGACGGTGGGAGATTCGAACTTTTCATTTTTAGTGAAATCAAATTTGAAATTACTGTTACACTAATGCCTCCAACCACTCGATTCGGTTTTTATCCTTCATTATTTGTGTAACACCCCTTAAAATGTGAGAATATGCTGCAGTTCGTATTTCCAAATCAATCTCTTACTTATAAGTAATAGAGCCAATAGCTCTTTTAATCATGTCTTAATTCCTTGTTTGTACGTGTCAGTCACGTGGTCACCATGTTATTGTCATGCGGTTGCCACATCATTGCCACGTATTTTTTTTTTCTTTTTTCGCTTATCTATTCTGCACACGCGACATACAATTAGTTTATTAGAAAAGGGTGGATCAATGTTTCGTTAGGTATAATTATTAGCTCGAACAACCTTGAAAATCTAGAACTAAATCACTTTGTAATAAGTTAGTGAGTGAATGGAAAATTAGCTCGCAGGAGTTTCAATTTTATTACTTACACGTAAAAGCCATGGTTTGGGCTATGAGTGCTTGTACTTTTCAACCGGTAATTTTTCATTTCTAAAAGTGAACCCTAAACTTAATCCATACAAGAAAAAATTCACTAATACGCAGGGATCAAATTTATTTGATCTTGCTTGGGAAGTATTGAGATCCACAATTTCTTTTTGAAATTACCATTGGGATTGGAATGCTGATTCGACTGAAAAAAAAGAAGAAGGTTTTTCAATACTATGCTAGAGGTTTAATTGATAATGAGCTATATGGATACTTATCGGATATGTTACTTGCCGAAAGGGAAACTTTATTATTTATTTATTTATTATTATTATTATTATTAATTTTTTTTTTTTTTACATCCTTGGAATATGAAATACAACCAAAATATTGTAACACAATTTCCTCCATTGGACATTCTAAGACAATATGTCTATTAGATTGTGTGTTTGTTTCACATCACTAAGTTACGGGGCTGCAGTGGAGTTTATTCGTAAAATGGGCTCCCTCTCCCTTTAAGCTAGCTGTTGGGGAGGAGTTCTACCCAAGCTCTTTTAATATTTTATCAGAGTCAGATTTTGGAGACGATTGTATGTTTGTTTCACATCGTCCATCCTTATAGTAAATCAATTACCCACAACGGACATGATTCGTCTTACTAGCTCCACAGCTTTGGCAAACACATCTACTCCTTTAAGATAAAAAAAACCTTGCTCCCCAGAGAAGCTTTCTGGAGAGATTGTTTCATCTCAAAAGAAAAACAGTTCCAATAGCCTTATTTCTAACACTGAGAGCTTTGACGTAGGATATAACGTATCAATTATATACCATTTTAATCACACTGACTTTTGATGAGGATTATTCAATAGTTAATTAAGGTACGAAGAAAGCCAATGTTATGGCAAGACTTTCTTGGGCGGATTAGGTTGAGGAAGTAGAAGGAGTATTTTACCTGAAAAATCGAGAAGACTACGCAACAACAAGCATCAAGTAATACTATGCCTTCTTCTATAGGGCAAGAGATATTGAACAAGTTTCAAACTCCAAGAACATCAAGCCAAAGAAAATTGATAATTATGCACTTGCGAGAAAGAAATGGTGATTATAATTTTAGGATCCTGGGATAAATTAGTGGAACTGAATAATCTTTGAATAGAGATGATCGCTGATTTTGAAAACAGATGTGTTATGCGGAAAGAGTTTCAGATGTATGAATAAAATCGATTTTACGTTAGTATCATTTGCCTTCTCTGAAGTACTTTGTGTTTAGTTTCCCATTGACAACATTGTGGATTCTGTATTCTCAATTTTCAAAGTTCTTTTTTCTTAATTTTTTAATGAATAAAGAGTTGCTTTCAGTTTCAATACAAAAGCAACACTGCACACCAACAGTTTTTTCTGACAAATTTTTCTCATCAGAAAAACAAACGTTTAGTTATAATGAAATTTGATTACGAAATGAAAGGCACACAACTTTGTGTCATCTGATCTGGGACAAATATTGCCATCTATATCTTTTCGAGATGAAATTCCATCTAGAAAAGTTTGCAAGAACAAATTCCGCCAACACTGTCGAGATTTGGATCTGCTCTTATTCTTTCTCGTGATGAAAGAGCTATAAATTGTTAGGGAAAGAGGAGCGGAAAATACGGCGCTTATAAATTATTTCACTCTTCCACGATGATTTTTTTGACGGGAAAGAGCAGCAATATTCTAGAGGTTCAACTTTTCCACAACTTATTAATATACATACATTAAAAATTAAAGAAAAATTAGGTTGGCTGGTGGATTTTGATCACACAATATATAGATGGCCTTTTTTTTATTTTTTTAATTAAATGATCGCTTGTCATTTTTAGTAGGTTTGATTAACTATGGAAATTAATGATTTACAATATAGTCAATCAATAATTGACTATGAGCAATCATTAATTAATTAACGAAACAATATTTACCATTTAAAAAAATTGATTGCTCGTTTTAAGAAATATAACCTTTTAATTAATTTTTAAAAATTTCGATCATTTATTAAAAAACTGTTTTAAAAAAAAATTTATTTAGCTCTAAATCTCCAAATCTTGCTACATAATTTCTATAGAAATACATTATATGATATAAAAAAAACCGAAAATCTGTAGTTCTAGAACATTTTAGCAAAACTAGTAATAACGATGTCAAATATTAGTAAAAAAAAAAAAAAAAGAAGTGGGATTCCATGCTTTAAAATACTGTGTACGTAGACTGAATTCATTATAAAAATTTCCTAAAAAGAAAAACAAAAGGAAAAAGAGGAAAACAGAAAAGCCACCGTGTTGACCTTTTCCCCTCTTTCGACCATGATTTGGTGCTATTTATACAGAGCACTAGTTGTGAAATATAAACGCAAGTTGCATTATTGTAGGCTAGCAATAGTTTTTTAAGATCTTTTTCTCTTTGTTTTGTTGAGTCACTATTTCAAATAGAGAGACTTAGATATGGCATTTTCCACGAGAGAAGTTGCTGCTCTTCTTCTTATAGTTTTCCTTTTCCTATCTTTCGGTAATATTATTCTATATCTCCACAAAATTAGATGCTTACAATGTAATTATATCCATATATCCCTTTATATATATAAATATATTCATATATGTTATGAGTTTGTTATAACATTTGTTTCTTTAATTTCTTTGTCAAAGGAAGTGAGTGCAAATTCATCGAAGTAGCGTGCAATCAGGCGTCAGAGTGTCCCTCGGGATGCAAGAAGAGTGGATTTAGCGAAAGGACTGTTTATGTGTCAATAAGCTAACTGCACCATTGAAGTCTCAAAAATATTGTTGTTGCTTAGTGGACTAGATTAAAGCAATATTATTAGTTTTGCTATCTTTATTATCCCAACAATTTATTTATTAATTAGTCTTATTCTTGACTATTAAGGTTAAATAATCAGTGAAGTGTAGACTGATTGATTTGAAATGAATAAAAGACTTTATGATATAAATGGTTTCTCAATTTCTTTCAACCTTTTATGTGTCTTCTTTTTTCTATATTGTTGTTTTTAGTTTTTGGTTGTTAAAAACATTTGTGGTGCATTTTTTTGGTCATTTTTGAAGGAAATAAGATTTTATTTAAACACGAGAAAGAAAAAGTTTAAAAAAGTTTATTTGTATTTGATAATTGATGTGCATTTTAATTTCCTAATGTTAAAATTAGTGGCAATGCCACATTGGGCCAGGAGGGGTAGTTGTCTCCCGGCCCAATTGGCTTTTTTTTTATACCCCATCATATTAATTTATTTTAATTAAGTCCCTAATTTGCCCCCCTAAGATATTTTAATTACAAAATTACTTAGATTTTTTAAAAATATTTTAATTATATCTCAAGATTTGATTTACGAATATATATGTTTTACATTTCAAATTCTAAATAAATAAAAAATCAATTACACTATTATTTAAATTCATATATTGGGTTCTTTGAAGTTGGCTAAATTAGATTACAGGGTTGACATAATAAGAAAGAGAAAAAGAATATAGAGTCTAATATTTTTTTAGTTTAAAATTTAATTGAGTAGTAACGCCCCCTGAAAAACCTTTTGGCTCCGCCACTAGTTGGCATTCATTAGATATTTGCTGGCGGAATTGGTCAGAAACTGTGATTGTTTTCTTGTTTTATGTGGTCATTCGAGTCAATATTACTGTTTGGATTTACGTCAAAAACCGAAAATCTATAGTTCTAGAACATTTTAGCAAAACAAGTAATAATAATGCGAATATTAGTTAAAAAAAGAAAAAGAAAGAAAAATAATAAGAAAAAGAAGGAAATTGTACTAACTAGCATATTCTAATATACTAATAGAAAATTTATAATATCTTAAAAGTTAAGGAACAAAATAGCAAATTCCTTTATCTTTCCCCAATTCCAAATCTACCCCTGCCTCCCCCTAGTGGCAGATACCTTGCATTTTTTGCTTCCACGGGCTTCTTTTCTTTTCCGACTAACGTTCGCAATCTCCGGCGACTGACATTGACGATCCCGATGACTGACGGCACGTCTTCCAACGACTGACGGTCACGATCTCCCTACTTCGTGAGGGGTCGGATATCGTGCCTTCGCGAGCTACAATGCCTCAGATCTCCCCGGCGCAGCGACTGAGGTTCACAAGCGATCGATCTCTAGGATTCGTGAGCTTCGATCTCTAGGTTTAAAAGCGATCAATTTGGGCGCTGCATTTCTCTATTCTCTTAGCGCCGCGATCAGTGCATCTCTCCGTTCGTGAGATTTGTCGTCGTGGCTTTTGACTGATAACGAAGACTGCTACGACGAGGAGGGACCTTCGTCGGCTGTGCGCGCCAGTCTGTTATTGACGACGACGCTTGCTGGCTTCGGCGACGAGTTGATAGGAGTTGGAGAAGAAGGTGGTGGTGTGTAAACCGAAATTTTAAATATATATGAATTAAATATGCTATAAATTTTACCATTTCAAAATTATGCATTTTGTTAAATCCATACATTAGGTTATGCTATTTGACTCAATTCATTAAAAAAATTTCCTTAAAAGAATACAGAAAGAAATAAAAGGAAAACAGAAAAGTTTCTTTCCCGTGCTGACCTTTTCCCTCTTTCGACCATGATTTGGTGCTATTTATACAGAAGCATTAGTTAACGCAAAATTGCATTTCTATCGCTTGTAGCAATAGTTTTTAAGATATTTTCTTCTTTTTTTGTTAAGTCACTATTTCTAGTAGGAGAGACTTTATATAATGGCATTTCCAAGAGAGAAGTTGCTGCTCGTTTTCTCATAGTATGCCTTTCCTGTCTTCCTGTAATATTATTCTATCCACAAATTAGATGCTTATATATTCACCAAAAAAAAAAAAAAAGATGCTTATAAGTTATCATATCCATATCTATATATTATTTATATGTTGTATTATATTATTTCTGTCTTTGTTTCGTTTAAACATTTTTGCTCGATAATTGTGTGAGCATTTTTGGTTTCCCAAATGTTGGAATTCATTAGGTATTGCTGTTGGAATCGGTCGATAATTAGGGTTGTTTCTTGTATTATTAAGTCGTCCCATCAATATTACTGTTTGTGATTTGATGTGATTTGAGTATAGTATCCCATTTAAAAATGAAAAGGGAAGGAAAACAATTTCATGCTTGTTTACCTATTTGAAGAAACATTTTCCTAAATTTTCCACTTTATTTAGTTTGTGAAGTTTTAGTTTTCACGATACCGTTAACGTAAGGCTTTTTAAGTCGGTTACATCCTATACAAGGTGCACGTCTCTAAAAAAACAATTTTTGCTGATATGAATGGAATTGAGAAAGGCTTGTAGGAATCTATTAAGAAATCTATTAAATAATTTAAAGAATTGAGTCGTCTTATTTCTTTCTTCTGTGAGTGTTTCATAACAAAAGGACATTTAGGGTATTTTGTCTTTTTTTCTTTTAAAGAAAATGTGTTGTCTTTTTTGTTTTTTTTTTTTTTGTTTTTTTTTTTCTTGTGAGTTTTCTCATAAGAAAAAAAGTGACATTTAGTAGTGAATGTTTATTCTATGAGAAAATCGACCGCACACAAACTGTGTCATATGATCTCGGAATATTTAGGTGCGCTTATTTCTCTCTTTCCCTTCCACGGGAAGAGCCGGACGATTTTAGGTGCGCAATTTTCCCGTGCCTTATTAGTATCGGATACCGAAAACCCATATCATTATTACCTGCATCCGTAATGTTGAAAATATAATGAATTTGTAACTTCTTCAAAAAATATTATCTTCATCTTTATCTTGTCTTATCTTATATCTTTAGTTTATATATTTTTATATATATACATATACATATACATACACATACACATAAATACATATTAAAAGAGCGAATGATATTTTTACGGTGCCATTAATCCACACCTCAAGGCATCCACATGGTGCTCCCGAGCAGTCGCTATGTGGCACTTTTTTTGGGTTTGTTCTACGTGCTCCAACTAGTTGCTTTAAAAGTCTTTATTATAAATGTGGGTACCAAAAATTTTCAACTCATTTGTATAAGTCAATAAAATTTTAATTAGTTTTCTAAAATTCAAATAACTCCAATCCAAACTCAACTCCAACCGGTTTACCAAATGCAGCTTAAAGAGAAAAGCTCTCCCATCCCACACGTAAGTGTTTTTTTTTTTTAAAGAGGAATTATCATTCAAATTAAATGAGATAAAAACACCAATAGCAAAGATGAAACAACCCTCGCTAGACTGATTCCATCAATTAAATCTGATGAAGCTCAATGAGGAGGACATACGCCCAAGAACCCAATGATGGGAAAATCCCTCGAATTCGCCTGCAATCTTATAATCGAGTATGAACATCACTCTTTTTTAAAAAAAGAAAATATCTACAATCGATAGAAAATTAGCATATAGGTTGCAACAACATTTATGCTAACGTAACCAATAGACAGATACTGTCTGAGAACAACTTGGCGGAACACACACATATATATAGAACGGAGTTGGGGACATTACCTACTATATAAAATTAAAACAAAAACACAAAAATAAAGCCGAATAAAAACACATTGACCACAAAATTCTCGTCCCATACAGAACAACCACTCCGCTGCATGTCACAACACAGACGAATCAAGTGGGCTCGATTGGAGATAAGAGACCGCCTCTCGCCGCCATTAGATTACCAGACCTCATTGGATCCTAAATCACCATAGGCTCGCTGGGTTAGATCTAGTTGATAAATTCCCAACTAGGACCCTTTTACTCCATCCCCTGTCAAAAGTCACTGAATTGCTGATGATCCTTGCTAGCCATAGATTCGCCAGATCAAGAACACCAATAACATCGCATTGGCTTGCTCTGACCTAGTCCGGAACGATGGTGGTGCGAAAGTCCTACGCAAAGTGAAATCCTAGTACATGAGAATTTGAGAGAGAGGGGAAAGAGAGAGTGTGTTGCTTCGACGTGTCCTTAAGTTTGTTCCCTCTTTGTCCTATTTTAGTCCCTTTTGTCTTTGTTTTTTTTTCCTTTTACTGCTTGATGCTTTTTTTTTATCTTTTCCTTTTTGGGGCCTTTTTCGTTCTTTGCTTTGTCATTTCTTTAATTTTTTTTTTTCCTCTTTGGATTAGTTGTTGTTGTTGTTTTATTTATTTATTTTTATTTTTTGATCTTCTTAGGCTTTTTTCTCTCTCTTTTTCTTTAAATCTTATAACTGTTATATTATATATGTATCACCAAATATATATATATACATATATATATATTTTTTTTCTTTCTCTCTTTTATCTTATTATTATGTAATAGTTTCATTTAGATAATTTTCTTACATCTCTTGAAACATTATTCTCTAGAATATGACTTGTATAACTACTTTTTTGTTCTCTAATTTCTCTATTAATTTTTCTTTTTCACAAATGTGTTCCTATTTAAACATCTATTTTCTTCCTTATGTGTATGTACGCTCGTTAATTTTCTATATATTATACTTTCATTTGATTATTGTTTAAATATTTTGTCCATTTATTTTGAATAAACTATTCTTCCTTTCGATTAGTCTTTAGTAATATAATTTTTCTCAAATGAATTAATCTTAATTAAAATGATTCTTTTTTCTCCTATACATTCTTATTTAAATATCTTTTTCATTATATTAAAAAAAAAAAAAAACAAACGAACTTTTAATACACATATGCGACGTGCTAATAATCTAGTATTGATTAAAATGAAAAAAAAAAACAAAATATAGAGTTCTTAAACTTTTTTGCAAAATTAGTAATAACAATGTCAATATTTGTGAAAAAAAATACGTGGAAATCCATGCTAATAATCTAGTATTGATTAAAAAGAAAAAAAGAAAATATAGAGTTCTAGAACATTTTAGCAAAATTAGTAATAATAATGTCAATATTTGTGAAAAAAAATACGTGGAAATGCATGCTAATAATCTAGTATTGATTAAAAAGAAAAGAAAAAAAATAAGAGTTCTAGAACATTTTAGGAAAATTAGTAATAATAATGTCAATATTTGTGAAAAAAATACGTGGAAATCCATGCTTATAAAATATTGTGCATGTAGACTGAATCCACGATATATATTACATTAATTGTGCGTTTACTAAATTATAAAAGAATATAATGGGAAAGTTAATAAGAATGGAAAGTAAATATAGGAATATGAAGGAAAATTATTGATTCCCTTTCTAGCATGTTTATTTTTCTATTGGTTGTTGTAAATGGAAACAATCTCATTCTCTCTATTGTGTTTACTAACTATAGTAATGCTAATCTTATTAATGTAATTACTAAAATATCATTTTACATGAACAAAAACATGAGCACGTAGAAACTTATTAAGGGTATATAAGAAAATTTATAGTATTTATTTTCTTTGACAAGGAATCAATACCAAGACAGATGTAAGGGTTGATATTCTCCTTATTCATTCCCTACATTGTGTGGAGTCCACTAAGTTCTCATTTCTTATTTTGTGAGTAAACACATGATCAATTGAGAAAGTGAATGGCTATTCACGTTCACTTTCCCTTTAATGTAAAGTATACACGTCCTAAAAGAATACAGAAAGGAAATAAGGAAAACAGAAAAGTTTCTTTCCCGTGTTGACCTTTTTCCCTCTTTCGACCGTGATTTGGTTCTATTTATACAAAGCACTAGTTGTGAAATATATACGCAAATTGCATTGTAAGCCAATTTTTTTAAGATCTTTTTGTCTTTGTTTTGTTGAGTCACTATTTCAAGTAGAGAGACTTAGATATGTCATTTTCCAAGAGAGAAGTTGCTGCTCTTCTCATAGTTTTCCTCTTCCTGTCTTTCGGTAATATTCTATCAACAAAATTAGATGCTAGATATAATGTCACGATTTGTATATATATATATATGTGGGTGTGTATATAGATCATGTATGTTATGAATTTGTTATAATTTTTTTAATTTAAATTTCTTTGTGCAGGTACAGAAGAAACAAAAGGAAGTGAGTGCCAATTTATTGAAGTAGCGTGTAACCAGGTGTCAGAATGTCCATCGGAATGCAAGAAGAGTGGATATAGCGACAACGCTGTTTATGCGTCAATAAGCCAACTCCACCACTCAAGTCACAAAAATACTGTTGTTGTTTAGTCGACTAGAATTAAACAATGTCACTAGTTTTGTAATATTTATTATCCCAACAATTTGTCTATTAATTATTCTTATTTTTTGCTATTAAGGTTAAATAGTCACCAAATTCTAGACTGGTTGATTTGAAATGAATAAAAGACTCTGACATATTATTGGTTTCTCAAATTTTTTCAACCTTGTTACGTATCTTCTTTTTCTAAACTGTTGTATTTCTTTTTTGTTGTTAAAAAAATGTTGTGCTGCAATTTTAGCGATTTTGTTAATTCAAATAAAAGTATACTGAAAAAAGATAAAGAATAAGGCTATTATAATCCTATTCATGTAGAACAAATATAAAATAAAATGAAATAAAATAAAGAATTGAATAGGGGAAAAAGGAAAACGATATTATGTTGGTTTCCTATTTCTCTAAACAAAACATTAAGATATTTTTCTTTCTCATTTTTGTTTCATGATTGAAATGGAAATATATGCTATTTCAATTTTCTTGTTGCTAATGATATGAACTGGAACATCGTGTGCGCGCATCTCTTTTTCTCCCGCTCTCTCTCTCTCTCTAATTTTCTTATATATTAGGGTTTTCTTTTGTGTGGAACTTTGTCGCAGCCGTCAATTAGGAAAATAAAATCATGAGTGCAAATTTATCCAAATAACGTGTAACCAAGCATCGAAATGCTCCTCAAGATGCAAGCAGAGTGGATATAGCGACAAGATAACACCAAGTATAGTAACAATAACAAAAAAATAGAAATATTATTATGTATTGAAAAATAAAATAAGATAACACCATTTTTCTCCTTTTTATAATAAATATAGCATTGGCATAAACCATTGCATTGGAGATAGTTTTATTGTCTTTTTTTTTTTTTTTCTCCTTTTTGGTTGTTAAAAATTAAATGTTATGGTGTTTTTAATTTGGCGATTTTAATAAAAAAAATTAATTTTTTATAAAACGGAGAAAGAAAAAGTTTGAGAAAGTCGTATATGTGCTCAATAATTAGCATGCTTTATTAGCTCTATGCTAATGGAATCAATATGGTTAGGTTTCATTGTTGTTATGAGGTTATTCTCATCGATATGAGTATTTGAATTTTCTTGATTTGGAATACAATTAGCCTTTAAAAAATGTAAAGGGAAAAAAGGAAAATGATTTGTATATTGTTTTCCTATTTTCTAGTCAGACTATAAAAACAATTTTCTTTTTCATTTCTATTTCCTAACTGAAATGGAAACAAGTGCTCTTACAAAACATTTCCGAAACACATATCTCGATTTATGTAAAAAATAATATTAAAAGACCAAACACGTTTAAATCTATGGCAAATTAGGTCCACCCACCGTGATCGGGGTGAGAAGCTTGCAAGATCATATTGTTTAGTGAAGCCTAAGTACTACTATATTGTCATATTTCATGATCTTGGTGATAAGAGTTTCAATAACCATTTGATCGTCCTTTACCAAACCAAATAGGACAAGTCCTAACTACAAGGCAAGTGTCTAACTAAGAAACCTAAGTTGCGTATCTATATATAGTCGCCTTTGGCGCTTTTCACATCCACACAATTCCGCTTCTATTACATGAAAAAGAAGCTTTGCAAAGTATGACAATCCTTAGTCCTTACAACGAGAATAATAAGTTGTGCAGTCTCATATAATTTAGGAATAGATATATATGATGGTTTATAAGTAAATAAATTATCTTTGAATTATATGAGGCATTTTGGGATAAAACTCAAGAGCAAAACGTGCGGGTCAAGACTCAAAGTAGATAGTATAAGTCAAAAGTAGGCATGGGTCGTTTCACAAAGTGCATTCTCGGTCCTCTTCATACGACAGTGTAACGCCCTCTCACGGGACGTCACAATTACCGTCTCATAACATCCATTATATATAATCAAATAAGAGATTGCAGAATAGAAATAAGAAAGAATGATACAAAAGTAACTTGTTTTTTGTTTTGTTTTTCTTGAAACATGACTTATAAATGAATAGAATAATTTTAAACTTCATAAAATAAATCAATAAATGCAATAGTACTAAAAACCTTAATCTTAAATAAAAATCTTTTGCTTTCAAAAATTCATATATAAAACATAAACTTTAAATTTGCGGAATTATAAATAACTTCATTAAAATTCGTAAGAATAAAGTTAGGATGCATCACTCCAACATTTTGTTTCCGCAACCATGCACACATTCGATACCGAGCTCCTCTAACCTCACATTAACCTTTGTTCCTAACTACAATATAAGAAACATCTAATAAGCACAACGCTTATTAAGTACATCTTAAATCTCACAAAAATATTTTCACCGAAAAAGTGATATTTATCTTCACACATTCTATCAATAAATAAATAAATATATATATATATATATATGGTTGCATATGGTAATATTTCAAAATATCCATCTATAGTAGGGCCCTAGTATTGTACCATCATAGCGCGCACATCATGGAAAGCATTGGGTTGCAAGTCCCAAACCAATTGCAACAAAATGAAGCGACTTCTCACCGGTCGGTTCGCTCAACGGACCCCATCATCCATCCATCGGGGTGTACAAAGCTATTTTAAAATATCATTGATAGTATATATACATATAAGCTTTAACATAATTGTAGTTAAAATAGAAGTATATATAAATGTAGTTAACCCTAAGGTCATAATTGTAAGAAAAAAGGAAATCTGATTTACTCCTTTTTATTTTTTCCTTCCGCTTTAAATGCGTTTTGAAGCATATCAATATATATTATATCAATTATCATTATATTATTTATATACTTAATATAGATAGACACCACATATATAAATAGTACAATTTAAATAATAATACTTAATCTTTTCATTATAAATATAAACATATAATAACATACAATATATTCAAGATAATAAGGTAATATATAAACCTCAATTCATAATAAATTTCATCACATTATATTTGTAATTTAACTAAAACACAAGAAAATACATTAAAATATGAAATAATCATAATCTACACATAATTGGCATAATCATAATCTACACATAATCAGCATGAACCTTTCAGTACATTGAGTCCAACGTTGTTGTCACCTGTAACAGTACCAAATAACAAGTTAGTAGTAACTATCATGGCATCATTGAATCATCTATTTATTGTTAAGTAGAAAAATAGGGTGTTACAATCCCCTCTACTTTATAAAAGTTTCATCTCGAAACTTAGAATTGCTTAGGATATCTAGTTCTCAAATCATCCTTGCGTTCCCATATTGCCTCTTCAACTCGATGGTTACATCATAGCACTTTTACCAATGCAATCTTTTTGTTCCTTAACTCCCGAACTTCTTTATCCAGAATCTCTATAGGTCTTTCCTCATAGCTCAAATCTTCTCAAACTTGTTTTGTCTACACCTTGATCACATGATCTTTTTACTCGTGCCTCATTTTGATACGATATTATCTGTTTTGGGCCTCATGCCCGCACGGTTTTGCTCTTGAACTCACCCCAAAAGGCCTCATACCATTAGGAGGTGGTTTCTTTACTTATGAACTATCACATATATCCATTCCCAAGTAATGTGAAGCTGCACAGCTTACCTTTTTCCTTATAGGAACTTATGACTGTCACAGATAGGGCCTCTGCCATTCTTCCCTCTATAGAACCAAGCTGAATCCCTAACTTGTATGTTATAAAAAGGGTCTTGGCAATTTGCTTGATATTGTATAAAGCTGCTGTAACTTTTTCCCCGTTGTTATGGGGTTCCAAAGTGACTAGCCCTGCAATATGTTCATTACGCACGGTTTTGCTCTTGAACTCACCCCAAAAGGCCTCATACCATTAAGAGGTGGTTTCTTTACATATGAACTATCACATATATCCATTCCCAAGTAATGTGAAGCTGCACAGCTTACCTTTTTCCTTGTAGGAACTTATGACTGTCACAGATAGGGCCCCTGCCATTCTTCCCTCTATGGAACCAGGCCGAATCCCCAACTACGTTATAAAAGGGGTCTTGGCAATCTGCCCAATATCGTATAAAGCTACTGCAACTTTTTCCCCGTCTTTATGGGGATCCAAAGTGACTAGCCCTGCAATATGTTCATTACACACTTCCCTTTTCCGATAACTATATCCTTCAATTAGAATATTTGACTCTCTCAAATTTGAAAGATTTCTAATTACGAAATCAGAACAAATAAAGTTGATGTATGTTTGGAAGTTTGAGAATTGTTATTATTTCTTTTAGTAAGAAGTTTGGGATTAATTTAAACATATATACAGCTTATATTGTTTGATAAAGTTTGAAAGTGAGAATTATTGTCTAAATTTTTATGTGGTAGTGACATCTTCCAACAATTTTTTAGGATAGCATGAAATTGAAAAATGAATTCATAGGACTTGTTAAGAAATCGATTAATAAGTTAAATAAACGACAGCTGTCATTTCGGCTTGGAATGGATAATATTTTGAGTTCAGGGAAGAGTCTCATCAAGTCTAGTCTTATTTTGAGCTTTGCTAGGGTTTCCCAAGCATCTTTGGTCATGGAATCCATAATTTCTACCAGGGCGTGGTGACGCCATTTTGCTTGCCGATTACCCTTCGTCTACGTACTGCCCCCTGCCTGTTAGACATCTTTCAATCAATATTATGAAGTACGTTTTTATCAATGAAATCCAAAACTTCGTGCTCGAAAGTAAAAAAAAGGTTTCAAAATATTTTAATATATAAAATCAATTTTATGTTGCGTATGTTTGCCTCCCGTGAAGTACTTTTTATTTACTTTGATGTCAAAGTGGGATTCTAAATTTTCATTCTTATAATATTCTAAATTAATTTGATTGAGGGATTTATTTTCTCCCCGCTATATATTTATATATATAAAAAAAGAGTTATATGTATCTTTTTGGTTTCATTACAAAATTAACACTACATACAAACAGTTTTTTCCGGACAAATTTTTCTCGTCCGAAAAATAAACATTTAGTTTTGAATTTTCGTTGGCAAATGAACGGCACACAACATTGTGTCATCTGATCTCGAAGAAATAATGTCGTCCATATCTTTTGAAGATGAAGTTTCTTCCATAAAAGTTTGCAACAACAAATTCCCGCCAACACTGTCGAGCTTTAGATCTGCTCTTTCTTTCTTGTAACGAAAGAGCTACTAATCGTTAGGGTTAGAGGAATGGAAAATCCTGCGCTTATAATTAAATTATCGCACTCACTCTTCAACGACGAATTTTTTGACGGGGAAGGAGTGGCAATATTCTAATTAATGACGTAACTTTTCCACACCTTATTTATATGCGGACGTTAAAAATTAAATTGCTTCGTAATTTCTATAGAAATAAATTATTTTGATAAACCGGAAATCTGTGGTTCTAGAACATTTTAGGAAAACTACTACTAATAATAATGCCAACATTAGTGTTTAAAAAAAAAAAAAAAGTGGGATTCCATTCTTAAGTAGAAAATACTGTGTATGTAGACTGAATTCATGATTACAAAAGTTTCCTTAAAATTCCACCTTATAAAATACAGTGTATGTAGACAGAATTCTTTATAAAAATTTCCTTAAAAGAGTACCAAAAGGAAATAAGTAAAAACGAAAAGTTTCTTTCCCGTGCTGACCTTTTTCCCTCTTTCGACCATGGTTTGGTACTATTTATACAGAGCACTAGTTGTGAAATGTATACGCAAATTGCATTATAGGTTAGCAATAGTTTTTTAAGATCTTTTTCTCTTTGTTTTGTTGAGTCACTAATTCAAGTAGAAAGACTTAGATATGGCATTTTCCACGAGAGAGAAGTTGCTGCCCTTCTTCTTGTAGTTTGCCTTTTCCTATCTTTCGGTAATATTATGCTCTATATCCACAAAATTAGATGCTTATAATGTTATTATATCCATATATCCCTTTATATATATATATATATATATTCATATATGTTATGAGTTCGTTATAACATTTATTTCTTTAATTTCTTTCTACAGGTGCAGAAGAAACAAAAGGAATTGAGTGCAAATTCATCGAAGTAGCGTGCAATCAGGCGTCAGAATGTTCCTCAGGATGCAAGAAGAGTGGATATAGCGAAAGGGCTGTTTTATGTATCAATAAGCCAACTCCACCACTGAAGTCACAAAAATATTGTTGTTGCTTAGTGGACTAGATTGAAACAATATTATTGGTTTTGCAATCTTTATCTGTTAGTCTTATTTTGGCTAATAAGGTTAAATAATTGCCGAAGTGTAGACTGTTTAATTTGAATTGAATAAAAGACTCTGAGATACAATTGGTTTCTCAATTTCTTTCAACCTTATTATGTGTCTTGTTTTTCTATATTGTTGTGGCCATTTCTGAAGGAAATATGATTTTGTTGAAACACGAGAAAGAAAATGTTTGAAAAAGTTATTATGTGCTCAATAATTGTGTGCATTTTTAGTTTCCGACCGTCGGAATTCATTAGAATTGAGAAAATTTCACTTTTAGCACCTGTGGGGAAAAGATTATTAAAATCAGCATCACTTTTTCATCCCTTCAGTTCTAGCACCGCCACGTCATCAAAACCCATGATCTGTGGGGCCAAGCCGCAATTAATGTATGTCAAATTACGGGTTTGTCCTCGTCTCCCTCGCATGCCCCAGAAAACCAGCATCTACAGTATTTTAGAGAGAGAAGATTGAAATCTAGAGAGAGAAAATGAAATCTAGAGAGAGAATTTGAAGCAGTTGCGCGGAACCGCACGGAAACCGTCCGTAACCACCACGAAAGGCCACCAACTTAGGATAGTTTAAAAAACCGGAACCAGATATCGAGAGAATGAGGGTTGAGGGGAAATCGAAGTTAAGGAATCAAAGATGACGAAAATAAAAAAAAATTACTTTTTCGTTTCAATGTTTAAAAAATTTTCCTCATTTGAATAGTTATTATTGAACAGTATCTCTTCTTACGGGTTCAGTCATTTTCATAATGACCGCCTGGTAATTTTGAAAATGACCCCTGTAACTGTTATAACTCTCGCATATAATTTTGGTCATAACGGTTATGACCATGTGGTCATTATAAAAATGACCCGCTTTTTGGAACTCAACAATCCTTATACCGGATCGGTCATTTTCATAATGACCCCATGGTCAATATCTTTGTGACCCCTGAAATTGTCAATACGATGACGTATTGGTCAAAGTGTTAGGCCATCGGTCATAACAGTTATGACCGTCCGGTCATAACAACTATGACCACCGTGTTAAGCCATCGGTCATAACTGTTATGACCAACGTGTTAGGCTATCGGTCATAACTGTTATGACCACACGGTCATAACTGTTATGACCTACGGTTCATAAAAAATTAAAAAATTTAAAAAACTCACATTTCTGGCCATTTTTCGTTTAAATGGTCATTTTCAAAATGATCCAACGGTCATAACCTTTGTGACCCCTGTAAATTGTCAATACGGTGACGTATTGGTCAACATGTTATGACCATCGGTCATAACAGTTATTACCACACGGTCATTCCTGTTATGACCTCTGTGTTAGATTGTCGGTCATAACTGTTATGACCTCTGTATTAGACCAGCGGTCATAACTGTTATGACCATACGGTCATTATGAAAATGACCGTCCTCTCATATTCATTTCATTTAAAATGACTTCTAGTATTATTACATAACGGTCATTTTCATAATGACCACGTAGTCAATTTCGTTGTGACCGTGTTTGACCAATATTGACCGTAGCACAGAGGTCATAACCGTATATTTACCACCTGGTCATTTTCACAATGACCGTCCTCATGGTAATACCAAGAGTCATTTCAATTTTAAAATAATATTTTCCTTCATTTCCCTCCTGCCCAAAAGTCATTCTAGCTCGAATACCCTAACAAAACCCCATACCATCTTCTACAGTGTTTTAGAGAGAGAAACTCCGATTTTAGAGAGAGAAAGCTTTGCAACCGCTCGGAAACCCGCTCAGTAACCGTCCTAAACCACCGCGAGCACCCGATATTTACTGCTTGAACGTCCCTTAACGTCGAACAATCTTTAAAAAAAGAAAAAAAATAAGTCATTTCGACGCCAAGGAAAATGTCAGAGAAAAACAGTTCGCCCGAAATTTCGCCGAAGAGAACGCAAGGGGAGATCGAAGTAAGTTATACAAAGAAGTTCATGAGTTCACCAGAAATGAACATAGCCGACCCTGGAATGGTAAAAATATTGATTTTTGTTTTTATGTTGAAAATAAATTTACAGAGGTTGTTATATATAAGTGCCGTAGAAGATAAGCGATGCATGGCTGGATAGGTGAAAAAGTTGTTTTGGTTTTTGTGTTTAAAAGTTAACACTTTAAATATTTTTCAGTAAGAATATGCAGTTTTATTGATCATGTAAAAACAAAGTTTCCATTTTTATATGTGTTTTTGATGATATTCCACCTTTCTAATTGGTTTGTTGAAAATTCTTATCATAATGTACAAAAAGTTAGAATTTTTATCTGTTTCTGAACCATAAAGCATCCGTTCGTTAAAGTTAGTGGTTTGGTTTGTATAATATATAACAAAAAAATATATATGTGGGTTTCGTCGATGTTGGTGTCTAAGTGTATATGATATCGGGTCTTTTTTAAAAAAAAAAAAGTGTAATGGTCATTTTTGTTATGAGTCTCCGGTCATAATAATAATTACTCAGCCTTAAGTTATTTACTGCTGGTCATTATCATTATGACTTGTTGGTCACAATAAATAATAATTCCTCAGTTTTTCTGTTATGTTCGTGTGGTCGTTTCAGCCCACGCTTGTTGGTCATACATTAGTTACTATGAGTTTTGACTTATTTTAGGATGGTCATTTCATTATATTATATTATAAGTGTGTGATTATGTCATTTGTTCATAATGATTTGTTGCTCACAATATTTACACAGTTGTCTGTTTGTTCTGGACGGTCATTTTCATGATGACTTTCTCATTTTAGGACCATAAACATCTATTTTTTTGGAATTGATGGTGATCAATTCGTTACCTTTCATATTGCTGTTATTTTGTGCTTGGTAATATGTTTGATTACTTCACTGTCATCAGTATACTTATTCTGTTATGTTACCATTAACATGACCGCAGGTTCAATATAATCGACGGGTGCCGGATACGGAAATTACCAGGGCTAAAATAAATACTTTTGTTAACATCAAAGATATTTGTACGAAATTGAACCGGTGGTTGACTCCACAACAGTACGCGGCCGTCGTCGATCAGCGATGCATTAAACAGTTTCTAGGATTAAGTAATCTTGGTTGGGCTGGGCAGCTCTTCCATAACATTGTTATGAGATTGACGGATCACTCATCGATGGGTGATGCTCTTTGGTTTGAGGTGGGTGAAGACCTAGGCAGGTTTTCTATCAACGAATTCTGTCTCATTACCGGCATGAAATGCGTAGGGTCTACCCATCTCCCATTGGTCGAGAGCCGATTAATAACAAGATATTTTTCGACGGTTAGAGGTGTGTCGAGAGAACATTTGGAGCTTCATCTGTCCAATGCAGCCAATTTGGACAACGACGACGACGCTGTCAAGCTTAGTCTACTATACTTGACATTCTCCATTCCTTTGTCAAATGCAAACTCGGTTAAGATAGACCCGAAGTTTTTTGCCCTTGCCGATAACATTGCTGAGTTCAATGATTTTCCTTGGGGCGTGCTCTCATGGGAGGCAACCCGGACTGCAATCTGCAATTCAGTTGAAAACAGGGTGGCTTCGAAGAGAATACCCTTAAAAAAGAATGACAAAGTGCATTACAGTGTTGCGGGCTTTCCCCATGCGTTGCTTGTTTGGGCCTATGAGACCCTCCCAACGATAGCAAGGAAATTCAGCCCCAAATACGAGCATGCCATTCCGCGTATGCTGTCATGGACCACCGCGGACAATGTCAGGTTCGATGATGTTATGTCTGCTTTTACCGAGGTTGGCGAAAAGCAGGTACAAAAAACTGTTGCTCGTCTTTTACATATTATCCCAGAGTATTATGTATGCTGTGTCAATTACAATTGGTGGTCAATTTACATATGTAAATCATCCTTGTCCTCATAACAGTAATTATATATTATAGTATATAGCAGGGTTCATAACAGTAATGTCGAGTTGGTCATAACTGTTATGACCGATAGTATAACGCTATCGTTCAGAACAGTTATGACCAGGTGGTCATTACTGTTATGACCCCTGGTTATGACCCCTGGTTTTAACCAGTGGTCATAACAGTAATGACCAGGTGGTAATAACTGTTATGACTCTATCGGTCATAACAGTAATGACCAATTGGTCATTACTGTTGTGACCCCTGGTTTTAACTAGTGGTCATAACAGTAATTGGTCATTACTGTTATGACGATACCGTTATACTATCGGTCATAACAGTTATGACCGTCCGGTCATTCTGTTATGACCCATACTGTAATCTTATACAGTTAATATTAATTGTTTGTTTTTTAATATCAATGTTGGTCATTGTACTTAGTGGAAGGGTGGTTATTTAATTTGATTATCTAATCAATATGAATATTAATGATATGATATTAAATGTGTTCAGCCTAAGGGTTTTGTGATGATGCCAACTGAAGAAGAGTTGAAGGACCCATGGGTTGCGCGGCTATATTTGAAAAACCCAAGTGTTGTGCCTAAATTACCTCCCAAGACTCCTGCCCCCCCAACGAGCTCTGATACAAACTCCGAGTGGCGCGAGTTTCAAAAAGAGATTCGAGGAGAGGTGGTCTCCATTAAAAAAGAGGTGGTCTCCATTAAAAAAAGTTTAGCTTCTCTTAAAAAGGGTCAGACGAAGTCTAACAAACTCATGCGAAGGGTGATAAAAATGTTGGCCGCCAACGTTTCTGAGAAGGGACAAGGGAAGGGACAAGGAGAGGCACACACTTCGTTCCATTTCAGCAGCAGCCCAGAGACTAAAGTTCAGACGCCTGAATCGGATGCCTTGAAAACTACCCCTCCTCACATTGGCACCGGCCCGCAATATGATGTCATATTGGACTCTGACTGGGTCCCGTTGCGGATATGGGTGTTCAAGCAGCCATGGAGTTCCTTACCGCCAACAAGGTGATTGTTTCTCGTGAAGCCGTCAAGGCTGATAACAATAAGGTAAACAATAATTTTCCGATCGCGTCTACCATATATGTAGATGATCTTAACTGTCTTCCACAAATAATAATTTTTTTTATTTATTATGACATGTTATGATAACACGCAGGAAAATATTACAGCCAGCCTAGAAGAAAGCGAGGGAGAAGTTAAGGAAAAATCCGATCCATCTGTTGGAAAGGAGGAAATGATGCCTGACCCGGAGAATTTATCCGGATTGGATAAAGATGCTAAAGAAAATAAAAAAAGAGAGCTGGATGTCAAACAGCTTGAAGAGCCAGCATCCGAGGAGAGCATCGGTGACATGGTTGTTATTCATCATCTTTAACTTATTTACATATCAATTATGGTCATCGTACAATGTTAACTCGTTTCACATCTGTCGTTTATAGATCCCTAAGAAGAAGAGGGTCAGACTATCAAGGCTTGGACAACGGCCCTCTTCTTCCATGCCTCATGATGGCTCGCCGTCGAAGGCTCCGAATACGCTGATACATGCCCTCCCTCCGGGTCTCGCAGATGAACCCCCAAAAGAGATACTTGAGGAGTTCAGGGCGTGGTTCCCAAAAGGTTTATTGAAGAAGACTCTTACAGGGTAATTATTTTTATAATACTTATACGTTCGATTTGAAAATTACATTATATTAACAATGTCATCACCAATTAACCAGACGGTACATTTTGTTTAGTAAATGGCCTCCCCGATACTCTAAGACGCATGATACGTTGGACAAACCACATGACCTCGGATGCATGCAGGTGGAGAAAAAAAGTTGGTATTATGAGTTAGCTACTTCAGCTGTATGGCTATGGGATGAAGTAAGTACCGTTCAACAATCTTTTATTCTCCATGTTATAGAAGTGTGGTAAAATCAAATGTCAATCATATTGGCTGTGCAGACTATGAATTTTTTCCAATAAATTTGCATCTTTTTTGTTTGTGCAGCACATTGACGTTGCATTCTACTATATGAGGAAGAAGATCAGGCAGTTCCCCGAACTGAATCAACGGAAGGTGACAACGGTAGACACAGTTTTTACTTCAAAAGTTCGTTCGTTATGGACTGTCTACCAGTCAGCTCCCGATAAGTTCGATTGGGCCTGCTGTGATTCTATCTTCATGATAATGCTGGGAGTCCGTGTCCAGAATGAGGCCTCATGGTGGGACGTTAACACAGTTCTAATGCCAATTCACTTCGAGGGTCTAAAACATTGGGCATTAGTTAAGCTCGATCTGACAAACTGGACCATTGAGGTATATGACTCTCTGGAGCACGAAGGACCTCACAACTCTAAGGTCCGCGAAGGAATGGAAGGACTGTCAAAGTTCATTCCACTTGTGGCGGAACAAAATAGTTTGTTCGAGTTCAAACGGCGAGATCCTCCAGGAAATTACCCAATACAGGTCACCATAATGAAAGATATCCCTAAACAAGCCAATGGGTTAGTACTATCATTGCTTGCTGTTTTCATTAAATTCACTGTGGAATGTGTGATCCTTATTTATAATTTTGTTTTTTTTTTTCAATATTTCGTGCAACAGGGGTGACTGTGGAATGTTTACAATAAAATATGCTGAATGCTTGATAGAAGGGAGGGATGTCCGTTATTGGGTAATTGATGCACGCATGAAACTCTTCAGGGAGTGGATGGCATGTTACTTGTGGGCCCATGCCAAACGTAAGCTCGAACAATCTTATAAGAGTGATGAGGATGATGAGACAGATTATTAGTTTGTTTCCCAAACCATTGCAAATGTTGTTATCTAACTTAACCACACTGTAAATAGTGTCATTCTTTGATTCTTTGTAACAATTAATTCTTTTTTTATATGGTATATCGTTGTAGATTGTGAAGTTCAACATTACACATTAATCTTGTTGGCCGATGTCATAATTTTATTGATCAGATGGGAATAAAAGGAATTAGCAATAATATTATCTTTGTACCTTATATAGCAGCAAAATGTTAGCTTATACCAATTAAAACGTTCGTCATTCCTGTTATGACCGTGTGGTCATAACGGTTATGACCTCTCGTCCAAAAAATAATAAAAAACTAAAAAAATCATGTTTCAAGCCATTTTTTACGAAAGGTCATTCCTGTTATGACCGTGTGGTCATAACGGTTATGACCTCTCGTCCAAAAAAATAATAAAAAACTAAAAAAATCATGTTTCAGGTCATTTTCTACGAAATGTCATTCCTGTTATGACCGTGTGGTCATAACGGTTATGACCTCTCGTCCAAAAAAATAATAAAAAACTAAAAAAATCATGTTTCAAGCCATTTTTTTACGAAAGGTCATTCCTGTTATGACCGTGTGGTCATAACAGTTATGACCTCTCGTTCAAAAAAATAAAAAAAAAACTAAAAAATCATGTTTCAAGCCATTTTTTACGAAAGGTCATTCCTGTTATGACCGTGTGGTCATAACGGTTATGACCTCTCGTTCAAAAAAATAAAAAAAAAAACTAAAAAAATCATGTTTCAAGCCATTTTTTACGAAAGGTCATTCCTGTTATGACCGTGTGGTCATAACGGTTATGACCTCTCGTTCAAAAAAAAAATAAAAAACTAAAAAAATCATGTTTCAGGCCATTTTCTACGAAAGGTCATTCCTGTTATGACCGTGTGGTCATAACGGTTATGACCTCTCGTCCAAAAAAATAATAAAAAACTAAAAAAATCATGTTTCAAGCCATTTTTTACGAAAGGTCATTCCTGTTATGACCGTGTGGTCATAACGGTTATGACCTCTCGTTCAAAAAAATAATAAAAAACTAAAAAAATCATGCTTCAAGCCATTTTTTACGAAAGGTCATTCCTGTTATGACCGTGTGGTCATAACAGTTATGACCTCTCGTTCAAAAAAATAATAAAAAACTAAAAAAATCATGTTTCAAGTCATTTTTTACGAAATGTCATTCCTGTTATGACCGTGTGGTCATAACGGTTATGACCTCTCGTTCAAAAAAATAATAAAAAACTAAAAAAATCATGTTTCAAGCCATTTTTTTACGAAAGGTCATTCCTGTTATGACCGTGTGGTCATAACAGTTATGACCTCTCGTTCAAAAAAATAATAAAAAACTAAAAAAATCATGTTTCAGGCCATTTTCTACGAAAGGTCATTCCTGTTATGACCGTGTGGTCATAACGGTTATGACCTCTCGTCCAAAAAAATAATAAAAAACTAACAAAGTCATGTTTTAGGCAATTTTCTACGAAAGGTCATTCCTGTTATTACTGTCTGGTCATAACAGTTATGACCACCTGGTTAAAACAGTTATGACCGACGCAAGTGGTCAAAACGGTGACGTATTGGTCAAACCCTAATAAATTGTTTTTGTCACTCTCCCGCCCAAATCCCGACTAAACTAACAGTACCCAAAATATTGAAAAATTTGTCTATCCTCTTTTCGTCGTTTTTCTCAAAGTGAAGCCTCACTAATATTTTCTACCCGATTACCCACTAATCGAAACTCACTGTAAGTCAAACAAATCTAATCACATCTTCTTCGGGCACTCTGTTAAAACTGCCCCTGATCATCCTCCTCACAGTTTAAGGCCGAATCTGCCAGATCTGCTTCTACTCCAACTGAGTAGATATCTTCACACTTCCTATCAGCCAATCTGAGGTAATGGTTCATGTTTTTTGGTTTTATTTGTTATTTATTATTTAATGGGTGTGTGTTTTGAGAGATTAGTCAGCTCGCTATATATAAAAAAACTGGTCATGTTGTAAATGACCATCGTATCATTATCATCGTGACCTATTTTGAGGTTTGTAATGCAAAAAAACTTTGTAATTCAAATAAATTATTGGATATAACCAACTCGCTATATATAAAAATGGCCTTATAACACAATGTTTCCTTCGTTTGTAATGCAAATATGTTATTGGATAACTTGATAGTGTTTATTCAGGAATGGAGGCGGTTTGTGTTTTTGTCAATTATAATGGTCAATGGGACGGCACATCATCGTCATATGTTGGTGGCGAAATGAAGGAATATTGGTGCCCGATAACTCAACATATGTTGGACTTGTTGAGTTGGTAAGAAGTGTGATTGGAATTAGAGGCCCAGACAAGAATATAGTCATGAGATACGCTGTTGAGCCTGGATTGCCTCTTGTGAGGATACAGTGTGATGCTGACGTTAAATTCTACATACAACTGAAGAAGAAGGATGTTCATGTGCTTAGCAAATTTCCAGTTACCATCGATGTATTGGATGAGTCTGCGGCTGAAGCAATGCCAGCAGAGGTTGGGGCAAGCAACCACATAGACGTTCAACGTTCTAGGGATGGGGGACAGAGTGATGAAGCCATGCAACATGTAAATGACAGTAATACGATCATCCCTCCTCCTCTTCAGTTCCCTTCTCCTACAGTAGGTCTGGATTTGCACAATGAATATGAAATTGAAAATCAAGATGAAGTTATGCACAATGATTTATGCACGGCCCATGATGATTGTAATGCCGGGAAAATGCATGATGCGGATGATTCGCATCGGTCAAACGAAAAGAGTATCGCAGCAAGTATTGGAGGCCATTCTATTGTCAATAACACTAGATCTGAAAATGACAAAGTATCCAGTAGTGACAGTCTATCCGACGGCGTCATTGTTGCTGATTATACACCTGTCACAATGCGCATTAACTGCATTTTTGAGAACAAAAAGTTACTGCAATACCACCTTCATCACGATGCAATGAGTAAACACTACCAGTTCAAGGTGAAGAGGTCGAACTCTACTCTATTACACGTGATATGTATAGATAATGAGGGATGTCAATGGCAATTGCGTGCGACTAGGATGAGAGGTAGTGAAATGTTTGTTGTGAAGCGGTTCGACGACGTCCATACTTGTTCAATTGAAATCGTGCAAGGGCATCATCGTCAAGCGAAGAGTTGGATGATTGGGGAGTGTGTTAAGGCAAAATACTTGGATCCGACCAATACCTTATATAGACCAGCCGAAATAATGCGAGACATGCAGGACGAATTTGGAGTGTCTTTTAACTATCTTAGAGCATGGCGAGGGAAGGAAGCTGCACTGAACAGACTGAGGGGGGATGATGCTGAGTCATACAAAGGTATTTTCCTATATATGCTTATATGTTCTTGACTGGACTTAACACTGTTATACTTACGACATGGTATTGATAATTTAATAATTACAGTTCTGCCAGCGTGGGCTGAAATGGTTATGCGGAAAAATCCTGCATCCGACATTCAAATTGAGACAGACTCAGAAAATTATTTCAAATACTTTTTCATGTGCTTAGCTGCTTCGAAGCATGGTTGGCCTTATTGCCGTCCAGTCATTGTGGTCGATGGTTCAGCACTAAAGGCCAGGTTTGGAGGAATGTTGCTTGCAGCCTGCGGGCACGACGCAAATGGCTCCATATTTCCTCTTGCATTTGGTATCGTTCCATCGGAAAGCAATGAATCATGGAACTGGTTCTTCGAGAAGCTAAGGGATTCAATCGGCACAAGAGAGTCTCTTGCTATTGTGGCCGATAGGCATAAGGGTATCGAATATGCAGTCAACCATGTCTATCCAGATGCTGCATTCGGGATATGCGTCCAACACTTGGCTGCAAACTTGAAAACTAGGTACAAAGATTTCAAAGGCCATTTGAAGACCTATTTTGATGGTGCCTCGAGATCGTATCTTTTAAGTGAGTTCCATCGTCATATGGAATCCATCCGTGGTCTAAACCCCGACATGCATCGATACCTTGTTGAGGCCGATCCTACAAAGTGGTCGCGAGCACACTTCAACGGTCGGAGATATGCAATCATGACAACCAACATTGTTGAGTCATTTAATAATGTGGATCGGAAAGCCCGGTTAATGCCAGTTGGATTCTTGGTGGAATGGCTGAGGGCACTACTACAAAGATGGTTTGTCGAGAGGCGTGAAGAGGCCCTTAAAATAACATCTAAGCTGGCCCCAAAGGCTGAGAAATTGATTCGAACACATTTCTCGGTAGGCCTATCAGTAACGGTATGTGATAACGATCACATCATACACACACGCATAAAAAAAATAAAATTTGTGTTATCCTTATTTCGAGCGATTAAACTAATATCTTCGTTGTTCTATTTGTTACAGCCTCAGCCAGCTGATCAGTTTGAGTATGCCGTCACCAGCAATGATGGCCAAATATGGATTGTCGATATGAGCGAAAGGACATGTACATGCAGACGATTTCAGGTCGATCAAATTCCTTGTCCTCATGCAATGGCCGTCTGTAACTACCGTCGAATTGATCCTTATAATTATTGCTCTATTTACTACACGAAAGACTATCTGTATTCTTGCTATACAGATGTAGTCCATCCTATTGGCAGCGCCGAGGGCTGGGACGTATCTGAAGAAGTAAGCTTGCAAATTGTTAATCCTCCCACCACAAAGCGTGGGCCCGGAAGGTCACGGGTTCGTAGGATTCCGTCCCAAGGTGAAGAACATGAGCCTATTCGGTGTGGTAGATGTAATGGTTATGGGCACAACCGTCAAACATGTACCAACTCAGTACCCTTACGAAAACGTCAAACATGTACGACAGATAAATAGTTGATAACAGCCAGTTTCTAAAATTTTTTTAAAATTATCATTCATTTTACTTTAGTTTTAGAAGTATATTGTATAACATTTTAGCACAATAGTTTTAATTCAACATTAAACAATTACATTATTTTATGATAACAGTTATGTATTTTATATTGCAATAGACTGATATTTGTTAAGTGACCAATTTCGCTTATGTCTGAAAATTTTCAAAAAAAAATTACACGAACATTTTTAGAAAAAAATTTAAAAAACTTGTTATTGGGGTTGGTGAAATGGAGGAGAAGATATAGGGGACAAGAAACAGTCGTATTGTTGCAGAAAATGTTCGTTGTTTTTTTTTTTTTTTTTTTTAAATTTGTTACAAACCAGCGGTCATAACCGTTATGACCTTTACTGAAAAAGGCGTCGAACATGACCTTTTTATTTTTTTTTATATTATATATACGTGTGGTCATAACCGTTATGACCACATGGTCATAACTGTTATGACATTTACTAAAAAGAGCCTTAAAATGTTTGTTTTTTTTAAAAAATTTTGTTCAGACCAATGTCATGACCGTTATGACCACAAGGTCATAACAGTTATGACCTTTACTGAAAAGGCCCAAATATGTTCATTTTTTTTTTGTTTAAATATTATACAGACCAAGGTCATAATGGTTATGACCACAAGGTAATAACAGGAATTACCTTCCCTTGAAATTGGCCTAAAGCATGACTTTTCTAATTTTTTAATATTTTTTTGGACGAGAGGTCATAACCGTTATGACCACACGGTCATAACAGGAATGACCTTTTGTAGAAAATGGCCTCAAACATGACTTTTTTAGTTTTTTAATATTTTATTGGACGAGAGGTCATAACCGTTATGACCACACGGTCATAACAGGAATGACCTTTTGTAGAAAATGGCCTGAAACATGACTTTTCTAGTTTTTTATTATTTTTTTGGACGAGAGGTCATAACCGTTATGACCACACGGTCATAACAGGAATGACCTTTTGTAGAAAATGGCCTGAAACATGACTTTTCTAGTTTTTTATTATTTTTTTGGACGAGAGGTCATAACCGTTATGACCACACGGTCATAACAGGAATGACCTTTTGTAGAAAATGGCCTGAAACATGACTTTTCTAGTTTTTTATTATTTTTTTGGACGAGAGGTCATAACCGTTATGACTACACGGTCATAACAGGAATGACCTTTTGTAGAAAATGGCCTGAAACATGACTTTTCTAGTTTTTTATTATTTTTTTGGACGAGAGGTCATAACCGTTATGACCACACGGTCATAACAGAAATGACCTTTCGTAGAAAATGGCCTCAAACATGACTTTTTTAGTTTTTTAATATTTTTTTGGACGAGAGGTCATAACCGTTATGACCACACGGTCATAACAGGAATGACCTTTTGTAAAAAATGGCCTGAAACATGATTTTTCTAATTTTTTAATATTTTATTGGACGAGAGGTCATAACCGTTATGACCACACGGTCATAACAGGAATGACCTTTCGTAGAAAATGGCCTCAAACATGACTTTTTTAGTTTTTTAATATTTTTTTGGACGAGAGGTCATAACCGTTATGACCGTGTGGTCATAACAGGAATGACCTTTCGTAGAAAATGACCTAAAACATGACTTTTCTAAGTTTTTAATATTTTTTTGGACGAGAGGTCATAACCGTTATGACCACACGGTCATAACAGGAATGACCTTTCGTAGAAAATGGCCTAAAACATGACTTTTCTAAGTTTTTAATATTTTTTTGGACGAGAGGTCATAACCGTTATGACCACACGGTCATAACAGGAATGACCTTTCGTAGAAAATGGCCTGAAACATGATTTTGTTAGTTTTTTAATATTTTATTGGACGAGAGGTCATAACCGTTATGACCACACGGTCATAACAGGAATGACCTTTCGTAGAAAATGGCCTAAACTATGACTTTTCTAATTTTTTTAATTTTTTTTTGGACGAGAGGTCATAACTGTTATGACCACAATTTTTTTTAAAATTTGTTACAAACCAGCGGTCATAACCGTTTTGACCGTGTGGTCATAACAGTTATGACCTTTAATGAAAAGGCGTCGAACATGACATTTTTTTTTTTTATATATTATATATACCAAGGTCATAACCGTTATGACCACATGGTCATAACTGTTATGACCTTTACTGAAAAAGAGCCTAAAAATGTTGGTTTTTTTTTTTTCAAAATATTATACAGACCAAGGTCATAACCGTTATGACCGTGTGGTCATAACAGTTATGACCTTCACTGAAAAGGCCCAAAAATGTTCGTTTTTTTTTTTTTTTTGTTTAATATTAAACAGAAGTGTGGTCATAACCGTTATGACCAGGAGATTCAGCTGTTATGACCTTTGCTGAAATTGTTGTTTAAAAACTGGTAATGAATGGCTCATTTTTTGGGCCTTTTCTACTCGGCTTATACGTAGAACAATACACCACCTGGTCATAAAATACTTAAGGTATATTATGAAAAAAATGTCCCTATATACAATATGGTAAAGTTTGACGAATATAATAAAAAAAATATGTTAAACAATGTCCCTATAAACAGTTTGCAAAGGTTAGAATGAAGAATTACAATTTGTTAGCCAATGTCCATGTTGACATCATCATCACTTTTGTAAGTTTGTTCAATTTTTCATTTGGCATGGAGCCAGAAGAAACATGCTAGCCACTCCCGAAATAGTTGCATGCGTTCAGCAATGACCCAACAACGGACATCCCTCCCTTCTAGCAAGCATTCAGCATATTTAATGGTAAACATGCCACAGTCACCCCTGTTGAACGAATGATAAAGATGAATTAAAATCGTGTCATCATAACAGTCAGTATTAGCAAAGTGTTGACATAAATTTGATTGTACTAACCCATTGGCTTGTTTAGGGATGTCTTTCATTATGGTGACTGGTATTGGGTGAATTCCAGGGGGATCTCTTTTCTTGACGTCGAACAAATTTATTCTTTCAGCCAGCATTGGAATGAACACTGCTAAACATTCAACTCCTTCTCTGACACTTGCATTGTGACGGCCTTCATGCTGCAGAGAGTCATAGACCTCAATGGTCCAGCTTGTCAGCTCGAGCTTTACTAATACCCAATGTTTAAGATCATCTAAGTGAACTGGTATTAGCAAAGTGTTGACATCAAACCAGGAGGACCCACTCTGTACTTTAACTCCTGTCATGATTTTGAGTATAGATTCACAGGAGCCCCAATCGAAGTTGGCTGGTGAACGCTGGTGTATACGCCATAATGAACGAATCTTTGATGTAAAAAAATTGTCAACTGTTGTCACCATCCGTTGTTTCAATTCGGTGAACTGCCTGCTCTTCTTCCTCAAGTAGTAGAAGGCAACGTCAATGTGCTACAAGAGTAAAACATTAACAAATAAACATTAACAAATGTAATGTAAAACTCGGCAGGGCATCAAACAATGTACCGTTGTTTTATCAAAAAAATACAACAGAAAGATACTTACTTCGTCCCATAACCAAACAGGGGAGGTAGCTAATTCATAATACCAGCTTTTTTTTTCTACCAACATGAGGCCGAGATCATGGGGTTCGCTCAATGTATCATGCTTGGCAACGTATCGGGGAGGCCGTTTACTAAACATAAATAAGGTTAGTTACTGTCAAAACACAAAGTTGTAATGTTTACAACAAATTAATTATCAATAACTCGTGTAAAATTCAATTACCCTGGAGGAGACCTCTTCAATACTCCCGCCTTGATCCACTCCCTGAACTCCTCTAGTGTTTGTTCAGGAGGTTGATCTGCGAGACACGGTGGGAGGGCGTAAATAAGGTTAGTCGGAGCCTTCGACGGAGATCCAATATCAGTCGTACGACTGGACGGCCGTTGGCGAAGGCTTGATAGTCTGGCCCTCTTCTTCTTAGGGATCTACAAATAAAGATGTAATACACATTTAATATTACTGATGGAACTTTTGAAGAGTAAATTGTCAGTTTCAGATATGCGGAACAACCAGGGCCCCGATGCTATCCTCGTTGGATGGCTCGTCAAGAATTGATGGATCCTGATCCGGGATAATTTCTTTACCATCATCCTCCTCTATTACGCCTTTCTCCAGATCAGGCATGGCCTCCTCCATTGTTTCTTCAACAGATGGCTCAGATTTGCCATTCGCCTCTCCCTCATTAACCTCCTCCACCGCAATATTTACCTGTGTGGTTTCACAACGTGACATAAACGATAGGTTCATTGCATATATGGTGGTTAAAAAATTATCATTATCTTGAATGTGGAAGACTGAAATTAAATTACAGGATTACCTTATTATTCTCGTTCTCGGCATCTTCATGAGCCGTATGTGGCTGACCCTGTCCCTTCACATTACTGTTGGCGGACAACATTTTAAGAACCCGCCTCAAGAGTTTGTTGGAGTGCTTCTGTTCCTTTTTCAGTGAGGCAATCTCTGTGCGGATCTCTTTTTGAAACTCCCGCCACTCGGAGTTTGTATCTGTGCTCGGTCGGGGGAAGGAAGACTTGGAAGGTGGTAATTGAGGCTGGGCCTGGGGAAGATTCAAAAATAGGCGCGCAACGCATGGGTTCTTTAACTCCTCTTCGGTTGGCGTCAAATCAACACACTTAAGATGCACACAAACATCGGTCATAATATGTTAATGACTGACACAACAGAGCATAAATTACATAAAATTAATTGTCATTTCTCAAATAAATCACCAACCAAGCGGTCATAACTGTTATGACCGTGTGGTAATAACAGCTATGACGACACACGGTCATAACTGTTATGACCGTCTGGTCATAAAAGTTGTGACTGCACACGGTCATTCCTGTTATGACCGTGTGGTCATAACAGTTGTGACTGCACACGGTCATTACTGTTATGACTGTACACGGTCATTACTGTTATGACCATGTGGTCAACGGTCATAACAGTTATGACCCCCCTGCTAATTATGGTGATGACCACCTATTGTAATTGCGGCTGGGCCCAAAAATGAAACGTAAATTTTTTTTAAAATACCTTGGATTCGCCAACCGTCGCAAAAGCAGCCAATACATCATCAAACCTCACATTGTCCGCTGTGGTCCACGACATCATACGCGGAAGGGCATGCTCGTAATTGGTGGTGAACTTAGAAGCTATCACTGGGCTGGTCTCATATGCCCAAACGAGCAAGGCCTGGGGGAACCCCGCAACACTGTAACGAGATTTCTCAATATTTTTTTTTGATCCTCTCTTCGAAGAAATCCTGTTTTCCACACTACTGCAGATTGCAGTCCGCGTTGCCTCCCATGATAGCACACCCCAAGGAAATTCATTGAAAGCATCTAAGTTATCCGCCAGGGCAAAATACTTTGGGTCTATCTTAACGGAGCTTGCATTCGATAAAGGGATGCTAAACACAATGTACAGTAGGCTAAGCTTGACCGCATCGTCGTCATTGTCAAACTTAGAATTCGACATCTGCAGCTCCAAATATTCTCTCGTAACACCCCTAACATCCGGAAAATATTTTGACATTAATCGGCTTTCCACAACGGGGAGATGTGTAGACCCTACACAATTCAGGCCGGTTATTAGGCAGAACTCGTTGATGGAAAATCTGACCAAGTCTTCACCAAGCTCAAACCATAGAGCGTCACCCATGGCTGAATGAGTCGTCAGGCGCATCACGATGTTGTGGAATACCTGCCCAGACCAACCAAGAGTATCTAAATGCATGAACTGTTGAATACATGGCTGAGTCTTCAAGGACTCGTACTGTCGCGGAGACAACCACCCACGAAGTTTTTTCAATGTCTCCGTTATGTTTACGAAAGTATTTATCTTCGCCCTGGAAATTTGACTGTCCGGTACAAGGCGGACGTATTGACCCTGCGTTGATGGTAACAGTAATAAAGTTATTAACTTTACGAACTTCAAGTAATCGTAAAAAACCTCACCAAATATTACCAATTGATCGCAAAATTAGTACTAAACAGCCACCGATATCACCAGGAAAGGGATACTTTCATACCATTTATCCCCAACTAAATAAAAATTAAACTATCAGTCATAACAGTAATGACCAGATGGTAATAACTGTTATGACCACCGTGACAGGCCACGGTCATATCAGTTTTGACCACCTGGTCACAACAGTTAGGACCGATAGTCTAACACGGTGGTCATAACAGTTATGACCACCTGTTATGTTATGACCAATATTTACATTTTATATATATATTAACCGTCAAACAAAATTATACAATCGGTTGGATAATGGTAGAAAATCAGATAAAAATACGAACTTTAATAATGTTAAAGTGAAATTTTTCAACATATCTTAAAATCTTAAAATGGCTAAACGATAACACATATAAAAATTAAACCTTTACAAAAATAATCAATCAACACTGCACATTATTTATGAAAAATTTTAAAAATGTTGGTTATGGTACATTATCCCAAAACCAACTGGTTGTTAACAATGGAAACTTTTTAACAATAGTAAAAAGGGAAAATTTTTATTATATAGTCGATAAAAAATGCACATTCTTGATGAAATAGAGTAATATAAAAATAAAAATAAAAATAAATACTTTATAAGCAGAAAAACAACAAAATTTTTACCTCTTCGGCTTTCGATAACTTAGCTTCTAAGGAACTGATCAACTCCTCCGCATCATTTACACCCATTTCCCCCTGCTTTATCTTCAAACCAGCATCGGACACCATTGTCTCCATCTCTGGTACCGGTTTTTTGGCAGCCGATGACGACGTCGTTGGCTGAGACGAAAGTCGGGCTGATCTCCTCAAGAGAGAAGTGTTTTTTGCAGACATTTTTGTGTGTGTCCAAATAATTTCGTACCGGTATATTTTTAAGGATTGCACGACGTTAACAGACGTCTAAGCAGTTTATACAATAATTTCGTTGCGGTTTGGGACGGTTATCGAGCGGTTATGGGTCGGTGGCTGCTGATTATAACACTTTCTCTCTCTAGAACCGGAGTTTCTCTCTCAAAAATACTGTAGAAGCTTGCTTTTGAAATTTTGTTAGGGCAATTAGAGGGAGAATGACTTTAGACGGAGGGGGGATGAGGGCAAATATGGTATTTAGAAATAAATGAAGGGTGGCCCGAACATCAATGACTGCTGGCATTCCAAAAGCCACTGTTCATTTTTTTCATAATGACCATCCGGTCAATATATTTTTGACCAAGGTTAAATGCTAAAAATCGTCATTTAAACGGGTCATAACAGTTATGACTAGGCGGTCAATACAAAAATGAACGAAATACTACATACAACGGGGTCATAACGGTTATGACCATACTCATAACTGTTATGACCGATGATGTAACACAGAGGTCATAACGGTTATGACCGTGTGGTCATAACAGTTATGACCAATGGTTTAAAACTGTAGGTCATAACAGTTATGACCGTGTGGTCATAACAGTTATGACCGATGGCTTAACACGGTGGTCATAGTTGTTATGACCGGACGGTCATAACTGTTATGACCGATGGCCTAACACTTTGACCAATACGTCACCGTATTGACAATTTCAGGGGTCACAAAGATATTGACCATGGGGTCATTATGAAAATGACCGATCCGGTATAAGGATTGTTGAGTTCCAAAAAGCGGGTCATTTTTATAATGACCACATGGTCATAACCGTTATGACCAAAATTATATGCGAGAGTTATAACAGTTACAGGGGTCATTTTCAAAATTACCAGGCGGTCATTATGAAAATGACTGAACCCGTAAGAAGAGATACTGTTCAATAATAACTATTCAAATGAGGAAAATTTTTTAAACATTGAAACGAAAAAGCAATTTTTTTTATTTTCGTCATCTTTGATTCCTTAACTTCGATTTCCCCTCAACCCTCATTCTCTCGATATCTGGTTCCGGTTTTTTAAACTATCCTAAGTTGGTGGCCTTTCGTGGTGGTTACGGACGGTTTCCGTGCGGTTCCGCGCAACTGCATCAAATTCTCTCTCTAGATTTCATTTTCTCTCTCTAGATTTCAATCTTCTCTCTCTAAAATACTGTAGATGCTGGTTTTCTGGGGCATGCGAGGGAGACGAGGACAAACCCGTAATTTGACATACATTAATTGCGGCTTGGCCCCACAGATCATGGGTTTTGATGACGTGACGGTGCTAGAACTGAAGGGATGAAAAAGTGATGCTGATTTTAATAATCTTTTCCCCACAGGTGCTAAAAGTAAAATTTTCTCTTAGATATTTGCTTGCGAAATCGATATGTTTTATTGTGTTAAGTACGTTTAAGTCTATTTTACTGTTTGGATTTACATGATTTGGGGTACAATAACCTTTTTAAAAAAGGTGATAAGGAAGAATAGAAAACAATTTCGTACCCTTTCCCTATTTTCTAACGAAAGTATGAAAAATTTTCTTTTTCATTTCATTTTTTTAAATGAAAATTTTTCTTTTTCAAATCACCTAAGTATAAGAATATTTTGAAAACTAGACAAAACATGTTTAATTCTATGGCAAAGGTCCACGTACGGTTTGGAATGGAGAGTGGTCGAGTATAGTATTATTTTGGGCTCTGCTAGGGTTTGCGAAGCGTCTTCGCAGTGTACTCTTGGTTGGTGGCGCCCGTATTGCTTGGGGAAGAGCTGGAATTTTCCATACGTGCAAATTTTCTGTGCCTTGTCAATATGTGGAGATTAAGAATTAGATCGATTCATAATTACTATTGAAACAGATTATATATTGTGTTAGATCGATTTTTATTAAATTACCGAATTTAATCAAGGGTTTGTAGCTAAATAGCCTTTTTTTTTTTTAGTTTTTAATAAATGGCCCAAGTTTTTAAAAATAAATTAAAAAGCCTAATTTATTATAAATTAATTAAAATATCTTTTTTCTTAAAATGGTCAATCAATTATGTAGATCGTTAATCAATGATTAACCATATTGTACAGTTAATCACTGATGAGTCAAGATTTATTGTTCCGGATTTCCTATCTTTTTATTGTCCCTCCAATAGTGTTATGCCAAATCATTTTAATTTAAAATTTTAGTCATATAAAAAGTGCTAAATAATAAAAAATTTTAAACAAATTGATGAGTTGTCACAATACTATTAAGGGGACATTAATTGAGACATGAAAATGGGACAACAGATTTGAACTCATCACTGATTGACCATAGGTTAATCACTAATTGACCATAATATCACTCACAAATTTTTGTAGTTAGTCACTATAGCCCCCCTTCGCTCTCCCATAGACGGGACTTTAACCAGCCAACCCACCCTCCCCCTCGATTAACCAGCCACCGACTCCCTACTCCGGCGCTCACGAATCCGGCTAGATCTCCAAGGTGCTGGATTGCGAGTTCGTCACCATGGGGACAGGTCTCCACACCTTGCCGTTGTTGCGGAGGAGAGAGAAGCCATCAATTTCATCGAAATTGCGAAGAAAACCATGTTCTCACGCGGAGGAACCGGAGTTGAGGAGAACGGAGCTCAGAGATCTTGTCGAACTCGCCGGCGGAGAACGGAATTTGGTGGGAAGATCAGAGTTGGTGGTGGAGGATCGGGCATTGTTGTCGGAGCAAGAGAGAAACGGGCAGAGGGATGAGAGAGAGAGGTGAGGTGTTTGGAAAAATGAAATATAAATTAAACAAAAACTAAATAAAAGGAAGTTAGACTATCTATTAAATTAGGTAGTAAACTTAGACCACCCACCCTAATTTTCCCTTTAATTAAAGGGATTTATAGCTAAATAGACTTTTTTTAAGAAGTTCTTTTATAAATGGTTGAAGTTTTAAAAAATTAGTTAAAATACCTTTTTTTCTAAAATAGTTAATCAATTATCTTAAATGGTCAATCAATTATTGACAGCATGATAGTCTATCAATAATTGACTTATGGTCAATCACTGATTAACCATAATGTAAATCACTAAATTTCATAATCAATCATTGATTGACCATTAGTCAATCACAAAATTTCATAGTCAATCATTGATTGACCAAATCTAAAAAATAACAAACTGTTATTTTGTTATAAAAAAAAAAGGCCATTTATTATATTAAGTGACTAAAAAAGGTCATCCAGTCTAATTTTCCTTAATTAAATTACCAAACTATAATAAAATAAAGAACACAAGTAAATTTTACGAGGTTCGGTCACACCTACTCCTTGGGATTACGTCTAGCTATCAAACACTCCACTAATCTCAAACTGATTACAAGTACACTTGGATTTAAAACAACTTAAATAATCACTCTTCCTATTGCCGCTGGTTGTCTTGAGTCTATTAGCCAGAGGTGTTTCGTGAGCACTACTCATCTTGACGTTGAACTCTCTTCAACTGAAAATGCCTTCTTCTGAAAACTTCAAGTTTCTCTCTAGAAGAACGATATCGTTTCTCCTCCCGAAGACTCCAAATTCTTCTCCCAAAGAATGAAAAACACGTCAAAAGACTAAGGGTTTGTTTGGTGAAGTAGTTTGAGTTGGGATTTTTAAGTTTCAATAGTAATTTTTTTTTGAATTTTCAGAAAAGACAAAAAACTTTTTGGGAAAAAGACAAAAAAAAAGTTTGAGTTGAATGGTTTGAGTTGGTGAAACAAACATGCCCTAAGTCTCAAAGTATGTGCTAATCCTTCACATTGCTCGCCCCTGTACTTCTTAAAAACTTGAGACTTAAATAATTTTGCGTCCAATCAATCAAAAGAATCTCGGATTGGATCTTTTGGATTTCATTGTTACAGAGATTGTTGTAACATCTTATGTAACAGATGGAAAATCAAATTAAAATCTAAAATTACAGTCTGATATCATGATATAAATTAAGCTGGCTCATAAACATCTGAATCTTCAGCAAATCTTCTTCCAAATAAATCGTGATCTTATAGAAGATATATTGGGATTAATTTGAAATTCTAATTTAAATAGAATTAGAGATCCTACCTAAATTAGAATATTTCATTTTAAATTCAAGTCTCATATCTACTCACATATTGACAGCATCAGAATCTTCTCAACAAATCACTTTCAATCACAGCTTTAACAATAACTGAATTCTAGCTTAGGAAATCTTTAAGATTTCTTCAAATCCGCACTGCAATCTGCTGTTACAACAGTTGTTGTAACACCTCATGACACAATGACTGCTAAAAAACTGTTTTTATTGTTCATTGAATTTATTGCCAAAATGCCAACTAAAAAACCTAACATATTGAATATAAATTAAAAAAACCGAAAATGAGTGTTCTATAACTTTTTATTTTTATTTTTATTTTTTATGTGATCTATTAATATGTGCATACTGAAAAATGAAAATAAATAAATGCAATAAAAAAATATGTTAAATGAGTTGATAGAAGAGCCCATTATGAGCCAACAACAAGGGAATATACCCAGATACTTTGCTTGATTCATGGACAGTCATCTATCTCGAGGTGGGATTTTAGCAACCATGCTCTCTGACACATATATGAATTTTTTTTTAACAATTTAGTCCTTAAATTTTAAAATAATAGTAATTAACTCCATTTTTTAACGGGTACTAAACTTTAGAAGGAATAACTTATTTCTTTTAAGTAGCCGTACTGTCCCTTAATTTGTAGTAGTTTGGCTTTTTAGTCCCTTTAATTTTTCACTTGGGGAATGTGCTAAAAACCCATTTCTAGATTACTACAATACTTGCTTGAATTACAAGGATTATTTGATTAAATGTTTCGGGGTGTAACATATTTCAGTTATTATCTTGCTTTTGTTGCTACTACAACCATAATGTATTCAAACGAGGATGCCATATAAATTTTTTTTTATTTTTTATTTCTTTGTCTCTAACTTCGTGAAGAACTCCATTCTATCTCGCCCTATCGATTCGAAAGCGTTGAAATGCTTTCTCCATCCGTTTTGTTGCAAATCTTAAACAGAAAATAGACAAGTTTTAGTTTCGAAATCGGAGGTTGAGGTTAAGGTTTTCTCCCTGAATATCTCTCATTACTTAAGGCATACCTTGTGCAAATTAGTAGTATGATATTTTGCACTGAAAAAATTTAAATGCGAGCCCTTTAAAAGAATAGAGCTAAATAGCTTATGAAGAGTTTGAAAGGAAAAAGTCTCAAGCTTTTATTAAAACATGGCTCTAAGTCACGAGGAGTACTCATATTGGAGGAAATTTCAACCCTATCAACCACTGCAATTGTGCAAGAAAATTGGGGCACCACCATTATTGGAGTACTCATTTTCAAATTATTTCTCACCCTCATTAATTTATTTAAAAAAAACACTATTTTCCATTATAAATGTTATATTAGAATTACATAATAAATTATTTAATTATCATTAATATTGTCCTTATTGTTATTATATTGGAGAGAAAAGTTACCATGCACATGAAAAATGCTGCCTACTTTTCTCTCAACATCAGATGACTTAATTAGAGGTAAAAGCGGACTGGTTAATAAAGGGGCCTAACCCAGCCTTATAGTTTGACAGGTCGACGGCGACTTGGACCGATCATATGTTTTATGTGTAAAATTATTATAAAAATAAATCTTAAAAAGATAATAAACAGGTCGGATCAGTCGTAAACCTAGGTTCAATCTGCTTGTCAAGTAGGACTGTGTAGTGGACCGACCCATTTGACTTGGCCCTATTTTTACAGCGGAAATGATAATAAACACCATTTTTATGAATAATTGAAGTAAATACTAAAATTTTAAAATACTTAAAATAAATATCAAATTTATGAGGCAAATAGAAAATTTTAACATATTTATGATAAGTACGTCTAATAAGTAAATTATTTACTTATAGTAAATATGTAATTTATTCAGTAAATTCTCTATTTACTTAAAATAGTTTTAAACTCTATTATTTATTGAAAAAATGTTATTTACTTCTTTATTTCTATTTACAATTCTCCAAAACATTAAGGAAATAAGAATTTAGGGGTCTAAATACAATTATTCAAGAACAAAGGGGGCATCACCATAATTCTCCAACCAAAAAAGCCAAGGACAATTACGTCATTTCATCGACTTTCCCACCAAAGTTAGGCTCCACCACCACAACAACAACAACAACAACGACAACGACGACAACAACAAAAAATCCAAAATCCAACACCACCCACCCGGTAATACCAAAGACTCTCTCACTCTCTCTCTGCTCTCGGACGATGAGAAACTTCAGAAATCTTTCAATCTTCTTCTTCTTGTACACGTGTCTCTGCCTCTGCTTCCACTCAATCTCCACCGTCGGATTCACCGACCGCCCGCGCCAGCATCACGGGCCAGGGACCGTCGTCGCTCTACGGACGAAGGCGGAGAAACATCTACGGTTACTGCCGGATGCACCGTTCAAGATCGCCCTGTTCGCGGACCTGCATTTCGGTGAGAACGCGTGGACCGACTGGGGTCCACGCCAGGACGTGAACTCTCTCAGGGTTATGTCCAATGTCCTTTCCTATGAAACCCCAGGTGAAATTAGCATCAACTTCCATTTCTGTCACAATTTTTTTTTTCATTTTTATTTATTTATTTATTTTTGGAGTTATAAAAATATATTAAAATGTGGCATTTTTTGAAATATGTTTATTCGGTTTATTGGTGTATATAGTTTTGTTTTGTTTTTGTTTTTAAGTTGGTGCGAATAATACTTGGTTGCTAGACTTGTTAGTAAAAAATAAAAAATAAATAAAAAAATATTAGTTCCATTTTTGGTTCTTGAATTGAAGGATTGATATCATTTTTAGCTTATGAACTTTAAAATGTCCAAAAGCCAGTCATCCAATTATTAACTTGGTTTATAATGGTAATTCCTTTCAAAACACTGTTAAAAACTGGATTTAAAATTTTTTTTTTTAGTTAAAGTTAATTTCGTTATTTTCATACTCCATATTTTAATTTTGAAAGCTCTGTATTATCAAAACATTTGTACCCTAAACGCACTTGATCTTTATTTTGTAATTATTGTTCGGTTGTTAACAATTTTTAGAGTGAAGGATTATTACCGGACAAATTGATAACTTGAGGATCGGTTTTGCAACATTTTAAAGTTCAGGGGTAAAAATGAGATTGGACTTATAATTAAGGACCAAAAATGAAATTAACTCTAAAACAAAGGAAGTGGTAATATAGCTGTTACTACACTAGTTACTAGCGGTTGAACAATCAGTTTGGAAGTGGTTAAAGTGAATAGAACGAAGGTTTGACCTTTTGTTGGTGATTATTATAATTATTTTCTTAATCTTACTTTAACTAAGACAGAAGAAAAGGTTCTGTTTGTGTGTCTTTATCGTCCTTGCCATAGCCAGTCTTTGGAAATTGGAATAGTATTGAGTTGTTAATGTTGCCGGCTTTAGGAGGCACCCCTGCGGTGGTACCAAGTATCATGGCACGTTTTTTCAGACATTGGATGATAGCAAAAATGACTCCTTTTTTATTTAATTGGGTCCCATCTGATAAAAAGTTGTTTAAATTTCAGCTGTTTAGGTCGGTTTTTTCACCATCCAACGCCTGATAAATTCCTTGTATTGAAGACAGAAAGGAAATTTAAAAAAATGGTCTTGCCATTGTTCTGACGTAACTTTAGACGTTGAATATTTAATACTAGTCCGTTGCGAGTTTTAACAAAGTGGCCAAGTTATGCTTAATTAGAGCTGTTATGTACAAAATAAGGCCTACCTTAGGTCCCGATTAACCACTAGTAATGAACATAATTGCAAGGATGAGGCTGACATTTTGTAGGTAATAGTCAGGATCAAAAATTCCAAATGGCTAGATAGAAATTGGAGTTTTAGTCGTGTTAACATGCATTCGGTCATGTATGGCAGATTTTGTTGTTTATCTCGGAGATGTCATTACAGCCAACAACATAGCGGTACAAAACGCAAGCTTGTATTGGGATTTGGCAATTTCACCAACGAGAGCCAGAGGCATTCCATGGGCCACTGTGTTTGGGAACCATGATGATGCAGCATTTGAATGGCCAATCGAGTGGTTTTCACCTCCCGGAATTCCCCAACTTCGTTGCCCCGTTGCCAATTCATCATGCCCAGGTAATCTACGATTTTTGATGAATAACATAAAGAAGATGTCGACATGTGGTTGTTCTTAAAAAAATGACTTGTTTTTTTTTATTTGTTTATTTCTTGTTTTCTAAGAAGTATCATTTGATCCAATGTTATCCGATCCTGTGCACAAAACAAGTGTTTTATTGTATCAACTTGGTGTTCAATGAGGCGGTTTTTAATGTCAGGGGAAGAAAAGTGTAGCTTCAGGGGTACAACGCGTTTGGAATTGATTAAAAATGAGATTAAGCACAATGTGCTATCGAATTCAAAAAAGGGGCCTAAAGAGCTTTGGCCAAGTGTATCCAACTATGTCCTCAATCTGTCATTGTCAGAAGATCCAAACTCGCCTGTGGCGTTTCTCTACTTTCTGGACTCTGGTGGTGGTTCCTACCCAGAAATTATATCAAGTGCGCAAGCGGAATGGTTCAACTCTACAACTCGAACTATCAACCCCGATTCGAGGTATACTGATATGAAAACAATACCATTCTATTTTTCAACTATGAATAATAGTGTTTTTCTGTACATCTCAATGTTCTGTTTCTCAGCACTATTTCTGGTTTTGCATTATGTGCGAATTTTCCCTTTTCCTTCGTTTTAAACGTAAACACACGGTTTCATGATTTTTTTCTTCTCCACTGAAAGAAAGCCTTGTTTGACAGGGTGCCTGAGATAATATTTTGGCACATACCAAGTACGACATACAAGAAAGTGGCCCCAATGTATGGCATACACAAGCCTTGTGTTGGTTCGATTAACAAGGAGCGGGTTGCTGCTCAAGAAGCCAAGACGGGTATCATGAAACTTCTTGTTGAAAGGCCGTCTGTCAAGGTAAGGTGAAAATCATTGATTTCATTGTTTGTCCTCTTAGGTTATGGATATAGGTAAGTTGAGTATGTATATACATTCAAGAAAAGTGCACATGAATTGGAAAATGATCGAAACAAAACGCATGTGTGACATTAATACTGGCACAAAAAACATGTCTATTGACTATATTTCACGCCTACTTTTGGATTTTTGGATCGACCGGATAAACCTCTAGTTTCTGCAACATAGGTCAAATAATTAATTTACCGCTGTTCGACTCATACTGGAAATGCGTACTTCTAACGACGATATTCAAATACTTTCTGTAGATGTACCCTATATAAATACAGAGTGTAGCTAAAGCATTCTCGTTTTGTCTGATCGAGCACTTTATGCTGCTTTCAATCTTCTTCTGTTTTTCCATGTGTCCATTCCATAGATATCTCAATATAGCTCTACTTGAGTCACCAACCAGAAAACATGACACAAAATTAGCAAAACCCGTCACTCCAAACGCGTAAATTTGCAACAATACTCGTTAGTCGTGACTACATTATCTTCAGAAAAGGTTCATAGTTCATAAAAAATTCCAACCAAGCAGACATGATGGAACTACCATGAAAAAAGATAAATTTGTTGAGACGTGAAACTGAATTTGAGAAATGGCCATGCCTACACATGGGACCATGTTGAGTTGTTTTTGTTTTTCTGTCGTGGTAGGCGGTATTCGTGGGACACAACCATGGCCTTGACTGGTGCTGCCCCTACAAGCAACTCTGGCTGTGCTTTGCGAGGCATACTGGTTATGGCGGCTACGGAAGCTGGCCTAGAGGATCGAGAATACTGGAAATTACTCAGCAGCCCTTCTCCATTAGATCTTGGATAAGGATGGAAGATGGTCATGTCCATAGTGAAGTTGTCCTCACTCCTTGAGGTGTTTCCAGTTGATTATTTTTACCAAAAAATTACAAAGGAATAATAAAGCGATGTATATAGCAAAAGAAACTAAAAAGAATATGTACATCTGTATAGTAACTAATATATATATATATATACATATATTCATCTCTATTTGTTTTTGAAGTAAATGGGAATGTATTTTTTCCTCAAATATTGTACAAATACATCTTTACTTAGTTCCTTATAAAATTCTACATGTAAATCAATTAATAATTATAAGATTTTAAATTAAATATTATAATTATTGAAGCTATCCCGTTGTGAGGTTTGAGACATTTTTATATAGGTAACTATATAGGGTCTGAGTAATAATCAATTTTCCAACTAAGAAAAAGGACACAATAAACTACTAATGTACTGTAATGTGTAACATACCTATATTCTTGAGTTACAAAGACAAACGTCATGGTGATTTTTCCAAGGAGGAGCAAATGGTGTTTTCTGTCCCTTTTTTTCCCCCTTTTTATTTTAACTTAATATCTTCTCTACAACCGATTTAACGAAGAAATGTGTCCACTAAACTTTGATAAAAAGGACTAGGATTCTAGAATAGAAAAGAAAAGAAAGTATTAATTTAAATAATGGCTTCATTGAAATAATGTGTGGACTATTGTTTAATCAATAGTTTATGATCATTTTCTCATTCAAAGAATAATAACAACTATTTTATTTTTAAATTTTATCTTGATTCAATAAAAGTGACTTTTTCTAAATAAATTGAGAAGTATTTGGACCAAATCAAGTGAATCAATGTATCAATACAACGAAAATTGAAATCATGTATATATATATATATATATATATATATGGGAAGCTTTCTTTTCCACATTTTAATGCAAGGTAGAAGAGGCTCTTGGCTGTATATAATCAAACCTTCACATGCATTTCATTTCAATATTGTCATGCCTAGATGGTCAACTTCTTTTAACTCAATAGTAATGATTGGTTGACCCATATTTATTCCCTAAAAGCAACTTCATTAGAAGAATCTAAGCATAGATTATTGTCATCATTCTTATGCTTTTTAACTTAAAGAGAAAGAAAGCAATGCTTTCTCTCTAATTAAGTGGTATAACAAAAAGGGCTACTTGTCCATCACTGTATAAAACATAAAATTAAAAAAAAAAAAAAAAAAAAAACATTGAAAGAAGAAAAACAAGCTTTTCTGACATTTGTTATGGTAGAGTAATTTTTTTTAATTTCTTTTTTAATATCTGATTTGATTGGACTGACTTTATCTCAAATTAGTTTTTTTTTAATCAGAAAATAAAAGTAGTTGAATTATCCAAAAATTGGGTTTTAAGGAAAAATATCAACAAATTTAGTTAGCTTATACAAAGAGGAAGGGCCATGAACAGCTCAAAAGCCACTTTTCTCCTCTTCTTGTTAGGACAACTCAGGGCAGCCCAATTTTAAGGCCAATCAAAAGCTTTCACTGAATTCTTTGCATTCAAAAGCTTTTTGGTTCAATGGATTATATTAAAACAGCTCAAAAGCTACTTTGGTTTCATCACTTTTGCTGGGCCAGAATAGAGAATATGTTGCAGGCCAAAGTTCTCATTAATTCAGGACTCAAAGCTTGTTTATAACATGCACGGTTCATGACCAAAGCAAGATGGGACCAATCCTTTAACATGCAAGTTATAGACCACCACACACACCCCCCACCACCCCCCCCCCCCCCCCCCCCCCCCCCCCCCCCCCCAATTACATTATATATATATATATATATATCCCAGATACAAACATTAGGGGGTTGTTTAAGATGACAATTGAAAAGGAATTATGAACGTTAGTTTGTAAAAGTGTGTTTGAGAATGTGTGAATTGAAAATAAACTGTGATATAAAAGATAATATAAAAATTTGAAATGTGTTTGAAAAAATACGCAATATGGATCTTGTTTTGTTCATCTCCTTTTTATTTTTATTTTTATTTTTCATTTTTTTGCAATTTAATAAAGATAATCTCATTTCAACTTAATAAAAAAGTTATGAACTTTAAGAGTTTTGAAAGCAAAAGTGAGATGCAAATTTGTGAGTTTTAGAATTAGTAATGAAAACTCTATCTGGAGTTGTTCTGTCAAATGAGGGATAATTTAAATTATTACCACCACTGATGTTGACATGGTAGCAAGGAAAGAAGTTCTATCTAAATAATTCGTTCATATCTAAAGACATTATGCAGCCTGTTTTTGAAATCAGGAGGGTTGTGAGATGTTGATAACTTTAATTATTGTCATTGCATCTGTTGTTCCAATTAATACTGGATGGGTGTATGAGGACACCATTTATCTCATTTTTTTTTTAAATTCAAAAAAGAATATTCAACTTGAAGCCATAAAGGAAGAGAAAAGAATTGGAAATAGTGAATCATCTTTCACACCCAAAAGTCCAAAATAATTTGAATTTTTCAAAAAAAAGTCTTTTCTTGACCGATTCTATCAACTTTTGGTAGGCCTCATAAAGAACTGTATTTGCTTTCAATATTTCAAGCATACTTTTTTTTTTTAATAAGAATATTTCAATTGCATGCATGCTTGTACATTAACTACTCCCCCTCTAGAATTTCATACAATTCCCACTAAAGTAGCCCCAAAGTTACAAATTCAAAAAGGGATGAACTTTGTATGTATAGGTTTAATAAAGCCATCTAATGATATCGAAAGTCATAAATTATGGTTCCCAAAGTACTAGTTTAGGAATTTTTAAGTACTGATTTTTCATATCATCATGTCAACATGCTAATAAATGAAAGTTGATTTTCTACCGACAACTAAAAAAGTCAAGAACAGGAAAAATAAAAAAAAATAAAAGTCAAAAAAACAAGACGAATTGTGGGTCTTAGCAGTCGACAACAACATGAATGGTACCTCCCAACTACTGTGAGCAAATTGGGTATCAAAACATGAGGCAGAAACTAAGAACCTATACAACTTAAATCCGTCAGTCAATCACCTCATTGCCACTTTCACTAATTCATGAAGATAATATTTGTTTTAATACTCACATATAATATAATAGAAGACAAAGTTTTTACAGATATCAGTTACATAAAAATTATAATGCTATGTGCACTTGAGAAACCACTCTTTTTTGCACTCTCTCTCTCTCTAAAATTGCCACTTGTCCCCAGTTTTTGTTCCCTCCTTAGTGCATTTAATCATGCTAAAAATACGACATTAGTTTAAATGCTTATTACGAAATTGCCACTACGGACCCGTGAATCTACTATGGGCCCCATTATTAATACTATTAATATATCATTATATTACGAGGGATTTTCATATTTTTTTTAGGCTAAGGGGGTGTTTGGTGTTTGAGTTTGAGTTAAGATTTATAAATTTAAATAGTGATTTTGGTTGGTTTTTTCAGAAAAGACAAAAAAATTTTTGAGAAAAAAGACAAAAATTGAGTTGATGGCACCCAAACGGGCCCTAAATTCCTCCAGTTCAGCCTCGCCGGCTTCTGAAGAAAAAGACATGCAGCAAGTCCCCCCTTACACAAAAACCATTTTAAGCCAAAAATTTTTTTTAATTTTTTTAAATTTTTTTTGGTTTACTAAAATTGAATCAGCCTAAGTCCCCTCTTGCACAGAAAACCCAAAATGAAGTTCTTATTATTATTTTATTAAGACATTTCAGAGTCTAAAAACAATTTCCCTTCTTGCCCGGATCTTGGGTACGGGTGGCAAGGTTGGGTGAGGGGAGTAAGGTCCGCAAGATTTGGCCCGAGATGGGAGAGACGACTGGCGGAGGATTTAAGCTTCGCTGGTGGAAGCTCGACAGATCTGGGTGATGACATGCGGGTGGAAGCTCGCCGTCGTGGGGGAGGGATGAGCTTGGTTGCTGTCACTATCGCCGTCGCCATTGTCATCGGGGGGAAGGGGAGAGCTTGGTCGTCATGGCAAGAGATGGAGTAGCTCACTGCTATCACCGTCGCAAGGAAGCTGGACTCCGTCGCCGTCGTGTGGGTGGGCGTTGGGTTCGCCGTCACCGGATTGAAGTTATTGAATTAGACTATGAATTCCTTTTTACGAATATTTGCCCAAAATGACAACCTTTAAAATTTTAAAAATTTAAAGTTAAAATAAGATATCTAATTGTATAAACCGATAAAGTGTACTAAAATGATGAACAGGTAGTTGTTATGGTGGCAATATCGTAGTAAGCATTTAAAATTTATGTATCTTCTTTTAAGTCGGATGATTTGCGTAGTTCAAGAAGTTAAAAGTAGGGACGTGTGTCAATTTTACAGAGAGTGTGTAAATGAGAGTGGTTTCTCAAATGCATATAGCATTCCTCTAATTTTAAATGGGGCAAAATGGAAAAAAAAAAAAAAAAAAAAAAAATAGAATTTTAAAAAGTAGAATAGAAAAAAAAAAATTCCATTGAGGCGGAAATCCCCGCTAGTCCATAAGTAGCTCTGTGACCAATGGTGAACTTTAATGAGCCTTCATTGGTGTATCTTGGTAACTCATGATTACCCTAATTTTATTTGAGAGAATTTCAGAATAAAGCAACCGAAAAGTTATATATATATTTATTTGTTTAACTCAGGATGGAAGTAGATTTAAACTTAATACCTCAACTTCGAATTATATGAAAATTACTGTTAAACTAAACGTGTAATCACTTAAATTAATAGTTTTTAAATCATCAAACTTTCGTTTACATTTAGTCATATTTACATATTGCTTGACTGTGGTATGTGATTTTTAATTTGATCTTCCAGAAACATGTATCTATATATATCTTGAATTTGTCCAATATATATATATATATATATATATATATATATTGAATTTGAATAAAATGCATGCATCTTGAAGTTGTGGGGGGATTCAAACCAAAACCTCAAATATTAGAAGTCAAGAAAAAAATTATTCTTAAAGCAAATAAACCTCCAATCATATTAAACTACAATAATTACCAAAACCTACCAAACTTTAATCAAGTACAAAACCAATAAGAATTTATAATGATGGGGATTAAGTAAAGTTCTTGGCTCAAGGTGGGAACCAAAATGGACCCCCAAAATAGCAGCTTACGAAAATATTGACACAAGTTAGAAATATTGCCAGATGGGGGGCCAAGATATCCTTGCACATGCCAAACCTTGTCAAAATGATGAAATACACCACTTGGGAGGGCATATCTGTAAAATTGGTTTTAAAAAACAGACATTTGAACTGGTCAGTGGCAGTTATGGAAGTGAGACAGGTGGAGTAGAGAGAGAGAGAGAGAGTCTTACCCTTAAGTCATAACAAACAAAAACCAGTAATGACTCATTCCTTATCAAGGTGCCTGCTGTTTGCTGCCATTAGAAAAACAAGAGTTCTGCTTTTACCAACTTTCTCTTATGCAGTGTTTTTGCTTCTGCTTGATTGTGTAAATTGACCAATCAAAAACATTAAATAAGGATTAAATGTTTTTTTTTGTAAGTGCTTTCAATTCTATATATTTGTTAGTTTGGATTTCATAAATTCTTCTAAATTATTAATGCTGTTAAAAGTGGAGATTCTCTCGATTTCTGTACAGTCTGAATTTCACTTTCAAGTTCGTACTTTTCATTTATTTCATGAGTTTAACAACTTTCAACTGTTTATGCTCTATTCTGACGTGGGCTTTTTTTTTTTTTTTGTTTTTTTGCGGCATGTGCCAATCTCTAGAATTAGTATGATCACCATTCTCTGATGGCGAAGAAGAAGAGCTGGTTTGGTTGGGTGAAGAAGCTATTTACATGTAAAGAAAAGACTAGTGTACAAAAGGTTGTAACATTATAATTTCAGAATTCTGTTTGATTGAATTACTTTTATTTATTTATGAATTTGTTTGTTTTTAGAGAGCAAAGGAGTGGAGATGGGAATTGGGAAGGCTCGAACGAAAGCAATACCCGGCGCTTATGGCGTCGGAGAGAATACTGAGTGAGGTAGCAGAAGAGCAGAAGAAACATGCTTTAAACGTTGCCATGGCGACGGCCGCTGCAGCCGAGGCTGCAGTTGCCGCTGCGCAGGCTGCAGCCGAGGTTGTGCGGCTGACAGGCGCTGCGGAGTCTTGCCAACGTTTTAGAAAGCTCGACCCCAACTTAGCTGCTATCAGGATACAGAGTGCTTACAGAGGACATCTAGTGAGTCCCTCTTGATGCTTTTGTTAATATTTTCTGTCTTGATTTTTTTTTTTTTTTTTTGGAATAAGAATTTATTTTTTTGTTTCAAATGATAAGTTAGAAGTAGACTTGTAAATATTTCTGTCAGTTAATACTAGTTCGAACATAAGTAAATACAGAGGAAATAATTAAGCATCCAACTCTAGTCTAATTCCAAAATTTTGAAGCGAAACAGGCAAGGAAAGCATCGAGAGCCTTGAAGGGGCTGGTGAGACTTCAAGCAATAGTTCGTGGCCGAGCAGTGAGACGCCAAACTGTAGCAACTCTAAAGCGTCTCCGATCCTATAGAAAAAGGATGACAGAGGCACCAGAAAAGATCATCCCTGATGGGGATGAACGTGAAAATAAAATGTCTTTTCAACCACAAAAGGAGTTTGAAGAGAAGGAGCTAAAGGTAACCAAGATATACAATTCAAACCGATGACCGTCACTTAAAAGTTTCATTTAGAAAATTTAGAAAGAATGAGTTCATCACTCTTGTTACATTTTCTTAGTTAGTAATTCAATAGCTCTATTTGGTTGTTTTTGTTTTTTATTTTATTTTTTTATTTTTAATTCGAAGCAAGTTGTTTAAATTGCTTAAATTTGAACCTGTGAACCAAGCAGGCCTGATAATTAATTTCGTTTCATCATTGGCAGCTCGAAGGTAGAACTCAAGGTGGGTGGAATCACAGTATACTCTCGAAGGAAGACATGGAAACCATCTGGTTGAAACGGCAAGACGCCCTAATGAAAAGAGAGCGCATGAAGAAATACTCATTCTCACATAGGGTAATCGAAAATATGAACGTTTATTATTTATCCCATTTTTAAATTTTTGTTAGAACTTTCAAATTTTCTTATGAGGTTATCTTTTCAGGAGAGAAAGAATATCAGTTTTCTGCAAGATTCGTTAACGAAAAAGGAATCGGGCACTCAAAGCTGTAGGCTAGAACCGTTGGAACGAAAGGAGATCGCGAAGCCAATTGTTAATTCAATTAAGACTAGTAGTGACATGCATGGGACTATGCAAGTTAAGCCTAAAAGCGGAAGGCACAGAGAGTTACTGGAAGGCATGAGTACAGAGTTCCCTCTTTTGCGGAACTCGTTTTCGCTTGAAAAAAGGAATTCATTTGGAGATTATGGCCCGATGCCAAGCCCTCCAGCCTTCCGAACTTACATGGCCGCAACTGAATCTGCGAGGGCAAAGACAAGGTCGATGAGCATACCGAAGCAACGGGTTGGATTCTGGGATGGTTGCTTGAGTGGTAATTATCAACATAATAACATGATCTCTCTTTGGTCATCCTACGACGGTGAATCACTTTGGCGCAATTGAAAGTGTGATTACAAGAATGCATACTTGTTTGCAACCCTTTACGCAAAAATTTCGAGGGAATACGCTGAAGATGATGGCGCTTTCAATACGCTCCAACATTTGCTTGAAGAAGAAAATTTCAGGAAACTTCTCCAAGGACAACTTATTGAATGAATCTCTCATTTCTACTGCAACCGAATTATACTGATGTGCGAGGAACTTTCTTTTTTGCCTTTTTCTCGAGGAGTTTATGAGTGTTTGTTATAACTAAATAAATTTTTTCTATATAGAAATGTACTGTAAATATTGTTAGAACCATACTAACAAAGTTACAGTTTGTTTTGAGGAATTTGTTTCCGTAGATTAGTCGTAGTTCTTCAAAACATTTGCTCCATAGGTCGATATTCGACAAAGAAACCGAAAGATGCCCATTTTGAGTTCCCAGAAAGGACAGCTCATTCTAACTTGTTGAACAAGTTACTGAGAAGGGATAAGGAACACCAATGTCTTTTCTATGTTAAAACAGAAGCTCCATTGACTGAAACGCATTCCGGTCAGAGTAAGAACCATTTCTTGCCAAAATCAAGAATTATTATTATAATATTTAGCCAAAAATATATATGTATGCTTTTCTCTCTCTTTATTGGAAAAGCATGTGTCTTGGCCCAAAAAAGCAAAAAAAGAACGAGCCCTTTTACTTTTGAGAGCAGCGGTTACTCCAGTAAAAACGACAATGTTTGAGTATTTTGTCGTTTATGCACGAAAGGCCACGTCGTTTATCTATTAAGTTCCTGTTTTTTAGGTGAAAGAGCAATGTCCGAGTATTTTACTGTTTATTCAATGTTGAATGTTTTTAAGGAAAAAAAAAAAAAAAAAGTGTTGAAGGTTCATTCCGCACCAAGAAGCTTTTTCCAGGTACAGGATTTCTTGGACGATGACAACAGGCGGCCATACACATCTATAAGCGTAACAACCTGATATCTCGGATAGTTAATTAATGAACTTACTTGATCTTAAATTAATGAAATCTTAACTATTAACATAAGTTCGGGGAATTATCCTAATTTAACAATATCTCGTTATTAGAGAAAATCATGATTATATAGATATATTTTTAAATTAAGGTGAGTTTAATTTACTTGCATCATAACTAATCTTAATAATTAATTTATATTAATTATTAAGTGTTAAAAAAATTTCTGGTAATTATTAATTTAATTTAATTTAATTGATTAATGAATGAATGAATTAATTAATTAATTAGACAGTACTTAATTATTATTTTAATTAATTACTAATTAACTTTCTTAACATAATTAAATTTTGTTACATATTTATTAGTTTATTATTTTATTTCTTAATCAATTAATCAATCTATATCACCTTAATAAGAAGGAGTCACCTAAGTGTATACCTCTAAGTGGATTGTCTTACATTTAATATTGGGATTCTAAGGCCTATTCCCATTAGCTATGGTCATTAAGTTGGGTTAAAGTAATATCTTAGTATATATTTAGTAATCATCTAGTTTACTTTGTATTGGACCATCTAAAAACTTTTGATTCAACTTTATAAAGTTAAGATTTTTCACATTTAGTTATCATACATTTAATGGCCTATTCATTTCATCAATTATTATGCCTCTATGTTATGAGTCACACTATGACACATTTTTAGAGTTCAATTGTTTTGTAAATGTAGAATTTTAAATTATAAGATTTATTTAAATTTGTATACTATTCCGTTTTTGACACTTAATAACTCATTTGAAAACTTGAAGTATATGGTTTCTGTCCTAATAATTAGTTTTCCAAAAGTTCAAGGGTTTCAAACTTTAATATGAACATTTTCTTTAGCATCTCATGATAAAATCTTAGTTTACCAGAATGCAATATAATCTTATCTTATTTATTAAAAATTATATATGTGTTAAACTTAGAAAAATCATAACAATTCACTCACAGATCTAAATAAGGCAAACAGTATGTCACTTATGATGTCTAGTTTATACAAGAATTATTTTGGAAAACATTATGGTTTACTAACCCAAACATGCAAAACCCGTGGCTGATATAGGGCAGCAAAATCTCCCAGTTCGTAATCCTAAATTTTAAAATTCACTAAAAGAATGTATATTTATCCGTTTGAGACGCATGATAGAGAATATAGTATTTAGATTTATAACTTAGGTCCAAAATTTTCAGTCTAAGGGATTTGGATTTCATAAAATCCGTGGCTATATTGCACCCCAAAGGTTCCTTTTTTCTAGTTTTGTATCACAACTTCAAATGCACATAACTTGAAACATACATGATTAAGCCAAGTGATTCTAAAGCCTAAAATGAAGCTTATCTCTATCAAATCTTACCGTATAATTTATTTTTCATACCAAAGTTTCTATCATATGCCATATTATCACAACCACTACAAACTCTAACAAAGTTTGCAAATCTTACCGAAATGCTCCGTGGATCGTCTAAGAGCTTGGACCTTCAAAGTTCTTCTCAAAAACCTTTTCCTAAGTAAGACGAAGTCTAACATTAAGATTCTAACTAAAAAACATGCTCTAGTTCTCCAAAAGTAACAAAAACACAAAGAAAACTATTAGGTTAGCTCTAGTAACACGTTCTCTAACTCTGCTTTATGCTTCTTCGAACTTAGTAATGGTGTTGCTTGGAGCTTGAGAATGGAGGGAAAAGGGTGCTAGAGGGGTGTTGGAGATGGGGAGTAGTGTTGGACTGTTGGTGGTTTTTGGGGCTTGGTGGTGGCTAGAAGGGCTAGGCTTTTGAGCTTAACTTTTGTGAGAATGAAGTGAAACATTAGGGGTTAAGTTCAACCAATGCATGCTTTAAAAAGAGCTGTATTTTGAGGAGTAAAAGTAGAAAATATTTGCTGATTTCTACTTGAAATTGTGCCACTTTGAGGCGGTTTTGTGTGGAAATTCTATTGCACAAAGTGGAAGACAAATGGTCCCTTTCATCTTGTACCTCTATCTCATATTCAAGTACTTGCTTTGTCTAAACAAACCATGCCATCTCTTACTTGGGTTTGCATGCATGCACCACATTCCATTTTTTCCCTTTGTTCAAATCTCTTCTTGCTTTTGACTACAAAAATCCGATCCTTCTCTTTGTCTTTCCCATTTTTATTTGTTTTTCTTATTCCAATTTTTCTACCATTAATCAAAGGTTATCATCATTGTTCTCATCCATTGGATCTTCCACCACACCAATCATTACCCTAAGCTCTTATTGATCACATAAAATCCAAAGCTTGGTCATTGATTTACCTAAGATCCCTTCACATAATATCTACACCATTAATTTCAAATCCAATCACAACTCTTGATCTCTTGATCAATCCTCCACCTTAATATTTACTCTTAGTTGATCCTAAACACTCATTTCCTATCTATATAACACATATCATTTTCCCAATGTTACTCTCAATATTTAAATATTGAAATAAATAAATTAAATATTAAGATCATCAAATAGACCTACTAATAATAATTGGGATTCTTTTCTAAAAATTGACATTGATCCCTCTAATATGACATAATAATTTTTTCACATAAATTTATATGTCGTTCGACATAATTTCTCATTTAAATAGAGAAATCCAACATTGTTAGAGTATCAATATCATTGTATGGAAGATACATATTAAATCATTTTTAATCCTAAAATTTGATATCCATAATTCATTAGAAGTCTATTATGAAGGAATCCATGAATAAACTATCATAATTCATAAAAGAGTAATTGGCCTTAACAGTCCCCGAACTCTTTCCAAGGTGATGATTTAATCCTTGTTTTCTTTTTTTTGGCCGATATAATCCTAAACTCTTATTTTTTTTGGCCGTTATGGTCATTTCTATTCAAATTCGTTAACTTACGAGGGTATTTTAGTAATCTAACAGTTATTAATTTAACAAATTTTTTTAAAAAAAGTCATAAAAAAGTTTCAGCTTTCTCTCTCTCTGTCTCTCTTTTCTTTTCTCAAAACCCAGTTCCGGGGGGGGACATCGGAGTCGCGGTAGGGGAAGGGGCCCAAAAACCCAAATCGCGAATTGGGAAGGGGAGGGGGGGGGGGGGGGACCCAGTCATGGGATAAGGGCGAATAGTGGTGGGAGAAGGGGAACCCAGATCGCGGGGGGAAAATCGCGGCGGGATGGGGGACCCAGTTGTGGAGTAGGGGCAAACGGCAGCGGGAGGGGGGTGGCGAAACCTAGAGCGAGAATAGGGGGCAACTCAGTTGGGGTTTGGGGGGGAGGGGGTGGGAAAAAACACATAGAGAGAGGAGGAGAGAGGGAGAGAGATAGGAGGGTATTTTAGTTATTTTAATATTAAAATTAATCATTTCGGTAAGATTCGGTTAGAAATTTAATGGATGTGAACGGAAATGATCAAAATAGAGTTTAGGGTCATCACGGTTAAAAAAAAAATGAAAAGAAAAGAAAAGAATATGGACTAAACTATCACCTTGAAAAGAGTTCAGGGACCATTCATGCCAATTACTCTTCTTAAAATCAAGTTTAGAAGTTTTTAGAATGTCACAATAAGAAAAAGAAGAATTCAAAAAACCCACAAAGGCATGTATCGTTCAATCCTTTATTGATAACAGGATTGATGTTAAGATTTATCTTTATTTATTTAGTTTCTTCATGGTTTAAAAATTTATTGAATAATGTGGTATTTGTACTTTTTTTTCTTTTGTTGAAAAAAAAAAAAAGAAATTCAATAAGAAGATGAAATTTACATTTGGGACAATAGAAGAATGTTACTTAATACTTTTTTAAGTCGTAATATTGAACAATTTCCTCTACTAGATGTCGTGTACTAACCTTTTTTTTTTTTTTTTTTAATAAATATTTTCATTGCCACAAATTTAACACAGAAGTGCTTATTTTAGAGGTGGTTTGTCTTCTCCGAGTTATTGGTTGTTGGTTTAATTTCTTAATTTTCTTTTACTTAGGTCAGTGTCAACTCAATTTGTTCCCTCTCTTTTCTTCTTTTGTCAAACAACTTATTGGTAGTTGGTTTAATTTCTTAATTTTCTTTTACTTAGGTCAGTGTCAACTCAATTTGTTCCCTCTCTTTTCTTCTTTTGTCAAAAACAACTTGTCGTAGTATAGTACTATTAGTTTATCATCCATTCTAAAAGCTTAAGTTATTATGAAGTGCGCAATAATAGTCATATATAGAAGTATACACAAAATGATCAATTTTAGACATCCTTTTTAAAAAATAATAACTCTTAAACTTATTTGTAAATTTAAACAAAATTTAAAAGTCAACATTTTTTTGTTCCAGATTTGTCCTTCCATGTTTAAGGTTATTGATTTTATTTATTAGCGTTTTTTTATGGAAAAAAAATCAATATCTTCATATTTGATTCTCTCCTATGTTCATATCTGTCAACTTTTTTTTTTTTTTTTTTTTTTTTTTTTTTTTTTTTTTGTGGGTTCTAGGTTGTTTTTTATGAAGTAATATTGCAGTTCAATTTTTAGATGGGTTCTTAAAATTTTTAAGTATTTCTTATCTTCATTTTTTAATTAAAGAATCTTTGTAAATTAGTTATTTTAGGCAGTTTCTTTAATTTCTAAGGAAAAGGTTTTTTGTTTAATAATCTGAAAACACGTTATTAAGATTTATACATATACACATATATATATATATATATATATATATATATGTATTTATGTAGTGGTTCCTACTTTTAAGGAAGTAAGGGGTTTTTTTCTCTCAAATATTATTTATATTTTTTTTCCTTTTGTTTTTTGTTTTTTGTTTTTGTTTTTCCAGAGTCTACGTCTTTTAATTTTTTTAAATAGAACTGTAATTAATATAAATAGAAACTGCCTTTTACCATTTATGTTTTGCAATCATATATTTTTCTCGAACAGTTATTTTCTTGCATTTTATTTTTTCAGTTGTGTCATTGCACCATTTATTCAAACATCAGGTGTGTTGTGGTGCTAGCCAATATGATGTGGGTAAATGTATTAACAATAAATTATTGAATAAGAGTAATAGAATAACCGGGATCATATAATATTGACCAAGAAAAAAAAATAATATAATGATCAGGGTATTTAAATAAAAGTACATGGTCAATATATGGACAATCACTTTGAATTATTGTGTTTACAATAGTTTATTGTATAGTAATTAAATGAGCAAGGTCAATATTGTATTGGCCTTCAACACTAGCAACATAATGACGAAGTCGTGGCATTGTATGGCCATGAGAACTTTTGGACTATATTTTGTGTTCGTTAGAACCTGCAAGTATGATAATTAAATCATTTAGAAGAATGTGAGCATTTCATAATGAACACAACAACCCTAAAGGCATTGCATAATCCCATGTTATAAAATTGTTCATCAAACAACATTTCATAATTACCATAATGATGAAGTCATTATTGATAGTATTATTGATTTAGTTCCATGTTCTGAGTAGAGACGATATATGAACGTAATGATGAGGTCAATATATTGAGGACAGAGTCAGTAATGACCAGGTTATGTTTGGATATACAAAATAGTAGAAGGTAATAATTAATATAATGATCTAGTTAATATATTAAGGATAGAGTCAACTAAATGCCAAACGTGAAAACAAAAATCATATCAATACAAATGATCACAAATAGCAATACACTCTTCAGTCTCATGAAAATAATAATAATAATAATAATGTACTTATCTATCTATTTTGAATTTATGCTTTTGAATATGATTTAAATAGAGAAATTAATGTTCCATTTTTTTTTTTTTGGGGAGAATCTGATCTTTTTTCCCCCAAAAATTGAATATATGGATATTTTAGTCACTCAAAATGCTCAGTTTTCATTTTTGTTTAAATTTACAAATAAATGTTTGGACATTCTTTAAAACTATGACTCTAATTAGGCCACAAATGTAAATGTAGCCCATGTTCCAGCAGGTTCTAATTTTGCTTGTAATGAGCACTTTGGCGGCATTGATAAAGTCCCTCTGTTTGTAACTCCCTTTGCCAGAGCTGATTTGGCCCAACAAAATACAAGCAAATTTACACTAAAAAAAAAAAAAAAAAAAAAAAAACACGTGCCGTCTCTACTGTAGTTTATGAGATTGGTGTCGTTTGGATGAAAACTACAGGTTAATGTAAATTATTATCAATTTGATTAAAAAACGGCATGTCGTTTATTCTTTAAATTCTTGCCGATCTTAAATGTGAAAGAGTTGTTTTTCTGTCTAGCAATTAGCAGTACTCATCGGGTCGTTCAAATCTCCAGTTTGCAATCTACGACGATGAAGGCCACAAAGTTTTACAAAACAAAAATCTATTTTTATTTGTGGCTGTATAAAAATCAAATTATAATAAGAATTGGAGGCTAAAAAATTGATCAACACCACGCTGAATTTTTTTTTTTTTTTTTAGTATACAGTTTAACCCATATTATTTATTTGTGGTTGGGCCCTGCCAATGCTGTGAGTATAACAATGCAATCATTTACCAACAAGAGCAATTAAAAAGGGGGAAAAATAATTACCAAGCATATAGAAAATGCTTGGTTATAAGTTGAATTCAGCAGTGATATTCCCATTTGGGAGCATGTGGTGCTCCCCAATTTTTTTGTAGCATGCTAAATGAATTAATTAACATGATTTTATAAAGAAAAATATATTGAGAATAGGAATCAGTAGGTGCACCGAGACATCCCGACTAGGTCGACACCTCCTTAACACCCTCATCATTTACCCATCTCAAGATTGAATATTATTGCAATAAAAAAGAAAATACAATAATAGTTCCAATGAAAGGAAAGATCCCACCCCTGAGGGGTAAAAGACCAACTGAAAAAATAAAACTAGAAATGAAGTGAACCTAGTGCAAAGCAAAGACTGATGTCAAAAGGAATAGCCTAAACTACACCTTTGAAAATCAGAATCGATAATAGGCCTCATTAAAAACCTTGCTTGTAAAACCCAATGGGAAAAACCAAGCAAGGAAAAAAGAGTGCCCATGCTTGCACTAAAATAGACCTGAAAAAAAAAAAATAATCCTCTAAATGATGAACTCAATGAACTAGCCCTGGTATCTATAATTTGACAAACATTATCGTGAATGAATTCATGCACAAACATTGGTTTAAAAAACCACCAACAATTAGTTGACTGTTGATCTCCATAACAGGCAAAAACGATCAGCCGCTCTGCTTCCTTCCATGTAGATGTGACGGAGACCCTGAAATTTGATTTGACAAGATGACCGAGAGTAACTTTCCACAGAGATTGAAGATTCTAGTGTATGAACATTCTGGTTTAAAAGTGCCACCACAACACACTTTGAATCACTTCCAAACAAAAATTACTCCGGTTATACTTGTACGTCCACTCCACAGCTATAATAGCCACCAATAGCGATTGGTAGGCGAAAGCACTGCCGAGAGGAGCAGAGAAGCGACCTTATAGAAAACCTCTACTTGTCTGAAAATACCCAGCATCCAGCTAGCCCAAGAGAACCATTAGCAGCACCGTGTGTGTCAACTTTTAGTCGATCAATTAGAGGAAAAGACCAGATAACCGGAGTAATACTGGGAGCTTTCATATTGTTAGCATCAATCACCGAAGTCCAAACATAGGAAAGAGTTGTCATAATATCCGTAGATCTATCCTCAAAATCATACAATTCGCTGATTTCCATATGTCCAGAAAGCTGAGAAAATAGCGAAAAGTCAGAGACCGTTTAACTGTAAACTGACATTTATGTTTAGAATTCTGGCTATAAAAGATTTAAAATCACCATAAGTGTCAATCATGCACTTCAAACAAGAAGAAACACGATCCCAGATAGAGCAAGAATTATGACATTGGAGAAATAAGTTACTTGTTTTCTCACCATGAAGACAGAGACGACAACAAGAAGTAAAAATGCTGCTGCCAATTTCTCGAACTTCTGTCTTCCATCGACATTTTAGCATGCATAGCTTGCCAAATGAAGAAAGATTTGTGAGTAGCAATGAAATAGGCGTTAGCATATAGGCGTCCGTACTCGTGATTTTAAATGAATAAACATGAAACTTAATTAGTTTCCAAACAATAATATATATATATATATATATATCTATCTTAGAAACCCTTACAAATCTCAAGTCATAAAATAGTTTGGAAACCAAAATGACGGGAAAACCAAGATGAAGCGAACAGTTAAATTTTCAATACCTTGTGATGTTGAGTTGCCACTCGAATCGGCTGCAGAATCACTTGTAATTCATATGTAGCTCATAAACCATGATTGGTTTGGTAGTTTTCTTTGGAGTAAATACTTAAAAAACATAAAAATAATAATGAGCAGAATTAATATCATTTGATTACCAAAGACAGACGCAAATCATATTAAAAAAAATTTGAATTTCTTACCTGAAAAATCCGACATTATGAACTGGGAATTGTGATCCAAGTGACTTTTGCAATGATTCGACCAGTCATTGAACCAAGAAAACAACACATTCACCATAAATGTTAGAACTCGAACCAAGATTATTAGGGCCGTACTATAAAACTCGAACCAATCTTTAACTTTGGAACTGAAGCTTCCAGACTAGGATAAGTCTCTTTCAACGATGTTGAAACACTCTAAAAAAATTAGATCGATCGATTCTACTCTGTTCCACAAAGAGATACAAAGTGATTCTCAATGTTTTGCAACCAACTCTGCAGGGACGATTGTATCCCTTAACGAGCCCCATAGCATTTCTTTTTCAATCTTTTTAGGTGTTCTTGGTTAAAACATGTGCAAATCAGCTAACAAATTGATCATTTTCATTGGGAAACAAGAGCAACTACCTGAAAAGGCCACAAAAGAATTTAAGACAAGCCATCATGATGAAGATTAGCTACAATATTTGGCATCGACTTTTGGAACAAACAAAATACAAAATAAAGTTCATGGCTTGGAAAAAACTAATCTAAGGATTGGAGAACTAAACATGCATTTGAGATACGTATGAAGGATTTTACCATTTCTGCACATTTCAGGGAGGCATTATCTTTGGCTACACTCCTGCTACACCCCTATTTGATGTTGAGTAGCTACACAAGATTGGCAACAGAGACATAAGAGAAAAGCATATTAAGGTCTTAAGCATTTACACGTTCTATGGTTTTCTTCTCCGATTCAAAGTTGAAAAGAAAGTAATAACTTAATTCAAACCGATGAAAATTAGTCCAAAAGGAGTACTAAAATTTTAAACAGAGTTCGCATTTCATTACCATTAGCAGCACCATCCGTTTTAACTTTCAGCCAATTAATCGGAGGAAAAAGACCAGATAAACCGAAGTAATACTAGAAGCATTAATTGGTCTGCCCCAAAACTTGAAATCCCAATTGCCATGTTGTCAGCATCAGTCAGAGAAGTCCAAACGTAGGAAAGAGTATTCATAATATTTTATGATTTATCCTTAAAGATCAAACCATTCCTTGATTTCAATATGTGCCAGCAGGCTGAGAAAATAGCAAAAAGCCAAAGACTATTTAATTGCAAATCGAAATTCATGGGAATTCTGGTTATAAAAGAACAAAAATCCCTAGACGTGTCAATCTTGCACTTAAAACAAGAAGAAACAAAGTCCTAGATAGAGCAAGAATTACGATAATGGAGAAATAAATTATCAAATGTTACCTCACCAGTAAGACAAAGACGACAACGAGAAGGAAAAATGCTATCTATCTTGCAATTTTACCATGCATAGCTTGCCAAATGAAGAGAAATTTACGAGAAGCAGAGGCTGCAAAATTTGCTTGTCCCATTCCACCTTAGCAGCCTTCTAACAGCAGTGAGAAAATAGGCTTCCCTACTCGTGATTCTAAAGGAATTAAAAAATAAAATTATTTAGTTTTACGCATATAACATCTTAGATACCTTACAAATGTCAAGTGAAAAAATAGGTTGGAAACGAAAATACTATGGGGGAAAAGAAGAAAAAGACAGGTAAATGTTAAGTACCTTGTGATGTTGAGTTGTTGCATCGGCAAAAGAAGAATTTGTTCGTCATCTGTAGCTCATAAACCATGATCCGCTTTGTAGTTTGCTTAGGAGTAAATAATAAAAATCATCAGAGTACTGAACATGATTGATATTTGATTGCCAATGACATACAAGAAATATATATTTAAATTCCTTACCTAAAAATCCAACATTATGAACTAGTTGTTGTGATCCAAGTAACTTAGAAATCATTTGACCAATATTTGAACCAAGAAATAAACCGGGAAATACAACCCTTGTTCCAGTTTGAACTCCCGAAGCTTTCAGACAAGGATAAGTTTCTGTCCAGTTGGTTCCTTCTGATTGGATATTGATGTTGAAACACTTCGACAAATTTCAGACAAGGGACACAAAGTAATTCTCAACGTTGGGAACCAACCCTCTGGAGACCGTCAAATCTCTTTCACAGCCTCACAACTTTTTTCTTAGGTGTTCATGGTCAAACCATGTTCAATCAGTTGATCATGTATATTGGGAGGACAAGAGCAATTGCCTGAAAAGGCCACATAAGAAATTAACACAAGTCATATATATCAGGTAAGGATTAGCTTCAATGTTTGGAGTCATCCATCTCTGCATGACTCTCGAAACAAACTAACTACCAAAATCTGCTGTGTGAACAAAATGTTAAATCAAAACAGGTAGAAGAGTGATTTGAAACAAAAAAATAACAAGCATCTGAAAAACGGATGAAGGATTTTACCATTTCAGTACGTTTTAGGAAGACATTATGTTTGGCTACACCAGAACACAAGCACGCCCCTGTTTGATGTTGAGTCGCTAACAAGATTGGCAACGGAGACATAAGAGACGAGCGTTATAAGGTCTTAAGCCTTCACATGCTTTATGGTTTGCTTCTCCCCATCCAAAGTCGAAAAGAAAGCAACGACTTGGATCAAACTGAAAAAATTCATCCAAAAGAAGATGGTAATGAAATTTTGAATAGAACTGGTAATTCATTATCAGTGAAAGAACAGGAAAAGTGTTGATAATTGACTTGTGTACCTGACAAAAATTTCTTGGTTGTTTCCTTTCGAAAATGTTACGTATTTAGATCATTAAGTTGTCATGCCAGGGAAACTAAAATACAAATAAGTTGAGATATGTAATTAAACTGTTATGCCAATTTGCAATCTTTATTTTCGCTTCTCTGCTATAAAGTAAGATGATTTGTACTTCATATTACTCAGAATTCAGTAATTTGATGTGTATTTCAGGCTTAAAGCAACTACTGATTTAATTTTGAGTTCGGAACAAGCCAAGAAATTTTTCAAGTCATCTGCAAAATGAATAAGGTTACCTTGGTAAGGAAAAAGGTAGAAGATTGCTAGCATTCTAAAGCAAGCAAGATATAAGGAAATCACAAGAATATACTCTGTTATTTTATTTTATTTTTTATTTTATTTTTATTGTACCTTTACCTCTTATGTGTGACTTGTTCCGCTAGTGCGAATCTTGAATAAATCGATTGGCAGCAACAAATACTTGCATTTCTATTTTCAATAAATTCTGCAAAACAATTTCAATTATAATCTCTTAAATAGAATAATAAAAGAAACCCCTTCTCAGAAAATAAAAATAAAAAATAAAAAATAAAACCGTCAAGAAAGGACAAGGGACACCGACAATGCTTGTATAGAATAGAGATTGAGTTTTCTACCTGATCATCCTCGTTGGTATCTGGGAGCAACTCCAGGTGTTGGATATGAGCAACCTTAGGCCAATCCTCACCTATTTGCCTTTTGCATCTTTTCGATAAGATTGGACAATCCAGAATAAACAGTTGCTTCAGAGAGACGAGACTTCGTATTCCTTCAGGTAATGATGTCAATTTGGGGCAATCCCAGAATTCAAGCGTCTTAAGTGATTTGAGGTTGCTGATCCACTCTGGAATACTTTCCAAACTATTCCAACCATCTACTTTGAGTTGTTTCAGGCTGGTAAGGTGTTGAATACCTTGAGGAAGAGCCACCAGTTTACGAAATCTGCCAAGCCTTAGAGAGTGGAGTCGCTCGTTCAGGGCTTTCCACATAATTGCATCCTCATTCAAGAACATCTCTTCTAACTCCTCGCAATTTCGAGTATCCAGTTCTTCAAGTGAGGAAAGATGATGAATTCCTGGCCTCAGATCCTTCAATTTGGAGCAGTCCCAAATCCAGAGGCATTTGAGAGACGTAAGGCTCTTGAACCCGTCCGGAAGACATTCTAGGTCCTCAATTCCCTGAATCTCTAGCGTCGTCAATTTGGAGAGAGGAGAGAAGGAGGATGTTGTTGGGATTTGTACTAACCCACTATTGCTGCTCTCTATTGTTTGTTGGAATGGCTTCATGCTTGTATTGTTCAAATAGAGCCTTTCTTCTAAATGTGGGTAAAGCGGCATGCAAGTCAGCTTAGGACAATTCCTTACAGATAAATGCGTAAGAGAAGTAAAAGAAGGCAACAATCTTCGATTCTCTTCACTGGATTGAGTTGATGTTGTTGTTGTAGTAGCAAAGAAATTTTCAACTTCACCACTTTCGTCTCTCCACCATCCCTTTAGATTAGGCAAATCGGTCAACCATAGTTCTCTTAGGGATGACAAAAATTTAGTTTCTGAGGTCAAGGATGAAAAGAAGTCTTCCTCACCACTAGTACTCCATATGTACTCTAGACATGGTAAGTCCTCCAGTTTGAACTTCTTAAGACGGTGGAATTGATTCAATGGAGGTAGATGCTGACATTTCTTGCATGAGGATAAAGATAAGTTGACCAGATTTGTTAGAGATGAAAGCCAACTTGAAAACTTCATACCCCCATAATACTCTAAAGACAAGCTTTCAAGATTTGGGTGTGGCTGGAGGCCTTCCTGTGACATTTCATAACCGAGAATGGCCTCTGTTGCATCTGTATCATCGACGCTAGAATCCCATTCCAATCTCAAGGATCGGAGATGCTGTTTCTCCTTTAAATTTGCAGACTCAGATTCTACACCCGCTTCTTTCCCGTGTCTCAGATTTGAAACTTCCAATACTCCTCCCAAGTTATTTAATCCCATTAATTCCTTTAGCTCACCACCTTGTCTTGGGACAGAGCCACTGCTCGTACACAGCACATACTTTGATAATGTCTGAAGATTAGTTAGCTTACCCAGCCCGTCTGGCATATGAGTCAACAAACCACACCCCTCAAGTTCAAGATGCCTCAGATTGACCAGTTTCTCAAAGTGTCGTGGCAACTTGCTGAGTCTACTGCAATAATTGAGTTTTAATGTTTGCAGATTCAACAGATTTGTGATGGAATTGGGCAGTGTCTTGAGAACCCAATTTTGAGAAAGATCTAAATGTCTCAAATGCTTCAATTTACTGATAGACTTTGGCAGTACCTTAATCCATGAATCACTTAAATTCAGTGTGCGTATGAACTCAAAGTTTGACATTACCGTATTGAGAATTGACTTGTTTGTCTCTGGAAGTGTCAGCAAAAGAAATGAACGAATTCTTCTTGCTTGAACCAACGAACTTGGAATTTTCCCGCTTGAGTTAAACTTCACATTGGACACATGAAGAGTATTTTTATCGACACATCCTTGATTCAACTCCAGTGCAACACACTCTGTTCCTGCTACTTGTACTGCAAGATCATGCATGAGATCATGCATCTTGCATCTTTCTACGTTGCCCCGCTCACCTATTTCAGCTTCTTGAAAGAATGATCTTGCCAATAATTCCTTGAAGAAAGAATAACCCACATCCTCCAAACACAAGTAACTTGGATTTGATAAGTCGAGAAACCCTTGAGCCATCCAAAGTTGTACTAATATTTTCACCTCAAATTTATAATCTTTTGGAAAGAGTCCGCAGTAGGCAAAGCAGTGTTTCAAATGCGAGGCAAGACGATCATAGCTCAATTTTAGTGTTTGTAAAATTTTTTCTCCATTCCGCTGCATTATTTTTGAAAATTCCTTGTCAACCAATGACCAATACCCCAAGTCTGAATTTTTGATCCGCAACATACTTCCTATTGTTCTTATTGCGAGCGGAATTCCTCCACATTTTCTCACAATTGCTCTTCCAACTTCCAAAATATTGGCGTTTTCCGGCTCCTCTCCCTCCTCAAAAGCCATCTTCTTAAAGAGCAACCAGGATCTACCTTCATCAAGAATCTCCAAGTGATGGGGTTGTGCAGTGCCAGTTATCTGTGCTACTGTCCCACTACGAGTAGTAACTATTACTTTACTTCCCTCCGAGCCAATACTTACTAGCAAGTCTTTCAACTGCATCCAATTTTCAGCATCTTCATTCCACAAATCATCTAATACAAGAAGATACTTATTTCCCCCAAGCGCCTTTCTAAAGTCTCTCTGCAATTGATCCATTATTTCAACATTCCCCAAATTGTTATCCTTAAGCTCACATAGCTTAATGATTTTCTGAACAATTACTTTCAAATCAAAATCTTCAGCAACACAAAGCCAAATCTTAAGATCAAAGTGTTTTTGGACCTCCTCATCATTAAAAACACTCTGAGCTAGTGTGGTCTTTCCAAGCCCTCCCATCCCTACGATGGGAATGACCGACACATCCTCCTTGATGTCGCCCTCCAATAAAAGCTTTATGATCGCCTTTCTATCCTCGTCCCTCCCAATTACCTCTTCTTGACGGACATACGAGTGAGTCTCTCTGACTCCCCTAGAGATTACATGATTCTCTTCATGACGCTCGTCTAAATGGAAGTCTCTATCCTTGGAAATAGCAGTCGGTTTCTTCCTAATTTCCCTTATTCTACGAACCATGTTGTAACGAAAAGCAAGCTGGTTCGAAGCAGAGAAGAAAGTGCAAACCTGCTTGGACAAATCATTGCCAGACATCAGCTGTCGCCGTAAGGCTTCAGTTTTGAACTCGTCCATCAAGTCGTCGGCTATATGAACCGCAGCGCCAAGCCTCTGGAGCCAGTTCCTGACTTGGTTGTTGTGGAGTTGCTTCTCCTCGGCATCAAGAAGCACAGCTTTGATGGTTGACATGGTGTCTTCAAGTTCGTCGAGCTCGTCGTTGACTCCCCAAAGCGATGAAATCTCTTTCACAGCAGCTGATCCCAAACTCCCGATTATTTGTTCGGCAATCGGAGTGAGTACTAGTTCTGCCATGATCACTTCTGAGCTGGATTGATAAAAATAAGAAAAACAAAAGAAAAGCTATGAAACCGGTTTCAGTGTTTGAGAACAAAATCCATTAATGTTGCAGTGAAGATCATAAATATTGAAAGAGCAGAGCATATATGCATTTTTGTGTGGTCTAAATAAATTCGCTTTCACGTTGGTCTCTGCATTATTAGATGATAACGTTTTGTCGTTTTCAGCTTTATTTACTTTATTAAAGCTACATCCTGAAAAGATTTATTTACCATTATTTTTTTGTTGTTTTTTTTTTTTTGGGTTGTGGGGGGGGGGGGGGGGGGGGGGGGGGGGGGAGGGGGGGATTTACTTGAAGAAAGATTATCTTTCTCTTCTGACATGCATTATTTTTTAATTATTGAATTATTTTTTTAATGATATAATGTATATATATTTGCGTAAAAAATTCAAAAAACGACATATATATTATTTTTAATTACAAATTAGATCATTAAAAATTGATTTAATGATTAAAACAATAATATCTTTTGATAGAGGAAAAATAAAGTTTCTATATTAAGCTTTTTCTTTTTTTTTTGGGATAAATTATTACCATTCACGTTCATTTTAACTCAAAAGTTACTTATATCATGAACACCAAAGACTAAAAAAATTTACACGCGCATGTTGGCGATTTGTAGGCTTATAATAATTAGAAAAGTGTTAATAGATGACAATAAAATGCTAACTTCTACTTAAATACTCATAAAAAATAATAATTTAATTAAATGCAATGATAATTCCAAATAAATCCGCGTGTTGTCACGTTTGTCTCTGCTCTATGGATGGTAAGCCTTTGTCGTTTTCAACTTTATTTCTTTTATTAAAGTCCCCAATAATTTAATTAAATGCAATGATAATTCCAAATAAATCCGCGTGTTGTCACGTTTGTCTCTGCTCTATGGATGGTAAGCTTTTGTCGTTTTCAACTTAATTTCTTTTATTAAAGTCCCCAATAATTAATTAAATGCAATGATAATTCCAAATAAATCCGCGTGTTGTCACGTTTGTCTCTGCTCTATGGATGGTAAGCCTTTGTCGTTTTCAACTTTATTTCTTTTATTAAAGTCCCACCCCCCCCCCCCCCCCCCCCCCCCCCCCCCCCCCCCCCCCCCCCCCCCCCCATTTTGTCTTTTCTCTTTTTTCTTTCTTTTTTATTTTTTCAGACAAAGTAAAACCTGAGTTTTTTATTTTATTTTTTGTTTCTAAACTACTTACCATTTACTTTTATTTTAACTAAAACGTTAATATACATGTAGTGAATTGTAGGCATAATTAAAAAGTGTTTATAATACAATGACATTTAATCTTCCACTTAAAATACATCTGTGATAGCAATTACTCTTTCTATATTAGCTTACTAGTAAATCTATTTACACCCTTAACATTCATGAGTGTACCGACCAAATCATAATCTATCTTTATTGTAATTTTATCCTTGATAAAATTATTTATTTTATTTTTTATAAGTATCTATAAAATTACTTAAAACTCGTTAAATACACCTTCATATGTACACCACACTAGCTATAATTGGAATGGAAATACCAAAATTATAAAAAATAATATATTTACGAAATTCTAAATCAAGTAAATGATAAAGATTTAAAATATTTAAAATAATAGTTAATTTATTAGGTATAACATATTTACACTGAATATCTCTATTAAATAAACTATTAATTACTTCTAGTTCTGCAATAGGAGTGAGCATTAGTTGTGCCATGATCACTTCTAAGCTGGATTGAAAAAAAAAATATATATATATGAAACGAGAGTTTTATGATTTATTTAGTGAAACGGTTCAATTTAAATTAAATTATATTTTTATCTTAATTTTATTTTTTAAAATAAATTAATAAAAATTATAACTAATTTTTAAAAAATTAATCAATTTAATTTTAAAAATTTTAACTCAAATTATTTTAACAAACGGATCAATATTTGAGAATAAAATGAAATAAAATTACATGAAGATCATAGATATGGAGTAAGAGCATATACGCATTTATGTGGTTTTAATAAATCCACGCGATGTCACGTCAGTCTACATTATTCGATGGTAAGCCTTTGTCGTTTTCAACTTTATTTCTTTTATTAAAACAACTTTTTGAAAAGCTGTATATGTACACCCTCACTTTTTCTTTTTCTCTTTTTTTTTTCTTTCATATTTTTTTTTAGACAAAGTAATACCTGAGTTTTTTGTTTTATTTTTTGTTTATAAACTACTTATCATTTACTTTTATTTTAACTAAAACTAGACCTGGGAATTTGGGCCGGGCCAAACGGGCCGGCCCACGACCCGTAATTTAAGTCTGGTCAGTGGCCCAATCCGGCCCGTATTTTATGAGTCCGATAAAAAACCCGGTCCTATAGTAGGAGTCGAGCTGGGCTCTTCTTTTAGGCCTGGTGGGTCGGGTCGGGCCAACCCAAATATTTAAGTCCGATAAGTCGACCCGGCTCATCCGTTATTTAAAAAAATAATAAAATAATTAAAATATATATAATAAAATAAGAATTAAAAAATAATTTTTATATATTACTTTTATTAAAAAAATAATTTTTCTTTTATATATATAATAATTAATAATATAAAATAAAATAAAAAATTATATATATTATTTTTGGGAGAGACTGTGGTAGAGTCTCTCTCAAATGACTCTATTGATAGAGCTCTTTTTTTAACCGTTAGATTTAATCAAATGGTTGATATATCAGGAGTGTATCATACTTATCATACACCTTACCACATATAATCTTTTTCACCTCAAGTCTTTTCCATAGCCGGTGACCTTTCCGCCGTCGACGACCCACTCCGGTGACCACCCCAACGCCGGTGACTCACCCCCGGCCATCCCCCACCTAGCTCCCTGCCCTCCGGCACCCACCAGGCCCGCCGGCCCCCCACAGCCGGCACACCCCTCCGGCCCCCCTCTCTCTTCTCTTCTCTCTTTCTTCTCCTCTCTCTCTCTTCCCGCGGCGCCCCCTACCCCGGCGGCCCCCCCCACCCCCGGCGCCCCCCTCTCTCTTCCCCTTTCTCTCTCTTCTCCTCTCTCTCTCTTCCCGGCCCGCAGCCTCCCCCCCCCGACATCCCCGATGCGAGAAAAGAGAGAGGGGGGGGGGGGGGGGATGGGGTCCCCGTCGATGGTGGGGGTGGGTGGGGAGGCCGAAGGCCTGGAGAGAGGGGAAGAAAGAAGAGAGAGAATAAGAGAAAGAGAGGGGGGTGGGGGGTCCCGTCGAGGCGGGGCGCCGGGGTGGGGGTCTGGGGGAAGAGTGGAGAGGAGAAGAGGGGGGAGAGAAAGAGAAGAGAAAAGAAGAGAGATGGGGGCCGGCCAGGGTGGGGGGGGTGTGCCGGCATGGGGGCCGGCGGGCCTGGGGAGTGCCGGGTCCAGGCGGGGGAGGCAGAGGATTGGGTGGGCGGTGGCCGGGGGTGAGTCGCCGGCATCGGGGTGGTCGCCGGAGTGGGTCGTTGGCGGCGGGAAGGTCGCTGGCGACGGAGAAGACTCGGGGTGAGAAAGATTATATGTGGTAAGGTGTATGATAATATGATACACTCCTGATATATCAACCATTTGATTAAATCTAACAGTTAAAAAAGAGCTTTATCGGTAGAGTCATTTGGGAGAGACTCTACCACAGTCTCTCCCATTATTTTTATTAAATAATTTTTCTTTTTTTATATATATAAAAAGAAAAAAAATAAAAAAATATTTTAATTATTTTTAAAATTTTTATTAAATAAATTATATATATTAAATATTAATATTATAATATTATATTTTATATATATTAAAAGGAAAAAAAAAAAAAAAAAAAAAGCAACCGTTGGGACCAAAGGCTGTAATAGCCGTTGGTTCCAACGGCTTTAAGCCTTTAATGTTTTTTTTTTTTTTTTATATATATATATAATAATAATATTAATAAATTATTTTACTGAAAACTTTAAAATTATTATTTTTTATTTCATTCTCATTCTATAAATACCCTTCTACTTTTTCATTTATTCACACATCTTCTCTCCTTTTAATCTCTTATTCTCTAATTTATTTCTCTATATTCTCTTATTTTCAATTTCTCAATTCTCATTATACAATAATTAATATTCTATAATTTTTGTAACACCCGAATTTCTTCGGTTCATATTTTATAGAAATTTCGTGTAAATATTTACCGTAATCGGTATTTCATGAGGAAGTTCGTTTTAGAACTTAATTTTGTGTCACGAGTTCTTAAGATTTATTAAGACTCAAAAGCAAATTGCATGAACTCGCAAAAGACCTTTGTGAGTGAAAGGAGGTCGTATTTGCACATTTCAAGACAAGTCGACGTTGACCAATAAGTCAGTTAGACCAAAACGGTCGAAAACGTCAAACAAGAATTTTATGATCGCAGTACAAGTGAAATTACTGCTAAAAACTCATTTCTTGATCAAGATGAGTTTGAATAGAATTAAAATCACCTTAGAAAAATCAAGCATACTAAGCTAGGGTTCAGGGTGAAAGGATTCGGAAAAATAAGAGAAAAATTTTTCCGATCGAGTTTTTCACAGATCGAAATTTTAAATTCAATGTAATTTTTGATACTGGGTATTAAAGCACCCCAGTATTAAAATTTATTGCAATGTGTTGAAATTACACAATTTTTCAAAAATATTGAACCAAACAAGCCATTAAGCTTAATTACATCACAATTAAGCTAAGTTAGGACATAACCCTTCACACACTTGGACCAATGAGCATGTGACACCTCATCTATGAGTTGTCAACCACTCCCCATTTCTCTCCCCCTCATGGCCGGCCACTCCAAGCCCCTTTGGGCAATAGCTTGCAAAAATTGGAGGACCAAATACCAAGATTGGAAGCAAATTTGCCTTGGAAAAGAAAGCTAGGATTTCCCCTAGCTAGAGGCACTATTCCTAGGGATTTCAAACCCCAAAAAGACAGCAGCCTTAACCCTCTTTCTCAGCCATAACCTTCAGAAAATCTCCTCCAAAAATCCGAGAGAGAGAGAGAGAGAGAGAGATCAAGGGAGTTAAGCCAAAAATTTTGGTGAGAAAACCCCCCAAAGCCTTTGGTTTTCTTGTGAGTTCAAAGGGGAGATTTGTTCAAAAAAATTTCCCCTCTCTTTCCCATCTTGCCGAGTGTTTGGGAGCTGAGAAAATCCAAGAAAAAAAATTTCGGGTTTTGGCTAAAATCAAGGGTTGAGTGAGGGTGTGATCTAGAGCCAAGGAAGAGAGAAAAACCAACCATTTGGTGAGTTGGAGCTTGAGGAGATCCACGGATTTAAGGTAAGATTTTTGGTCATTTTCTTTTCTTTTGCCAAGGTTGGTTGGGGGAGGAAGTTAACAAATTTTTTGTGACCATTTTTGAGGTCCAAACCGTGCACTTTGGAGGCTAGATTTCGACTAGGATCAAGCTAGTGACACCCCGGATTTTTGAGGTAAAAATCCGAACTTTACCATAGTTTTTGGTTCAAATTTTTGGTTCATTTTCTCAAGGGTTTTACCATGTATTTCAAGCACAAAAAGTTGTAAGAGCTTAAGCTCATAATTTTCGGTTTTAGCCCTAAATAGCTTAGGTTATATTTTATGCTTGATTTAGGTTTTTGAGGTGATTATTTTGCATGTTTGGTTGGTGTTATGCTCTATGATTTTTGTGTGCTAGAGATGCATGCTAGGGTTTCTATTTAAGGGTTTTATGTCCCTAATATGTTTATCAAAATTCTAGATGCATGTTCTAGGGTTTGTATGATGATATGGTTGAGTTATGTTGTATGTATGTTTTGTATGTTTCTCTCTCAAAACCGTGGACCAAGGGGTCTCGGCCTTGAGTCGAATCCGCAAACACGGGATTTAAAATATTATGTGTATGAGGGACGTTAGAGGGCGTGCATGTGTTAGTAGGTCCCGCATTGGGCGGTCGAGCTAGAACAACGCATAGGGACGTAAAATTTGGACTAACACCAAAACTGCTCTCGGGTCCAACACCCGGCAGCTCGGAAAAGTGGAATTTACAGGTCCTTAGAGGCCGAATGGGTAAAAACTTAAAACACGAAAGTTGTTCATTAGGGTGTTTCCTAGGGGACAACGAGGACAGATTTCAAAAATAAGGCTCCAATGGCCTTTGTTTTTAATAAAAACCGAGAACTGGTCAGGGTGACCAAGTTCCAACGATTCACATGTGTTCAAACAAAAACTGGTATCAACTGAGCCAGAATCAGAAAATGTTCAAAACATGAAAGTTTTAGATATTTTTGTTAGCTACAACTTTCGTGAAGAAAGCGTTTCCAAATTCATTTTAGATTTTAAGTTATGAATTTTCAAACAAAATCCGTGCAGTGAGCAAAATCTCATGCACGGGATTTTCTAGACCAATGACTAGGAAAAACGTTTTTCTAACTTTCAAACATCATTTTCAAACCCGAAAACCGTTCCAAAGGCGGTTTTCGATCCCCAAATGTTTTATAGAAATATTTTCAAGTGTTTTGTAATTTTCAAGACAAGTTTGGGTGTTATTCACCAAACTTACTTAAATAAACAAGAAAATGATATTTTTAAACAAGTTCAAGGTTTTCAAGATTAAAATGAATAAGATACTGCGTTAGTAGCCGGAAAATTATTCCGAGTTACTAGGGCCTTGCCCAAGCCCAGAGTTAACCTTGCGGAGTAAGGTTTAAGTTAAGATTATGATTCTCTACATGAACCCTTAATTAATATTTCTGTTGTGGGTTACGCCGTGTGACCCCTTCACATGTGATTAGTAGAGGGACATATAACCGATATATATATATATATATATGTTGGTTTTATCCGACATTAAACGATCCTAGAATAGAGACCTCACGTGTAAACGTCCATGGGCAGGAGGCGACCTGCGAGCGTGCTCGGGAAAGGAAATTCGATCACGCGAACAACGAAGACAAGGTAAGTACAACGCCGCCTACAGCATAGGCTAGAGTTGTATGTTTACCTAACATATTTGCTTTACACTGTTTAAGTGTTATTTGATGAATTGCTCGATGGTTGCAATATGCTTACTGTATGGTGAATGTTTCAAATGCTAATGCCATGCTTTAAAAGTATGTTTCAAGTATTGTTATTATGCCTACATGAAAAAGTACGCATGTCCATGCATTGATAGAACATGAGATTAGGAGACATCATATAAGTATGCTCACTAATCTATCAAGTGGAAAGATGTCAAGAAAGACATACAAACAGAACGTTTGAGAAAAGGTCACAAGAGCCAGTGTCGTGCCCCCTGATGACGATCGGGTCGAAAGCTTGGGAAATCTCCTCAAGCTGCGCGTCGGGTACGAGCACATCAAGTTAACGGGCCCACAAGTAAAAATTAACAAGATAAAGTGTGATACAAGAAAGCAAGCATAACTGGACATAAACGGTTCATGCATCTCACGATAGAATGTCATGTTTAAGATGAAGAAATCGATGATATGATGCCATGTTTATGCTTTCATGTTTAAGATGCCATGAAAAAGGTTATGTATGTTTCATTTAATTGATTCGCGGTATAGGAGTTGTACTTGCTGAGCTTTCGCTCATTGTTTGAAGTTTATGCTGTAGGTAAACAGCCTGTTTTGAATTAACTGCATGATGGAGGGTGAAGCCGGTGGCTGTGAAATGATGAACGGGTTGGGGTTCGCAACTCAGAAGGATTTTATTAACATATCTATTTGAGAAAACAGACAGTTAATTTATTTGCGTATAAGAGTATGTAAATATTTTCTAAGTATAATGCTTCCGCTATATATATATAAAAAAAAAAAAAAGTCCCCACTATTTTCATGATTGGCAATGGGATAAAACAAGTTTAAGTTCAAGTAAGTTAAGTCAAGTGACGGCCTGTGCAAGGCGGGTCGTCACAATTTTTTTGTCTAATTTCCTAAATTTACAATAACTCATATTCTCATTATTTTTATAATATCCATTCTTTTATAAATCATAACCTATATAACAACATTCTCATTATTTCTCTACTTTTTAATAACTCATATTCTCATTCTCATTATTTTTAAATTTTAAATTTCTAATACTTACTTTCCTAAAAAAAAAAAATCAAAATGGATCCAAATCGAAATGTTCAACAACCAATTGTTGATCATGATGATGATTACTACGGGATGGATGATCACGACATCGAAGAAGTGGAGATTTCCCGTATGAAAATTGGCGACAATGTCCCTTAGATCAGATGTAGGAGTTTCAATACTCCAACACCTCCAAGTCCAATGTTGGCACCATCAAGAAGTAGTTCGATAAGCACCAGTTGTCCACCAAAAAAGCCAAAAGGTACTGCTAGAACCACTTCACGTGCTTGGCAATTCTTCGATGTTATGCAGAAAAAGGACTTCGGTCCCGACTGCAAAAAAAATACAAACAAGACTAGCAAAATGTAAGTTTTGTCAAAAAAAAATTTGACTGCTAGCTCTACAAATGGGATCCATCACTTATTAGCCCATAGTGAAAAATGTGCCGAGAAACATTACAAAGGAAGGGAGCCGACACAAAACACTCTAAAATTCAACTCCGATGGCTCAGTATGTACTTTTTCTTATGATCCCATGGTAACTAGAGAATCTCTAGCTCGTTTAATTGCCTCTACAGATTTACCTATTAGTTTTGGTGAAAATACTTTTTTTGATTAGCATATTCAGAGATCTTTTTGTCCACAATTTAAAACCGTTATTACAAAAACTATTAGGAGTGATATTATATCTTATTATAATGAAAAACGCACTACATTAATATCTTATATGAATACAAACACATTTTGTATTGCATTGACATTTGATATTTGTGCTGTTAGGTCAAACCAAGATTATATTAGTGTAGTTTCACATTATTTAGATTCCCAGTGGCAATTACAAAAAAGAATTATTGGCTTTAAACTTATTGATCATTCTCCCAATACTTTAAATATTATTGATAATAATATGAGTGTTTTAAATGATTTGACATTAGTAATTGCATTATTTCAATCACCCTAGATAATGCTTCGGCAAATACCGCTGCAATTCGTTTTCTTGAGAAAAACTTGTCAGAATATATTAGTGGAATTTTATTACATCAACGTTATGCATGTCATATTATCAACCTCATTGTAAAATAAAATATGACATTGGTAAGTATTAACATAGAAAATATTCATAATCCTCTTCTTTGGATACATAATACAAATCCTCGCATTGCTGAATTTAAGAGGTATTGCAAAGCAAAAGGTTTAAAACCTCGAAAATTTGGGACTGAGATGCTGGTAAGGTGGAACTCAACTTATTTAATATTGAAAAATGTAATAGAATATAAGAATGTTATTTCTATGTTTATAATACAAAGCATAATATTATTTTATTATCTAATGTTGATTGGTTTATTGCTGAAAGAATGATTTATTTTTTAGAAATTTTTTATGATGATACTGTTTTATTGTCTGCTGTTTATTATCCCACTTCTCCACTAGTTTTCACCCAATTAATGCTTATTTCTTCATTGTTTTTTGAATATAGAAATGATAATTTATTTGAACTAATGGTAGAAAAAATGGAGAAAAAGTTTATGAAATATTGGGATCACAATAACATGCCTTTATTATATTGCCTTGCCATTGTTTTAAATCCTATAGTTAAATTAAATGGTCTTTATAATGGTCTTACTCATATTTCTGAATATATGAATGTAGATTTTGCTTCAACGTATTATTTAGCATTTACTAACACTAAATGCAAGTTATTTGAGATTTTTGCAAGTTATCAAAATAAATTTGGGCAGCAAGTTAACATTGAAACCGAAAAAAACTCTTCAAACTGCTGGTGATCAGAAAAAGAAAAAAGTTTTGGGTTTTTTCTCTGCTCCAGCAAGATCAGGCTCTTCATCAAGTTCGAGTGTTACTCGTCCACTTTCAGCAAGTTCAACTACCACGAGTACGACACACTTGGAGCTCACAAAATACTTAGATACAGATTTTTCACTGCTAGACTCAACCACAAATACTGAAGATTTCAAAATTTTAGATTGGTGGAGGTTGTAATCGACAAATTTTCCAGTGCTTTCCCGTTTAGCACGTGACATTTTAACTATTTATGCTTCGACAGTTTCTTCTGAATCAGCATTCAGCATAGCTTGAAGGATAATTGAATATCGAAGGACCTCATTAACACCTGAGATGGTCGAGGTGCTTACATGCCTTAAAGATTGGGAACATGCAGATAAAAAGATGCAATATATAGCAGAAGATCAAGATATACTCCAACACTTTAACGAAATAACCATTATCGACGATGATGATATTGACAATGATTTTAACAAAGTACAAATTTTTTTATTTTTTATCTAAGATAAAATATTAAGATAAATTATTAAATTATCAAAAATATTCAAATTTATTCAAAAAATTACAAATAAAAAAATTAAATAAAAATTTTAAAAATTGAGCTAGACCCGGCCCGCTCTAGGCCCGCAGAACAGGCTGGGCTTATATTTCAAAAATTTAGGCCTGATCAGGCAGGTCCGAATTTGAAATAGCCCATCGGGCTTGGGTAGGGCCGGGTCAGGCGGATCGAATTCCCAGCACTAACTAAAACGTTAATATCCATGTAGTGATTTGTAGGCATGTAATTTAAAAAGAGTCAATAATACAATGACATTTAATCTTCCACTTAAAATACATCTATGATAGCAATTACTCTTTCTATATTAACTTAAGAGTAAAATCTATTTACACCCTTAATATTCATGAGTGTACCCACCAAATCATAATCTACCTTTCTTGCAATTGTATCCTCAATAATTATTATTATTATTATTATTTGGTTTTATAAGGCCTTGTTTGATAAATCAACTTCACTCAAATTAAAATGTACTTTTTCATCTTAATTTTTATCTTTTTCTAAAAGTTAACTAAATTTATAACTACTTTTAAAAAATCAACTCAACTCAAACTTAAAAATTTTATCTCATCTCAAACTCAATTCATTCACCAAACAGACCTTAAATCTCTATAAAATTACTTAAAACATGTTAAATACACCTTCATATATACACCACACTAGCTATACACGTTCTACAACATGGTGAATTGGAATGGAAATATCAAAATTACATTACAGAAATTATAGTAAATAATATATTTACTTTTTTCTTTCTTCTTTCATTATAGTCTAAATCCCTTATAGTCTAAATCCCTATGTACTTTTTTCTTTACTTTTTTCTATTGGTATTTTTAAAATTCATTTCCACAATATTTTTTTTAAGACAAGATTCTTTTATTTTGTTTGTATTATTCCTATTTTTCAATAGTTATTGTAGTTCCTCTTGTTATAACTAATTTTTTGTTTTTTAAGAAATAACAAGCAAATGAAAAATATGTATGCATAACGTGGAAATATAATCAAATATATTGATTTGATTGATTATTCATTTTATGAATAATTGAAAGAAATAATTAGGAATTTATGCAAACTCTGAATTGTGAGCTTTTTCTAATTATCTAATAAAAGTATTAACCAAATTCATAACATTTTCAACCCTGCTTGTAGAATACTTAGCTTCATTAATAAATTATCCTCATGTTTTTATCGTCTCAAGAAAAAGTATAACCAAAAATAAGTTCATAGATTTTTATCTTAACATATAAACTAATAAAGAATTTTTATTTGGTATCTAAAAAGAAAAAAAGAAATAAGAAATAAGAAATCTTGTGAGAAATTAAAAAAAAAAAAAAATACAAAACAAAACGTATTTAAAAAAAAAAAACTGTATAATAGTTTAGATTTAGTACGTGGAAAAAAGAAGAAAGAAAGAAGAAAGACAAATAATTTAACTATAAGGGCATTTTGGGAAAACTAAGGGGTGGAAACAAATTTGATTTTAAAATTAATATGGTAAGTGGTTTTAAAAAATGGATAGAAAAAAATAAAATAGGGGATGTCAATATACCTACCCATTATAAAAATGCTATTTAACATTTTCCTTTTAAGATTAAGATACCTCTTTGGTCATCTTATGATGGTGAATAGATTTGGCGCAATTGGAGGAATTGTTACAAGAACATGTGCTTGTTTGCCACTGTTGAAGAATAAAGATCAATTAGAAAATTTCTCAGTGGACAACTTTTGATATACTTTTTATCAAAAAATAAATAAAAAATCTTAACGAATTTCTCATTTCTTGTAAAATTAAAAATAAAAAAATAAAAAAAATAAAAAAAACCCAGAAGTTGGAGTTCTGGGTACTTCCATGACGCTCCGACACTTTCTCGAAGAAGAAATATTAAGGAAACTTCCCTGGAGACAAATAATTAATGAATTTCTCATTTCTGATACAACCAAATCGTGAAGTCGTGCGAGGAACTTTCTTATTTGCCTTTTTCCTAATGAGTTTGTGTGTTTTATTTTGATCCAGTGACTTTTATATAGAATAACTCTATTAACATTATATAGAAGTGGCAATGAAGACGAAAATTTCAGGAAACTTCTCCAAGGACAAACTTATTGAATGAATCTCTTATTTCTACTACAACCGAATTATACTGATGTGAGAGGAACTTTCTTTTTCGTCTTTTTCTTGAGGAGTTGTGATTGTTTGTTTTGACTAAATAAATTTTTTCTATAAAGAAATAGTACTATAAATATTGTTAGAACAGAACCACATCAATAAAGTTACAGTTTGTTTTGAGGAATTTGTTTCCGTAGATTTGTCGTAGTTCTTCAAAATATTGCTTCATAGGTCGATATTCAAAAAAGAAACCGAAAGATGCCCATATTGAGTTCCCAGAAAGGACATAGCTCATTCTAACTTGTTGAACAAGTTATTGAGAAGAGATAAGGAGCAACAATGTCTTTTCTACGTTAAAACAGAAGCTCCATTGACTGAAACGAATTCCAATCAGAGTAAGAAACATTTCTTGTCAAAATCAAGAAGCATAATTATAATATTTAGCCAAAAATATTTATTTATACTTTGCTTTCTCTTTATTGGAAAAGCATGCATCTTGGCCGGGGGGGAAAAAAAAAAAAAAGAACAAGCCCTTTTACTTTTGAGAGCTGCGGTTACTATAGTAAAACGACAATGTTTGATTATTTTGTTGTTGTCGTTTATACTCAGAAGGCCACGTCGTTTATCAATTAAGTTAGTGTTGTTTAGGTGAAAGACAATGTCCGAGTATTTTTCTGTTATTCAATGTTGAATGTTTTTAAGCAAAATATAAATAAATTTGTTGAAGGTTCATTTCGCACCAAGAAGCTTTTTCGGGGTACAGGATTTCTTGGACGAAGACAACAGCCGGCCATACACACCTATAAGTGTAATAACGCGACATTTTAGACCGTTAACTAACTTACTTGATCTTAAATTAACGAAATCTTAACTATTAATAATGTAAGTTCCGGTAATTGTCCTGATTTAACAATACTTCATCATTAAAGAGAATCATAGTTATATAGATATATTTATAAATTAAGGTGATTTTAATTTACTTGCATCATAACTAATCTTAATAATTAATTCATATAAATTATTAAGTGTTGAAAAGAATATCTAGTAACTATAAATTTAATTTAATTTAATCGATTAATGAATGAATGAATCAATTAATTAGACAATACTTAATTATTACTCTAATTAATTACTATTAACTTTCTTAACATAATTAAATTTTGTTACATATTTATTACTTTATTAGTTTATTTCTTAATCAATTAACCAATCTATATCACCTCAATGAGAAGGAGTCACCTAAGTGTATACCCCTAAATGGGTTGTCTTATATTTGATATTGAGCTTGTAAGGCCCATCCCATTAGTTATGGTCATTAAGTTGGGCTAAAGTAACATCTTGGTATATGTCTAGTAATTTTCTAGTTTACTTTATATTGGCCCATTTAAAAACTAGTGATTTAAATTTATGAAGTTATGATTTTTCACATTTAGTGATCATACAGTTAATGGCCAATTCATTTCATCAATAATTATGCCTCTATGTTATGAGTCATATTATGACACATTTTTAGAGTTCAATTGTTTTGTCAGTGTGGAATTTTAAATTGTCAGGTTTATTTAAATTTGTATAAATTCCGTTTTTGACACTTGATAGCTCATTGGAAAGTCCGAAGTATCTAATTTCTGTCCTTATAATTAGTTTTCCAAAAGTTCAAGGGTTTCAAACTTTAATATGGACATTTCCTTAGCGTTTCATAGTAAAATATCAGTTTACCAGAATGCAATCTAATTTTTATGCTTTATTAAATATTATATACATATCCGTTATAAACGTATGATAGCTCATTTCAAAGCTTGGGATATGTCTACTTTACAATAATAAATTTGATATCTTTAGTGTTTGAGTGTTTTATACTATATAATTAGGTTTTACTATTGTTGGTCTCATGTATGTACCATATGTCCAGATTTGTCGTTAAATTTAGAAAAATCAAAACAATTCACTCACAGGTCCAAATAAGGCAAACAATATGTCATTATAAAACTTATAATGTCTAGTTTATACGCCAGGAATATTTTTGCAAAACATTATGGTTAATATTTTTGCAAAATATTATGGTTTACTAACCCAAAACATGCAAAACCCATGGCTGATATAGGATAGCAAAATCTCCCAGTTCGTAGTCCTAAATTTTAAAATTCACTAAAAATTATATATTTATCCATTTGAGATGCAAGATAGAGAATATGGTACTTAGATTTATAACTTTGGATTCAAAATTTTGAGTATAAGAGATTTGGATTTCATAAAATCCATGGCTATACTGCACCCCAGAGGTTCCTTTTTTCTAGTTTTGTATCACAATTTTAAATGCACATAACTTGAGACATACATGATTAAACCAAGTGATTCCAAAGCTAAAAATGAAGCTTATTCTCTGTAGAATCTTACCTTTTAATTTATTTTTCATACCAAAGTTTCTAATGTATGCCATATTATCACAACAACTACAAACTCTAACAAAGTTTGCAAATCTTACCGAAATGCTCTGTGGATCCTCTGAGAGCTTGGACCATCAAAGTTCTTCTTAAAACCTTTACCTAAGTAAGAAGAACTCTAACATCAAGATCCTAATAAACAGCATGCTCTAGTTCTCCAAAAGTGACAAAAACACAAAGAAAACTATTAGGTTAGTTCTAGTAACATGTCCTTTAACTCCACTTCACACTTCTTCGAACTTAGTAATGGAGTGGCTTGGAGCTTGAGAATAGAGGAAAAAGGGTGCTAGAGGGGTATTGGAGATGGGGAGTAGTGTTGATGGTTTTTGGGGCTTGGTGGTGGCTAGAAGGTCTAGGTTTTTGAGCTTAGCTTATGTGAGAATGAAGTGAAACATTAGGGGTTATGTTCAACTAATGTACGCTTTAAAAGGAGCTGTATTTTGAGGAGTAAAAGTGGGAAACATTTGCTGATTTCTACCTTGAAATTGTGCCACTTTTAGGGGGTTTTGTAATTTTATTGCACAAAGTGAAAGACAAATGGTCCATTTCATCTTGTACCTCTATGTCATCTTCAAGTACTTGCTTTTCCCAAACAAACCATGCCATCTCTTACTTGGGTTTGCATGCATGCACTACATTCTATTTTTTCCCTTTTCTTTCCCATTTTTATTTTGTTTTTCTTCTTCCAATTTTTCCACCATTGATCAAAGGTTATCATCATTATTCTCATCCATTGGACCTTCCACCACACCAATCATTGTCCTAAGCTCTCATTGGTCACTTAATATTCAAAAGCTTGACCATTGATTTGCCTAAGATCCCTTCGCATAAAATCTACACCATTAATTTCAAATTCAATCACAACTCTTGATCTCTTGATGAATCTTCCACCTTAGTATTTTCTCTTTGTTAATCCTGACTATTCATTTCCTATCTATGTAACGCATTTCATTTTTCCAATGTTACTCTCAATATTTAAATATTGATATAAATAAATTAAATACTAAGATCATCAAATGGACCTACTAATAATAATTGGTGTTCTTTTCTAAAAATTGACATTGATCCCTCTAATATGACATAATAATTTTTTCACATAAATTTATATGTCGTTCGACATATTTTCTTTGTATTTTTAATTTATCATTTGAAAAGAGAAATTCAACATTGTTAAAGCATTGATATCATCCTATGGAAGATACATATAAAATCATTTTAATCCTAAATTTGATATCCATAATTTATTAGAAGTCTATTATGAAGGAAATCCATGAATAAACGATAGTAATTCATAAAGAGTAATTGGCATTAATAGTCCATGAACTCTTTCTAAAGTGACGATTTGGTCTATATTCTTTTTTCTTCTGGCCGAGATGGCGTCCAGATCAATTAACTTGTGAGGGTATTTTAATAATCTAATAGTAATAAATTTAACAAATATTAAAAAAAAAAATCATAAAACAAGTTTCCTTTCTCTATCTCTCTCTCTTTCTCAAAACCCAGTTCGGGGGGGGGGGGGGTGCCATTTGCAATGGAGAGAAAGAGCGTGAGTTTAGTGGCGGCAGCAACACAGGGGTGCAAGAGCCAGCCTAAATTTAGCCAACGCCTATATCACGAAAGGGCGGGGGGGGGGGGGGGGGGGGGTGCCATCTGCGATGGAGAGAGAAAGCGTGAGTTTAGTGGCGGCAGTAAAGTAACACAGGGGTGAGGGAGCCAACCCAAATTTAGCCCAACGCCTAGATCACGAAGGGGGGGGGGGGGGGCAACTAGATCGGAAAGAGAGAGGGGCGAGGGGGAGGGGGGGGGGCATCGGCGTCGTAGTAGGGATAGGGGCCAAAAACCCAAATTGTAAATTGGGGGGGGGGGGGGGGGGTTGAATCAGATCAGAAGGAGAAAGGGGTGGGGGGCATCGGTTCGCGGTAGGTGGTAGAGGGAGGAGCCTAGAAACCCAAATTACGAATTGGGAGGGGGGGGGGGGGGAGAGGGAATGGAGGCGGGATGGGGGGACCCAGTCGTGTGGTGGGGGCAAATAGCAGCGGGTGGTGGGGGACCCAGATCGCGGGGGTGAACGGTGGCGGGGGGGGGGGGGGGGGGGGGGGGGGGGGACCTAATTATGGGATGAAGGGCAAATGGAGGTGGGAGGGGGGGGGACCCAGATCGCGGGGGGCAAATGGTGGCAGGAGCGGGGGGACCCAGTAATGGGATGGGGGGTGAATGGAGACGAGAGGGTGTGGGGAAGGGAGGTAGGGAGCGGGTAACCCAGTCACGGCTGGAGGGGGGTGGCAAAACCAAGAGAGGGAATAGAGGGGGCAACCTAGTTGGGGTTGGTGGGGAAGGGAGGGCAAACCGAGAGAGAGAAAGCCGGGGGGGGGGGGGGGGTGGGTGAAAACAGAAGGAGAGAGGGGAGGGGAGAAAGGAAGAGGATATTTTAGTCATTTTAGTATAAAAATTTATCATTTCGGTAAGATTCCGTTAGAAATTTAACAGATGTGGACAGAAAGAACCAAAACATCACCTTTTTAGAAAGTTTAGGGTCAGCATAGGGAAAAAAAAAAAAGAACAGGGACCAAACTGTTACCTTAGAAAGATTTCAGGAACCATTTAGCCATTTACTCTTCATAAAATAAAGTTTAGAAATTTTTAAGACATCACAATAAGAAAGAGAAGAAGTAGAATAACCCATAAAAGCATGTATCATTCAATCCCTTAAAGCATGTATCGTTTAATCTCTTATTGACAACAGGATTGATGTTAAGATGTATTTCGACTTATTCAGTTTCTTCATGGTTTTAAAGTTAATTGAATAATGTGGTATTTGTACTTTTTTTCTTTGCTTGAAAAAACAGAAATTCAATAAGAAGATGAAAGTTACATTTGGAACAATAGAAGAATGTTAGTTAATAATTTTTTAGGTCGTAATATTGAACAATTTCCTCTACTAGATGTAAAGTACTAACCTTTTTTTTTTTTTTTTTTAATTGTTTTCATTCCCACAAATTTAACACATAAGAGCTTATTTTTCAGGTGGTTTTTCTTCTCGGAGTTCTTTTAGTTCTTGGTAGTTGGTTTAATTTCTTAATTTTCTTTTACTTAGGTCAGTGTCAACTCAATTTTTTTCTTCTCTTTCTTCTTTTGTCAAAAGAACTTGTCGTAGTATAGTATTGTTAGTTTATCAATTAATCTCAAAAGCTTAAGTTATTAAGAAGCGGGCCCATAGTAGTCCTACATAGAAGTATTCACATAAAATGACCATTTTTTGACACCCTTTTAAAAAATAAATACTCTTAAACTTATTTGTAAATTTGAACAGAATTTAAAAGTAAACATTTTTTTTGTTCCAGATTTGTCATTCCATGTTTTACGTTATTGATTTTATTCATTAGCGTTTTTTTATGAAAAAAAAAAAAAAAAAAATCAGTATCTTCATGTTTGATTCTCTCCTATGTTCATGTCTGTCAACTTTTTTCCTTTTTTTTTTTTTTTGGGTTCTAGTTTGTTTTTTTATGGGGCAATATTGCAGTTCCATTTTTAGATGGGATCTTGCAATTTTAAGTATTTCTTATCTCAACTTTTTTTAATTAAAGAATCTCTGTAAATTAATTATTTTAGGCAGTTTCTTTTATTTTTAAGGAAAAGGTTTTTTTTGTTTGATAATCTGAAAACACGTTATTAAGATTTATACACACACACACACACACACATATATATATATATATATATGTAGTGGTTCCTACTTTTAAGGAATTTAGGGGTTTTATTCTCTCAAATCTTATTTTTATTTTTTTTCCTTTTGTTTTGTTTTGTTTTGTTTTGTTTTGATTTTTTTTTTTTTTGTTTTTCTAGAGTCTACGTCTTTTAATTTTTTAAATAGAATTGTAATTAATATAAATAGAAACTGCCTTTTACCATATATGTTTTGCAATTTTTTTTTTCTTGAACAGTTATTTTCTTGCATTTTATTTTTTCAGTTGTGTCATTGCACCACTTATTCAAACATCAGGTATGTTGTTGTGCTAGCCATTATGATGTGGGTAAATGTATTAACAATAAATTATTGAATAAGAGTAATAGAATGACCGGGATAATATTATATTGACCAAGAAAAACAAATAACATAATGATCAGGTGATATATGTAATAAACATACATGGTTAATATGATATGGACAATCATTTTGGATTATTGTGTTTAAAATAGTTTATTGTGTAGTAATTAAAGGACCAAGGTCAATATTGTATTGGCCTTCAACACTAGCAACATAATGACCAAGTCGTGGCATTGCATGGCCATGAGAACTTTTGGACTCTATTTTGTGTTCGCTAAAACCTGTAAGTATGATGATTGAATCATTTAGAAGAAAGTGAGCATTTCATAATGAACACAAAAATCCTAAAGGCACTATTACAGAATGCGGATTCTACGATGGAGTTTCCACCACCGTTTTTAAAAAACGGTCGTGGAAAGTTAGGCAAAAACACGAGGTGGAACACGGTTTCCGAAAACCATCGTGGAAGCATGAATCTTCCATGACGGTTTGGTAGGTACGAAAGAGGGAGTTTTTCAAAAAAAAAAATTTGAATTTCTCACCCTACCACGATGGTTTTTGGGAAAAAACCGTCGTGATAGGGCATCTACCACGATGGGTTTCACCAAAAACCATCGTGGTAGGTACGATGAAGGGAATTTTTTCCAAATTTTTTTTTTGAATTTCTCACCTTACCACGACGGTTTTTCCCAAAAACCGTCGTGGTAGTGCATCTACAACGATGGTTTTTCCCAAAAACCATCGTGGTAGGTCAAAAAATTTTTAAAAAAATTTCACCCTACCACGATGGTTTGTTCTAAAAACCATCGTGGTCGGTATGAAGGCGAAAATTTTAAACATTTTTGAAATTGTTCAACTTTTTGGAGTGTATTATTAAAACAAAACAAAAAAAAATACCCTCTTTTCCACCCAATTACATTCTGAGCCTTTTTCACTCTCTTATACAAACTCTAACTCCAAATCCAAAGCCGCCCATATCCTTCCTCTATTTATCTCTCTTCGCTCCCTCTCTACATTCTCGCCGTCGTTCCTCTCTCTTTTTCTACTCCAAGCCTTTTTCCCTCACTCTCTAGTCGCCATTCCTCCCTCTCTCTCTCGCCGCCATTCCTCCGTCCCCTATATTATCTACCATTCCGCCCGTACCCACGTTCGACAATCCGGTAAGTTAAAATGTATATTGATTGGATAAGGCATGGATTTGGGAATTTTCCGTCCAAAATGTTGATTTTGTTGATTGTGAATTTTCCATCCAAATATTCCGTCCAAAATGTTGATTTTATTGATTGTTGATTTGAGAATTTTCCGTCCAAAATGCCCAAAATCCGTCCCCTACATTTTTGGTAATTGTTGATTGTGGTTGTGGTTTAGATTGCTTTAAAATTACTTAGATAAGGCACGAATTTGGTAAATTTCAGGAAAAAAGTGTTGATTTGGTTTTGAAAAAAACAGTCGTGGTAAGGTTCGCCTACCACGATGGTTTTTTTACGCAAAACCGTCGTGGTATGTTCTTAAATATCCATTTTTAGGCCCTATTTTTGCCCATCCATGACAGGTAAAAAACTGTTGTGGAATCTGAAAGATTCCATGATCCTGGATTCCACGACGGTTAGAAAACTGTCATGGAAATGTTACCACGACTGTTAACCGTCGTGGTATCCACATTTTGTATTAGTGAGGCATCGCATAATCACATGTTATAAAGTTGTTCATCAAACAACATTTCATAATTACCATAATGATCATGTTATTATGGATAGTATTATTGATTTAGTTCCACATTATAAGTAGAGACGATATATGAACGTAATGATGAGGTCAATATATTAAGGACAGTGTCAGTAATGACCAGGTTGTGTTTGGATATACAAAATACTAGAAGGCAATAATTAGCATAATGATCTAGTTAATATATTAAGGATAGAGTCGACTAAAAGCCAAACAAGAAAACAAAAATCATATCAATACAAATGATCACGAGTAACGATACACTCTTCAGTCTCATGAAAAAAAATGTTGTATTTATCTATCTATTTTGAATTATGATTTGAATATGATTTAAATAGAGAAATTAATTATCTTTTTTTTTTTTTTTGGGAGAGTCTAATCTTTTTCCCCCCTAAAATTGAATATATATTTTAGTCGCTACAAATGATCAGTTTTCATTTTTGTTTTTAAATGTACAAATAAGTTTATTTTTGTACATTCTTTAAAACTATGACACTAATTAGGCCATAAATGTAAATGGTCCTTGATTGTGAGGGTAATAATGTAGGCCATGTTCCAGCATGTTCTAATTTTCTTGTAATGAGCACTTTTATGGCATTGATAAAGTCCCTCTCTACTGTAGTTTATGAAAATTGGTGTCATTGGCATGTCGTTTATTCTTTAAATTCTTGCCGTTCTAAAATGTGAAAGAGTGGCTTTTCTGTTTAGCAATTAGCAGTACTCATCAGGTCCATCAAATCTCCACTTTGTAATCTATACGATGATGAAGGCCACAAAGTTTTACAAAACAAAAATCCTTTTTTTTTTTTTTTTTTTTTTTGGCTGTATAAAAATCAAAGTATAAAAAGAATTGGAGGCTAAAAATTGATCAACACCACGCTGAATTGATTTTTTTTTTTTTTTAGTACATAGCTTAACCAATATCATTTATTTGTGATTGGACCTTGCCAATGCTGTGAGTTTAACAACGCAATCATTTACCAACAATAGCAATTAAAAGAGGGAAAAAATAATAACCAAGCACATAGAAAATTTATATTGGTTCTCTTTTAATATAAGTTGAATTCAGCAGTGATATTCCCATTTGGGAGCATTTGGTGCTTCCCAATTTTTTTGTTGCATGCTAAATGAATTAATTAACAAGATTTTATAAAGAAAAATATATTGAGAATAGGAATCAGTAGGTGCACCGGGACATCCCAACTAGGTCGGCACCTCCTTAGCACCCTCATCATTTACCCATCTCAAGATTAAATGTTATTGCAATAAAAAAGAAAATACAATAATAGTTCTAATGAAAGGAAAGATCCAACCCCTGAGCGATTGAAAGACCAACTGAAAAAATAAAACTAGAAATGAATTGAACCTAGCTCAAAGCAGAGACTGATGTCAAAAGGAATAGCCTAAACTATACCTTTGAAATCAGAGTCGATAATAGGCCTCAATAAAAACCTTGCTTGTAAAACCCCATGGGAAAAACCAAGCAAGCTTGCACTAAAATAGCCCTGAAAAAAGAAATAATCCTCTAAATGATGAACTCAGTGAACTTATCCTGGTATCTATAATTTGACAAACATTATCGTTAATGAATGCATGCACAAACATTGGATCAAAAAACCACCTACAATTAGTTGACTGATGATCTCCATAAGAGGCAAAAAACGATCAGCAACTCTGCTTCCTTCCATGTAGATGTGACGGAGACCCTGAAATTGATTTGATAAGATGACCGATAGTAACTTTCCACCGAGATTGGAGATTCTAGTGTATGAACATTCTGGTTTAAAAGTGCCACCATTACACACTTTGAATCACTTCCAAACAAAAAATTACTCTGGTTATACTTCTACGCCCACTCCACAGCTATAACAGCTACCAATTTCTCGAACTTTTGTCTTCCATCAAAATTTTAGCATGCATAGCTTGCCAAATGAAGAAAGATTTGTTAGTAGCAATGAAAGGTTGCCAGATTTTCTTGCCCCACGCTTCCCACTTTAGCAGCCTTCCAACGGCAGTTTGCATATAGGCGTCCATACTCGTGATTTTAAATGAATAAACATGAAACTTAATTAGTTTGCAAACAATAATTTATATATATATATATATATCTTAAAAACCTTTTCCAATCTCAAGTCATAAAAAGTTTGGAAACCAAAATTACAGGAAAACCAAGATGAAGCGAACAAGTAAATGTTCAATACTTGTGATGTTGAGTTGCCACTAGAATCGGCTGTAGAATCACTTGTACTTTATATGTAGCTCATAAACCATGATTGGTTTGGTAGTTTGCTTTGGCGTAAATAATAAAAACCATGAAAGTAATACTGAGCAAAATTAATGGCATTTGATTTCCAAACGCAAATCATTTAAAAAAAATTGAACTTCTTACCTGAAAAATCCGACCATTATGAACTGGGAATTGTGATCCAACTGACTTTTGAAATGATTTGACCAGTCCTTGAACCAAGAAAATACACTCCAACGCAGCTACGCCCCTGTTTGATGTTGAGTAGCTATACAAGATTGGCAACGGATACAGAAGACACAAGCATATTAAGGTCTTAAGCATTTACACGTTTTATGGTTTTCTTCTCTGATTTAAAGTTGAAAAAGAAAGTAATAACTTACTTCAAACCGATGAAAATTCGTCCAAAAGCATGTCATTACCGGTAGCAGCATTGTCTGTTTTAACTTTCAGCCAATTAATCAGAGGAAAAGACCAGATAATCGAAGTAAGTAATACAAGAAGCATTTCTTGGTCTGCCTAATAAGTTGAAATCCCAATTGCCATAATGTCAGCATCAGTCAGAGAAGTCAAATCGTAGGAAAGAGTTTTCATAATATTTTATGACTTATCCTCAAAAGATAAAACCAGTCCTTGATTTCAATATGTGCCAGCAGGCTGAGAAAATAGCAGAAAGCGAAAGACTACTTAACTGCAAATAGAAATTCATGAGAATTCTGGTTATAAAAAAACTAAAATCGCTAGACGTGTCAATCCCTGCACTTAAAACAAAAAGAAACAAAATCCTAGAAAGAGCCAGAATCACACCATTGAAGAAATAAATGATCAAATGTGACCTCACCAGTAATACAAAGACGACAACGAGAAGGAAAAATGCCGTCTATCTTGCAATTTTATCATGCATAGCTTGCAAAATGAAGAGAAATTTACGAGTAGCAGAGGCTGCCAAATTTTCTTGTCCCATTCCACCTTAGCAGCCTTCTAACAGCAGTAAGCAAATACGCTTCCCTACTCGTGATTTTAAAGGAAATAAAAAAGAAAATTATTTAGTTTCGAACATATAACACCTTCGAAACCTTACAAATGTCAGGTCAAAAAATAGGTCGGAAACCAAAATAATATGGGGGAAAAGAAGAAAAAGACAGGTAAATGCTAAGTACCTCTGTGATGTTGAGTTGTCGCATCAGCGAAAGAAGAATTTGTTTGTCATTTGTAGATCATAAACCATGATCCTCTTTGTAGTTTTCTTAGGAGTAAGTAATAAAAATCATCAAGTACTGAACATAATGACATTTGATTGCCAATGACATACAAGAAATATATATTTGAATTCCTTACCTAAAAATCCAACATTATGAACTAGGTGTTGCGATCCAAGTAAATGTGAAATCATTTGACCAGTATCTGAACCAAAAAAGAAACCGGGAAATATAATTCTTGTACAAGTTTGAACTCTGAAGCCTGAAGCTTTCAGACAAGGATAAGTGCGTCCAGCTGGTGCCTTCTGATTGGATAATGATGTTGAAAAACCCTAAACAAATTAGATTCGGCTCTGCAAAGGGAGTCATCCATCTCAGTACGACTCTCGAAACACACTAACTAACAAAATCTGGTGTGTGAACAAAATGTTAAACCAAAACAGGGATTGAAGAGTGACAAAAAACAAAAAACAAAAAAAAAAAAACTTGACATGCATCTAGAAAACGGATGAAGGATATTACCATCTCGGTACGTTTTAGGGAGACATTATGTTTGGTTACACCAGGACGCAGGTACGTCCCTGTTTGATGTTGAGTCGCTACACAAGATTGGCAACGGAGACATAAGAGACGAGCGTTCATCTACTTTATGGTTTGCTTCTCCCATCGAAAGCCGAAAGAAAGCAATGACTTTGTCCAAACTGAGAAAATTCATCCAAAAGAAAATGTCAATGGAATTTTGAATAAAACTGGCATTTCATTACCAATGAAAGAACATTTAAAGCGTTGATAATTGACCTTGTGTAACTGAAAAACCAGAGGATTCTTTATTTTCTTTGCAGTGATAGTGGTATTTGCTTTCCATGGGACGACAAAAAATGCAATTCTTCCTTACATTAACCTGACACCAATAAGACATAATGTAGATGTTCTCTGCACTTTGGAATCAATAACATATCTAGGGTACACATCGATCTATGCCGCAAAACATAATTTCCTAGGATGCTGCACAATTGACTATTCTAGGAAAGGAAACAAGTTCAAAATTAAAAATAACTTTGTTCATATAATTACCTGACTATTTAGAGGGATGTCAATTCACAAAATACCATTTAGAAAAGCAAGAAACGTTTGCTTCCAATTGATATAAATTTCTCTCCTGTTGTTCTTTCGCATAGACCACGAATTTTGAATAAGTCGAAGTTATTTCATCTAAAATGTGGTTAGTTGTTACTTGACATATTTACCTGATAATTGTGAATCCAATCAACTTGCTTGAACTCAGGCACTAGAAAGACTATTTGACAATCCCAGCTTTGCCTACGGCATATTTGCAGCTCGATTTTCCTGTCTGTTCAGAGAGGTGGAGGTAATGTACCAATCGAAGCCTGAACAGAGAAGCAACTTGAATTGGACAATAATTTCTTGGTTGTTTCCTTTTGAAAATGTTCTATGTTTAGATCATTAAGTTGTCATACCAGGGAAACTAAAATACAAAAAGTTAAACTACTACGCCAATTTGAAATCTTTATTTTCACTTTTCTGCTATAAAGTAAGATGATTTGTACTTCATTTTACTCAGAATTCAGTTATTTGATGTGCATTTCCAGCTTGAAGCAAGTTACCGATTTAATTTTGAGTCCGGAACAAGCCAAGAAATTTTTAAAGTCATCCACAAAATGAATAAGGTTACCTTGGTAAGGAAAAAAGTTAGATTGCTAGCATTCTAAAGCAAGCAAGATACAAGGAAATCACAAGAATATACTCTGTTTTTATTTTTATTATTATTTTTTTTTTTGGGAAACAAAAGATACAGAACAAATATTGTACTTTTACCTCTTTAGGTGTGACTTGTTCCGCTGTTGCAGAGCCCAAATTTTTGACTATATTGCAGGCTTCTATCTTGTACAAATATTTTTTTTTGTTGATTCGATAAATTCTGCAAAACAATTTCAATTATAATCTCTTAAATAGAAAAATAAAAGAAACCCCTTCTCAGAAGATAAAAAATAAAAAATAAAAAAATAAAACCCTCAAGAAAGGACAATGGAAACCGACAATGCTTTTACAGAATAAAGATTGAGTTTTCTACCTGATCATCCTCGTTGGGATCTGGGAGCAAGTCCAGGTCTTGGATATGAGCAACCTTAGGCCAATCCTCACCTATTTGCCTTTTGCATCTTTTCGATAAGATTGGACACTCGAAAATAAACAGTTTCTTCAGAGAGACGAGACTTCGTATTCCTTCAGGTAATGATGTCAATTTGGGCAACCTCCAGAATTCAAGCGTCTTAAGTGATTTGAGGTTGCTGATCCACTCTGGAATACTTTCCAAACTTTCCCAATGACCTACTGTGAGTTGTTTCAGGCTGGTAAGGTATTGAATACCCTGAGGAAGAGCCTCAGTTTATCAAACCTGCGAAGCGTTAGAGAGTGGAGTCGCTCGTTCAGGGCTTCCACATAATCGCATCCTCACTCATGAACATCTCTTCTAACCCCTCGCAATTTTGAATATCCAGTTCTCTCTTCCCCCTATAAGTGTAACAGTACAACGTCTCGGATCGTTAACTATCTTACTGATCTTAAATTAACAAAATCTTAACGATTAAACATAAATTCAAGAAATTATCCTGATTAATAATACTTCATCATGAAAGAGAATTATGATTATAAAAATATATTTATAAATTAAGATGAATTAATTTACATGTATAACTAATCTTAATAATTAATTTATATAATTATTAAGTGTTAAAAAAATTCTGAGTAATTATTAATTTAATTTAATTTAATCCATTAATGAAGGAATGAATCAATTAATTAATTAGATTGTACTTAATTATTACTTTAATAAATTACTAATTAATTTCTTAACATAATTAAATTTTGTTATATGTTAAATTTTGTTACATATTTATTAGTTTATTAGTTTAGTTCTTCATCAATTAATCAATCTATATCACCTTAATGAGAAGGAATCACCTAAATGCATACCTCTAAGTGGGTTGTCTTACATTTAATATTGGGCTTGTAAGGCCCCTTCCCATTAGCTATGATCATTAAGTTGTGCTAAATAATATCTTGATATATGTATTGTAATCCTCTATTTTACTCTATATTGGCTTATCTAAAAACTTGTGATTCAACTTTATAAAGTGGATTTTTTCACATTTAGTGATCATAGACTTAATGGCCAATTCATTTCATCAATAATTATGCCTCCATGTTATGAGTCATGTTATGACACATTTTTAGAGTTCAATTGTTTTGTCGGTTGTGGAATTTTAACTTGCCAGATTTATTTAAATTCTTTATTAATTCTGTTTTTCACACTTGATAACTCATTGAAAAACCTTGAAGTATCTGGTTTCTGTTCTTATAATTAGTTTTCTAAAAGTTCAAGGGTTTCAAACTTTAATATGGACGTTTTCCTTAGTTGTCTCATAGTAAAATCTCAATTTATCAGAATGTAATCTAATCTTGTCTGATTTATTAAAAATTATATATACATATATGTTATAAAAGTATAATAGTTCATTTTCAAAGCTTGGTACTGTATACTTACAATTATAAATTTGATTTCTTCAATGTTTGAGTGTTTTATACTGTATAATTAGGTTTTGTTATCGTTGGTCCCACGTATGTACCATATGTCCAAATTTATGGTTTAAACTTAGAAAAATCATAACAATTCACTCACAGATCCAAATAAGGCAAACAATATGTCATTGGAAAGCTTATGATGTCTAGTTTATACATCAAGAATATTTTGCAAAAAATTATGGTTTACTAACCCCAAAACATGCAAAACCCGTGGCTAATGTAGGGCGGCAAAATCTCCCAGTTCGTTAGTCCTAAATTTTAAAATTCACTAAAAATTGTATAGTTATCCGTTTGAGTCGCTTGATAGAGAATGTAGTATTTAGATTTATAACTTAGGATCCAAATTTTGAGTCTAAGGATTTGGATTTCAAAAATCCGTGGCAATATTGCACCCCATAGGTTCCTTTTTTCTAGTTTTGTATCACAACTTCAAATGCACATAACTTGAGACATACATGATTAAACCAAGTGATTCCAACGTCTAAAATGAAGCTTATTCTTTGTATAATCTTACCATATAAATCATTTTTCATACCAAAGTTTCTAATGTATGCCATATTATCACAACAACTACAAACTCTAACAAAGTTTGCAAATCATACCGAAATGCTTCTGTGGATCCTCTAAGAGCTTGGACCTTCAAAGTTCTTCTCAAAACCTTTTCATAAATAAGAAGAAGTCTAACATTAAGATCCTAACTAAACAACATGCTCTAGTTCTCCACAAAGTGACAAAAAAATAGAGAAAACTATTAGGTTAGCTTTAGTAACACGTCTTCTAACTCCACTTCACACTTCTTCGAACTTGGTAATGGAGTTGTAAGAGCTTGAGAATGGAGGGAAAAAGGTGCTAGAGGGGTGTTGGAGACAGGGTGTAGTGTTGGTGGTTTTTGGGGCTTGGTGGTGGCTTAGAAGGGCTAGGTTTTTTAGCTTAACTTGTGTGAGAATGAAGTGAAATATTAGGGGTTATGTTCAACCAATGTATGCTTTAAAAAGAGCTGTATTTTGAGGAGTAAAGTGGAAAATATTTGCTGATTTCTACCTTGGAATTGCGCCACTTTGAGGGGGATTTTGTGTGGAAATTTTATTGCATCAAGTGGAAGATAAATGGTCCCTTTCATCTACCTCTATGTCATATTCAAGTACTTGCTTTGCCTAAAAAATCATGTCATCTCTTACTTGGGTTTGCATGCATGCATCACATTCTATTTTTTCCCTTTGTTCAAATCTCTTCCTGCTTTTGACTACAAAAATCCGATCCTCTCCTTTGTCTTTCCCATTTTTATTATGTTTTTCTTCTTCCAATTTTTCCACCATTAATCAAAGGCTATCATCATTGTTCTCATCATTGGCCACTGATTTGCCTAAGATCCATTCACATAAAATCTACATCATTAATTTCAATCCAAACACAACTCTTGATCTCTTGATCAATCCTCCAAGTTAGTATTTACTCTTAGTTAATCCTAACCATTCATTTCCTATCTATGTAACACATTTTATTTTCCCGATATTACTCTCAATATTTAAATATTGATATAAATAAATTAAATACTAAGATCATCAAATGGATCTACTAATAATAATTGGGATTCTTTTCCAAAAATTGACATTGATCCCTCTAATATAACATAATAATTTTTTCATATAAATTTATATGTCGTTCGACATATTTTCTTCGTATTTATAATATCTCATTTGAATAGAGAAATTCAACATTGTTAAAGCATCGATATCATCGTATGGAAGATACATATAAATCATTTTTAATTTTGAAATTTGATATCCATAATTCATTAGAACTCTATTATGAATGAAATCCATGAATAAACGATAATAATTCATAAAAGAGTAATTGGCCTTAATAGTCCCTGAACTCTTTCTAAGGTGACGGTTTTTGATCCATATTCTATTTTTTTTTTTTTGCCGAGATGATCCTAAACTCTTATTTTTTGGCCAATATGGTCAATTTCATCCAATATCCATTAACTTTTGAGGTATTTTAGTAATTTAACTTTAATTAATTTCACAAAAATTAAAAAAAATCATAAAAAAAGTTTCCTCTCTCTCTCTCTCTTCTTTCTCAAAACCTAGTTTTTTTTTTTTTTGTTTGGGGGGGGGGGGGGGGGGGTGTGCTCTCTACGACGGAGAAAGGGGCGTGAGTTCAGTGGCGACGATAGCACGGGGGTGGAGAAGTCAACCCAAATCTAGCCAACACCCAGATCATGAAGGTAGGGGGGCGAACCAGATCGAAAGGCGAAATGGGTGGGGCCTCGGTGTCACGATGGAGGGAGGGGCCCGAAAACCTAGATTACGAATCTAGGGGGAGAATGAGGGGGATGGGGGACCCAGATCGCGGGGGGCAAACGGAAGGCGGGAGGGGGGGACCCCAGTGTGGGGTGGGTAGTGACTGGAGGTGGGAGGGGGGGGGGGGGGGAGACCCAGTTGTGGGGAAGGGGCAAATGACAGCAGAAGGAGGGGTGAGGGTGGGGGCGAACGGGTGGCAGGAGGGGGTGGCAAACGGAGAGAGAGGAGGTAAGGGGGCAACCCAGTTGGGTTTGGGGGGGGGGGGGGGGGGGGGGGGGGGGGGGGGGGGAGGGCGGGGGGAAGATGAGAAAGAGAAGAAAGAGAGGGGGGGGGGGGGGGAGGGGGAGGGGGTGGACGAAACAGAGATAAAGGGGAGGGGGAGGGGGAGGGGGGAGGGAGGGGGAGGGGAGGGTATTTTAGTCATTTTGTATAAAAATTAATCATTCGGTAAGATTCCGTTAGAAATTTAACTGATGTAGATGGAAAAGACCAAAACGTCACCTTTTTAGAGAGTTTAGAATCAACACGGTCAAAAAAAAAAAAAAAAGAATAGGGTCCAAACTGTCACCTTGAAAAGAGTTAAGGGACCATTTTGGTCAATTACTCTTCTTAAAATCAAGTTTAGAAATTTTTAGGATGTCACGATAAGAAAGAGAAGAAGTCGAAGAACCCACAAAAGCATGTGTCGTTCAATCCCTTATCGATAACAAGATTGATGTTAAGATTTATCTCGACTTATTTTGTTCTTCATGGTATTAAAGTTGATTGAATAATGTGGTATTTGTACTTTTTTTCTTTGCTTAAAAAACAGAAATTCTAGAAAAAGATGAAAGTTACATTTGGGACAATAGAAGAATGTTAGTTAATAATTTTTTAGGTCGTAATGTTGAACAATTTCCTCTACTAGATGTCGTGTACTAACCTATTTTTTTTTAATAAATATTTTCATTCCCACAAATTGAACACATAAGTGCTTGTTTTTCAGGGTGGCGGTTTGTCTTCTCGGAGATCTTTCAGTTCTGGTAGTTATTTTAATTTCTAAATTTTCTTTTACTTAGGTCAGTGTCAACTCAATTTTTTTCCTCTCCTTTCTTTTTTTGTCAAAACAACTTGTCTTAGTATAGTATTATTAGTTTACCAATCCATCAATAATAGTCCTATATGGAAGTATTTACGCAAAATGACCATTTTTAGACACCTTTTTTTTAAAAAAAATAAACACTCTTAAACTTATTATAAATTTGAACAAAATTTAAAAGACAACATTTTTTTGTTCCAGATTTGTCCTTCCATGTTTCATGTTATTGATTTTATTTATTAGCATTTTTTTATGGAAAAAAAAAAAAACAAGATCTTCATATTTGATTCTCTCCTATGTTCATGTCTGTCAACCTTTTTGTTTTTTGTTTTTTTGGGTTCTAGGTTGTTTTTTATGGAGTAATATTGCAGTTCCATTTCTAGATGGGAACTTAAAATTTTAAGTATTTCTTATCTTCATTTTTTTTAATTAAAGATTCTTTGAAATTAATTATTTTAGGCAGTTTCTTTATTTTTAAGGAAAAAGGTTTTTGTTTAATAATCTGAAAACACGTTATTAAGATTTATACATATGTGTGTGTGTGTATATATATATATATATATTTATTTATGTAGTGGTTTCTACTTTTAAGGAAGTTTGGGGTTTTTTTCTCTCAAATATTATTTTTAATTTTTTTTCCTTTTGTTTTTGTTTTTGTTTTTCTAAAGTCTACGTCTTTTAATTTTTAAATAGAATTGTAATTAATATAAATAGAAACTGCCTTTTACCATTTATATTTTGCAATTATTTTTTTTCTTGAATAGTTATTTTCTTGCATTTTATTTTTTCAGTTGTGTCATCGCACCATTTATTCAAACATCAGGTATGTTGTGGTGCTAGCCATTATGATGTGGGTAAATGTATTAACAATAAATTATTGAATAAGAGTAATAGAATGACCGGGATAATATTATATTGATCAAGAAAAACAAATAATATAATGATAAGGTGATATTAAAATAAAAGTATAGGGTAAATATGATATGGACAATCATTTTGGATTATTGTGATTACAATAGTTTATTGTATAGTTATTAAATGACCAAGGTCAATATTGTATTGGCCTTCAACACTAGCAAGATAATGACCAAGTCGTGGCATTGCATGGCCATGAGAATTTTTGGACTATATTTTGTGTTTGCTAGCACCTGCAAGTATGATGATTGAATCATTTAGAATAATGTGAGTATTTCATAATGAACACAACAACCCTAAAGGCATTGCATAATCACATGTTATAAAATTGTTCATCAAACAACATTTCATAATTATCATAATGATCATGTCATAGTATTATTGATTTAGTTCCATGTTATAAGTACAGACGATATATGAACGTAATGATGAGGTCAATATATTGAGGACAGAATCAGTAATGACCAGGTTGTGTTTTGTATAAGGTTGTGTTTGGGTATACAAAATACTATAAGGCAATAATTAGCATAATGATCTAGTTAATATATTAAGGATAGAGTCAACTAAATGCCAAACGAGAAAACAAAAATCATATCAATACAAATGATCACAAATAGCAATACACTCTTCAGTCTCATGAAAAAAAAATATATATTGTATTTATCTATCTATTTTAAATTTATGATTTTGAATGTGATTTAAATAGAGAAATTAATGATCTTTTTTTTTTTTTTTGGGAGAATCTAATCTTTTTTTCACCCTAAAATTGAATATATGGATATTTTAGTCTCTACAAAATGATCAGTTTTCATTTTTGTTTAAATGTACAAATAAGTTTATTTTTGTACATTCTTTAAAACTATGACTCTAATTATGCCATAAATGTAAATGGTCCTTGATCGTGCGGGTTATAATGTAGGCCATGTTCCAGCAGGTTCTACTGTAGTTTATGAAATTGGTGTCGTTCGGATGAAAACTGCATGTTAATGTAAATTATTATCAATTTGATTAAAAAATGGCATGTCGTTTAATCTTTAAATTCTTGCCCTTCTAAAATGTGAAAGAGTTGTTTTTCTGTATAGCAATTAGCAGTACTCATCGGGTCCTTCAAATCTCCACTTTGTAATATACGATGATGAAGGCCACAAAGTTTTACAAAACAAAAATCTATTTTTATTTGTGGCTGTATAAAAATCAAATTATAATAAGAATTGGAGGCTAAATAATTGATCAACACCACACTGAATTGATTTTTTTTTTTTTTTTAATACATAGTTTAACCGGTATCATTTATTTGTGGTTGGACCCTGCCAATGCTGTGAGTTTAACAACGCAATCATTTACCAACAATAGCAATTAAAAAGCGGGAAAAAATAATAATCAAGCACAAAGAAAATTTATATTGGTTCACTTTTTTATATAAGTTGAATTCAACAGTGATATTCCCATTTGGGAGCATGTGGTGTTCCCCAATTTTTTTGTCGCATGCAAAATGAATTAATTAAAAAGATTTTATAAAGAAAAATATATTGAGAATAGGAATCAGTAGATGCACCGGGACATCCCAACTAGGTCGGCACCTCCTTAGCACCCTCATCATTTACCCATCTCAAGATTGAATATTATTGCAATAAAAAAGAAAATACAATAATAGTTCCAATGAAAGGAAAGATCCAACCCCTGAGGGATAAAAGACCAACTGAAAAAATAAAACTAGAAATGAAGTGAACCTAGCGCAAAGCAGAGACTGATGTCAAAAGGAATAGTCTAAACTATACCTTTGAAAATCAGAATCGATAATAGGCCTCATTAAAAACCTTGTTTGTAAAACCCAATGGGAAAAGCCAAGCAAGGAAAAAAGAGTGCCCATGCTTGCACTAAAATAGACCTGAAAAAAGACGTAATCCTCTAAATGATGAACTCAATGAACTAGCCCTGGTATCTATAATTTGACAGACATTATCGTGAATGAATTCATGTACAAACATTGGATCAAAAAACCACCAACAATTAGTTGACTGATGATCTCCATAACAGGCAAAAACGATCAGCCGCTCTGCTTCCTTCCATGTAGATGTGATGGAGACCCTAAAATTTGATTTGACAAGATGACCGAGAGTAACTTTCCACAGAGATTGAAGATTCTAGTGTATGAACATTCTGGTTTAAAGTGCCACCACTGCACACTTTGAATCACTTCCAAACTAAAAATTACTCTGGTTATACTTGTACGCCCACTCCACAGCTATAACAGCCACCAATAGCGCTTGGTAGGCAAAAGCAATGCCGAGAGGAGCAGAGGAGCGACCTTATAGGAAACCTCTACTAGACTGAAAATACCCCAGCATCCAGCTAGCCCAAGAGAACCATTAGCAGCGCCGTCTATGTCAACTTTTAGTCGATCAATTGGTGTAAAAAACCTGATAACGGGAGTATAGAATAAAGATTGAGTTTTCTACCTGATCATCCTCGTTGGGATCTGGGTACAATTTCAGGTCTTGGATATGGGCAACCTTAGGCCAATCCTCACCTATTTGCCTTTTGCATCTTTTCGATAAGATTGGACAATCTAAAATAAGCAGTTGCTTCAGAGAGACGAGACTTCGTATTCCTTCAGGTAATGATATCAATTTGGGGCAACCCAAGAATCCAAGCGCGTTAAGTGATTTGAGGTTGCTGATCCACTCTGGAATACTTTCCAAACTATCCCAATTACATATGCTGAGATGTTTCAGGCTGGTAAGGTGTTGAATACCCTGAGGAAGAGCCTCCAGTTTATGAAACTCCTCAAGCCATAGAGAGTGGAGTCGCTCGTTTAGGGCTTTCCACATAATCGCATCATCATTCTGGAACATCTCTTCTAACCCATCGCAAATATGAATCTCCAGTTCTCCCAGTGAGGAAAGATGTTGAATTCCTGGCCTCAGATCCTTCAACTTCGAGCAGTTCCAAATCCGGAGGCGTTTGAGAGACGTAAGGCTCTTGAACCAGTCCGGAAGACATTCTAAATCCTCAATCCAAAAAAAATCTAGTTTCGTCAATTTGGAGAGAGGAGAGAAGGAGGTTGTTGTTGGGATTTGTACTAACCCACTATTGCTGCTCTCCATTGTTTGTTGGAATGGCTTCATGCTTGTATTTTCCAACCAGAGACTTTCTAAATGTGGGTAAAGCGGCATGCAAGTCAGCTTCGGACAATCCCTTACAGATAAATGCGTAAGAGAAGTAAAAGAAGGCAACAATCTTCGATTCTCTTCACTGGATTGTGTTGACGTTGTTGTTGTAGTAGCAAAGAAATTTTCAACTTCACCGCTTTCGTCTCTCCACCATCCCTTTAGATTAGGCAAATTTCCCAACCTGAGTACTCTTAGGGATGACAATAATTTAGTTTCTGAGGTCAAGGATGAAAAGAAGTCTTCCTCACTACTAGTACTCCATATGTACTCTAGACATGGTAAGTCAAACAGGTATAATATCTCAAGACGGTGGAATTGATTCAATGGAGGTAGATGCTGACATTTCTTGCATGAGGATAAAGATAGGCTGACCAGATTTGTTAGAGATGAAAGCCAACTTGAAAACTTGATACCCCTATAATACCTTAAAGACAAGCTTTCAAGATTTGGGTGTGGCTGGAGGCCTTCCAGTGACATTTCATAACCAAGAATGGCCTCTGTTGCATCGGTATCGTATACGCTAGAATCCCAATCCAATGATAAGGATCGAAGATGTTGTTTGTCCTTTAAATTTGCAGACTCGGATTCTACAGCCGCTTCTTTCCCGTGTCTCAGATTTGAAACTTCCAATACTCCTCCCAAGTTGTTTAATCCCCTTAAATCATTTAGCTCACCACCATATCTTGGGACAGAGCCACTGCTCTTACACAGTACAAACTTCGATAATGTCTGAAGATTAGTAAGCATACCCAGTCCGTTTGGCATATGAGTCAAGCGATCGCACCCCGTAAGTTCAAGATGCCTAAGATTGACCAGTTTCTCAAAGTGTCGTGGCAACTTATAGAGTCTTCTGCAATAATTGAGTTTTAATGTTTGCAGATTCAACAGATTGGTGATGGGATTGGACAATGTCTGCATATCCTCATTCTCAGAAAGATCTAAATATCTCAAATGCTTCAATTTACGGATAGACTTTGGCACTACCTTAATCCTTGAATGGCTTAAATTCAGTGTGCGAATGAACTCAAAGTTTGATATTACTGAATTGAGAATTGACTTGTTTGTCTCTGGAAGTGTCAGCAAAAGAAACGAACGAATTCTTCTTGCTTGAACCAACGAGCTTGGAATTTGCCCGTTTGAGTTAAACTTCACATAGGACACATGAAGAGTATTTTTATCGACACATCCTTGATTCAACTCCAGTGCAACACACTCTGTTCCTGCAACTTGTATTGCAAGATCATGCATGAGATCATGCATCTTGCATCTTTCTATAGTGCCCCCTATTCCTTTTTCAGCTTCTTGAAAGAATGATCTTGCCAGTAACTCCTTGAAAAAAGAATAACCCACATCTTCCAAACACCGGTAACTTGGATTTGATAAGTCGAGAAACCCTTGAGCCATCCAAAGTTGTACTAATGTTTTCACCCCAAATTTATAATCTTTTGGAAAGAGTCCACAGTAGGCAAAGCAGTGTTTCAAATGCGAGGCAAGACGATCATAGCTCAATTTCAGTGTTTGTAAAATTTTTTCTCCTTTCTGCTGCGTTATTTTTGAAAATTCCTCGTCAACCAATGACCAATACCCCAAGTCTGAATTTTCGATCTGCAACGTACCTCCTATTGTTCTTATTGCAAGCGGAATTCCTCCACATTTTCTCACAATTGCTCTTCCAACTTCCAAAATTTTGGCGTTTTTCGGCTCCTCTCCCTCCTCAAAAGCCATCTTCTTAAAGAGCAACCAGGATCCACCTTCATCAAGAATCCCCAAGTGATAGGGCTGCGCAGTGCCAGTTATCTGTGCTACTGTCCTACTACGAGTAGTAACTATTACTTTACTTCCCTCTGAGCCAATACTTACTAGCAAGTCTTTCAACTGCCTCCAATTTTCAGGATCTTCATTCCACAAATCATCTAATACAAGAAGATACTTATTTCCCCCAAGCGCCTTTCTAAAATCTCTCTGCAATTGATCCATTATTTCAACATTCCCCAAATTGTCATCCTTAGGCTCACATAGCTTAATGATTTTCTGAACAATTACTTTCAAATCAAAGTTTGCAGCAACACATAGCCAAAGCTTAAGATCAAAGTGTTTTTGGACCTGCTCATCATTAAAAACACTCTGAGCTAGTGCGGTCTTTCCAAGCCCTCCCATCCCTACGATGGGAATGACCGACACATCCTCCTTGATGTCGCCCTCCAATAAAAGCTTTATGATCGCCTTTCTATCCTCGTCCCTCCCAATAACCTCTTCTTGACGGACATATGAGTGAGTCTCTCTCACTCCCCTAGAGATTAGCTGATTCTCTTCATGACGCTCGTCTAAATGGAAGTCTCTATCCTTGGAAATAGCAGTCAGTTTCTTCCTAATTTCCCTTATTCTACGAACCATGTTGTAACGAAAAGCAAGCTGGTTCGAAGCAGAGAAGAAAGTGCAAACCTGCTTGGACAAATCATTTCCAGACATCAGCTGTCGCCGTAAGGCTTCAGTTTTGAACTCGTCCATCAAGTCGTCGGCTATATGAACCGCAACGCCAAGCCTCTGGAGCCAGTTCTTGACTTGGTGGCTGTGGTCTTGCTTCTCCTCAGCATCAAGAAGCACAGCTTTGATGGTTGACATGGTGTCTTCAAGTTCGTCGAGCTCGTCGTTGACTCCCCAAAGCGATGAAATCTCTCTCACAGCAGCTGATCCCAAACTCCCGATTATTCGTCCGGCAATCGGAGTGAGAATTAGGTGTGCCATGATCACTTCCAAACTGGATTGAAAGGGGAAAAAATAAGGTAAAAAAGGAAAAGCTATGAAACGGGTTTCACTGTTTGAGAAAAAAATCTAGTAATAATGGTGAAGATCATAAATATGGAAGAGCAGAGCATATATGCATTTTTGTGGTCTGAATTAATCAATCCGCGTTACACACAATGTCACGTTGGTCTCCGCATTATTGGATGGTAATGTTTTGTCGTTTTCAACTTTATAAAAGCAACTTCCTGAAAAGATTTATTTACAATTAGCTTTTTTTTCTTTTTCTTTTTTTAAATTTTCCTTTAAGAAATGTATGTTTGCTCTGTCAGATATGATATGTGAATGTTAGCGTTAAAAATTTACAAATTTACAATATGAAATATATAATTGTTTCAGTTATAAATTAAATTGTTAAAAAATTGATTTAATTATTAAAATAACAGTATTTATTAACAAAGTAAAAATAAAGTTTTCATATATAACAAGCTTTTCTTTTATATTTTTGATGAATTATTTACCATTCACTTTCATTTTAATTCAAATGTTACTTATAATATGAACATCAAAGACTAGAAAAGTGTTACTTGTGCATTGTAGGCATATAATAATTACAAAAGTGTTAATATATAACAATAACAAGTTAGCTTCTACTTAAAATACTCGTACAAAGCTTTTTTTCATTTATGTAATGATTTTTCTAAATAAATAGCGTAATATTATACTAATAAATATATTTCAATTAATTTTTTTTAAAGCTATGTTTCTGTAATATTAATTACTCTTTCTCTGTTTACATTTTATTTTATGGCTCTGATACTCTTCAAATATTGCATTTGGGGCCGACGTGGGCTCTACATACGGATGGGTGCCCTTTTGTTTCTTCGAAAATTGTAATAAAAAGCAAAAATACTTGAGCTAAATACATATTACACGAAATACGGCAATTTACTTCTATTAAGGAAAAAGAAAGATTAAGGAAACTTCTCAAGGGACAACTTAATGAATTTCTCATTTCTGCTAAAATTCAAGCACACTTATGTTGAGCACTTTTATTACGCTCCAACATTTTCTTGAAGAAGAAAGATAAAGGAATTGGAGAAGAAAGATTATGGAAACTTCTCCGGAGACAATTAGTCTATGTTTGGTAGGAGGGATGGAGAGGACGGAGGATGGAGAGAGTTGAAGGGACGGAAAATATAAAGGATGAAGAGGGTTGTGGAAATCTTTTGTGTTATTTGGTAGGAGGGATAGATAGCTGAAATTATGAATGATAGTTATAATTCTAATTACTATATTGTCCTTTTGTAAAATATTTTACTAATTCAAAACATAGATATATCAGTCTTTTTAAACTAAAAAGTAAATGGTGGCTTCCCTCCATCCAAACATGAAATATTGAGTCTCCTTCCACCTCTCTCCCTCCACCCCTCTCCCTTCCTTCATCTCTCCCTCCAACCAAACACACTATTAATGAATTTCTCATTTTTTGCTACAAGTGATGACGAGTGAAGAACTTTCTTCTTTGACTTTTTGTCAATGAGTTTGTGAGTGTTTGTTTTGATCAAGTGACTTCTATAAAGAAAGCATTATAAATGTTTATCGTAATATATATATATATATATGTTAAAAACATATCCAAATTTCAAGAATCTATAAACTGAATTCATTAAAAAAAAAAAAAAAAAAACTAAAACATTAAAACACTAAAAATTCAAATACATATAAACATATATATTTTTATAAGTATGAATATAAGTGGGGCGGGTGCGAGTATGAGAAAGCTTCCCCTACCCCCACCCCGCATTCATGTGGGGGATTAATCTTAACCTTATACCCATCCCATACCCATATACTATCCTTCATACTCTCTCCTAATCAGGTGGTACCCGCGGGTACTTGCATCCGTAGACAAAAATGCCATCCAGTTGAGATTTTGGTTCTTTCTAACGAACTAGATTATCCTTCCTTATTTCAAGATAGGTAAAAAGGAAAACTACATCAAAAGCGTCCGCCTGTGACAAGACACGTCCTTAAGAATGCCAACTTAGGAATGCTTTGCTGATTGAAATGTTCCGTTTCTTTCTTTTTTTGTTTCTTTTTTTTTAAGATTGTCTGTTTGAAGCTAATTTTACGGTTTTTTTTTTTTAATTCTTTTCAATTTTATAGAGAGTAAAACAAGGATGAAGGACAAATACAACATCCCAATTATTAAGTTGGTGCCCCTGAACTTCCGATCTTCTAGAAAGTCCTCGCTCTATACTATTTAGCAAGAAGAAAGGAAGGGAAAAACCAAAAAAAAAAAGGGTACACAAGTGAAACTAACATTACGTCTCCCGTGGTACATCATTGACGATATCATAAAGATTCGATTTCGGTGAATTTGGTCTTAAAGAAATAGAGAGTATGATACAGATTCTGTATGCCTTTTGGATGTACGGACTTGAATTTCCAATGCAACAAGGATTAAAAAGAAATCAAACTCTAGCTCAGTTTTAACCTTGAACGGTGATCCATGGTTTGGAGGAGCATAAAAAATCCTTAATAACATTAGTACTGATTCCACCATGAAAGCCAAATGAAAAATTGTTTGTGAAATGTCTAAGGGGATGACTTGGCTCCACAAGTTTCTTATATTCATCTGGAAGTTGTTCCTAATCTACAACGACCCTTGACACTTTATTATGGAAATAATAAGGCTATTATTTAGTAGAAGTTACATATTGAAAATACATATATATGTATGAATAGTTGTTGTCTTACGCTAATGGCTCCGGAGTTCAAACATTACGCTTAATAGCTGAGCTATAGCCATTATCATAGTACTTAGACCAAAGCATAACACCTCCATACTTGGAAAAGCGTTTGATGAATGGTAACACTTTGGATGAGAGCACATCAGGGGGAACATAGCCACCACCGGAAGCCTCTGGCGAAGCAGGTAAGCCTAGAAATATTTGGCCAGCGGGGATTAATATCCACTGGCTCCAGTAGCTCTTCAGATTATCTGCATTGTCCGAATATTGGCAAGGAGCGTTGTTGTAGAATTGGACCGAAACATAGTCAAATAGGCCGGTGTTTAGAGCACTGCCTAACCATGCATCCGGGAAGGGACATTGTGGAGCTGCGGTTAAGTAGACCTTCCTCTGCTGGCTATACCCAATTAGTGCCTTGGCAAGTTCATCCCAATACATTGTTGTGCCTCCCACAATGTCGAAATCAATCCCATCTAGAACGGCATCACCTAAAGGCCTGGAATCTGATTGGCCTCCAAGAAAGTTATTCCATAGGTAGTCTGCAATTACCCTGCATGGTTTAAAAACAAAATTTTAAACAACCAATCTCAGAGAGAAACAAAATTCAAAATACCAACATCTCATAATATAAAGGTTGTGACGACTCGTTTGGGGGTGAAGTTTGGCATCTAGTTTCCACACTTTTTATCTTTTTCCTCAATTCAAATCTACTTTTTACTATTCACATCTCCGAATGTCTATAGTAAACTCAAATCTTAAAAGTCTATAATTTTGTCATTTCAAGATCAAATGATGTGTTTTTTTTTTTTTTTTAAATGCATAGAATTTCGAAAGCAATGAAACAATATTCATATTGTTTTTTTTTTTCATACACAATTTAAGTGTTTTACACATTTTTATTCCAAACAATTATTTTTCCAACCAAACACACATTTCTATAACTCCAATTCAAATATTTCCAAAACTACATATCCAAAACTTACCCTAAACGGATACGAACAGAAATGAATGTGCAAACTCGCATAATTGGTAAAAGTTCAATTTGCATGGTCTAAGAAACCAAAGTTTATAAAGCATAAGGTGAAGCAGAAATCCAAAAACTTACCTGGCATCCTCTGCAGAAGAAAGATTGTAGCTACCAGCACCGCCACCAATAGAAAGCATGACCTTGATACCCTTGCTTTGGCAAGCTTTGATGTCGCTGCTCAGACCAGTGCACCCGTTTGTCGTCGGGTCACAATGGCCAGCAAGGTTGATCAATGGAGTCTGGCCATTGCCAAAAGTTGCTAGGAAAGCAATGTTCACTATTCCGTAGTTGCCTGTGGCACATGTTTGAGCCAAGCTTCCTTCGTCTCCGTTCTGGCCCCAGTAGACAATAATCATACCTGGCATATAAGATGCAGAACTATTTCCAATCATAAGACTGTTGAAAAGTTCATTAGTCAGTTTGTCAAAAAATTAATAGAAAGTAGTAATTACGAATGACAAGGGGGAGACCAAAAACACGCCTGTTTTCGTTGACTGACTTGCGCTTGCAGGGCAGAAGACGACCTTGTAGTCGGTCCCAGTAGGGCAAGAGTTTCTCTGATCAAAATCATAAGGGAAAGTAAAGGCGTCCTGGCAAAGATCCTTAAAAAACTTCGAATAACTCGTTGGCTCGCAGATGTTCCCGGACGTGCAACAGAACTGACTGTTCCCGAACACGGTGCACGGATTGTTACACCCCTCCGGATCTCTCAACTCCATCGGACACGCCCCTTTCACGTCTGTGGCGCATCTGCTGACGGAATTGCTGCAATTTGACGACGACGATGATGACGCTGCAGCGCCGAATTCCATAGGAATGTTAAACCCTTCGACGACAGAGACGTAGAAGACATCAGCATTGTTTGTTTGGTTAATCGAATATTCGGCCAAGTTGTTGGGGGCTCGGCCGTTGACTTGGCAGTCGAGGCGGCCATTGCAGTCACCGCTCGCGCATTTTCCACGACCGTCACTGCCGAACGTGCACTTGGTCCGACCCCAGATCCTGCCTGAGCCGGTTACGTCGTTGAGAGTCCATGTCTCGCCTTGTTTTAGCTGCTTTCCGCCGCCGGGGTTGGCGGCGGCCCAGACAGTGTAGGTGCAGTTGTTTAGGATCTCTATCTGGGTTGCTCTGGATGAGGCAAAGGAGAGAATTAGAATTAAAAGGAATAACCTCATGGACAGTCCTTTGGTTGTGATTTCTTTTTTCTTTCTTGTTTTGGAGCTCGCTGTCTAATCTGTAATTGTGGATGTGTAACGCAATGGATAGAGGTAAGCGCGTATGGTTGTTGGATACAAAGACTTTTTTGTAGGACCAACTTTTCAAGGTATAACGAGTAATAATGTGTCGAATCAATATTTTCTTTTGCTATTATTATTTTATTTTTTCCATCCATGATTTTACAGCGGCGACTTATTTTAACCATTGGCGATGGAAGTTATTGCTACAAATTAAATATGACACAATGTTGCTAATTGTTTATTAAAGACAACTTTTTGTGGTCATGAAAGACCCTTTTCTTTGTAGTGAATAAATATCAATTTGTAATGCAGTGGAAGGTGGCTCCACAATAACAACCCGCCAAAGACTGGTGAATTAGCAATGATTTTCAAAGTCTACTGCCGTGTTCAATGGTTTCATATGAAATTATAATATGGGGTGGGTCCTGATTATTTTCCTGTATCTTTTAGAAACTTCCTTGGTCATAGTCACGTTGAAAAATCAATGTGTATACCTTATTTATGGCTCCTTTAGAGCATAAATTGAATTTGATTGTTCATTTAAATGTAAAATTTGAATTGTAAAATCAAATTAAATGTGTGTTTGGAGAGTTTTTATTAAGGCGACATTTGTAAAAGTAAAAACAAATAAGTAAAATTGTAACAGCCGCCCTTTTTACTGATTCATGATTTTCTCGTTAAGGAATATGAATGTTTATGTAAAATGTCCGATCTGATTCTATCAGATTATATTTGAGTTCTTATAGCCTTATAAGACTCAATAATAGTTTGCTTAGCCAAGCATAGGGCCTTTTGAAGAAAAAGGTAGAATAAGAATTTATGATTTTATTCCGGTCAACGTTTGACTAGAATGACTCAAGGCATGATTATGACAGTACTGCAGTACAGCAAGTAGCATGAAAATTATACTGCGAAAAACCGTCATCACAGATGAAAATATAAGAATAAGGTACGAGACCACTTTAGAAAAATCAAACACAATATTTAGAGCAATAAGGACTAAGTGGCTTTAAGTCCTAAAAAAAACCTACATGCAGTCCAATTAAGTGCATATAAATTCTGGACTGCAGTCCGGTACAACTATACTGTTATTAGTTGAAAACAGTGTTAGCACTATCTGAGTTATTAAGAAAATGGATTGTATATTAAGGAAAGTGCTAAACATGGTCTTAGTGGGTGACACCTCATTCAAGATAAACAAGTAATTTTTGAATTAAAAATTAAGTGGATAAATATGCATTTATTGAGTGCAAATAGCACCCATATGGCTGGCCATCTCTAAGGGGTAATTAGCAAATATTTTGTTGTTAGGGTTAGATGTGCAATTTGTGGAATAAAAATAATTCTAGAAATTTAATTATTTTTCACCTATAAATAGGTGATAAAGGGGGAGTGTTGGATCATTTAGTTCCACCCCAAAACTTTGGCTCATTTTCAACTCACTCTCTATTCCACCAAAGGAGCCGAACCCAAAGAAAAAAAAAAAAAAAAAAGAGTGGCCAGATTTGTGAAGGTGAGGAAATAAAGGAAAATTTTCTCAACCAAAGGATAGATCTAGGGGTGGCAATTCGTGTCACGTGTCGGGTTCATGTCGTGTTAGAGCCGTGTCGATTTTTTTTTTCCCCGACCCGAACACGACCCGCGACACGAACACGACACGAACCCGTCACGGGTGGACACGACAAGACACGAAATTGACCCGCAACACGAAATTGACACGAAATTTGACCCGAAATTGACACGCGACACGAAATTGACCCGAACTTGACCCATAACACGAAATTAACACGAAATTGACACGAAATTGACATGAAATTTGACCCGAAATTGACACGAAATTGACACGCGACACGAAATTGACCCGAAATTGACACGAAAAGTGACACGAAATTAAACGGGTCCACCCGAACACGACCCGTTTTTTTCGTGTCAATTTTTCCCAACCCGAACACGACCCGCCAACTATTTTTCCCAACCCGAACCCGTGAAATTCGTGTCGTTTTCAAGTCGTGTCGTCATGTCGCGACCCGTATTGCCACCCCTAGATAGATCCACTCTCGTAGACCTAGAAGTTGTAAGAACCCGAATTTTGATGAACTTATGATTTCCTTAGAAATAAGGAAAATCTAAGTCTGAACCATATATGTCGATATAAAGCTCATGATCTGAGTTAAATATCAGAATATGTTTGAGTTCTCGTTTAATTAGCTACGAGACTCAATAATAAGAGTTGTACTTACCATAATAGGTTGCTTTGTCAAGCACGGGGCCTTTTGAGGGAAAAAAAAAAAGACAAAATAGGAATTTATGATTTTCTTTGGGTCAACTTTGACAAAGGTTGACTTTAGGTTGACCAAGTTGACTTTTGGTTTGACTGAGATGGTACTGCAGTGTAATCAACAGTATGGAAATTATACTGCGAAAAACCGTCATTTCAGTCAAATAAGCTATAAGACCGCCCTAGAGAAATCAAGCACATTAGTTAGAACAGTATGGATTAAATAGTTTCAAGTTCTAAGAAAAATTCATACGCAGTCCAATTTTACGCAGATGAATTTTGGACTGCAATCTAGTGAAACAGTACTGTTATAAGTGAAAACAGTATTTGTAAAATCCTTATTAGTATGATTATGGACTGCATTGGTAAAGAAAAACCAAATGGAGCCTTAATTTTGAGGACACCTCATATGGTGATGACCAATTAGATTAATTGGATTTTTGGAAATTATGGAAAGTAAGTTTTAAGCATGAATTAAGGTTGAAAATTGGCCAACAAATCACCTTGAAATGGCCGGCCACTCTAAGGTTTTAGGGGGGCAATTATGTTGCTTTTGAGGACTTAAATGCAAGATAAGATAGAAAAGGTGTGGTAGGTGTTGCCTATGGTTCACCCTTGGACACATCACCTTGCTTGGCTTCCACATATTTGTTCTAGCTAGCATGGCCGGTTATTGCAAGCCATGGTGAACAAGCTTTGCCTTGGTGAGGTAAGCTTGATGAGGTAGGCTTGGTGAGGTAAGCTTGGTGTGGTAGGTGTTGCCTTTGGTCCACTTTTGGACACATCACTCCCTTTGGCTTCCACACACATTGTATGGCCGGTGCATAGGTGGAGAGAAAACCTTGTTGAGCAAGCAATTTCTTGGCTCATTCACATTATGAAGGGCCGGCCACCTAGAAGGATTGATGGGCAAATATTTTGCTCATTAAATCCTTATGTGCAATTAAGGAAACCTTAAGTTTCACCTATAAATAGGGGTAGTTGGTTCACAATTTTTGAGCATTGAATTGAACCCGAAACTCTGCCAAAATTTTCACTCATTCTATCTTCCCCTCACCCTAAGGCCGAACTCCATAATAGAGGAAAAAAAAAAAGAGAAAGTATGGCCGGATTTTTAGAGAGAAATAGGTAGAAGAAAATTCAGATCCAAGTTTGAGATTTCACCTCTAAGATCTTGGGGTAATCTTCTCAAATCCCTAAGCCTTTTTATTAAGTTTCGATTCAAGATTTTATGTGTATTTTTAGTGGGTTTTGTAAGAGCTTAAGCTCATTTATTTTCATGCAAAAGCTTAGTAGGCGCTTGATTAGGGTTATGGTAAGCTAGATCTATGTTATGGTAAGCTAGATCTAGGTTTTTATTTATGTGTTATGATTTTATGAATGGATGTATGATGATATGATTTTTCGTCAGATACGCTGCATGTTTGTCGTAGGCTCACGGTTGCGACCGTTTGAGGTAGTGTGCGCGTAGACTTTACGTAAAAACGGATTTCAAGAAAAACTGCCAGTTTCGGGTAAAACCGGGTAGCAATCTGAAAACGAAATTTTGAGGCCCTTAGAGGCAGATTTTGGAAAAACGTAAAAATGAAAGTTGTAGGGAAGGGTTTTTCCTAGGGGGCAACGCAAACAGTTTTTCAAAATACGGCTCCAAAGGCCTCTGTTTTTATGAAAATCCAAGCCCTGGTCTGCCCAGACCCTATGCACGGCCAGCCGGTTTCAACCAAGAAAATGAACAAGTTAAAGGCAGAATTAGGTTTTGTGTAAAACATGAAAATTTTAGGATCTTTCGATATCTACAACTTTCATGAAGAAATCTTTTTCTAATTCCAAACAGATTTTAAAGTAAAAAAATTAGATTCCCAAAACCGTGCAGGAATCAAGAAATTCATACACAGGATTTTAAGAAAACAGTGCAAAAACAAGAAATCCCTACTCATGCACTGACACTTGAATTAAGAAACTATTTTCAAGAATTGAACAAGTTTTCTGAAGAAAAGAATAAATAACTGAATTATGCTAAGTAATATGGTAACCAAGTGGGATACCACTATTGGGTCTCAGTAACCCAATAGGACATTAACCTATTTATGTTTGGGCTCATACCCAGGGTTACTAGAAGTAACCTAAAAGGATATTAACGTTTAAGGATTATGATTTATGGTAAGATAGAATATGACTGATTCTTATCTTATACCCTGTTAGGAAAACGGGAATATGTGCTATGTTTGGCGATAACTAAGAGCGTAGGACAACAGGTAAGTACAACTCCGCCTACAGCATGAACAAAACGTTCTTGTTGCATGACATGTTTTCAAGAAATCATGTATTGATTTACATGATTTATATATGTTTATGTTATGATGCATATGCTATGATAAGTTTATGTTATGCTACGAAGTTATGTCATGATAAGCTTATGCTATGAAGTTATGCTATGAAGCTTATGTTATGATAAGTTATGTTATGAAGTTATGTTATAATAAGTTATGCTATGAAGTTATGTTATGATAAGTTTATACTATGATGTATGTTATGTTATGAAGTTTATGTTATGATAAGCTTATGCTATGAAGTTATGCTATGAAGCTTATGTTATGATGTTATGTTATGAAGTTATGTTATGATATGTTATGTTATAGTAAGTTATGTTATGATGTATTATGTTATGATGTATTATGCTAGAAGGTTTTAAGTTATGATTGAGATTATTTTATATTGTATGTTTGGATACGTGACATCATGAAGCATGTTCACGAATATTAAATCACATGGTAAGAATAAATTAAGTTATGAGATATGATAAGACAAGTTAATGTTATGGTGTCGTACCGACTTGCCACGAGGGCGGGTTTAAATGGTTTTAGTCTATGGTTTGAATTGGATTGGACTGGCTGCCCCAATCACTCTATGTAAACGATTATTTTCATGGTTTGACTTGGTTTGGACTGGCCGCCTTCAACCACTCCATGGCTATGTACCACAGTACGTGCACATATGACATGATATGTTAGGGAATAGAACCAAGTTAATGAAAGCATAATTAATTTATAAGAAAACATAATCGGTTCACGCATTCTTGCACGTAAAATATTTTGCGGATTGAATATTGTACTTACTGGGCATTAGCTCATTACTTACGTTCATGCTGTAGGTAAGCGACCTACCGGTAATATTTGATGCAATACTGTGGAGAGTTGGTGCCGCGGACTGTGAAATGTGGAATGGACACCGCCACGGGTTTTGGAAAATATGTTTTTGTAAAATACGTTTGTAAAATGTGTTTTGTTATGTTATAAGGAAGTAATGATATGTTTTAAGAAAAGTTTCAAGTATGTATGGCAAGCAAGTTGCCTCGTGTTGTACCGATCCGCGTTAGGTCGGGTTTGGTCCACGATCTTGGCACTCGAGTGAGTACATATGAATATGTATGAGGATAAGTCAAGTTTAAGTTTGAGTTAAAAAAAAAGTTTTAAAGAAAAGAAAATTTATTCTAGAATTTTCAGTAAGCTTAAAGCTTTTTGTTAAAGAATTAAGTTAAGTAAGTAAGGTGACAGCCCGCGTCTACGTAGTCGTCCCCCTATGTAGATGTTGTAAGTCGGGGCGTCACAGAAGTAATCCTCTTAAACCCTTAAGTATTCAATTAAGTTTTGATGGAGGATTTAAGTGCATTTCAAGCATGGGTTTATAAGAGCATAAGCTCACCTTTTATTTTTCATGCAATAGCCTAGAGTGCTTGATACGTGCTTGATTAGGGTTTAGTGGTCTTGATTTGATGATTTGGTGTATGATTTTGATGCTATGTTTTAGAAAAATTGTGGTATGTGTGGATGCCTATTATGTGTTTGTTATATGTCCCTACATGCTTAAGAAGAAGCATGGTATGAATGAATGATGGTGATGATATTGTATGATGAATCAAGAGTTAAAATTAACACAAAAGCCTAATTTGGTAAAGGTTACCATTTGGGTTTGTAAGGATGAGAAACCAATGCGTGATGATGTAAACCTTACATAACACACTGCATGTTTGTTGTAGGCTCACGATTTCAACCGTTTGAGGTAGGGTGTGCATAATTTTATGTAAAAATCAACCAAAATTGAAAACTGCCAATTTCAGATTAAACTAGGCAGTAATCTGGAAATTGAATTTTGAGGCCTTTAGAGACCGAATTTGGAAAAGGTTAAAACTACAAAGTTGTAGAAAATTGAAAACCTTAGGGGGCAGAGCACACAGATTTTGAAAAATAAGCTCTAAAGACTTCTGTTTTTATGAAAATCCGAACTTGGTCTGCACAGACCCTGTGCACGGCCAGACAGTTTTAACAAGAAAAAAGGATAGGTTAAAGGTAGAACTGGGTTTTGAGTAAAGAACGAAAATTGTAGGGTTTTTTGAGATCTAAAAATTTCATGAATAACAAATTCATAACAAGTTTTAAAATAAAACTGGATCTTAAAAACTTAGCAAGAAACAGGAAATTCCTGCACAGGATTTTCAAAATAGTGCATGAACAGCCAATTCCTGCACATGCACTTGTAACTGAAATTGTGGAACTGTTTTCAAAGATTTCTTTCAGAATTTGAAAGTTTTTGTTTAAAAGTTACAGTTTTATAAAAATACAGTTTTAAGGGACTAAAGTTTTACAAAAGACTTTTAAAAGAAAAAAATTAGACAAAGTTTTGGAGAAAAATAAATACATAGGCCAAAAATTATTTTGAAAATATAGTAACAATATGATGACCATTAGTAACCGAATAGGATACTCAAGTTATTAGGTTGGACCTAAAACCCATGGTTACCAATAGTAACCTAATAGGGTATTACTTTAAAAGTAATTGGGTCTTTATAACCTAATAGGGTATTATTCTAAATATGATTGGGCTCATACGCATGGTTACTAATAGTAACCTCATAAGATACAATTTAAGTATAATTGGGCTTTGTACCCAATGTTGCATTAAGTAATCAAACAAGATAATGTTTGATTGTAACTGGGTCATGTGCCCTATGGTTACATTTAGTAACCAAATAAGATATCATTATAGTATGTGGGGGACATGCAACTAGGGATACTGATGAATGTTGAATAGGATACCAACAATGAATGTAATGATTTATGGTAAGATAGGATGATCCTTATCTTACGTCCTTTTTGGAAACAGGAAAGCTGTTGTTGCAACCTGTTAGAGCAACAAATCCAGGACATAACATAACTTGTAAGTACAACTCCGCCTACAACATAGACAAAAAATATTTTTACTGCTTGTATGTTTTCAAGCTCATGCATACATGTTGAGATGCATACGATTTGTGCTTTATTATTGTGGCATTATGAAGCATGCTCACTAATGATAAATCACTTGGTCAGAATGATAACCCAGTTTCAAGTAAGAAACTGTTTTAAAACACTGTTTTCAAGAATAAAACTATTTTCAAGGAATTGTTTTCAAGAAGAAAACTATATTTTTAAGAAATTATTTTCAAGAACAAGTTAAGGAAAAGTTTCAAGTATGATGGCAAGCAAGTTGCTTCGTGTCGTACCGACCCGTTCCAGGTTGGGTTTGGTCCATGGTTTGAGTTGGATTGGACTGGTCACCCCAACCACTCCATGGCTGCGCGCCACGGTACGTACACTCATGTTATATAAGGGGCCCAAAAAGATGCTAACATAAATAAGCATAACTGATTTGATAAGAAAGCATAAATGGTTCATGCATATCTTTATCAAATTGTTTTGCGGATAATAATTTGTACTTGCTGAACGGAAGTTCATTACTTACGTTTATGTTGTAGGTAAGCAACCTGTCAGCAATGTATGATACAAAACTGTGGAGATGGTACTGCGGACTGTGAAATTCGGGTTGGTTACAAAGGTTTGAACTATAGTAAATACTTGTATATATATATATATATATATATAAGTATAAGGTTTTTAATTTAAGTTTATAGAAAAAAAATTATGTACTTCTACAAGGATAAGTAAGATAACTATTTAAGTAAAGTAAACATGGTAACAGCCCTACGTATGTGGGGTATTACAAAAATAATGCAGTACAAATTTCTAAAATGTACTGAAAATTTAGATCTAGATTTTAATAACGAGCCAACTAAATGCTAATTACATTTGGATACAATAATAGATATTCTAATCGCTCATCCAAACAAGACATTAGTTTCAATATTACAAAAGACTTGGGACTCAGACTGCTTGACTTCATTAATTTCTCACTCGACTTGGCGACAAGCGCAAATCATGCTCTCAGACTTTGGAAAACTATAATGAAGCTAAAGTTATGCAGAAATTTTGTTAATTAAGAATAAATGTTTTTGCGGTATCGGCCCCCTCATTTTTTCACCTATTTGCAATATGGTACTCCCTGAAAATAATAACTCTTAACATTTTAGTTCATGAATTTCAAATGCAATTATCTTACTGCTTTTTTTTTCCCCTTAGACAAATATCGAATTAACTTAGTTTTTTTTAAAATAAGAAAATAGGTTATAGGGGTAGAAGTTGGCATATCTAAATAACCCCAGGGTAGATGCCTCCTCGTATAATATACAGATCTCTCACGAAGTAAATTATTCTTATATCCTAACCAATGCAATAGGACAATTCAAACTCATTTTATAAATTTAATCTTTGTTAGAGAAAAAAAATTAGTTCAATTCTTGTACCGTTTCATGGATATTATTTTCAAACTACTGTTATATCTCATATTATATAAGAAAGATGTTTAATTATCTTGAATTGATTGATCATTATTAGTCTGTGAACTTTTAGTGGAGTGAGTGTATAGTTTTGTTCTCTTAATATCGACAACTTTAATCTTCAATTATCACAATGACAAAGGTGATTTAAATAAATTCGAAATTATGAAACACCGGTCTTATTCTTAATTCTGTCGATTATTTAAACCAAAAAGTAAAAAAGTACTCATTAAGGAGACAAAAAAAAAGATTCCTAGCAAATTGAGCTTGGAGAAGAAATTATTTTCCTCACCAATATCTTACTCACCCTCCCAAACTTCCAAATTTCCGCTAAAAACCCCAAAACTTTAATTTAATAATTATATTTCTCCTCCCTAAAATCTCAAATTTTAATTGAGCTTATTTGCTAGTGAGGCATTTCAATCTTTAAACTATGAAATTCTAATATTATTCTTTCGACCTGTAAAGCAAGACCTTGTTGAAGAAGAGTCACAAATCAAAAGTGAATATAAAGCAATGAAGGGGTATAGATCCTTCGCAATATTAGAGTGAAAACTTGGATGAACGGGTCGGGATATCCGTAAACCCTTCCCCGCCACCCGCTAACAATATAGTAAAAAAAGAAAGGGAAAAAAAAAAAAAACATTCTACAGGTTTCCAATCCAAACCTAATTTTTCATTTTTTTTTAATCCGCACTACTATTTTTCTCTATCCTAAACAGTACCCCAATGGGTACGGTTTAATTTTATCCCTTGGCCCCATCGAGCCAGCCCTCATCCATACAAGCCCAGATCCTTGCTCCAGATCAACGACGACATAGGGACCTCATTGAAATTACCTCTGACAATGGTAGTGAGAGAAGCTCGGTGGAAGAACCAACGAAGGAGAGAAAGAGATTTAAAAAAAAAAAAGTTTAAGTGACATTTTAAATAAATAAATAACATAGTTAAGGGAAATTGTAGCGTGTAACATATTTTATAAGTATGTTTAAAATTTCACAGTGTGGTTGCTATGCACATTGTACGACGGTGGCACCGAGGCGGGTAATGCAAACTCCGGTGGCACAACAACTCCGACGGTGATCGCGGCAAGGCAATGGGCGTGCAACGTCAAAACTACGGCGGTGGTTAACAAAGATGCAGGCCAAAACATTGATAGGAGAAACGGAAAAAAAGGAGTATGATGATATGGGAGAATGGGAAGAAAATTCGGAAGGAGGTAATAGCAAGGAAAAAATAATAGAAGAAAAGAGTGAAACGATGCCGTTCACTTAATTAGATCTACGTGCGAGACAGCTAGAATGCATTGTCCGACTGCGATGACATTCGTCGCCACTAAACAACGTAAATTTTTCACGATCTCGCGCCAAAAACATAATTAGAATCAGCTTGAACCAGAATGCTTAATAAACTAGAATGAAAAATCAAATAAAAGTTTCACCATATGAAAGTGGATTACTGATTGCTTTATAGATTATAGGTCCAAGAGAGTTAACATGTATATTTATTCATATATGGACTCAAATTTTTTTTGGTATCTCAAATGGTAAAAATATTATGTCATGTTATTTTTAAAAGTTTAAAATGCTTTATAACTGATTTTTTATACTATAATATCTAACTTATTTAAATGATATGTCAAAATATAATTGATTATACACCATTTGAGACATCAAAATTTTACAATAGATGTCAATCCATATAAATATAAATATATATATATATATATATATTAGAGCATCTTCAACGCATATTAAATTGCTATATCAATGGAAAATTTTGGCATTAATATTTCGATGAAAAAACTTTGCTTTCCAATAGAAATCTTTGATGCCAAGTTTATCATATGCTAAACTTTATAATAAATTTACTGCAAGATATGACTAATACCAAATTTAATAATTGATTCAATATTGTTAACTTGATATTTTCATGTAACTATTATGATATTATCATTTTTAATTTATTTAAATATCACAAAATTCATTTTTAGAAGTTTTAAAGCTTAATGATGACGGAAAGTAGAAATACTGAAATAATATAAGAAATTAGAGTATAAAGTAATTAGATAATGTTGTGTTTTCACTCTTTCGTGACAAACATGGTAAATGCATTAGTGGATGCCTTACTTAGAAGTAGATGTAAAGCCCTTAGTAAGGCCTCTGCCCAATATGGTTGCCCCGGGGAGCATAGTTGCAACTAACCAAGTACCACCACCACTGTTGCACCTGACCTTAGCGCAGCCAAGCCTAACCAAGTTACGCCACACCACCTGGGTGTACTGCCTACAGACCTTGCCAGGAGCACAGGAGTTGGAGTTGTAGTCGTAGTCGGCCTTCTCGTCCACCCACATCCTCACAGCATCAGAGCCGGACAGCTTGCCACTGCTCCATGCGAGGTTCTCACCATATTGCGACACCGAGTGCACCATGTTGCAATCGCTGATGTGTGTATTGAGATATTGTAGCGAGAAAGCCGCTATTTGGCTCTCCCATGTCATGGGACCAACGCCCACCTCCGCGCGAGCAGAGTTGTGGGCGTTTAGGAAGTCCTGGCTGTCTATGATATGCATAAAAGAGAGAGTGAGACCTTGTGGAGCCCCATTATTTGGTCAGATATGCTTTCTAGCCCGAGTGGGCAAGTCTCCCCATATGAATTACTTTTATTTATTTTAAGAGTAATAATATTGGTAAAGAGGAGAGAAAGAGCGCCAAGGAAGTAAAGCAAGAAAAGTAAAAAAAAAAAAAATGTTGAAGATGTCCTAGGAAAAGAGAGGGTGAGAAAAAGGGGAAATTGGGGCTACTTAAATTAAGAAAACGGTTGTTTTATAAAAAAAATAGTCAATCAGTTATTCATTATAATCAATCAGTAATTGATAATCAATCACTGATTAATGACCATTTTTCTAAATAAAAAAAATTCAGTTATTTACTTAAATAAGTGTTTAAAAACTATCTATTTACCTAATTTTTTCAATTTATAAAATTATTAAGCCACATAACAGGTGGGCATTGTGTGGCACTATCAAATTGAGGCACTACTTGGATCGTGAAATTCTCGAGCTCGGGCCAAATAGCAGCCCTCTTAATTGTTTGGTTTGTACAAAAACTTGGAAGTTTTTTCTCTAAGGAAATTGGTGTGGCTAATGGATCACATGAGTGAGGGGTACTTATAATGGTGTGGCTGTACTTGAAGTGGAACTGTAACCTAGTACTAATTAAGAGACCAAGTAATGTTGAACGAAGCAAAAGTCACTTAATCCAACGCAGAAAAACATTGTAAATTATTTGTGATGATGAGGAGGGAGAGAAATTATATAAATGTATATATATTTACCTGATTTATTTGAAGGGTAGAAGACAACCTTGTAGTCTGTCTCTGTTGGGCAAGCGTTTCTCTGATCAAAATCATAAGGGAAAGTCACAGCCTCCGGGAAAAGATCCTTAAAAAACTTCGAATAACTCGTCGATCGGCTGGCAGATACTCATCCCCGACGTGCAACAGAACTGACTGTTCCCGAACACGGTGCACGGATTGTTACACCCCTCCGGATCTCTCAACTCCATCGGATACACCCCGTTCACGTCCCCGGCGCATTTGCTCTCTTCGACGCAATTCAAAGACATCGCCGACCACCCTGCAGAGCTGAATTGCATAGGAATGTTGAACCCTTCGACCACCGAGATATAGAAGACATCGTAGCTTGTTTGGTTTATCGAATATTGGGCCAAGGTGTTGGGGGCTCGGCAATTGGCTTGGCACTCAAGGCGGCCGTCGCAGTCACCACTCTGGCATTTTCCGCTGCCATCCAGGCCAAAACGCACTTGGTCCGGCCCCAGATCCGGCCTGAGCCGGTTATGTCGTAGAGAGTCCATGTCTCGCCTTGGTTTAGCTGCTTTCCGCCACCGAGGTTGGCGGCGGCCCAGACGGTGTAGGTGCAGTTGTTTAGGATCTCTATCTGGGTTGCTCTGGATGAGGCGAAGGAGAGAGTTAGAAGTAAAAGGAAGGGGAAGGTGTTGGGGGTATTTTGGAATAAGCCCATAAGGAGGGAATGGCTTCTTTTTCTTTCCTTCAAGAATTATGCACTATAAATTAGAGATATTCCTTCCACTATACATCACGATATAAAGCAATGTGAATAAGAAACAAAGAGGAAGATGTCCGGGTGATTTCTGAATAGCCCTATGTACGGTCCTTACTTTTTCTTCCTTCTTTTGGCGAGAGAGAGAGAGAGAGAGAGAGAGAGAGAGGAGTAAAATAATCTGTCGAAACACTTAGTCAATTAAGTTAGCTGTAATACCTAATTTTTCACCAATACGATTCCTTGTACAGAAATTACATTGAACCGTAAAGGTATTTATGGAAAAAGCCCAGTTAAGGGTTTTTAATTATGTTTTGTGAGTTTTCTGACTTTATAAGACTCAAAAAGGATTATTTAGTCAAGAAAATGACCTTTTAGGTAAAAAGGAACAAAAATGCAAAATTTTTCATGATGGTCAAAGTTTGACCAAAAACGTCACGGTTGACCAAAAAGTCAACCGTTGACCAAGAAAGTCAAATCTTGACAAGAAGGGCAATGATCGACAAGAAAGTCAATGGTTGACCCGAAAAATCCAAGAAATGACTGTACGATTAAATATTTATCTGTATAAAAATTGTACCGAGTGAAAACCAATTTTTCAGATAAAATGATATGTTCGAGACTCAGAAACCACCATAGAAAATCAAGCACATTAAGTGGAAGTATAGGGCAAAAGGGTTTTAAGAAATAAGGAAAATTGTATACCGTCCATTTTTACACGGATGAATTCTGAACTGCAGTTCGGTAAAACAATACTGTGAATAAGTGAATCCAGTATTAGAAATACCTGTGTTAACTCAAAAAATTGGACTGTACAATAGCTAAAGAGCCAAACAAGCTTTAACTTAGTTTACCTCACTTAACTTTCCCTTTATGACATCATTTTCTTAATTAAAGAAAATTTGAAAGTAATTGGGTGGATGATCACCAAGGGTGGCCGGCCACTTGCCCCCCCTTTGTGTGATTTCTTGCTTCTTTTGGGGCCAAAATCTAATTAGCCAAAAGTTTCCCAACCTCTATAAATAGGGGTGGGCATTATTCACAAATTGGAAAAGCTAGCTAAACTTTGGCAAAAAATTTCTCTACCAAATCCGGACTTGTGAGGAAGAAAAAGAAAGAAAATTTTCAAACCCTAGAGTGTCTAGAGCTTAGTGGAGGGTCGGGTTTGGGTTGGAGAACAAGCAAAAAGTTTGGAAAAAATTTGTAACCCTTGTTGGCCAAGGAGGCCGGTTGCAAAGAATCCACCAAGGAGGAAGAGCCAAGCTAGGAAACCGGGTTTTTGGAACATTGTGGTGGCTGGATTTTTGAGCAAATTGGTGACCGGACTTAGGGCAAGGAAGGCAGCAAGCTTGGACTTGCCACCCACCAATTCAGCCGGCTGCTGTGAAGGAACAAGGAGAAGAAAACCTAAGTCAACTTTGAGCCAAAAGTGAGGTAAAACCTCTAATTGCCTAAGCTTTCATTTGAATTTCGTTTGGAGAAATTTAAGTGTATTTAAGCAATGATTTGTAATGGGCATAAGCCCACTTTCAGTTCTGCCCTAGCTAGGAAATATGAGTATGTGCTTGATTTAATTAGGAGTAGGGTTTGGTGGTTTTATGTTGCATGTTATGTGTTTGTTAGTATGCCTAGGGTTTTTGTAGGTTTATGAATGATTTATAATTTGGCTTGCATGTTAAAAATTTGACGTTAGAAACGTGATGCATGACTGATTTAGGCTCCCGCTGAGTTCGGTTGAGGTAGGGTGAACGTTATAGGACGTTATCGAAAATTGAAACCGAAAACTGCCAACTCGGGTAGAAATTGGCCAGTTTCGGGGAAAACAGTTTTTGAGGCCTTTAGAGGCCGAATCTGGAAAAACTCAAAATACGAAAGTTGTTAAGAAGAGTTTTTCCTAGTGGACAACGCGGACGGATTTGCAAAATGAGGCTCCAATGGCCTCGGTTTTTAACAAAACCCGAGCCTGAAGTGCCCAGGACCCCTGCACGGCCAGGACCCCTGCACGGCCCAGGATCCCTGCACGGCCAAGATTGGTTCCACAGGGTTTTTGACAAAGAAAACGTCCGAACTAGGTTTTACCCAAAACACGAAAGTTGTAGGGCTTTTCAATATCTAAAACTTTCGTGAAGACAAGTTGTTCAGAATCAGCTTGGATTTTAAAATGAAAATGGAGTTCAAAAACGGTACAGGAATTATGGAAAATCCTGTACAGGATTTCTAAAATCAACACAGAAAAAGGATAATTTAACAGTTACACTAAAAAAATTGACATTGTGAAACTGTTCCAAAGGCAGTTTCCAATAGTCAATAATTTTATATGTCTCATTTCAAGATTTACAGTTTTCAAAGTTAAACAAAAAGGATTTTTTACACCTAAACCTAAGGTTTTCTTTTCTAAAGAGATAAGATTTTGAAACCTAAGTTAAAAACAGTCCAATTAAGGTTACTTAGATAACCAACTAGGATAACGTAAAATTAAGTAAGGGCTTATAACGAAGGTTATAAAAGAGTGTTGGTTATATTGCCAACATTTCTAACCCTTACTTTTATTTTCAGAATATCGCACGCAGAAGTGTCCCAACGGGATTTAACTCGACATTGGACACAGCCTTTACGAACGAGGTAAGTACAACTCCGCCTACAGCATAGGCTTGTGGTGTATACTTACCTGAGTATGTTTGCTATATGTAAATGTTACATGATATTAAATGTTATATAATGTTACATGTTATTAAATGTTACACGATTAAGTGTTGTAGAATGTTCTAGGTATGCCATGATTACATGTTATGGTTATGTGTTATGATTATATACTAGGGTCATATGTTATGATTATATGCCATGAATTATGATATGCCAAGTGCTATGTTATATGTTATGAAATTATAGGAACATGATTAGGGTTAAGATATGCTAAGAATTAATTGTGTGAAACATCACGATGCATGTTCACCGATTAACAAAAGAAAGATTAAGTATGAAATGATATGATGGCAAGCAATTGCCTGTGTCGTACCGACCCGCGTTAGGTCGGGTTGGACTATGGATTGAGTTGGAAATGGACTGGCCGCCACCACCAATTCATAGTCGCGCGCCCGGTGCGAACACTTACGTTATGGGGCCCATAGGATAAGACAAGATACGTATGATAAGAAAGTTAAGAATGATCAAGTAAGCATAACCAAGCATAACTGGCTCATGCATATGTCAAGATAAGTTATGATATGTTACGATGTATGTTAATTATGAAATGTTAAGTATGAATTGTTATGTTGTGATGATTAATGGTTGAATTATTGCTTTGCGGTTTAAATAGTTGTACTTGCTGAGCGAAAGCTCACTGTCTTACGTCTATGCTGTAGGTAAGCAGCCTAGCAGCAACCCCTGATACAAGATGGAGGGCGATGTCTGGTGGACTGTGAAATGTGGGAATAATGCCGCCATGCGTTTTGTTATTTAAGTAATTATTTTATAAAGCTTATATTACACCCACACAACGTTACCAATTATTCGTTATAATTATTTACGTATGTGCATATATGATTATATTGCTTATAAAAAAAAAAAAAAAATATTCCGCTGTTACGTTATAAGTATGTATGTATGTATGTATGGTAACGGCCTGTGCTAGGCGGGTCGTTACAGAGTTGGTATCAGAGCGGTTCCCTGCGATCAAATTTCACAGTCAGCCTGCCATCGCCGCCATCATTGTAAGTTGAAATTTTATTTTCATATAGTAATCTTTATTATACGATTATGTATTAATAGATACACGATTATGGACCCGGCACAAGTAGAGGAGGACCGACGCTCGGTTTCTGCATTCTACAAATTGCGGCCACTGCTATTTGATGGCACTCCCCGGACAGTAGCATTATCAGGATGGCTTTATGATCTGGAAATGATCTTCCACCTTTGCCACGTAGAGGCTCACCTTCGTGTCTCGTTAGCTAGTAGATGCCTGGCAGCTGACGCGAGGTTATGGTGGATGACGATTGGAGAGGGGACTCTACCAGATCGCACATGGCCACATTTTCGTATCTGCATGATCAACCGCTACGGACCAGTACCGGAGGAGGGGATAGAAGAGCCCTATCGTGATCCCGAGATTTATCGGGACATGCAGCACGAGCGCTACCACGTATTTGTCGCTGACTGGCATGTGTACCCTCATGAGCCGATGGATCACTACTGTCGGAGATTTCAGGAGGCTATGTTGCCTCATATTCCTATGGATATACCGCACCCAGGGCTACAGGCCTTAGTGATTTTGCGGAACGGGCTACCTCCCCAGATTCGTCAGCACACTCCCTTACCTACGCCGATCATGACAGTGGCACATATGGTTGGGTACATCTTGGCTGCGGAGGTCATCGCACACGATATGCAGGCTGATGCTCACATGGTAGAGCCTGAGGTACCAGATGACGACGCCGGGATACCTGAACCGGTATACGAACCCGAGCCAGCATACGAGCCCGATCCAGTATACGAGCCAGAGCCCGCATACGAGCCCGGCCCTGTTGACCCAGAGGACGCGATGCCCGCTGATCCGGTACAGGAGGCCGAGGATGACGGGTACGATGCCGATGAGGATATGGATGCTCCTGAGGACCCTCCGATCATCGTTATATCTAGCGATGATGAGGATGATGATGAGGAGCCTGATCACGAGCCAGGTTTCGTAGGATGGCTTGACGAGGGAGATGACTTTGAGGAAGACCCCGAGGAGATCCCAGATGAGGACGGAGAGGCCGACTCCGACGTATCAGACGTCACCGTGGTGGAGATAGACTAGGTTTAGACTTTTTAGTCAAATGTATTTTGAGACTGTTGTACTAGCTTATTATTTTTGACAATAGGCTTGTACTTATGTACGATGGTAAAGTGGTAGACACTTCCATCACATTTTGATCTTATATGTATAGTATGATAGTAGATATGTAAATATGATAGTGTAAGTATGATGTAAAGAAATGTAATTACAAGTAAAGTAAATATGATGTACTTTTTGTGAGTATACAAAAATACAGTTTAAATGTGAAATATATGAAATATCAATTACGAATGATATGATACGAACATGACGCAATGTTAAGTTATGATATGAAAATGTTGTGACATAATGTATTTTGTTGCAATGTATTAAGATATGTTTGAAAAGAAAGGATATTAATAGTTGATAATATCTTCTCTTATGATTTAAATAGGAATTTAAAGATGGTTCGTATCCGTAAGACAGCCCCTGTAAATCCACCGGAGCCAGACCTTGCGACCGTTGTAGCCAATTTACAACGGCAGTTGCTCGAGCAGCAACAAGAAACAAACAGACTTAGAGAGCAACTGGCTCAATTAAATCAGAGACCCCAGGTCAACGAGGTTCCACCACCCGCGGATCAAGTACCTCCAGTGGCACCTCCTGTGCCAGATATTCCGCAAAACGATGGAATTCCAATAGCACCTGCTGGGGTACCGGTAGATCTACCTCCAGTGCGAGAGGACTTATTGTATGAACGATTTAGGCGGATGAAAGCGCCTGAATTTGAAGGGACGATGGACCCGATAGCCGCGGATAATTGGCTGATAGATATCCAAGTTATTTTGGACTTCATGCGGCTTACAGAACAGGAAAAGGTCCTCTGTGCTTCGTTTGCTCTCAAGAAGGACGCGAGACACTGGTGGATGACCGTCCAGATGCGTCGGGATGTCACGACAATGAGCTGGCAGGATTTTGTGGCCGAATTTCGTACTATGTACTACAACAGAGAAGTCCTTGCTGTTCAACAAGATGAGTTTGCCAACCTGAAGCAAGGGACAATGACGGTGATGGAAGCCGTTAAGAAATTCGAGCAGTTAGCGCGCTTGTGCCCAGAACTGGTACCGAACGAGACAGAAAAAGTTCGAAGAATGATGAAGATGTTTCGGACAGACATAGCCAAACAAGTAAGCGCCGGAAGCAGCCCACCTACCCTGGTATCCGATTGCGTGAGCAGAGCAATAAGAGCCGAGTATTGGATCAACCAGGACAAGGAAGCAAGGGCTCAAATTTTCAAGGCCAAGAAAGAAGAAAAAGCCATTGTAAAGCAGACGCAGCCCCGTCAGAGTGCTGAAATGAACCAGAAAGGCCAGACCAATAACCCTGCTCAAGGTTCCAAACAGTCTTGGAGGAACAAGAGAAAAGGGAATTTCTCGGGACAGGGACAGCAACGAAATTACCCTCAAAAGAAGAACAATAGAGGAAACGAGGGTAATAACTCTGACTACCCGGTATGTGCGAAGTGCGGAAAGAAACATCCAGGCATTTGCAGAATAGGGACCAATGCGTGTTATCTGTGCGGAAAGGAGGGACATTTTGCAAAGAATTGCACTCTGAACAATCAAGGTCAGAATCCTCCATACCAAAGCCGGAATGCCAGCAGTCAGCTTCATGCAGTCCAAGCCAGACTAGAAGGACCTTCCATTGTCCAAGGCAGATTGGAAGCCCCTGAACCTCAAGCTCGAATCTATGCTTACACCAGAGGAGATGCAGAAGCAGGGACTTCGCATGTGGTGACAGGTCAGATCTCTATCACCACTTATGAAGCAATTGCCCTGTTTGATTCTGGAGCCACTCATTCATTTGTATCTTTGGAGTTCGCCCAGAAGTTAGGAAGAGGTGTGGATAGTTTAAGTCAATCATTCAAAACCTCCTTGCCATCCGGAGAAATTTTGTGGTCCAACTTTTGGATACGAAATACCTCCGTGATTATTTGTGGCAGAGAACTATTTGTAGATCTCATCGCAATCAAGCTGCAGGATTTCGATGTGATCTTAGGGATGGATTTCCTTGGCAAGTACAACACTAAGATCGACTGTCGGAAGCGTTGTGTAATTTTCAACCCTTATGGCGAGGAAGAGTTCAACTTCTACGGACAACCTCGTAGCTCAGCAACCCGATTGATTTCGGCTATGAAGGCTTGGAAGATGTTAGCTAATGGCTGTCAAGGATATTTAGCTAACATGGTAGACAAAGAGCAAGAAACGAAGCTGACGCCGGAGGATGTACCCATTATCAGAGAGTATGTGGATATCTTTCCGGAAGAATTACCAGGACTTCCGCCGGAACGCGAAATTTCATTTGAAATTGAGCTATTGCCCGGAACTGCTCCAATATCGAAGGCGCCTTATCGTATGGCACCTGCTGAACTTAGGGAACTCCAAGTACAGTTGCAAGAAATGCTTGATAAGGGATTCATCCGACAGAGTTACTCTCCGTGGGGAGCACCTGTGCTATTCGTAAAGAAGAAGGATGGATCTTTACGCATGTGCATTGACTACCGCGAGCTTAACAAGGTCACCATCAAAAATAAGTATCCTCTTCCAAGGATCGACGATCTTTTTGATCAACTCAGAGGAGCAAAGGTATTTTCGAAAGTTGATCTACGATCTGGCTATCATCAGCTCAAGATCAAAGATTCAGATATCTCCAAGACGGCTTTTCGAACGCGCTATGGGCATTATGAATTTTTGGTTATGCCTTTTGGGTTAACCAATGCTCCAACTGCTTTTATGGACCTGATGAATCGAGTATTCAAGGAATATCTGGACAAGTTCGTCATTGTCTTCATCGACGATATTCTGATTTATTCAAGGTCCCAGGAAGAGCATATACAGCATCTGAGAATGGTGATGGAAACGTTGCGACAACGACAGCTCTATGCAAAGTTCACTAAGTGTGAATTTTGGCTAGAAAAGGTACATTTTTTGGGCCATGTGGTGTCAAAAGAAGGAATTTCTATAGACCCCGCTAAGGTGGAAGCAGTTAGTTCGTGGCCAAGACCTAAGAATGTGACAGAAATAAGGAGTTTTCTTGGATTAGCTGGTTATTACCGCCGATTCGTTGAGGGATTCTCTAAGATTGCAGCCCCTCTTACAGCCCTTACTCGCAAAGGGAGGAATTACGAATGGACATCCAAATGTGAAGAGAATTTCCAAGAGCTCAAGAGAAAGCTAACAAGTGCGCCTGTGTTGATTATTCCAGATGTCGAAGCAGGAAATTTTGTGATCTACAGCGACGCTTCTAAGACGGGTCTAGGAGCGGTCTTAATGCAACAAGGAAAAGTGGTCGCGTATGCCTCCCGACAACTAAAGGATCACGAAAGAAATTACCCGACGCACGATCTAGAGCTTGCTGCGGTGGTGTTCGCATTAAAGATTTGGAGGCACTACCTATATGGGAATAGATGTGAGATTTTCACAGATCATCAAAGTCTCAAATACATCTTTACCCAGAAGGAGCTCAACATGAGGCAGCGAAGATGGCTTGAACTCGTAAAGGACTATGACTGCGAGATCCTTTACCATCCTGGCAAGGCAAACAAAGTAGCAGATGCCTTAAGCAGGAAGTCATCCGGCATGCTAATGTCTTTGAAATTGCTGGCTAAGCCACTTCAGAAGGAAATCTTCGATTTTCACTTGGAGATGATAACGGGAAAGTTGTCTGCTTTAACCCTCCAGTCCAATTTATTGGAGTCCATCAAGAACCTTCAAGGAAAGGATTCCCTGCTGATCAAGGCACGACTCTTTGGCGGAAAGAATCAGGAGTTTAAGACCTCTGCAGATGGTGTTATCTACTTTAAAGAAAGGATCTGCGTTCCTAACTTTAAGTTTTTGAAGGATCAGATACTGGCAGAGGCACATATGACACCGTATTCAGTACATCCAGGAGCTTCCAAGATGTACAAAGATCTCCGAGAGAACTACTGGTGGCCAAACATGAAGAATGAGATAGCGAAGTACGTGTCAAAATGCTTAACTTGTCAGAAAGTTAAGGCAGAACACCGACATCCTGGTGGAGAATTGCAGAAAATAGAGCTTCCTGAATGGAAATGGGAGCAAATTACCATGGATTTTGTCGTGGGACTACCCAGAACTTCAAGTGGGAATGACACGATTTGGGTTATTGTTGATCGATTAACCAAATCAGCCCATTTCATCGCTATCAAAGCCACTTATTCCGTGGAAAAATTGGCCGAAGTCTATGTATCCCAGATCGTTCGACTGCATGGAGTACCAAAATCGATCATCTCAGATCGTGATGGACGTTTCACTTCTCGGTTTTGGACAAGCGTACACAATGTTATGGGGTCGAAATTGAAGTTCAGTACGGCATTTCACCCCCAAACCGATGGCCAGTCAGAACGAACCATCCAGACGCTAGAAGATATGTTAAGATCATGTGTCCTGGATTTCAAGGGAAACTGGGATCAGAAGCTGCCATTGATCGAATTTTCATATAACAACAGTTATCACGCTTCGATAGGTATGGCTCCGTTCGAAGCATTATACGGAAGAAAATGTCGATCCCCCATTCATTGGCAAGAAGTTGGACAGAAGCAGCTTCAAACTACGGACTTCATAAGAAAGACTTCTGAAGATATTAAGAAGATTAAGCAAAGGCTAGACGTGGCTTTCAGTCGTCAGAAAAGCTATGCTGATAAGCGAAGAAGGCCTTTGGAATTTCAGATCGGAGATGCAGTATTCATCAAGATAGCTCCAATGAAAGGAGTGATGAGATTTGGAAAGAAGGGGAAGCTTAGTCCAAGGTATACTGGACCTTTTGAAATCCTAGAAAGGGTTGGAAAAGTAGCCTATAAGCTTGCCCTGCCGCCAGAACTAGCATCTATGCATAACGTCTTTCATGTCTCGATGCTCAAGAAGTATGTGCCAGATCCTTCTCATGTGATCAGTCAAGAACCAGTGGAGGTTCAAACAGACTTAACCTATGAAGAGAAGCCTGTACGAATCCTAGATCGAGAAGAGAAGGTTCTAAGGAACAAGACAATTCCCATGGTGAAAGTATTATGGCGAAACCATAAAGTAGAAGAAGCAACCTGGGAATTAGAAGATGAAATGAGAAAGAACTACCCCGATTTGTTCTAATTTTCGAGGACGAAAATTTTTAAGGGGGGTAGATTGTAATACCTAATTTTTCACCAATACGATTCCTTGTACAGAAATTACATTGAACCGTAAAGGTATTTATGGAAAAAGCCCAGTTAAGGGTTTTTAATTATGTTTTGTGAGTTTTCTGACTTTATAAGACTCAAAAAGGATTATTTAGTCAAGAAAATGACCTTTTAGGTAAAAAGGAACAAAAATGCAAAATTTTTCATGATGGTCAAAGTTTGACCAAAAACGTCACGGTTGACCAAAAAGTCAACCGTTGACCAAGAAAGTCAAATCTTGACAAGAAGGGCAATGATCGACAAGAAAGTCAATGGTTGACCCGAAAAATCCAAGAAATGACTGTACGATTAAATATTTATCTGTATAAAAATTGTACCGAGTGAAAACCAATTTTTCAGATAAAATGATATGTTCGAGACTCAGAAACCACCATAGAAAATCAAGCACATTAAGTGGAAGTATAGGGCAAAATGGTTTTAAGAAATAAGGAAAATTGTATACCGTCCATTTTTACACGGATGAATTCTGAACTGCAGTTCGGTAAAACAATACTGTGAATAAGTGAATCCAGTATTAGAAATACCTGTGTTAACTCAAAAATTGGACTGTACAATAGCTAAAGAGCCAAACAAGCTTTAACTTAGCTTACCTCACTTAACTTTCCCTTTATGACATCATTTTCTTAATTAAAGAAAATTTGAAAGTAATTGGGTGGATGATCACCAAGGGTGGCCGGCCACTTGCCCCCCCTTTGTGTGATTTCTTGCTTCTTTTGGGGCCAAAATCTAATTAGCCAAAAGTTTCCCAACCTCTATAAATAGGGGTGGGCATTATTCACAAATTGGAAAAGCTAGCTAAACTTTGGCAAAAAATTTCTCTACCAAATCCGGACTTGTGAGGAAGAAAAAGAAAGAAAATTTTCAAACCCTAGAGTGTCTAGAGCTTAGTGGAGGGTCGGGTTTGGGTTGGAGAACAAGCAAAAAGTTTGGAAAAAATTTGTAACCCTTGTTGGCCAAGGAGGCCGGTTGCAAAGAATCCACCAAGGAGGAAGAGCCAAGCTAGGAAACCGGGTTTTTGGAACATTGTGGTGGCTGGATTTTTGAGCAAATTGGTGACCGGACTTAGGGCAAGGAAGCAGCAAGCTTGGACTTGCCACCCACCAATTCAGCCGGCTGCTGTGAAGGAACAAGGAGAAGAAAACCTAAGTCAACTTTGAGCCAAAAGTGAGGTAAAACCTCTAATTGCCTAAGCTTTCATTTGAATTTCGTTTGGAGAAATTTAAGTGTATTTAAGCAATGATTTGTAATGGGCATAAGCCCACTTTCAGTTCTGCCCTAGCTAGGAAATATGAGTATGTGCTTGATTTAATTAGGAGTAGGGTTTGGTGGTTTTATGTTGCATGTTATGTGTTTGTTAGTATGCCTAGGGTTTTTGTAGGTTTATGAATGATTTATAATTTGGCTTGCATGTTAAAAATTTGACGTTAGAAACGTGATGCATGACTGATTTAGGCTCCCGCTGAGTTCGGTTGAGGTAGGGTGAACGTTATAGGACGTTATCGAAAATTGAAACCGAAAACTGCCAACTCGGGTAGAAATTGGCCAGTTTCGGGGAAAACAGTTTTTGAGGCCTTTAGAGGCCGAATCTGGAAAAACTCAAAATACGAAAGTTGTTAAGAAGAGTTTTTCCTAGTGGACAACGCGGACGGATTTGCAAAATGAGGCTCCAATGGCCTCGGTTTTTAACAAAACCCGAGCCTGAAGTGCCCAGGACCCCTGCACGGCCAGGACCCCTGCACGGCCCAGGATCCCTGCACGGCCAAGATTGGTTCCACAGGGTTTTTGACAAAGAAAACGTCCGAACTAGGTTTTACCCAAAACACGAAAGTTGTAGGGCTTTTCAATATCTAAAACTTTCGTGAAGACAAGTTGTTCAGAATCAGCTTGGATTTTAAAATGAAAATGGAGTTCAAAAACGGTACAGGAATTATGGAAAATCCTGTACAGGATTTCTAAAATCAACACAGAAAAAGGATAATTTAACAGTTACACTAAAAAAATTGACATTGTGAAACTGTTCCAAAGGCAGTTTCCAATAGTCAATAATTTTATATGTCTCATTTCAAGATTTACAGTTTTCAAAGTTAAACAAAAAGGATTTTTTACACCTAAACCTAAGGTTTTCTTTTCTAAAGAGATAAGATTTTGAAACCTAAGTTAAAAACAGTCCAATTAAGGTTACTTAGATAACCAACTAGGATAACGTAAAATTAAGTAAGGGCTTATAACGAAGGTTATAAAAGAGTGTTGGTTATATTGCCAACATTTCTAACCCTTACTTTTATTTTCAGAATATCGCACGCAGAAGTGTCCCAACGGGATTTAACTCGACATTGGACACAGCCTTTACGAACGAGGTAAGTACAACTCCGCCTACAGCATAGGCTTGTGGTGTATACTTACCTGAGTATGTTTGCTATATGTAAATGTTACATGATATTAAATGTTATATAATGTTACATGTTATTAAATGTTACACGATTAAGTGTTGTAGAATGTTCTAGGTATGCCATGATTACATGTTATGGTTATGTGTTATGATTATATACTAGGGTCATATGTTATGATTATATGCCATGAATTATGATATGCCAAGTGCTATGTTATATGTTATGAAATTATAGGAACATGATTAGGGTTAAGATATGCTAAGAATTAATTGTGTGAAACATCACGATGCATGTTCACCGATTAACAAAAGAAAGATTAAGTATGAAATGATATGATGGCAAGCAATTGCCTGTGTCGTACCGACCCGCGTTAGGTCGGGTTGGACTATGGATTGAGTTGGAAATGGACTGGCCGCCACCACCAATTCATAGTCGCGCGCCCGGTGCGAACACTTACGTTATGGGGCCCATAGGATAAGACAAGATAAGTATGATAAGAAAGTTAAGAATGATCAAGTAAGCATAACCAAGCATAACTGGCTCATGCATATGTCAAGATAAGTTATGATATGTTACGATGTATGTTAATTATGAAATGTTAAGTATGAATTGTTATGTTGTGATGATTAATGGTTGAATTATTGCTTTGCGGTTTAAATAGTTGTACTTGCTGAGCGAAAGCTCACTGTCTTACGTCTATGCTGTAGGTAAGCAGCCTAGCAGCAACCCCTGATACAAGATGGAGGGCGATGTCTGGTGGACTGTGAAATGTGGGAATAATGCCGCCATGCGTTTTGTTATTTAAGTAATTATTTTATAAAGCTTATATTACACCCACACAACGTTACCAATTATTCGTTATAATTATTTACGTATGTGCATATATGATTATATTGCTTATAAAAAAAAAAAAAATATTCCGCTGTTACGTTATAAGTATGTATGTATGTATGTATGGTAACGGCCTGTGCTAGGCGGGTCGTTACATTAGCAACTCTACAACCGGGGTAGTCAAGTCTATCTATATATTTGATTAATTGTTACTCTTTTTAATTTAAGGATAACGAATTTGAACTCCAAATTTTATACTAAATTTAGGTGAAATTTTACTCCGCTAAATTTCATCTGTGCAACTACTTGATCAATTGACTTAAGCATAATAAATTAGAGATATATTCCACCCGTTATCACAAAATAATGCCTTGTTTGGATAAAAGATTGTAATAGTTTTTATTGTACTCAAATGCAATAGGCTTTTGGTTGGTCAAGAATGAATTCATTTAAATGTTTCACTATCTCACAATAATTCAACTCAAATCTAATTCTAAATTTTTATCTTTTATAAATCTATATCACACTTATTTTTTTTTACTTTGACACTATTCAAAAGTTACCTTTAATAAAAACTATCCAAACACCTATTTATAGGATGTTTGGTTGGTTTGCTCAAACTAAACAATTCTAATTTTTTTTTGTCTTTATCTTTAAAAATAAACTTAATTTTATTATTCACATCACCAAACAAAAACTCAAACTTTAAAAGTTGATAACTTTATTATTTTTAGTCAAAATGGAAAGATTTTTTTTAATTAAATAAAAATTTTGAAAGAAATTAAACAAAATCCATATTGATATATATATATATATATTTATCGAAATGCATTTTAAGTTTTTACACTTTTAACTCCAAAAAAATTCATTTTCAACTAAACATATAATTCCAAAACTCAACAAAACTCCAATTCAAACGGACCAATCAAATGACCTCTTAATTTAAGTAGACGATTTAAATTTTATATTTGAATATAAAAATTCAATTTGAATAAATGTTATAATTTATAATCCAAATGGACCATAAATAACACTATTGTGCTAACTTTTTTAACATGTAAGAAACTGGAACTTTCTTGTTACTTTACTTACATTATTGGCTTGACTTTTTGCACTCAAGACTCTGCTTGGATGGACTTTTCCTATGGCATATGCCGTGTTGTCTCAGGCAGGGTTGTTTGTCTTTTAGAAAAGGTTGTTTCTCTTTTGTTTTTTGTTTTTTTGTTTTGTTTTGTTTTTGTTTTTTTGGTTTGTCCTCCAAATTAAATTTTAATTTTTTATTCTTATTTTCTCTTGCAAATAAATTTGAGTGAAGGATTTTGATGTAGGGAGTATTAGGAGATAGACATTGATATCATTTACTGGTGTTTTCTATTTACTAGTTTCGTCTTTATCCTATGTAATCGCTGGTTTTGTCCTTATCCTATGTAATGTCATTTTATCCCTTTTTTTTTTTATTGCTTTGTCGTTTTGGTGTTTGTTTAATGACTTTAGTTTGTTTGTTGCTGCACATTGTCGTTGTAATCAAGGGTTTAATATCCAATAGACATCAATGAGAGGCATTCGAAGAATATTCCAAAGCTACTGGCGTTAGGTTCTCAGCCAACAGAGGCAGTTTTTCCTCAACTTCTCTTGTTCTGTCAAAAAGTTGTTTATTTCATGGAGGTTTTGCGTCAGTTTTACTTCCTCCTATCCATGCGTGTATTTTATACATTTGGCATGTCATATTGGAGTTAAAATATTTTTGTTGGAATTGTTTAACTTTTTAAAAATTAGTTGAATTTTTTTTTGATTATTCAAAAATAAAAAATAAAAAATAAAAAATAAAAATTGAGTTGAATTTTTTGGGATGAAGTTGTTGCTACAACAACCCATTAGATTGGGAACAAGAGGTAGTATATAATTAAGCAAGCATTTGGTTGATAGGTTAGAGTTGAGAAATTTGATGAGAGTTAAGTAGAAGTTGACTTGTACGTTTGGTGTGCGTTTGATTGATTGAAATAAAAAGGTGTAAAAACTTGAAATATGTTCATAAAAAATATCAAAATAGATCTTGTTCGCTCGTATCGAAAATTCTATATAATTAAAAAAGAAAATTATCTCATTTAAATTTGTACATGTAAAATTATTTATTTTAAATTTTGAGTTTTTTTAAATTATAATTGAAACCAGTGAATAGTGGAGTTACAGTCTGTTGTCTCAAATAGGTTGTCTTGTCCCTCAAATCAGATATTGACACTTCATTGTAACTTGACACATCAGCTATGAGAGGTAAATGATAAAAGGTGGTAAACAGAACTATTGATTTTTTTTTTAATTCTTTGTAGTTGTCAGACTCATTTAATTACTTACATTTTCAAGGTCTTTTCGTATTTTCTTCTCTTTTTATTGCTTCTGCTTCTTCCTTCCAGACTCGCTGATTTAAAGTGAGATAAGTATTTTAAAACCCCCCAAAAAAAAAAAAAAATTCGGATTGCTTTAATGTAAAGCAATGAAATAAAAATTTCACAGAAAGAGGATATTTGGTTTTTTTCTCCATTTCTTCTCAATAACAAGTCATATAGGTTTCGCACTACCTCTTGAAAATTAAAAAAGAAAAAAGAAAACCTAAAATTTAATTTTCCACCAGTTTCTTCTCTGTCCAAAAACTAGATCATCTCTGATTGCAAAAATCCAAATTCATTATCATTTGCCATCAGCCAAAACGATCAAAAGGTGGAAATTCATGGAGATCCGGCAGCGAAACTTTGGAGATCAAAGTGATTTTCGTCTCACCGGAGTACCGATCTCACTCATGATCAAGATTGACTGTTATGCTTGAAATAATGAATGGGTTGAGAAAACGAGAAAGAAAAAAGAAAATAGGAAACACAACTTCAGTAGCCCAAAAAAAAAAAAAGAGTAAAAAGTTTGACAGCTAGGTAACGTCCGTTTGTCTCATCTGTCAACCTCTGATAATATTCGCTGAAATGTAAAAGAAAACTGACTGAGGTCTCAATATCTGATTTGAAGGACAGTTAAACGGACAGTCTTTTTGAGATAGCAGATCTCAATTCATAATTAATAAAATTAATTACTTAAAAACAAGGATAAAAACTGAGTTGAGTATTTTTATTTATCCCCTTTTTTACAGGAATGATGAACCCAAAAACATGCTAATAAGTCATACTAAACATCATCAAGAAAATAAAAATCCGTCAAACTCATAATTAGGTTGTGCCCAGTTTTGATTTATATTAAGCAACATGAATCTATATCATTTGGCACATCGTACTAAATATGTTGGAATATGTGCCCATAAATAAATGAGATATATTATTTTACTGATTTAATTTGAGGAATTTTTTCAATATTATTTTTGCATGCATGTTTAGATCCTTTATAAATATCGAAAACCCTAGATTATTTAAATGTGACTTTAAATATTATATATAAGTGTTATATACAGGAGGATAATATTTAAAGTAAAATAATCTAAATCTGTCCGTAATTAAAAATTAAAGTTGGGATCTTTAATTTAAAATTACTAGCGCAGTTCATTACATTCTGAATGAAATGATCTTATCCAGATCATTAATAATGAGATTATTGGAATGAAAGCGCTTTATATAATCTGATTATATAGGACTGGAACACGATTAATTATAAATCTCTAATAATTTCCGTTGTCAAATAGAGCATTCAAAATTAATTAATGATGGTCATATATGAATCGATCTTAATTCTGAGTAATTAATAGACTCCTATTTATTGTATTATGTTTTTTGACATATCAAGTAATGACACAAATGAGTAGTGTCAAATTCTTGGTATATTGGAAATATAATATAATAAGTAGCCGGGAATATTAATATACAAAATGAAATTCATTCCTTCGTAAAGAAGTTCGATGGACGGTTCTCTTAAGTGTTGATTCGGGACTTCAATAATAAGAGCACTCAATTTATGATTAGATCATAAATATATTATTCATTAAAGAATTAATGGTACTTAAGGAGAAAGATATAATTAAAGAGGTTAACGGAATATACCTAGCTTTAATTATGAACCGTTTATGGAGGATTGATTTATATGTAGTGACTATATCAATGGGCAATTCAAATCTTTGAATATAATTAGTTTTATAATTTTAAGAGTGCAATTCCAAATTTTTAGTGGAATAATTTGGAATTAATAATTTTGATATTTTAATTAAGGTGTTAATTAATTGTCAAAATTATTGGAGCTTAAAATTATAAAGTCCATCGTTCCTCTCAACGGCTTCATTGAATCATGCGAACATTATTTTATATTGGGTTAATTTATTAATTTAGAATTGAGAATTCTATATTAATATTCACACAACAAATTAATTGGATTAATTTGTATTGTTAAATAATATGATTATTTAAAATAAATTTAAAATAGTTTTAAATTAAAGATTATACAGTGCGGTAAGGACCACACTGTAGTTGTGTACCACATGGTGGTTCATGTTATATCCACAGAGTGTATGTGGAATATTGAATTTTGAATTTTGATATATGTGGAAGAGAAAAGATCGGTTATTTTATTTTGAATAGTTCAAAATAAATTAATAAATAAAAAAAAAAGGATTAACTGATCAGATAATGGGAGAGAGATTTTGGAGTTAGTGGACGTGCATGTTGTTCCATATATTGAATTAGTTAATTAATTAATTAATTAATTAATTAATTAATTAATTTAAAAGTAGAAAAAAGAAGAGTGTCAGTTATTTCTCTGTAATCTAAAAAGAGGGTACATACGATATATCTAAAAAAATGGAAGAAATATTAATTCCTTTTTGACAGAGAAAAATAATAGATGTAATTTTTTTCTTCAAAGAGTTTCTTCTCCTCTTCTCGTTCACTTTGTCTCATGAGTTGAGAACGCAAAGTGAATCAAAATTCAAGTGTGTGATCAAACCCAAATTCAGAAACACCCACTCGTTTCCTGTTCATCGTGATCTGGAGAATGCTAAGAAAGAACCGTTGGTGTTTCGAAGGATTTGGAGTTGTTTTTGAAGGATTTGGAGTACTCAAGAAGATTCTTGAAGGAGTTCAAGAATTTCGAACTAATCGGACAACGGTCAATCTCTAAACTTTCTTCTTAATTTATTTTGTTAAATTAATATAAGTATTGTTGCCGGAAAAATTTTGAGAAAATTTTTTATATGTGCGATTTGATCCGTACCACGCTTCCGCAAAATTTTAAAGAATGGTTTTCGAAACCAACAAAATAATCAAGTACATTTTGTCATATTATATATCTGCAAATTAGTACGTGATAATTTTATTCAGATGATCAGTGCTAATACATGATAAAGTGATAATATTTACAAAGGTAATTGAACTAATTTAAACATTTTCGTGTCAAATGAAGACTAGCATTTTTGGATCAACGCTATTTCAATGCTAGTTGTCCTCTCTTTCTAATTATTTTAAAAAGATGTATACTACTTCATGAATCTATGCAGCCTAGGCTGATTCTCCACCATTTATATCGTTTTGTATGGATGTAATAATTTTTAGCTCTAAACAATAGTCCAAGAACTACATTTCAATTATTATAATGAAAAAAAAATAGAAATAGAAGTTTCCGGATCCATGGAAGCTCAAAATATCTTCTCTTATATATTTTGTTTTGATGCGCTAATAATATTCTTTCAAAAGGTGGTGAACTTCAACATGGACGCATTTACTAAATCATAAAAGAATATAATGAGAAAGTTAATCAAATTGAAAAGTAAAATAAAAGAATGGTAAGGAGAACCATTGATTCTCTTTTTAGTGATTACTTGCTTATTGAATGGTGTAAAGAAAAACAATTTCATTTCTTTATAATGTTTACTAATCTTAATATAATGACAATTTTATTAATGTAATTACTAATACCCTTTAACATAATTAAAAAATAAATAAATAAGCATATGAAAACTTATTATGAGTATATAAGTAAATTTGATATGTAATATCTTTGACAAAGAATTAATATCAAGGAGATGTAAGAATTGACATTCCCCTTTTTCATTCTTTATATTGTGTGGGACCTACTAAAATCTCATTTCTCATTTTATAAGTAATCTCATGATTAAGTGAGAAAGTAAATGATTACTCATTTTTCCTTTGCCTTTTATGAAAAGTAAACGTGCACAAAGAGTAATCACATAAAGTGAATTATGAGCCTCCATCAACATAACCCCTGTTTAGATCATTAGATCTGAAAAGAAAATTCCAAACAGTAAAATTTATTTTTACGAGAAAATATACGATGGAAAACTTTTTAAATAATTACTATTCAAAGACAGTCACAAAACAATGATTCAAACAGGTTAATAGTATCTCATTGGAATAAGAAAATTATCACATTTATATAACTTTTTATTCTTACACGGTAAACCAAAGGTTCACTCTTATTCTCACACAAGTGTACTGTCTGATAGCTGGTTAATTGAAATTCATTGGGTATTTTAGCTGCTTCTCAAGTTCCGGATTCTTCAGGCTTTCAGCAAACATGGCAAATATGGAAGTCTCAATAGCCCTTCCTGGCTTCTTTGGAGTCCCTCTCTTCACATAAGTTCTCGCATTCTCCACCGTCGCTCTCGTTCCGCCAGCCAACGGCCATCCGCTCTCCGACACAATGATCTCCAACGACCCTACGCCATCCTTCTCAAGCACAGAGTAGACGGCGTCCAAGATGGCGTTGAAAAGATTGCGATATCCAAGTTGGCCATCTTGCACAACAACTGTCGGAGATCTGAAAAGAGCGTAGTCAAGAGAAATAGCTCTAGGGTTATCGGCGTAACTGAAATAAGGGCACAGGTTGACAAGCAATGGAGATCTATTATTGCTCATTAAGAAACGGATTACGGGGTTGATAATTGGCCCGTATTCTGACTTGAACGAGCCCTTGGAAGGCGGATAGGATTCGAATAGGACTCCGGTGTAAATAGAGGTGGAGACTTTGATTTGGTTGGCAAGGCCAACATGGAAATCGCCGTTTGGATTTTTTCCATGGCGGGTACGAGGAATTGTGCTGCCGGGTTTGAGGTACCAACTTAGATTCCGACAGCGATGTACATGAACCTTGCATTTTCAAAGTTTCGGACATTGTTTTGGACCCGTGTTGGCTTCAGCTTGGTTTGAGGCGAGTCTCTGGAGGTCGGTGTTCGGAACGCTGAGTATGACTTCAATGTTGGTACCGAGGAGGGCTTGGAAAGCGGCTTGGTTCGGGTAGTAGAGACGCATTCTTCGTGTAATACCAAGTATTTCTGTATTTACACAATTTCTTTTATTTTAAGAAATTTGTACAAATTTTTAAGATACGCGTGAAAAAGCCCGGTTAAGGGTTTTTATTTCGTTTTTGTGAGTTTTATGATATTCTAAGACTCGAAAATGATTGCTTAGTCAAGCAAATGACCTTTTAGGCGAAAAGGAGCGAAATCGCCAAAATTTGCATGTTGGTCAAAGTTTGACCGAAAACGCCGACGGTTGACCAAAAAGTCAACTGTTGACCACGGGAATCAAAATTTGGCGGGAAAGTCAGCAGTTGACAAGAAAGTCAATGACGGACGAGAAAGCCAAAGATTGACCCGAAAAAGTTAAGAAAAAGGCTGTACGACTTAATAGTTCGCAGTTTAATATTGTACTGCATAAAGCTATTTTTTTTATGATTAAAATGACATGTTTAGGATTCAAAACCACCATAGAAAGTCAAGCACAATAATTAGAATATTTTGGACCAAGTGGTTCCAAGTTAAGAAAAAGTTTTTATACAGTCCATTTAAAAACAGATGAATTTTGGACTGCGGTTCAATTAACTAATACTGCGTATAAGTGAATCCAGTATTGGAATTACCTGTGGTAATTGAAAAATGGATTATTTAAAGAGGATTGGTGGCAAACAAGCCTTAGTGAGGCTTACCTCACTAACTTTATATTTATTACATCATTTAATTAGAATTAGTTAGTTAGAAAGTAAGTTTGGAAGATTCCTTTGGTTCCACCCAAGCACAGCCGACCACCTCACCCCCTCCCCTTGCAAAATCTGATTTTTTTTTTTTAGGGACCTCATTGTGCAATTTCAAGAAGTTCAACCTCTATAAATAGGGGTGAGGAAATTCAAGAGAAAATTCACAAAACACAACCAAACTCTTGCCAATCTCTTGCTTGAACCCAAAACCGGTTTTTGAGTGTGTAAAAGAGGAAGATTTGCAGCCAAGATTGAAGAGGAAATTGAGTGGAAGGATCGGCTTTTGGTGGAAGGAAAGCAAGGAAAGAAAAGTTTGGAAGGTTGGATACCCATTTTTGTTCCTAGAGTCGGTTTTGTGAGCTAAGGAGGAAGAGAGGAAAAAGTTTGTGGAACCAAGAGGGATTAGGGTTTTTAGGGTTTAGTCCTCTACTTTGAGCAGCCAACAAGAGCTCAAAAAAATTCGGTACCTATCTTAGCCAAGAAGGCCGAAAATAGGGGGAAGAAGAGCAAGGGAGCAAGCCAAGGTTTTGGCCAGTTTTGGGAGCTGTTTTGGCCAGTTTTTGGGGAGCTTTGGTGGCTGATTTTCAAGGCAAAGGAGGCTGCAAAGGTTGGACCAATTTGGCAAGAAAAACCGGCAGCTAAGGGAGGAGCAAAGGGAAGATCAACCAAGTCAAATTCTTGATCCAAAACAAGGTACCAAACCCTTGATTCCAAGCTTTTAGTTTAAATTTCAATTGGATAAATTTAAATGTATTAAAGCCTTGGTTGTATTGAGCATAAGCTCATTGGTTTCTCTTGCTGCCGTAGCTTCAAAATTAGGGTTTGTGCTTGAAAATTTAGGGTTATGTTGGTGGTTGTTAATATGCATGCTAGGTATTGTTGTTTTGTTTAAGTTTTTGTATATTTGTGTACAATGTTTATGTTAATGTATTTGTTGAATGTTAAACGTTAGAAAAGTCCCTGCATGTTTGAATTAGGCTCCCGACGTGTTCGGTTGAGGTAGGGTGAACGTAATATGACGTTAGCGAAATCGAAACCGAAAAATGGCCTTCTCGGGTAGGGTTTGCCCAGTCTCGGGAAAAGCAATTTTTGGGGCCCTTAGAGGCCGAATTAGGAAAAAATCAAAACACGAAAGTTGTAGATTAGGGTTTTTCCTAGGGGCTACGTGAGCATTTTTTCAAAATAAGGCTCCAATGGCCTTGATTTTCTGCAAAAACCGAGCCTGACCTGCCCAGGAGCCATACACGACCAGAGTTGGTTCAACACAGATTTTGGACAGGTTAAGGTCCAAACTGGATTTTACGTAAAACATGGAAGTTGTAGGGTTTTGCGATAGCTAAAACTTTCGTGAAGACAAGTTTCCAAAATCGGCTTAGATTTTAAATGAAATTGATTTTCAAATATGATACAGAAATGGGAAGATTTCTGTACAAAATTTTTAGAAATGGTTCAGAAAATGGTGTTTTCGTGTTTTTAATGATTAATTGGCATTATAAAACTGTTCCAAAGGCAGTTTTTAATAGTCGATGATTTTTACAATTTTACCTTATGATTTTCTAAATTTTTAAAATTAAATTAAAAAAAAAAAGGGATTTTGTGCCCAAAACATAAGGTTTTCTAAAAAGAAAACACAAATGAATTTTTGAGATTTAAAGTCAGGAATAATAATCCGAATAGAATAGATTCAAACCTTAGGGTTACTTAAAGTAACCAAGTAGGTCCACGTAACGTAAAGTAAGGAAATATAACTACGGTTATATAAGAATGTTGGTTTACCAACAGTTCTAATCCTTACTCTTTTGTCGATAACAGAATACGATACGCAACGGTGTCCCAGCAAGTTTGAGCTGATAACTGGACACAGCAGTTTTAAACGAGGTAAGTACAACCACCGCCTACAGCATAGGCTTTGATTTGATACTTGCCTAAGTATGCTTTAAATGTACGCTTTATTGTGTGTTTTGTAGTGTTGTTTTGCTGTGTAATTATATGCCATGTTAATTACATGTTTTAGATTAGGTGTTAAGAAAAGTTTTATGCTATGTTTTATGTGTAAAATGCTATGTTTTATGTGTAAATGCTATGTTATGTGTAAAATGCTATGTTTAAGTATATGTCATGAAATGTTAGAAACATGTTAAGATTAAGCATGCTATGATTTAGTTATGTGAAACATCATGAAGTATGTTCACCACTAATAAGAATGAAATCAAGTATAAGATAAGGAATGACATGAAAATAAGTAAGTTATCTGTGTCGTACCGACCCGCGTAAGGTCGGGTTGGACTATGGATTGAGTTGGAAAAAGATTGGCCACCCCAACCAATTCATAGTTGCGCGCCCGGTACGAACACAATAGGGCCCATATGTTAAGTTAAGATAAGTAAGTAAGTTATGTACAATAAGAAAGAATAAGAAAGCATAATTGGTTCATGCATATGTAGGATAAGATACGTTAAGTTAAGCTAAGTAATGCTATGCTATGCTTAGTCTATGTTAGTTAGATATATTGTTTTGTGTTGTGTCGCGGTATAGGATGGTTGTACTTGCTAAGGAAAAGCTCACTGTCTTACGTTTATGCTGTAGGTAAGCAACCTGCCAGCAATTGTTGATGCAAGATGGAGAGGCGAGGCTTGGCGGACTGTGAACCGTGGGAAATGTTGATCCGCTATGCGTTTTGAATTTATTTTAGTTATGTTTATTAAATTGAGATATGCTAAACAACTATTGCCTATTATTTACTATATTTTATGTACGCTCTCGTGTGCGTGTCACACTGCACAAAAAAAAAAAAAAAAAAAATTTCCGCTGTTTATGTTAATTAAGTATGTATGAATTATATGTAAGTATGTATGGTAACGGCCTGTGCTAGGCGGGTCGTTACAGAGTTGGTATCAGAGCGGTTTCCTGCGACTTGGTTTCACAGTCAGCCTGCCATCGCCGCCATCATTGTAAGTTAAAAATTTTATTTTAGTGTATTAATCTTTATTATGTGCCTATAGACACGACATCATGGACCCCGTCCGAGTAGAGGAGGATCGAGAGGCGGTCACCTCGTTCTATGAGACGTTTCCCCTACTGTTTGATGGCACTAGACGGACCGTGCCATTGGCAGCTTGGCTGTACGACATGGAGTCGATTTTCAGTACGAGTCATATCCAGGCTCGTCTTCAGGTCTCGTTAGCCAGCCGTTGTCTGCGGGGTGATGCCCGTACTTGGTGGATGACGCTGGGAGAGCCAGCTCTGCCAGAGCGCACGTGAGGACATTTTCGCACTCTAGTGATCGCTCGCTACGGCCCGATACCGGACGCGGGGGCGGACGCACCTTATCGGGATCCTGAGATCTATCAGGATATGCACTTCGAGCGCTACTACCATTTCATCGAGGATTGGCGTGCATATCCAGCTGAGTCCATGGGGCATTATTGCCGGAGATTCCAGGAGGCGATGCTTCCACACGTTCCCCAGGATTTACCCAGCCCGGGGATGCAGGCCCTATTGGTCCTTCGACATGGATTACCTCCCCTGATCCGACAGTACGTCCCAGCACCCACACCCGACATGACGGTGGGACACATGATCGAGTATATTTTGGGTGCGGAGGCCATTGTTCAGGCCATGCAGGCTGGTCCGGTAGAGCCAGGGGCACCGGCTGACGACATCGGCGAGCCAGAGCCGGTGTACGAGCCCGAGCCGGTGTACGAGCCAGAGCCGGTATACGAGCCGGGTCCTGTTGATCCAGAGGACCCGATGGCCGCAGATCCGGAGCATGAGGTACCAGCTCAGGAGGTCGAGGCCGATGACGAGGCTACGGACGATGACATGGACGCTCTCGACGACTTGCCAGAGGACCACCCACTCATCGTGATATCGAGCGACGATGAGGATCCTGAGCACGAGCCAGCATTCTATGGGTGGCCCGATGAGGGGGATGACCTGGAGGAGGATCCGGAGGAGTTGCCACTTGAGGACGGAGAGGCTGACTCCGACGTCTCAGCAGTTACTATTATAGACTTAGACTAGGATTAGATTAACTGATTTTGTATATATTTTTATATTTGAGACTGTATGTATTAGCCTATTACTTTTTGGATATAGGCTTGTACTTATGTAGGATGGTTAAGTGGTAGACACTACCATCACATTTTGATCCTATGTATATAAACAGTACGATGACGTAGGCATGTATTTATAGTACGGTAAATAGGATGTATTTTTGAAAATGTACAAAGGACCGTGCGACCACGGGATGTATATATGATATGAAAAGTTATGTTATGGATTACCAAGTGCTAAGTTAAGCATATATGTATTAATTGTTATGATAAGTATGTAATGTTAAATATTGCCTTACGATACGATGAGTTATGTATGAAAGAAGAGATATTAACAGTATAATAATATCTTTCTTGTGAACTGTAGAAAATGGTACGCCCACGGCGAACTATACCGGTAAACCCACCTGTGCCAGATTTGGCAACAGTGGTAGCAAACTTACAAAGGCAGCTGCTTGAACAGCAGCAAGAAACGATTAGACTACGGGATCAGATAGCCCAGTTTAAAACCAGCGACCCCAAGTGGACGCGATTCCACCTCCAGTTCACCAAGCACCTCAGTCTATCGAGTACCGCCAGTGGTACCTCCAGTCCCAGAGGTCCGACAGGAGATTCCCCGGAATGCTGAGATTCCAATGGCACAAGTGGGAGAGCAAGTTAATGTGCAGCCAGTGAGGGAAGATTTGCTTTACGAGCGATTTAGGCGGATGAAGGCACCTGATTTGAAGGACTTACCGATCCCGTAGCCGCCGATAACTGGTTGATTGATATCCAAGTTATTTTGGATTTTATGCGGCTTACAGAACAGGAAAAGGTTCTTTGCGCTTCATTTGCCCTTAAGAAAGATGCAAGACACTGGTGGACGACGGTACAGATGCGCCGGGACGTCATGGCCATGAGTTTGGCAGGATTTCATAACCGAGTTTCGTGCCATGTATTATAATGCAGAAATACTGGCAGTTCAGCAAGATGAGTTCACTAGCTTGCAGCAAGGGTCGATGACGGTTATGGAGGCCGTACAGAAATTTGAGCAGTTAGCCTGTATGTGTCCGGAACTGGTTCAGACTGAAAAAGAAAAGGTCAGAAGAATGATGAAAATGTTCCGGACAGATATTGCCAAACAAGTGAGCGCTGGTGATAATATGCCTACCCTGGTATCTGATTGCGTCAGTAGGGCGATAAGAGCCGAATATTGGATTAACAGGGACAAGGAAGCCAGAGCTCAGATTTTCAAGGCCCTGAAAGAAGATAAGGCAGTGGCTAAATAGACACAGCCTCGCCAGAACACTGAATCCAACCAGAAGGCCAGACCACAACCCCAACCAGAATGCGAAGCAGTTTGGAAGAATAAAGAGAAAGGGAATTTCACGGGACAGGGCCACAGAGAATTTTCTACAGAAAAGAAACAACCGTGGAAGGGAAGGTAACAGTGTCGACTACCCATCATGTGCCAAATGTGGCAGAAGCACAGGGTGTGTGCAGAATGGGGACGAACGCTTGTTATCTGTGTGGCAAGGAGGGACATTACGCTAGGAACTGTAACCAGAATTTTCAGAACCAGAACCCTCCATATCCCAACCGATGCACCCAGCCAACTGCATGCGGTCCAAGCAAAATTGAAGGACCTTCAATTTCGCAAGCAAGTTGGAGGCTCTGAACCCCAGGCCAGAATTTTTGCCTACACCAGAGGAGATGCTGAGCAGGACTTCTCAGGTAGTGACAGGTCAGATCTCTATCACCACTCCTGATACTATTGCTGCGTACGATGCTATTGCCTTATTTGATTCTGGTGCCACTCATTCGTTTGTATCCCTGGAGTTCGGCCAGAAGTTAGGAAGAAGTGTGGATAAATTAAAACAACCTTTTAAACTTCTTTGCCATCCGGAGAAATTTTGTGGTCTAATTTCTGGATACGAAATATTCCCGTAGTTATCTGTGGCAGAGAATTGCATGTAGATCTCATCGCGATCAAACTTCAGGATTTCGATGTGATCTTAGGAATGGATTTCTTGAGCAAATACAACGCTAAGATCGACTGCCGGAGGCGATGTGTAACTTCAATCCTTACGGTGAGGAGGAGTTCAGTTTCTACGGACAACCTCGGAGCTCTGCCAACCAGACTGGTTACAGCAATGAAAGCGTGAAAATGTTAGCTTAACGACTGTCAAGGGTACTTAGCTAACATGGTAGATAAGGATCGAGAAATGGAGTTAGAGCCGAAAGATGTCCCTATTATAAGGGACTATGTGGATGTCTTTCCAAAAGACTTACCAGGACTCCCGCCAAACGCGAAATATCGTTCGAGATCGAGTTACTACCTGGAGCTGCTCCGATATCGAAGGCACCTTATCGTATGGCACCTGCGGAACTTAGAGAGCTTCAAATACAATTGCAGGAGCTGCTCGACAAGAGGATTCATCCGACAGAGCCACTCTCCGTGGGGAGCGCCCGTTTTGTTTGTAAAAAAGAAGGATGGATCGCGTACGAATGTGCATCGACTACCGTGAGCTGAACAAGATCACGATCAAGAATAAATATCCTCTTCCGAGGATAGACGATCTCTTTGATCAGCTCAGAGGAGCAATGGTATTCTCAAAGATTGATCTGCGATCAGGTTATCATCAGCTCAAGATCAAGGAATCAGATATATCCAAGACGGCTTTCCGTACGCGTTATGGACACTATGAATTCCTGGTTATGCCGTCGGACTGACCAACGCCCCAGCAGCTTTCATGGATCTTATGAACCGAGTGTTCAAGGAACATTTGGATAAGTTCGTTATCGTCTTTATTGACGATATACTGATTATATTCGAGGTCCCAGGAGGAACACGAACAGCATCTGAGGTGTGACGCCCCGACATCCCAAGCCAGGTCGACACCATACATACTTGTTCTTTACTTGAAAATTTGAGATAAATTTTTTTTTTAAAACATTACACATAAGTTATCTTATAAATAAAGCTTGTTATATAACAGACTATACTGATAATAACTTTTTGTGTCTTTAACTACGTACAAATAACAAAACATAATTTATTTTTGAAATATTAACATACTACTAAAAATGAATGCGGAAATTTATGCGTAGTGGTATCCCACACCGCCCTTCAACCGCCGCATCGTCCGCATAGCCACTAATTTAATTGCAGGCTTCTTACCTACAGTATGAAATATAAAGGTGAGCTTCGCCCAGCAAGTTCAAACATAATCTCACAAAACATTTTAAGCATCTTGAGAACATGGCAAACACACTAACTCATGCATGACCATTTATGATTGATTGAATGTCTTATGTTTCATTATAGACTCAATCTTTATTATCTTGTCCTAACTGTGGGCCCCGTAGAGTTCGTACCAAAAGCGCGCAGCCTCCAGATAAAGCTTAGGGTTTGCAAGGCCCTAACAGTTCTGGGAATTTTAACTGGACCCTTCACGATCACGAATTTCGATCACGGAAGGTAATACTAAACTGTAGCCTCCTTGATTAGGGGAGGTTGGTACGACACCTTACTTGATTGTCTTACCATGTGATTTAACATTAGTGAACATATTTCATGATGTTACTATGTCATATCATACTAACATTTGCCATAATATGGCCTTCTTGAAAACTGTCACTTCTGGAACCATGACATTTTTGAAAACATGGCATTTCTGAAACCATGAACGTTTTTGTAAACATGGCACTTTTGTAAACATAGCACTTTTGTGAACATAGCATTTTTTTAAACATAGCACTTTTGTAAATATAACACTTTTGTAAACATAGTACTTTTATAAACATAGCACTTTTGTAAACATAGCACTTTTATAACATAGCACTTTTATAACATAGCACTTTTATAAACATAGCACTTTTGTAACATAGCACTTTTATAACATAGCACTTTTATTAACATAGCATAGCACGTTATAACATAGCACTTTTATTAACATAGCACTGCATCACAAAACATGGCACAACATAGCAAGTATACTTGAAATAGTCTTTACTATTTTCATACTGTAGGTGAGGTTTGATACTTGCCTGATCTGCTAGATTCCGGGTTCTGATGTCTTAACTCGGATTGCAATTGCAGGTTCCTTCCTGCTATTAAAAGACATAGGATAAGAATCCTATAAAAGTTGGTAACCTATCCAACACTTCTAGTATATGTCCCTCCCCACACATGCCTTGGTATCCTATAGGATTACATTGGGTAACCCTTAATTAACTGTTGGGTTAAAGTCGATATCTGATCGACTAATGGTCAACCCTTGGTCAACTATGGTCAACCTTGGGCTTTGAGGCTAAGCCCAGTAACTCGGGTATAATCTCCCGGTTACCCTTTCGTAAACTATCCTTGCTATATTCTAACTTGAAAAATTAATTTCCCTACTTGGAAAATTTAGGGAAATTAATCCCAAAACTTCATTTTTTAACTTATAGAAATCCTTTACTTAAATCGTAAAAATTCAAACTCTTGGATTAATGTTTATAAATTCATTTGAGGTTGAAAAACTGCCCTTGGAACAGTTTTCCATAATCAAAACAATAGTTTGTAGTAGAAAAACAATTTTCGAGAACATTTGTAAAACTTATGGTGCAGGAATTTCGGATTCCCGGCGCACCCTTCGAAAAACGATTCTAATTTAAAAATTGGTTCGTAATCTGAAAAAGTTTTCTTCATAAAAGTTGTAGCTCTCACAAAATACTAAAACTTCATGTTTTGCAAAAATTCCAATTCGGCCTAGATTCGTCCCATTTTTGTTTGAAACTGGCTGACCCCGAAAAAACTGAGTGAAAACTGGGTCTGGGGATCAGCCACGGGTTTTGGGGTAACGGAGGCCATTGGGCCTTATTTTGGGAAACGACCCCGTTATCCTCTAGGAAAAATCGTTCCGAACAACTTTCGTGTTTGTTGTTTTAAGTTTTTTCCAAATTCGGCCTATAAAGGCCTCAAATTTCACTTTTCCTGAAACTGGTCAGGTTTACCCGAAATGGCAGTTTTCGGTTTTAGGGTTCGTTTTACGTCCTAGACGTGGAACTAGCTCAACCAGCCACCGCGGGAGCTCTAATACACCAGCAGCAGTTTCTAACGTTCCAAACCATCATTCTTAAATGTAATTGGGGACATACAACTTATCAATACCTAGCATGCATTCAACAAAATCAATCAAGCATAAGCATACAACTATGCAAGCTCATAATTTAAACTCATAAATCAAACCACCCTTAATCTAAATCAAGCACAACCCTAAATCCAACTTAGGCAAAAAAAACTTAAATCGAGCTTAACGCTCTTACAAACCCTTGGAAAATACATTTAAATCTCTCAATTGCAACTTAAATTGAGAAGTTTAAAGTCTAAAGAGTTACCTTGATTTGAATCAAGAGTTTGGCTTTGGCTTTTGGGATTTTTTCTCTCCTTCCCTTTGGCTCTCCTAGAACCGCCCTAATGGTCAAAATGGGTCCCAAAATTTTTTCAAAACTTTGTTGGTTTCTTCACTAGAAATCCGACCACCCTACCCTCCGATTGCTCTCGGTTTTGCAAAAATTTTCTTCCGTCTTGCTCACACTTAGAAGTCCGGATTTTTGAGGGATAAAATGGCAAGAGTTTGGCTGTTTTTCAGAATTTTTTGAGCCAAAACCGCCCCCTATGGCAGCCTATTTATATGTGGAATTTTGGGCTTTTTTGCAAATATTTGATTCTCCCTTTGCTCTTAAGTCCTTGGTGCAAAACTAATTGCACAAAAAATTGCACAAAACCCTCCATGTGGCTGCCCATTAGAGGAGAACTTGGTGGCCAAGTTTTGAATTTTCCTAAGCTTATCTTATCTAAATCATGATGTCATAAATTAGGGATAAGGTGATGTCATTCACCTTATGCCTTGTTTGGCTATTTCCCCCTACAAGCAATCCATTTTAAGCCAATACAGATATTTCTAATACTGTGTTCACTCAAACACAGTATTTATTTAACCAAAATTTATTTGCTAAAAAGAAAACGGACAGTACAAAATTTTTCTTATTTCCTGAGCCCTTTTTCGTCTCTAATTCCTACTCGGGTGCTTGATTTCCTAAGGTGGTTTTTAAACCTATTCGTGCTATCTCTATCATGAAGACGGTTTTTTTTGCAATATTTTTTCCATACTGCGTATCATAACACCGTACCGTCTTACTCTAGTCAACCTCTGACTATTCTGGTCAACTTTGACCTTTTTGATCAAACTTGACCAACATGAGTTTATGAAATTCCGCCATACCTTTTTCCATAAAAAGACCTGTTATGGAGTCTCATAATGAATTTACCGAGAACTCAACCTCATACTGATAAAATCTATATTAATATTCACACAACAAATTAATTGGATTAATTTGTATTGTTAAATAATATGATTATTTAAAATAATTTAAAATAGTTTTAAATTAAAGATTATACAGTGCGGTAAGGACCACACTGTAGTTGTGTACCACATGGTGGTTCATGTTATATCCACAGAGTGTATGTGGAATATTGAATTTTGAATTTGATATATGTGGAAGAGAAAAGATCGGTTATTTTATTTTGAATAGTTCAAATAAATTAATAAATAAAAAAAAAAAGGATTAACTGATCAGATAATGGGAGAGAGATTTTGGAGTTAGTGGACGTGCATGTTGTTCCATATATTGAATTAGTTAATTAATTAATTAATTAATTAATTAATTTAAAAGTAGAAAAAAGAAGAGTGTCAGTTATTTCTCTGTAATCTAAAAAGAGGGTACATACGATATATCTAAAAAAATGGAAGAATATTAATTCCTTTTTGACAGAGAAAATAATAGATGTAATTTTTTTCTTCAAAGAGTTTCTTCTCCTCTTCTCGTTCACTTTGTCTCATGAGTTGAGAACGCAAAGTGCATCAAAATTCAAGTGTGTGATCAAACCCAAATTCAGAAACACCCACTCGTTTCCTGTTCATCGTGATCTGGAGAATGCTAAGAAAGAACCGTTGGTGTTTCGAAGGATTGGAGTTGTTTTTGAAGGATTTGGAGTACTCAAGAAGATTCTTGAAGGAGTTCAAGAATTTCGAACTAATCGGACAACGGTCAATCTCTAAACTTTCTTCTTAATTTATTTTGTTAAATTAATATAAGTATTGTCGCCGGAAAAATTTTGAGAAAATTTTTATATGTGCGATTTGATCCGTACCACGCTTCCGCAAAATTTTAAAGAATGGTTTTCGAAACCAACAAAATAATCAAGTACATTTTGTCATATTATATATCTGCAAATTAGTACGTGATAATTTTATTCAGATGATCAGTGCTAATACATGATAAAGTGATAATATTTACAAAGGTAATTGAACTAATTTAAACATTTTCGTGTCAAATGAAGACTAGCATTTTTGGATCAACGCTATTTCAATGCTAGTTGTCCTCTCTTTCTAATTATTTTAAAAAGATGTATACTACTTCATGAATCTATGCAGCCTAGGCTGATTCTCCACCATTTATATCGTTTTGTATGGATGTAATAATTTTTAGCTCTAAACAATAGTCCAAGAACTACATTTCAATTATTATAATGAAAAAAAAATAGAAATAGAAGTTTCCGGATCCATGGAAGCTCAAAATATCTTCTCTTATATATTTTGTTTTGATGCGCTAATAATATTCTTTCAAAGGTGGTGAACTTCAACATGGACGCATTTACTAAATCATAAAAGAATATAATGAGAAAGTTAATCAAATTGAAAAGTAAAATAAAAGAATGGTAAGGAGAACCATTGATTCTCTTTTTAGTGATTACTTGCTTATTGAATGGTGTAAAGAAAAACAATTTCATTTCTTTATAATGTTTACTAATCTTAATATAATGACAATTTTATTAATGTAATTACTAATACCCTTTAACATAATTAAAAATAAATAAATAAGCATATGAAAACTTATTATGAGTATATAAGTAAATTTGATATGTAATATCTTTGACAAAGAATTAATATCAAGGAGATGTAAGAATTGACATTCCCCTTTTTCATTCTTTATATTGTGTGGGACCTACTAAAATCTCATTTCTCATTTTATAAGTAATCTCATGATTAAGTGAGAAAGTAAATGATTACTCATTTTTCCTTTGCCTTTTATGAAAAGTAAACGTGCACAAAGAGTAATCACATAAAGTGAATTATGAGCCTCCATCAACATAACCCCTGTTTAGATCATTAGATCTGAAAAGAAAATTCCAAACAGTAAAATTTATTTTTTACGAGAAAATATACGATGGAAAACTTTTTAATAATTACTATTCAAAGACAGTCACAAAACAATGATTCAAACAGGTTAATAGTATCTCATTGGAATAAGAAAATTATCACATTTATATAACTTTTTATTCTTACACGGTAAACCAAAGGTTCACTCTTATTCTCACACAAGTGTACTGTCTGATAGCTGGTTAATTGAAATTCATTGGGTATTTTAGCTGCTTCTCAAGTTCCGGATTCTTCAGGCTTTCAGCAAACATGGCAAATATGGAAGTCTCAATAGCCCTTCCTGGCTTCTTTGGAGTCCCTCTCTTCACATAAGTCCTCGCATTCTCCACCGTCGCTCTCGTTCCGCCAGCCAACGGCCATCCGCTCTCCGACACAACGATCTCCAACGACCCTACGCCATCCTTCTCAAGCACAGAGTAGACGGCGTCCAAGATGGCGTTGAAAAGATTGCGATATCCAAGTTGGCCATCTTGCACAACAACTGTCGGAGATCTGAAAGAGCGTAGTCAAGAGAAATAGCTCTAGGGTTATCGGCGTAACTGAAATAAGGGCACAGGTTGACAAGCAATGGAGATCTATTATTGCTCATTAAGAAGTATTCTGACTTGAACGAGCCCTTGGAAGGCGGATAGGATTCGAATAGGACTCCGGTGTAAATAGAGGTGGAGACTTTGATTTGGTTGGCAAGGCCAAACATGGAAATCGCCGTTTGGATTTTTTCCATGGCGGGTACGAGGAATTGTGCTGCCGGGTTTGAGGTACCAACTTAGATTCCGACAGCGATGTACATGAATCTTTCATTTTCAAAGTTTCGGACATTGTTTTGGACCCGTGTTGGCTTCAGCTTGGTTTGAGGCGAGTCTCTGGAGGTCGGTGTTCGGAACGCTGAGTATGACTTCAATGTTGGTACCGAGGAGGGCTTGGAAAGCGGCTTGGTTCGGGTAGTAGAGACGCATTCTTCGTGTAATACCAAGTATTTCTGTATTTACACAATTTCTTTAATTTTAAGAAATTTGCACAAATTTTTAAGATACGCGTGAAAAAGCCCGGTTAAGGGTTTTTATTTCGTTTTGTGAGTTTTATGATATTCTAAGACTCGAAAATGATTGCTTAGTCAAGCAAATGACCTTTTAGGCGAAAAGGAGCGAAATCGCCAAAATTTGCATGTTGGTCAAAGTTTGACCGAAAACGCCGACGGTTGACCAAAAAGTCAACTATTGACCACGGGAGTCAAAATTTGGCGGGAAAGTCAGCAGTTGACAAGAAAGTCAATGACGGACGAGAAAGCCAAAGATTGACCCGAAAAAGTTAAGAAAAAGGCTGTACGACTTAATAGTTCGCAGTTTAATATTGTACTGCATAAAGCTATTTTTTTATGATTAAAATGACATGTTAGGATTCAAAACCACCATAGAAAGTCAAGCACAATAATTAGAATATTTTGGACCAAGTGGTTCCAAGTTAAGAAAAGTTTTTATACAGTCCATTTAAAAACAGATGAATTTTGGACTGCGGTTCAATTAACTAATACTGCGTATAAGTGAATCCAGTATTGGAATTACCTGTGGTAATTGAAAAATGGATTATTTAAAGAGGATTGGTGGCAAACAAGCCTTAGTGAGGCTTACCTCACTAACTTTATATTTATTACATCATTTAATTAGAATTAGTTAGTTAGAAAGTAAGTTTGGAAGATTCCTTTGGTTCCACCCAAGCACAGCCGACCACCTCACCCCCTCCCCTTGCAAAATCTGATTTTTTTTTTTTAGGGACCTCATTGTGCAATTTCAAGAAGTTCAACCTCTATAAATAGGGGTGAGGAAATTCAAGAGAAAATTCACAAAACACAACCAAACTCTTGCCAATCTCTTGCTTGAACCCAAAACCGGTTTTTGAGTGTGTAAAAGAGGAAGATTTGCAGCCAAGATTGAAGAGGAAATTGAGTGGAAGGATCGGCTTTTGGTGGAAGGAAAGCAAGGAAAGAAAAGTTTGGAAGGTTGGATACCCATTTTTGTTCCTAGAGTCGGTTTTGTGAGCTAAGGAGGAAGAGAGGAAAAAGTTTGTGGAACCAAGAGGGATTAGGGTTTTTAGGGTTTAGTCCTCTACTTTGAGCAGCCAACAAGAGCTCAAAAAAATTTGGTACCTATCTTAGCCAAGAAGGCCGAAAATAGGGGGAAGAAGAGCAAGGGAGCAAGCCAAGGTTTTGGCCAGTTTGGGAGCTGTTTTGGCCAGTTTTTGGGGAGCTTTGGTGGCTGATTTTCAAGGCAAAGGAGGCTGCAAAGGTTGGACCAATTTGGCAAGAAAAACCGGCAGCTAAGGGAGGAGCAAAGGGAAGATCAACCAAGTCAAATTCTTGATCCAAAACAAGGTACCAAACCCTTGATTCCAAGCTTTTAGTTTAAATTTCAATTGGAGAAATTTAAATGTATTAAAGCCTTGGTTGTATCGAGCATAAGCTCATTGGTTTCTCTTGCTGCCGTAGCTTCAAAATTAGGGTTTGTGCTTGAAAATTTAGGGTTATGTTGGTGGTTGTTAATATGCATGCTAGGTATTGTTGTTTTGTTTAAGTTTTTGTATATTTGTGTACAATGTTTATGTTAATGTATTTGTTGAATGTTAAACGTTAGAAACGTCCCTGCATGTTTGAATTAGGCTCCCGACGTGTTCGGTTGAGGTAGGGTGAACGTAATATGACGTTAGCGAAATCGAAACCGAAAAATGGCCTTCTCGGGTAGGGTTTGCCCAGTCTCGGGAAAAGCAATTTTTGGGGCCCTTAGAGGCCGAATTAGGAAAAACTCAAAACACGAAAGTTGTAGATTAGGGTTTTTACTAGGGGGTTACGTGAGCAGTTTTTCAAAATAAGGCTCCAATGGCCTTGATTTTCTGCAAAAACCGAGCCTGACCTGCCCAGGAGCCATACACGACCAGAGTTGGTTCAACACAGATTTTGGACAGGTTAAGGTCCAAACTGGATTTTACGTAAAACACGGAAGTTGTAGGGTTTTGCGATAGCTAAAACTTTTGTGAAGACAATTTTTCCAAAATCGGCTTATATTTTTAAATGAAATTGATTTTCAAATATGATACAGAAATGGGAAGATTTCTGTACAAAATTTTTAGAAATGGTTCAGAAAATGGTGTTTTCGTGTTTTTAATGATTAATTGGCATTATAAAACTGTTCCAAAGGCAGTTTTTAATAGTCGATGATTTTTACAATTTTACCTTATGATTTTCTAAATTTTTAAAATTAAATTAAAAAAAAAGGGATTTTGTGCCCAAAACATAAGGTTTTCTAAAAAGAAAACACAAATGAATTTTGAGATTTAAAGTCAGGAATAATAATCCGAATAGAATAGATTCAAACCTTAGGGTTACTTAAAGTAACCAAGTAGGTCCACGTAACGTAAAGTAAGGAAATATAACTACGGTTATATAAGAATGTTGGTTTACCAACAGTTCTAATCCTTACTCTTTTGTCGATAACAGAATACGATACGCAACGGTGTCCCAGTAAGTTTGAGCTGATAACTGGACACAGCAGTTTTAAACGAGGTAAGTACAACCACCGCCTACAGCATAGGCTTTGATTTGATACTTGCCTAAGTATGCTTTAAATGTACGCTTTATTGTGTGTTTTGTAGTGTTGTTTTGCTGTGTAATTATATGCCATGTTAATTACATGTTTTAGATTAGGTGTTAAGAAAAGTTTTATGCTATGTTTTATGTGTAAAATGCTATGTTTTATGTGTAAATGCTATGTTATGTGTAAAATGCTATGTTTAAGTATATGTCATGAAATGTTAGAAACATGTTAAGATTAAGCATGCTATGATTTAGTTATGTGAAACATCATGAAGTATGTTCACCACTAATAAGAATGAAATCAAGTATAAGATAAGGAATGACATGAAAATAAGTAAGTTATCTGTGTCGTACCGACCCGCGTAAGGTCGGGTTGGACTATGGATTGAGTTGGAAAAAGATTGGCCACCCCAACCAATTCATAGTTGCGCGCCCGGTACGAACACAATAGGGCCCATATGTTAAGTTAAGATAAGTAAGTAAGTTATGTACAATAAGAAAGAATAAGAAAGCATAATTGGTTCATGCATATGTAGGATAAGATACGTTAAGTTAAGCTAAGTAATGCTATGCTATGCTTAGTCTATGTTAGTTAGATATATTGTTTTGTGTTGTGTCGCGGTATAGGATGGTTGTACTTGCTGAGCGAAAGCTCACTGTCTTACGTTTATGCTGTAGGTAAGCAACCTGCCAGCAATTGTTGATGCAAGATGGAGAGGCGAGGCTTGGCGGACTGTGAACCGTGGGAAATATTGATCCGCTATGCGTTTTGAATTTATTTTAGTTATGTTTATTAAATTGAGATATGCTAAACAACTATTGCCTATTATTTACTATATTTTATGTACGCTCTCGTGTGCGTGTCACACTGCAAAAAAAAAAAAAAAAAAAAAATTCCGCTGTTTATGTTAATTAAGTATGTATGAATTATATGTAAGTATGTATGGTAACGGCCTGTGCTAGGCGGGTCGTTACACTTCGGATGTTGTTTTGGTTGTAGAGAGCTATGACTTGTTGCGGTGGCAAGTCATACCAGACTCCAATTTGTGCAACTGCGGTAATATTTAGTTTAAATGAGAATCAACCCTAGAAAAGACTAGTATTATGAGGAAAAGAAAAATTTACTTTCAAACCTTTGAAGATTGATACGCTACTCTTAAAATTTAACCTTTTTTTATTTTTTGAATTACCTCCAATAATTTAGACTGAAATTTGGACCAGTTGTTTGACATAGTTTTTACTTTTAATTAGTAGAAAAAGATATGCAAAAACTGTAATTTTTTATTTTACTAAGTATTTCGAATCACATTTTTAAAAGAACTTATAAAGTTAAAATAAAGTTTTTTTAATAAGTAATAAAAATGTTAGAATGAAGTTTAACTATAATGTCTACTTTAGATTTTGCTACAAATTTTAAAGTCTATTTAGAAGAGTTTTTTCAAGCATATCATAATTCCTTACTTTGAAAGAAAGCTTTTTTGAAGACCGTAAGCTCTTCTCTATGTTGAAATATCACAACTAATCAAGTACTACCTTGTAGTCTGTCCCAGAAAGGCAAGAGCTTCTCTGATCAAAATCATAAGGGAAAGTAAAGGCGTCCTGGTAAAGATCCTTAAAAACTTCGAATAACTTGTCGGCTCGAAGATGTTCCCGGACGTACAACAGAACTGACTGTTCCCGAACACGGTGGACGGATTGTTACACCCCTCCAGGTCTCTCAACTCCATCGGACACGCCCCGTTTACGTCAGCGGTGCATTTGCTCTCTTTTACTTAAGCCCAAGACAACTCCGACAGCCCTGCGGGGCTGAATTCCATAGGAATGTTAAACCCTTCGACGACAGAGATGTAGAAGACATCATCATTGTTTGTTTGGTTTATTGAATATTCTGCCAACGTGTTGGGAGCTCGGCCGTCGGCTAGGCACTCAAGGCGGCCATCGCAGTCGCCACTCTCGCATTTGCCACGACCGTCAGGGGTTATGATGTTGAGTGTCCATGTCTCGCCTTGGTTTAGCTGCTTTCCACTGCCCGGGTTGCGGCAGCCCAGACGGTGTAGGTGCAGTTATTTAGGATATCTCTATCTGGGTTGCTCTGGATGACGCAAATAAAGAGAGATTTAGAATTAAAAGGAAGGAGAAGACGTCGGGGATATTTTGGATAAAGCCCATAAAGGACGGTATGATTTCTTTTTCTTCCTGCCAATCTGTGGTTGTGGATGTATGAAATTAATGGATAAGGGCATGTGGTAATTGAATACAAAGCCTCAACCAATTTTTCTAGCTATAGAGAGAGAGAGGAGTAAAATAATATATCAAAACTCTTAGACTTCGTTTAACTCTTTCGTCCAAATCTTAGTTTTTGTCTTTTTTTTTTTTTTAAATCAACAAAAAAATTATAACTAATTTTTAAAATATCAACTAACTTCAACTTAAAATTTTCATTCTAAACATATATATCAAATGTAAACTTAGTTATTTATTTAGCTACTCCACGACCAGGGTCATCAAGTCTGTATACTTTGATCAATTTTTTTTTTAGTTTAAGAATAAAAAATTTAAACTCGACACAGCTTATAATAAAATAAGATATGACAAGACTGTCAGATTTTACCTCTAATCATTTAGATTAATTGAATTATGCACTGGAAATATGCCACCTGCTATCAATAAAGAGCAATAGGAATAAGAAACGCCATCGTACTGACTTTATTTCTTTTTTTTTCTTTTTTTGGTGGCTTTCTAACATGTAAGAAATCGTGTGGAAATTTCTTGTTACTTGACGTGCATTATTGGCTTGACTTCAGTTAAGAGGTACTATTGGGCATGTGGCACATTCCATGTTATTCCTAGTAAGGGTTGTTTTGTCTTTTGAGAATACTAATTGATGAGTAAACGTGAGGAATAGACGACATCAGATCTATTGACTATCTCATTTGTTGTCTTTTCATTCAAACTTTGACACCTTACTGAAATTTAAACATCAACTATGGCTACTAACATAGTTTAATGATGTAGCCAAATGAAATGTAAAAGAATTTGACATTTTTACTTGGCTTAATAATTTCTTTTCATCATCTTCCGCTTCCTTTCTTTTTCCGTTTAGTATTCCAATTCGGAAACTTTAGCAATATTCGGGCTCGTTTGGAGGATGTCTCCAAATCACATTTCCAAGTTTTTTTTGAAAAAATTATTTTTCTTCAACTCGAGACTACTTTTCATTATTCATATCTTTAAATCTCTCTTAAGAATTCAAACTTCAAAAGTCTTAAAATTGTTATTTCAAGTCCAAATGAGATATTTAAAAAAAAAAAATTGTAAAATTTCGAGAGAAATAAAACAAAATTCATGTTGATATTTTTTTAGAAAATATTTTATTTTATAATTTTCACACCAAACAGTTTTTTTTTTTTTTAATCAAATGCATTTTTTCAAAACTCAACTCATCTCCAATCAAAATATCTCCAAAATTCCATCTGCAATTGTCCCCCCAAACGGCCCCTCAATATCTTTTCATCTTCATCTTCTTCCTCTCTTTTTTTTGTTTTGTTTTTTTTTGTTTTTTGTTTTTCCCCTTTGGTTTTCTAATTCTGGATTATTAGCAATAACAAAGAGGTTATTTGTCATCTATGCAAAAAAAAAAAAAAAAAAAAAAAAAAAAAAAAAAAAAAAAAAGATCTTCATTTAGGCCAAAAAAAGCCCTTGAAGTAAAAATTGTAAGATCACAACTTTGCATTGCAATGTAAAAATTCAAGGAGCAACAAAAAAGACCTTTCATTTGCAATTAGAAAAATCTAAGTAGGGGGATTCGTGTGTGTTGGGGATGAGTGCGATTTGAGAACTCAATCTTCAACCATGGCATCGTCGGCATCAATGAGCCAATCTTCGAGCAATGACTGAAGGTGATGCCTCTAAGATGCACCACGAGGATGGGTCCGACGTAGCAACGGTTGAGGTAGTCGCACGCCTTGGCCACGATGGTGGGCTGAGCGAGGACTGACAGGGACAATGGAGTACTTGCGATGGTTGTGTGGTTTAGAAGTCGTCGGGGTGGTGGTGATTGAGATTGGGAGGATTGAGTTGCTTGGTTAGAGCATCTCCATTTCTTGTTTGGATTGTGTTTACTGAGAAACTTGTTTTTCCTCTTTCTACCATAACACCATTTACAGTAGTTTCAATAAGAGTTGATGTGTAAAAGTTGGATGAGTGTCAAGATTTGAGTGAAGAGACAGCAAATAAGATAGCGGAATCGAAATAGTAGATCTAGATTCGGAATAAGTAAAGCAAAGCACAAAAAAAAAAAAAAAAAAAAAAAAAAAGAAAGAGAATTGACGATTGTGACTAGCATACCACATAACAACTTAAGAGAAATGATGAAAACAGTATTTATCAATTCGTCTTTTTTAAAGTAGAGTACAGATTATTTAATTTTTTATTTAATTTAATTTTGTTTTGTTTGTCATCCAAATTAAATTCTGATTTTCTATGTTTTGTATCATCATTAAATAAATTTGAATAAATGCTTTATTGTCTGTTTGGAGCAACAATGTACTTCACTTTGGACTATTCCATTTGAATGACACATCCAAATAAGTGTTTGGACTTTTCATATTTAAATGTAGCATTAAAATGTTCATTTTGACATTGAAATACAAATTCAAATTTTTTGTTTAAATATTCGGATGACAAGACTAATAATAGATTTTTATTTTGGAATACGAAATATAGTCACATCTTTATCTTTTTATTCTCACATAGTTAACCAAAGGTTCACGCTTATTCTCACACATACCATACATGACACTGCTAGTTAATTAAAATTCATTGGGTATTTTGGCTGCTTGTTGGGTAGGAAAAGCCCCCAATGCTTCTCAAGTTCCGGATTCTTCTGGCTCTCATCAAACATTGCGAATATGTAAGTCTCAATAGCCCTTCCTGGCTTCTTTGGAGTCCCTCCCTTCACATGCTGAACCAAGTTGCTGTTATAAGTCCTCGCATTCTCCACCGTCGTTCCTGTTCCGCCAGCCGATGGCCAACCGCTCTCCGAAACGACGATCTCCAATGACCCTCCGCCAGCCTTCTCAAGCGCAGAGTAGACGGCGTCCAAGAGGGCGTCGAAAAGATTGCGATATCCAAGTTGGCCATCTTGCACAACAACTGACGGAGATCTGAAAAGAGCGTAGTCAAGAGAAATATCTCTAGTGTTGCCGGTGTAACTGAAATAAGGGTACAGGTTGACAAGCAATGGAGATCTATTGCTCGTTAAGAAGCGGATTACGGGGTTGATAATTGGCCCGTATTCCGACTTGAACGAGCCCTTGGAAGGCGGATATGATTCAGAGAGGACTCCGGTGTCAATAGAGGTGGAGACTTTGATTCGGTTGGCGAGGCCAAACATGGAAATCGCCGTTTGGATTTTTTCCATGGCGGGAACGAGGAATTGTGCGGCCGGGTTTGAGGTACCGACTTCGTTTCCGACAGCGATGTAGTTGAATCTTACATTGTCAAAGTTCCTGACATTGTTTTGGACCCAAGTGTTGGCTTCAGCTTGGTTTGAGGCAAGTCTCTGCAGGTCGTTGTTCGGAACGCCGAGCATGACTTCTATGTTGGTGCCGCGGAGGGCTTGGAGAGCGGCTTGGTTCGGGTCGTAGAGACGCATTCTTCGGATATTTTTTTGGTTGTAGAGAGCTATGACTTCTTGTTTGGGTGGCAAGTTGCCCAGCATTCCATAACAGACTCCAATTTGTGCACCTGCAGTAATATAAGTTGAAATGAGAACCAACCCTAGAAAATACTAGCACTGTTATTGTTGACCTCCTAAAAGTCCTCGTGCTGCGCCACGCTTTTAAAATTGATCCAAAAAATAGGGAAAAGTTTGGCCGTGTGTATAAGAAAAATATCCTTTTAAGCTTTTAAAAATTGATAAGTTACTCTTTAAAATTTTATTTTATTATTATTATTTTTTTTTTACTTCTTACCTCCTAAAATTTAGATGGAAATTTGGATCTGTTTAACAAAGAATTTTATTTAAATTTTATTTAAGCATCGATTGATCAAAAAATTAAATACACACATTTCAAACAAAAGTTTCAATTATAGCATATAACAAATTTTATAAATACTTTTAAAGTTTGTAGTATGTTTTTAAAAATATGATAAATTATAGTATACTTTTATTGGTAAACCTTAAATATTGAGGTAAATCCTTGCATTTTTTAAAAAATTCTTAGATTTTCTAGTAAATAATGTACGGATTTTTTAATAACATATTTATGTGCACAGTTTCATTTTAGAGAGATAACGAGAGAGGAGGAAGTAGGAGGGTATTTTCAATATTGTATGGTCATACATTTAGTTATGCTATTTATCAATATATTAAAGTTTTATGCAATAATTTATTATTATTCTCTTCAATAATTAAGATCTGGCTCTCTCTCCCACCTCTAAATGTTTTAAATAGGGTATAAATCTTTTGGGTACCTGGAGCCCATTTTTTGGACAAAAATTATTGTACCCTTTATATATTGTTTTTTCTCTCTCCTTCTATTCAACTGGTCCAAAATATGAAATAATATTAACAAAAACAATAATAATAATAATAATATCGCAACTATATTTCAGATGAAAATGACACTCTTGTCTAGTATCTTTTTTTTACCTTAATTTCCAGACTTTTCCCCTAAGTTTTGAACAGGTAATAAATAAAAAAGACAAAAGGTGGAAAAGGCCGAAAGGGTATACAGTATTTATGCCCAAAAAATCAACTTTAAGGTTCTAAATTGATATTCTTAAAAACGTGACCCCCCTTGGCAACGCTCCCTGGCCGACGACCTACCTGGCGATGCCAACAAGCCGCCTCCCCCCCCCTGCCCCCTCCCAACGCCGACAAGCCCAATTCCCTTCCCACACTCCCCCCCCCCCCCCCCCCCCCCCCCCCCCCGGTCCCCGAAGCTAGATCTGGTTGGCGTTTGGGAGGGGGGGGATCAGTGTCAGGGGAGGGGGGGCCTTCTTGGCGTCGAGGGGGCTGCCAGTGGAGTTTTTTTTTTATTTTTTAATTTCTAGTTTGTAATATTACGTATTAAGGTACATTATAGTTATCATGCACAAATAACATCTCAACCGTTTGATTATATTGGAACACTTTAAAAATGACCTGTACTGATAGGGTTTATAAATGAGACTTTATCACAGATTTACCCATCATAAAAATAAAAATAAAAATAAAAATAAAAATAAAACATAGAGAACTTTCGTAATAATTACCAAAAAGAAAAAAGAAAAAGAAAAAGAAAAATGTAACCATAATGATTTTTCCCTTCATGTAATATTTAAGGTATAACAATGATACACATGATGAAATATTTAATCATAAAAACATCATGATGATAGATGTGTCAAACTTACGTGAATTTCATGAAAGAACTCTCATCTTCTATACTATTCACAAGTTAAATTTTGCACGTGTGTATGTGTGTGAGTAGAGAGAGAGAGAGAGAGAGAGAGAGAGAGAGAGAGACCTGTTTTGTCTATGGTTGCCATGATAAGAAGCCCAAGAAACAGCATTGTGAAGATCATGGAAGGGCTTTTACTAGAATAATATGATTTAGCCATGGTGCAAAAATGTGTAGACAAAAAGAAAATAGAGACTAAGCTGGAAAGGATGTTTTGCAAACTCTGCTCTAAATTCTGCTTTTTAGCTTCCCTTTTATAGATTAAAAAATACCCATCAGTTTTAGACTAGCTCAAGATTTTAGAGTCACAAAACCTTCCACGTCATAATTTGATAAGTCACTCCATGGAAATTTTGTTATAAATATGAAAGCATAAAATTCCACAATGAAGTACCAACGTTCATGTAAAAGACAAAAACCTTCTTTCTTCGATTATTCTCAGTATTTTTATCTTTCGTGCAGCTCAGCGGTATAGTCCGAATATTTTTTAAGTGGGGCATAAAAGCTAAAGTTTGTAAGGCGATTTACATAAGGTAATCAATTTTGTTCGGAGTATAACGAGAAAATTTTAAAATATTTAAGATAAAATCGAAAAATAAAAATAAAAATAAATATAATGTGGGGATAGAAACTCACAGTCAATCACAAATGACTCTGCCGCTGATGAAGCTAACTAAGTCACGTAACAAGCTTTCTCACCAAATGCTCGTGAATTGCTTATAATAAACTAGAAAATAGCAAGTCAATGATAATTGATAAGTCTTCTCTATTTATCACATTCTCTTGGAGTTAAAAATTAAAATAAATAAATAAATAAACATTCGATTACTGCTTTAGGTATAAATGATTACCTTAATCAGCAAGAAGTTCAATATTTTTGTTATTATTTTTTTTTTCCTTCTTGTTTTCTTAGTTGGATTAATGACTAACATATAACTAGAACATGTTCATGATGATATGTAGCTATCTTTTCTTCATCGTCCGCAGGGACGAAGTTAGGATATTTATTTAGGGGGGCTTGAATTAAGTCAAATCTTGAACTAAATTTAGTCTAAGAAACACTAAGATTTTAGGGGGAATTTTCCTTCAAAAACAAATTTAGAGGGGGACTAAAAGTGAAAAATAAAAGAGAACTTATAATTTTTCCATAAAGTTTTAAGGGGCCACCATGAGCCTAGGGGCAGCTCCTAGACCCATGATGGCTTTGTCTCTGATCGTACGAGATATAAAGTTATGTAAAGGACGTATTGAGCACTTTGCTTAACGTGAACGTGGTACCACATGCATAGAAATAAATACCAAATTTATTATGACAAGCATAAATGTGTCAATCTTAAAGCTGAGTATTTTATTTGGCTAATATTATTGTCAATCTTAAACCTTTAGATTACTTCTAGGTGTGCATAGTCTAGCTAATATTATTGGTATCTCTATTCATTATATATATATATATATATATATATTGATTTTTCTACTGTTTCTTATGGATCTCTCTTTCAAATTTCTTATAATATTATTTTCTAATTAGCAAAAGAAAAAATGAAAACTCATAAAGAATTTATGATTGCATGCTTTTATATATAGTGGTTATTTCATACATGATTCTACAAATTTAACAATTGAGATATGTTCGTGTTAGATTGCTTGGTAAGGATATGAAATTTGGTGTCAAATGGAAGCAAAATCCACAAAAGAGTTGAACTAGTCAAAGAAAAGTATATTTTGGATTTGCTCTATGACACATTAATATAGAGGTCATGTGCACATAATTTTTTTTCAAATAAAGGGGAAATTAAATTATGGGGTCCTGATGAGTTTGTTGTATCTTATAGAAACTCCCTTGATCATGGTCACATTGAAAAATCAATGTGTATACCTTATTTATGGCTCTTGAATGTTCGTTCAAACTTAATGTTTGCATTAAAATGTAAAATTTGAATCATGAATCCAAATTAAATGTGTATTTAGAGAGTTTTGATAAGGATAACATTTATATAATGTAAAAGTAAAAAAATGAGTGGGGTATAGGTTTTTAAAAAAGTGAAAATATGGATTTATATTTTTAATTATTGAAATGTTATGAACTAATGAAACATGAAAATAGTTTCAATTCAGTAGTGACCAACCAAAACACATGTTATATTTAAATACAATAATAGCTATTCTAATAGCTAATCCAAACGAGAAATTAGTTTCAATTTTGCAAAAAGACTTGGGACTCAGGCTACTTGGCTTCATTAATTTCTCACTTGGCTTGGCGACAAGCGCAAATCATGCTCTCAGACTTTTGTGGTCATGAAAGATCTTTTTTCCTTGTAGTGAACAAATATCAACATGTAACACAGTGGAAGGTGGCTTGACAATAACAGCCTGCCAAAGACTAGTAAATCAACAATAAATAGCAAAAATATCGTATGATTTTCAAAGTCTACTGCCGTGTTCAATGGTTTCATGAGAAATTAAAATATGGGGTCCTGATGAGTTTGTTGTATCTTATAGAAACTTCCTTGATCATGGTCACATTGAAAAATCAATGTGTATACCTTATTTATGGCTCATTTAGATCATAGATTGTATTTGAATGTTCGTTCAAACTTAATGTTTGCATTCAAATGTAAAATTTGAATTGTGAATCCAAATTAAATGTGTATTTGGAGAGTTTGTTAAAAGTAACATTTATATAATATAAAAATAAAAAAATGAGTGGGGTATAGATTTTTAAAAAAAGTGAAACTATGGATTTATATTTTAATTATTGAAATGTTATGAACTAGTGAAACATGAAAATAGTTTAATTCAGTAGTGACCCAACCAAAATGCATGTTATATTTAAATACAATAATAGCTATTCTAATAGCTAATCCAAATGAGAAATTAGTTTCAATTTTGCTAAAGACTTAGGACTCAGGCTACTTGGCTTCATTAGTTTCTCACTTGGCTGGGCGACAAGCGCAAATCATGCTCTCAGACTTTGGAAAACTATAATCAAGCCAAAGTTAGGCAGAAATTTTGTTGAGTAAGAATTCATGTTTTTACGGTATTGCCGCCTCATTTTTTCACCAATTTGCAATATTATAATACCTAAATTTTTGATAAGGAATTATTGAGAATTAATTAGGTAATTCATCAAAATTGGTGAATTACCAGTAATTAGGTAATTCATCAGAATTAATTAGGATGATATTCCTAACTTTCTCATGGGATATAAGGATCCCAGTAAGACTAAGGGATCAACTCGTTTGTTCAGTAAATTAAAGTTTAGGTTATTATTTTAATCTAAAATTATATATGAATTTTTATGATGTGACAATTATTAATTTTTGTCACTTAGTAGTTAGTATATGGTCACTTAAAATTATTCAAAAAGTATGAATAGTAAAAAGTGACCAATTGATATAAGTGTAGATAAGTTGTTAAGTCATCAAATACAGTATTTCAACAGTTTTAGTAGTATAGGAATTAGCAGTCTTAAAGTTTTCTTTGAAAGGATTTTTCTGCATATAAAAATGCAGTATCAAGGATTTGACATCAACTTTTTAGTCAGGTGAAAATTAAACTGCCTTACTTTTTACAGATAAAATTTAGACAAATTACCTTTTTTAGCATGAGAATTTAGTGAATAAGTCATGATGTCAGATAAGATTTTGACTGAGTTACTATTTCAGTATGGGAACTTAGATGATAAGTTTTGATGACAGACAAGATTTTTACACAGTTGCTTTATCAGTACAAAAACTTGGAGACCAAGTTTTACTACATATAAGAATTAGACTGCTTACCTTTCTCAGTCCAAAAACTTGGTGGGTAAGTTTTAAAACAGATAGAAATTGTACTGATTAACTTTTTATAGTAGAGGACCTTGGGAGTTGTTCTAGTGGAAGATAAAGGAAAATAATGTTATGTTGAATTAACATGCCAAGAATTCATCTATTGAAGATTATACTAAAATTATATTTAATTAATTTTTTTTTTAAGGAAAATGGGAATCTGTGATCCAATGGTTAGAAATGAATAAGTATCAAGGGATCAACGGCTAAGAAAAAGCCTTCTTGGAGAAGGTTTTCGATCACCGTAATTAGAATTAATTAGCAAATTAACCCCCAAAGTAATTAGCTAAGGCCCATGAATAGGCGTCAACCCTCCACCATTTCATCACACGTCAAGAACCAAATTCACTTCTTTCTCTAGAGTTTCTTTTGCTAGAAACTCTCTCTAGAAGTTCTCTTCAGATGGTTTTAATTTTTCTTAAAAAAAATTTCTTTAGCCTTCAAAAATTTTCCTTCTCATTTTCTCACCTCCCAAACACTTTTTAACTTTCTAGAATTAAAGAAATCCATCAAGCCCCTTCAAGAAGTTCTCTTCAAGGAAGTTCTAGTTCCATTCTCCGGCAAAAACTCCAATCATCGAGGTAGTTTTCTGGCCAAAACTCTAGTTATTATTCTTTTAGTTCAAAATTTCCATGGGTTAATATTTAAGTACAAATGTTGTTGAAAATTTGAATTGGTGGTTTGACAATGTAGATATTGTGATTGTTGTTATGGATATGTTTATGGTTAGTTTATGTTGGTGAGAAAAGTTAAGAAATTTCCATAAGTTAGAAAACTGTTGAGAAATTTAGAAAAAATTATGGAATATAAGATATGATGTATGTATGTATAATAAGTATTTATGGTTTCAAAATCATGATAAAATCAACAATCTAGTAAAACAGTCACAAAACGCTTTCAAAATGACAGATTATGGATATTAGAGAAAACAGAGATTTTCTGGGCAAAATTAGATTTGTCGATGAACATGAAAGTTTTAGATTTTTCAAATAAGAATATTTTTTTGTGAAAAAAGTTTTGTCAAAATTTTTACGATTTGAAAGTTATGACTTTTCAAAGATAGTTTAAAAAAACAATTTAAATATTTAAAATTAAACTTAGGATGATATTTTTAAAAATGTGTACATTTTTCAAAAAATGTCGGTTTTCAAATGGTAGAGTGTTAAATTGGTGATTTTAATACAAGTTAGAAAAATTGGTTAGATCTTTCTAAACCAATTTTTATTTAGTGGAATGGGAAATTTTAGATTTTAAATTATGTGATTAGAGGCATTTTATACTTTGGAATTTCAAATTATAGAATGTCTAAACTGTGATTTTGACACAAGCTAGAAAAATGAAGTTAGATTTTCTAACCCGATTTTTAAGTTAGAAAGGAAATATTCTATAGGTTTAAGAAACTTATGGATTCTCAAAATTATAGAGTATCAAAATTATTGTTTTGATGCAAAGTTAAATGAGATTAAATTCTTTTATTTAAATTCTATTAAGTTAAATAGAATTATTTTTTAGACTCAAAATACACCGAAACCTTATGACCATATTTAGTAAGAAATTACTATAAGACTTCCTTTCAAAAAGGAATTTAGATTAGTTTAAATTCCAAGGGGGTATTAAGTTAATACTCGTCTTGGATCCCTTTTTCAGACAGTAAGACTTAGACCCGAGTAGTTTGAAGTGTGGAAGCTGTGTGCAAGGTAAGTACAAACCTCGCCTACAGTATGAAAATATTATTATTTTCAAACTATGTATTGAGTACATGCCATGTTATGAATGCTCTGTCTATGTTCATAAAGGGATAATATGTATGCTATAAATTACATGATTGCTATGATATGTTATGAAATACCACAATCACGTATATGCTACAATTATAATTATGCTATGGTTCACAAGTATGCCACATTTACATATTTTCCACACTTTTACTAGCATGCTATGTAAATGTCATACTTTACATGTATGCAATGATTTTAAATTTATGACATGAATAAGTTCAGAATTAAAAAATGTAAGCCTTAGATCTACTCTTTGAATAAGACTTTAAGTTAGAGTATGATTTAGGCATACTCAAATTAGTTAAATTAAAGACTAAGACTAATTCAAGACAAGTTAGGGTGTCGTACCAACCTCCCTTTAGATAGTAGAGGATCATGTAATGTTACATTATGTTCAGGTTTAAAGTTTCAAATTTATTCCCGAATTATTAGGGACCTTGCAAGTCCTAACTTTCTGAGAAATGCGCGCACCCGGTACGTACACATAAGGGCCCACAAATAAGAAAGATAATAAGTTTATAATGGAAAATAAAATATCCATAATTGAATATAATTGGACCACATCTTAGATTCCATAATTGATTCATACATCCTTATATGAAGTTCCTAATCATGTTCATTTTCGGTGCGAGATCTATGTTTGTACTTGCTGAGCGAAAGCTTATTAGTTATATTCATACTATACGTAATCAACTTGTAGCATGGTACTTGGAGGGCAAATGCAGACGGAGATGTTGAGCAAGCGAAGGCAGTGTGTGAAACTACTATGCATTTTATTCCGCAAAATTGTTATCATGTTTTGAGATTTTATAGTTATATATAAATAATCAAAGGTCGTTTGAAAAAATTATTTTCTTAAAATATGATAAGTATGCAAGTTTTTATTATAAATTATAAAAATAATAATTAATAAATTAGTATGAAATTTTCAGTACCCAAGCCTAAGTATATATAGTAATTATAAGTAAAGATTTAGTTTAAGTAGTAATGTGACGGCCCACGTAGGCAGGTCATTACAAATATGATCCCTGAAATAATCACTCTTAACATTTTAGTTCATGAATTTGAAATGCAGTTATCTTGCTGCTTTTTTTTTTTTTTTTTTTTCTTTAAATAACATGTCAACCTTAACTTTTTAAAAATAATAATAATAATAAGAAAATAAAGTTATAGGGATAGAAATTGGCATACCTAGATAAACTCGGGTGGATGCCTTCTCATGGGATATAAGGATCCCTCAAGAAATAGATTGTCCATATACCCTGACAAACGTAATATGGGCTATTTAAACCCAAGAATTTAATTATGAGGAGGACAAGTGCCCTACCAACGACCTAAAGGAGTTCGCATCAACCTTAACTTGTTTAACACCAAATTTAGTTGCAATCTCGCGTAAAACTGTGATTTTTGAGACGACGATGTCATCACTTTATAAATTCAATCTTTTTTTATAGAAAATATTAATACAATACTTACACCGTTGCATGGATATTATTTTTAAACTACTGATATTTCTCATCTAACATAAGAAAAATATTTAATTATCTTGAATTGATTAATTTTAGTTTGTGAACTTTTAGTGGAGTGAGAGTTTAGTTTTGTCCTGTTAATATCAATAATTTTAATCTTCAATTATCAGAATGACAATGCTGATTTAAAGAAATTCGAAATTATCAAAATACCGGACGTATTCTTAAATTTGTAGATTTTTAAACAGAAAAAAAAATTAATAAACATGATAAGTGAGCTTTTACTCACTTATTTAATGTCCAGAAATTGGATAATTTGCAAAATCTTCAAGTTTTTAGGTTGGTTTAATGTGTTTGTGAGTGTTTCAGATAAACAAAGAAAAATTGGATCACTTGGAAGAAAAGGTGATGAAAATCAAGTTTTTAGCCCGCAACAGAGGCGCAGGCGCTCCTCTAAGGGCGCCCACTTTACCAAGTTAGAAGGGGGCGTGCGCCCGCACGACCCCAATGTGTGCCCCACCAGCACGCTCCACACACGACAGCGAGTGCCCACGCGCGCTAGGGGCTCCCCTCGAATTCCAAGTGCGTGGCCGCACGCTCTCAGGCGTGCTCTCACGTGCTGAGGCGCGCTCACCCTTCTCTCGGCCTGAAGCCCCCACAAACTCTGAAGAGGAGCTGTGTGTGAAAAAGAAGGTAGTTTTTGGAGACCCAAAACCTCAGACGAAAAAAGAGAGAAAACTTCTAGGTTTGAGGGCTTTTCTTGGAGATTCAAGGAGATTAAAGACTTGGGAGCTTGTTCTTCAACTAGTTCTTCTTCTTTCTACTCTTTTCTCTCTTTGTAGCTTTTGAACTTGCATTTACTCTTTGATTTCGTGTTTGAATATAGGTTTGACGTTTGTTTCAAATTTGGTTATGGATTTGAGAATTCTGATGTCTAGCTAAACTTTCTAAGCTAGGGGATATGATGTAGCTTGATGATGGCATTGTTATGATAAATTTAGTGCTTGTTGATTGAATTATATTCCGAATTGTTTGTGTTTCTCTATACTTTTTTCCTTATTTTATTTACCATTAAATTAGACTTTTTAGATGTGTGAAATTGGGCTCAGGAGAGTTAATTTCATATGTTGGGAATTGGGAAACACAACCCATAGTAATATTAAGTTTGGGAGGCTAATATGACTTGGGTAATCACTAGAGTAGGGTTGCGTAATGTGTGCTTAATTGGTTGAGTTAATAGGGATATTAATTTGATTAAATTTTGCATATTATTTTACTCGGCACTCGAGAGAGGGAGTGAAATTCAAATTTTTTGCCTATGATTAATGATTTGAATGAATTCGATTAACAAGCCTTGAATTGGATAAGCAAAGTTAAGTCAAGTGAAATCAAAACCCCCTAGCCTTACACACCATCGAGTTCCCTTCAATCCATATTTTCAATTGTTTTTATTTTGCTTAATCTTAATTTAACTAATTGCTTAATTTAGTTACTTGTCCCTTAATTTTGATAGCTCAGATAAAATTGAGTCATTTTAATTGTAATACCTAGTTAGTTTTCTTAATTTCAATCTCTGTAGGACGATACTCGACATTTTGTCATTTTATTACTTGTGACGATTCGTTCACTTGCGAGCACACACGAAGATAGACACACAACAAAACAACTAATATTAGATTGAAACTTGGATGAACGGGTCGGCTTAACTGGATAATATATATATATATATAAATCATTATAAACCCTAGACTGCAACTCGGTATATATAAATCCTCTTTTACTTAATTACAATCTGACAAAGCAACTTGTTTATTTAGAAAACCATGAAATAGGATTTAACTTTTTCTTTTACTTTTGGTTAAGTTATTGTTCTTGTAATCTCATCTATATGTTTGTTCAGTCCCAAGAATGGAGGATCCTTTGGGAAGTTGAGAGAGAAGTCACTCTAATGCCTCAACGACCTAACATGAGGTAATTTTTAACCCTACCATAGATATCTCTTCGAATTAGTTTTACCATTTATTATTATTTCTTATTTATTTATTTATATCGTATTTCTTATCCTTACAAAGTATACATTTTCCTCGTCAATAAAATTTGGCTAAGAATTTTCTATTTCCTCGTAGTTTATGCAAAGCCGTTAAATATGAAATAATGGAAATCAATTTCTCATATGAAATGCATATCTCATCATTCTCTTTTACATGAGCGAATTTTGTTAAAGAAAATTAAATTAAAAAAAAATAAAAAGTCTTACAATCTTAAAGCATAATAAGAGGTCTAGAAATCTACAAATGAAAAAAAATAAATAAATAAAAGGAAATTAAAAAATTAAAGGATGACAGAAAATAAGCAACCCAAAAGAATATATTGAGATCTTCTCAATTTAAAACCTTAGCCCTAAGTTGATGAGACAATTAAAAGACTTTTCCCTTATGCCTCTCATTCGTCAATTTTTTTTTTCTCAAAAGTATTCAAATTTTGTCCAAAAGGCATAAACTAACAATTTTTCGACATTATTTTACTTTGTCTTGTACTCAAAAATTAAAAGATGATAGAAAATAAGTAATCAAAGAGAAAATATTAAAATTTTCTCAATTTAAAAAACCTTTCTTATTACGAGTCCTAAGTTGATAAGATAATTAGAAGACTTTTCCTTTTGCCTCTCAATTGTCTTCAAAAAATTCAAATTTTGTCTCAAAAAGCACATACATAATCTTACTTTTTCTTGTACTCAAACCAATCTCTCTAGATCACAACCAAACACAATTCCAAAAAACATCTCAACACCATTATAAAACATTCTCATGTTTGTTTCATATTTAAACAAAATAATTTTTAAAATGCAAAATACTCTCAAACAGTATATGCCCAAACGTTTGTGTATTTAAGTAAGCAAAATGGAGAAAATTGTGGAAACAGCTTATCAAATAGACATGTTTATGTTTTTTACACTCTCTTTGTAATACCTATGTATTTAGAGTGCCCTATAATTTACTAGTGCATGTGTGCTAATATTGCATTAATTATTTTATGCATTTATGTTTATATCCTAACATGTATTTCTATGCTGTGAAATGTCCAACGTGTGACCTAACGACGTACATAATTAATGTCAAAGAAACATATTATAATTGAGAATTTCACTAAATTGATACATTATTTTTTCTACATACAAATTTTAGAAACTATTTCAAATTTTCACGTTTATTGTGAAATTATTACCATAATTATTATATGAAACTGTGTGTTTATTATTATTATTACTACTATTATAATTGTAAATTATTATGTTAATATATGTATATATAATGATTATGTTACCATAATAGTGTTTATAATTATTATAAATATGTGCTAGATTCTTTATTTTAGGAATTGAAATGTGTATATATTTTTTCTTATTATATTATTAAGGGTATCAGTATGTATATGTAAATATATATATATATACACACACACACACACACCATATATATAGGTCAACATCAGATTATAAACCTATTGTGGGAATGGTGATAATTTGTATTTTTGTGCGAGAAGCAATCGAAGTTTATGTCTTATAGTGACAGTTTTAATATATATATATTTTTTTTTTCGTTTTTTAACTCTCTACTGCACTTTTTTTTTAATTATTATTATTCTTTTTTTGGTTGAAGAAACGCAAAAGAGAAAAAGAACAAAACAGGAAAGGAATAAAGTTCCCATTCCACAAACAATGTTACAGAAAGAGGGAAAATACAATTCATAGGTTATTATATACATTTGATTATTGGTTTGTAAATTAAAGACAAAAACTGTCATTCTCCCTCTTTTAGTAATGATGAAGCATTTTCTACCAAAATGATGAAGCATTTTTTTAATTATGCAATTTACAGTAATGAATCGTTCTTGTTTTGTTTTAATAGACTTTAGTAATGAATCGTTGATAGTATCTATATAATCTTCTTTAATCCTTATTCACCAAAAAAAAAAAAAATACTCTTCTTTGAAAAAGAAAAATCATAGACTCCTTGAAATTCTAAAAAAAAGGTAAAGGAACGTGGGATGGAAATAAAAACTGTTAAAATAGAGAGTGAGAATCGGTACTATTAGGTACGTTATCTCACACCATTAATAGTAGTGCAAGTGATTGATTCAATCTTCTATTAGGTACTTTATCTCATATCATATTAGAATATATCAAATAATTTTGTTTTATTATTTTTACTATGTCATGATTTCTTGTTAAAAATATTTACTGTCTGTATTTGACGAATTTTTATAAATAAATAAAAATTTATTTTTGAGTCATACTTTTTGGCGTGAGGCATCTTTTGCCGATATTATCATATAAAATTTCCGGAATTATTGGTGCTTGTTTGGAATTATTATCGATTTTTTACTAAACATAATCTAACCCTATCAAAATCACTGTCATGATCTTTCACGTTTTTGGCAATCAAAATTTATGACTCTTTTCTTCCATTAATTTATATGGGACACGGGTATATATGTTCTTTATGATCTTTAATTTTTATAAGAATTTATATTGTTTTCTTAAATTGATATGAATTTTGAAATCATATTAAGTCACTGTGAATTTGTGATGAACTCTGTCAATCCGATTTTTATAAAATATTAAATAAATGGTTTTTATTTGTTTAATAGTCTAATAAATTTTTCACAGGTTTACATATATGTCTAATATATCCACATAAATTTTTGGATCCTGATATGTTATGATGTTTGAGATAAAAATCCATTTTCCTACATTGTCCGAATTTCTGGAAAACCTGGAGCAAATTTACTTACTGAGTTTAAATATTCTAAAACTATCTTAAAAGTGTTATTTAGTTCTATAAAACTTTTTGGCGATTGATATATGTATAATTCTTGAATAGTAAAAATTTAGGCTTGATCGGATGCTCCTATAATATAGTTAAAAATACCGGTATCACTTTCTGTCAGTTCAAATTATTTCCTTAATTTCCTCCTTTAAAAGATTTATTATGTGAAAAACTAAGTTTATAGATGTAAGTGTTTTATTCATATTTTCTACTTTTTCACTATGTTTACCTATTTAATTTCATATTTGCACTTATAGTTTCACTTAAAGTGCATCATGGTTAAAAAGTACATACTCGGTATATATTTTTGGTGCATGAGAGTATTTTGTTCTTCTAACTATGCACTTACAATAAACAAACTATTGAAATCTAAGGGCATATAAGTCGAGAGCACTTGGAGGACATTATCTCTTGTCATAATATTACTTTTGCTTGGAGTTTAGGTAAGTGAACATACCTGATTTTTACTTGCTATTTTCAAATGGTTTATAAAATTATATGATCATGTGAAATGTTTAAAGTTATATTCCAAGTTATGAAAGAAATGAAATGGGTGTCTATTTGTACTGAATGCTGAGTGGTCAAGGGACGCGAGGGACTGGTGGACCCATCACGAATGAATAAAATAACTGATAAAGGATGGTAAATACCTGAGATTGAAAGACCAAGGTGGAAAAGTCACAAAGACTGAAAACGATGTACGGTTAATACGTGAGGTTGAAAAACTAAGATGAAAAACGTATTAATATTTCTATTATTGGTTAAATTTATTAAATAGGTTTCAAAAATCATAGCCCACTGGTTATCAAAAATATAGGCATGACACTGAACGCTCTCAGATGTTTATAATGAAAAGTTTTAATTAAAGTAGGGGATAATAAGAAAGAATTAAGCATTTATTGAATTAATTACAATAATCTTATGCATGCTATATGGTTTACTTACTAAGCCTCAGCTCATTAAATTATTTTTCTAACATTTTCCAATGATGAGTGAATGGAGCCTGGACGACAGTGAGGCATGCCTTGGCAATGTGGCATAGTGTTTATTGAACAAAAAAAATTTTGAGTTTGTAAGTTTAAACTTGAATTTTTAATAACTTTATTTTTTTAATTTCAATTTAAATATTGGGATTTAAATAGCTCCTATTGAAGGATTATTATTTTGAAACAATTTCATTTGCTTTATTTTTGTTTCAATTCCACTTAATTAAATTACTATGAAATGCTACTGGTGACGCTTTTAATGCGGAAATGGTAAGATCTTTGGTGCAAGAAGAAGGAGTTGATCCGTATCATCTTAACTTGATTTTGATTTCCTTTTTTTTTTTTTTTTTTTTAATTTAAGAATACTGAGTCAGACTCTTCTCTTACCCATATCGAATAGAATGTGCTAATCCAAATCTTCTTCATGTAAAACCTGCTTTATTTTTTGTATTTGAAATCCTCCAAACTTACCTAATTGAAGCTTCAAAAAAAAAAAATGAAACTAATGCAGTTAGGAAAATAATTGAAAGAGCGTACGAATCTCCCTAATAAATAAACGTTTGATTAAACCTTAAACCAGTTGCTTTTATATTTTTTGTTTGAAACCCATGTGCTGATTTAGACCTGCACAATAGGCTTATATGAATAGGAAAAAAAGTTACATTACACAAATTTAATTACCACACGGATATAAATATAAGAGATACAATATTGTATCAAAGGAAAATAGTTCCTTGGGGACGTCTGATAAAATTGAAACGATAGAGAGAAAATTAATCTGGCCGTACGCAAGGATGACACTCATCAAAACAAAATAGATATATATATTTAGAGTTTTGATGTAGTAGCTACTTAATTGAAGTTCATTGGGTATTTTGATTGCTTGTTTGGTAGGAAGAGACCCCAGTACTTCTCGTATTCTGGATCCTTCTTCTCGCTCTCATCAAACATGGCAAATATATAAGTTTCAATGGGCCTTCCTGGCTTCTTCGGCGTCCCTTCCTTCACACGTTGAACCAAGTTATTGTTATAAACCCTCGCATTTTCCACCATCGCCGCCGGCCCGCCAGCAGTCGGCCAACCGCTCTCCGACACGACGATCTCCAGTGAGCCGCCCTGACTGTGTGCCTTCTCCAGAGCAGAATAAACGGTGTCCACCGTGGCCGCGAAGAGGCTGCGGTAATCGAGATTGCTAATATAATCGTGAACGGGACTTGACGGGGCGAAAAGAGCGTAGCCGAGAGGAATATTGGTCATGTCGTTGATGTAACTGATGTAAGGGTAGACGTTCACGAGCAGTGGAGATCTGTTATTCAATAAGAAGGCGATCACGGGGTCGATGATAGGTCGGTATTCAGCCTTGAATAAGCCCTTCGCCGGTGGAAATAAGTTCTCGCCACCAGCGAGGACGCCGGTGTCGATGGCGGTGGAGACTTTGATTTTGTTGGCGAGACCGAACATGGAAATCGCCGTTTGGATTTTTTCCATGGCTGGGACGAGGAACTGTGCGTCCGGGTTCGAGGGACCGACTTCGTTTCCTACAGCGATGTACTTGAATCTTACATTGTCAAAGTTCCGGACGTTGTTTTGGACCCAAGTGTTGGCTTCAGCTTGGTTTGAGGCGAGTCTCTTCAAGTAGTTGTTCGGAACGCCGAGCATGACTTCGATGTTGGTGGCGCGGAGGGCTTGGAGAGCGGCTTGGTTCGGGTCGTAGAGTCGCATTCTTCGGATGTTGTTTTGGTTGTAGAGGGCTATGACTTCTTGTTGTGGCGGCAAGTTGCCCTGCATTCCATAGCACACTCCAATTTGCGCACCTGTAACATTTATACAGTGAATGTGATGTGAGACAGCTTAAAAATTAGCCCTAATAATCTTTTCTTCCGATCGAAATCTCGTTTTAAAACCATTTTTCACACTTAATTTTTTTTTTGCAGTGTTTTTCACAAAAATTTGAATTTACTGTTTGAGACCAGAGAGAGAGAGGTGCCTGTTTTGTCAATGGATGCCATGAGCAGGCCAAAGAAGAGCAATGTGGAGATGACCATGGAAGGGCTTTTGGCAGTTGATGGTTTAGCCATTAATTATACGAGGGATTTATCATGTAAACAAGAGGAAGAATAATTAACTAAGAAAACCTTTATATATATATATATATATATATATCTATATCTAAATTGGAAGCTCTCTTACTTGGATACTGACCATGGCTATCCTTTATACATGTATAGAGAGAAAAATAAAAAAAGGTCACATCTATTAATTGGGCTGAATTCTCAGATTCCACAGAGCTTCCACAAAAGTAGAATTTGACAAAGTCTATCCACGGAAAATTCAGGTATACATAAATACTAATAAGGACTCCACCCATGTGCCAGCTTGTCCCACTTGAGGGCGATCGAAGTAAGTAGATCAACTATGTAACTACTTTTTTTTAATTATTAAATAATGGAGATAGGAATCAGGTGTACCAAGATATCCCGATTAAGTCATATTTTTAGCATCTTCGTTGTTTACTCATTCCACAAGATATTGTTAATATTAAAAAGAAAATACAAAAATGTTTGAAACAAAACAGGGAAAATAAAAACATGCCTAAATAAAGGTAATAAAACCAAAATACAAAGTTGTTTATCGGAGATCAGTATCGGAAATTTGAGTCTTATATACTCATATCTTGAAAACAAGTTCTCAAATATGTTTCAATTAAAACACTGAGAAATAAAAAGAATACATATATTTATCAAATAAAAGGTTGACTAATTGCCTAATCTATAATTCGAAAGACCCGTCATATCTATGTGAATCACTATAGAACAAAATCCTGAGCAATTACCTTTCTAAAAATGTAAGACAATCGATACACTATCTTGTCAAGAAAGTTAAAAACTCTATATATCCTATCTCACATAAGAAATAATTAATCTCCATATGCAGTACATTCCTCATCAGCAAGTATGTAACGACCTGATCATCCCCTACTATTCTATACTAGTAATAAATATTGCAAGTCGACATCATAGTCATCGAAAATTTTTAGTGCTCTGACAAGTCTATGCTACGTATAGGCATTAATTCTACCAATATTTACCATCCGTAAGAACAATATACGGATATCGATTATAATTCTAATTTTTGAATACTAATTTATATGATATTATCAAGTTATCATTTTTTATAAGTTTTTTAAATAACTACTGCATCAATTAAAATTAAATTATTATATTTATTAATAAAAGAATAATAATTTATATATATAAATTTAGATTGATATTCAAAAATTAATATTAGAATTGATGTTTTCTGACATAATATTCATGCCCAAAAGGTTTTAATTTTCTTTACCAATGAGTCTTCTAGTTGTAAATTTAAATTAGTTCTGTGAAATAAGCAATATATATAATGTTAATAGGAAATATTAGTTATACGGCATCGCGAGAAAGTGTCGGACGTGAATGAAATGCAATCTTCGCCGTTGGATGAAAAATGGACGGCTAATGTTTTGGTGTGGGGGGGGGGGGGAGGGGGTGGGGTTGGCTGCGATACAACCCCAGCGGGAGGGAAAGAGAGCCTCGAAGGGAAAGACGTTGAATTGTAAGGCTAGCACACGTGTCTCGCCCTCCACACATGACGGCTCTAACTTGGGGATGAACGGGCGCAATGATCAAACGGGCTGTAGTGGTTGGCTGAGAGAAAGTCGAAGTCGGTGACGGTGAGCGAGACAGTCATCGTCGGTGAAGAGGATGTGTAGCTTTGCCCACGACGGAGGGCGTATGAGATTGGAGAGGTCGAGAACGTGGAGGTCGGCGACTCTCTCTCTCTCTCTCTCGAGGTTGTAACGCCAGACGTGCGGCATTACAGTACAATTGAGCATCGCTCTGTTTTGATAGAGATCGTCTCATATCCCAACATCTTTATAAAAGGACATTTATAACTTCTTTTATTTTATTTTTTATATTACTGTAACAATATTTGTCATCTGCTCTAATAATAGTTCTAAATAATTTACTTATAAAAAGTTATATATAAATTATCTAGAAATTATAAGATTCTAAATATAATATTATAACCGTCAGACTTGAGATATATATATATATATATGCAGGAAACTATAAAACCAGATCTGCAATGTATTTGTTAATATTAATCTATATTTGTAACAACTGTGAAAACTAATATACAACATTTATGATCTAATATTTCGTGTTATTTCCACTGCTAAATTTACTTTTATCATTATCATTAAGTTTTAAAATGTGTAAAAGTAAAATTTTAGTATTTAAATAATTTAAAAATGACAGAATTGTAATGATTAGATAAAAAGGTTAATATATCAACCAATGGCAATTAATTTTCAAATTTATTTGTTATATTTTCGTGGGAAATTCACCATCAAGATTGTCATATGACAAATTTAACATAAAAAATAGCACAATCTATTAATGGAGCGCACTTTTTAATTTATCTCTTAAATATCAAAATTATCATTAGCATATCAATTGAACATTCTATTAGAGAGATGCTCTAATTCGTGTCATGACTCCCTACCGAAGACTATTGACTCAGCATTAATACTTGGTTTAAAAATAAGAAAACAATAATAATTAGATTTAAAAAAAAAGTTAAGATATCAACCAATATAGCAATCAAATTTCAAAATTATTTGTTATATTTTGGTGGGAAATTCACCAACAAATTTGTCATATAACAAATTTAACAATAAAGATATCACGATCTATTTCAAAGTATTTTTTTAATTTCTCTATCTTAAATATTAAATTTTATCATTAATACATCGATTTAACATTTTATTAGATGTTCCAGTCGGTGGCATGACTCCCTACCAAAGACTATTGACTCAACATTATTACTTGGCCAAAACTTCCAACAATGTGTGAGAAATGCACTAATATTTCCAATTCCATACTCCTATAATCTTTCGACTCCAAAAGTCTACAAGGCCGTGGTTTAATGGTCTTAATTGTAGTAGCTTTCAAAACTCATGGTCGTTGAATATTATAAATTAATGAGCATATAATCCTCTTTTTCTCACGACCCCAATGAGAAAAAGATTATAGAAGCAGCTAGGTTGTAATAACCGAGTTTTTGTATGAAAGATTTTAGTGAATTGATTATAAAATTCATCAAAACCTTCATGTATACTAAAGTTTAGGTTATATTTATAATCTAAGATTATGAAACGAAAATATTTCAAATTTCATGATATGACAATTAAATGATATGTCACATAATATAAAGTTACAATATTTAATTAAAGATAAATAGAGTGATTAAATGGTATAAGATATGGTAAGATTAAGAATATGCCTCATGATGTGATAAATTAATTTTATGTCACAAAATATAAGATCACATAACTTTAAAAAAAAAAAAGTTACCAATTGATATAAGTCATGGTATGATGTCAAATCATAGCAACCCATCAACCTGACAAAGCAACTAGTAGGGATTAGCAATTAAGGAGGAGTTTGGCATCTTAACTTAAACTCAAATTTTTTAACTCAGTTTTTATCTTTTTCTGAAAAAGTTTTTTGTCTTTTCTATAAAAGTTTTTTGTCTTTTCTAAAAATTCAAAAAAAGTAACTATTTAAACTTAAAAATTTCAACTCAAACTCAATCACCAAACACCCCCTAAGTTTAGAATAGATAAGGAGAATACAGTCTTCTAGAATACGGTACTGAAACTTGATGGCCAAGTTTCTAGACTGATGGAGAATTATACTGCTTACTTTTTTTGCTCAGTATCAAAACTTGGAGGACAAGTCTTTTATCAGTCAAAACTTGATGGCCAAGTTTCTAGACTGATGGAGAATTATACTGCTTATTGTTTTTGTTCAACATCAAAACTTGGAGGACAAGTTTTATAACAGTCAAAAGTTATACTGATCAACTTTTTTAGTAGAAGAACTTGTTGATGAGCAAGTTTCCTATGTTATTAATCTAAGGAAAATATGAATTTTTGATCTAAAGGCTAGAAACTCATTAGTACAACAATCAAAGGATCAGATTAAACCAAACCTTTGGCTTTGTTTCCCTCTCATGTACGTAAATTCCCTTGTCAAAGAAGTTAGAAAGTTGAACAAAACTTATCATGAATACTGGACTAATCAAACACCATTAGCTTTGGTTAATAAATAGACCTCATTTACCACAGAATTCAACCTTTAGTCTTTTTAACCACAAGAAAAATCTCTCTCTAACTTTCCCTCATTTTCCCTCACTTTCTCACCACCCATTAATTTGCAATACAGGCTGCTGGACTAAGGATAGTGAGAATCACGATCGGGCTACGAAGCACTTGTCATAAACTTGTTAGGGAACTTCAGAAAAATGTCACATTGCCTTGGATTGATATCTGCCACGACAAAAATAAAAAATAAAAAAATAAAAAAAAAATAAAAAAAAAAAACTGTTTCAAAAAATGTCATGACATGTCATCAGATTATATTTATTTATTAATTTATTTTAAACTATTTATTATATCATTAAGTTATCAATTAGTATACAAGATAATACCAGTTGGTATCTTGAGGATACTGGCTAACCAATGGTCACCAGTTGGTTCCAGTATCTACCAGGATACCGATCGGTATCCACGATTATTCTTGCAATCCGATGGTTGCCAATTGGATACCATCTTGTATCCACCTTGATACTGAGTGGTATCCACGATGATAACGGCAAAACAATGGTTACCGTTTGGTTACCATATGGTATCCACCTTGATACCGCTCGATATCCACCATAACACTTACCATCAATTGGTTACCAATTCGATACCAGCTGGTTACCTAACGATAACTAGAATCATGGTTAGTTATCAATTGGTAACGACTATGAAACATGTCGGTAACTGTTAGAAACCACCAAAATCCACCGGTTATTTCATCCATATTTCTGAAAAATCACAAGAAAACAACCACTAGCATCACAAAACATCACATAGACCATTACAACAAAAATCACAAACCACAAAATATCTAACAGGGAATTGACTCATATCATGAACGAAAAGCTTCATGATGTATCATGAAACTAAAAAGTAACTTGTTAGTCGTAAAAAAAAAAAAGTTGGGATGAAGTAGTCTTTTTAGTTTTGGAGAATCAATATAGAATTTGGATACTTAACAATTCATGACATTCATGATAAAACTTTTCATGATGTGTATCATTGCTCTATCTAATTATAACAATATTAAAAAAATAAATAAATAAAATAAAGGACCGAGCGAGGCCGGCGGCCAGACCACTGTGTGGAGGACTTCCTCAAGGTGGTCTTCAACGCTGCGAGGGTGGCAGAGTTGCGGATCTTCCAAGACATGGCCAGTGGAGGAGTTCAGTCGCAATCTCCTTCGCGTGAGGAAATCTGTTGGTGCACGAGTTAGCACTCCAACTAGTTCTCGCCATCGCAAGCATGCGGCCACGATCACGAGCGTGGAGGAGATCTGCCCACCATCGCACACGGAGATCTGAGATCAAATCTCCTCCACGCGGCCATGGTCACGCTGTAGGAGATCCAATCAATACAAGATGATTTCCTACAATATAATACCCTACAGTAACCCCTATATCAGTCAATTGTTTCTTTTTTTCTTTTTTTTTCTTTTTTTTTCGTGTCCTCAGACTCTCCCTTCTCTTCCCGTTGAAAGACTACTAGTAAAGCAAGTGATTAATTCAATCTTCTATTAGGCACTTTATCTCATATCATATTATTATATATCAAATAATTTTGTTTTATTATTTTTACTATGTCATGATTTCTTATTAAAAATGTTTACTCTCTGTATTTGACGAATTTGTATAAATACAAAAAAATTGATTTTTGAGTCATACTTTTTGGAGTGGATGCATCTTTGTGTTGATATTATCGTATAAAATGTCCGGAATTATTGGTGCTTGTTTGGAATTATTTTTGATTTTTTACTTTACACAGTTTAACCCTATCAAAATCACTGTCATGATCTTTCACGTTGTTGTCAATCATAATTTATGACTATTTTATGAGTGGACTTCGTGCTAGGGTTTGAACTTTTACTTGTTCTTGTGGCGCTAGTATTGCTACTCTCCATCAATTCTTCTACCCAAAAAAAAAGTTCAAATATCTTCTTTTTACCATAATCAAAAGAAAATCCATATATTTATCATGTCATAATTTATTTCTTGGCCAAATGTGTAATGTCATTTCGGTGTTTTCAGACCTAATTTAGTATTAATTTCACACCTGACTTCACTATAAAATGTAAAATTTTGAATCCCCACAAAAAAAAAAAAAAAAATCATTCAATATCAAATTTTCAAATTTTTACTAAATCAATTCAAATATTGTTAAGCAAATTAACTTTAATTTTAATTTTTTAATATTAATTTAGCATATGAGTTGTCATTTTTTTTATTAATAAGTCATTAAATAATTGTTGTATCAATTAAATTTAATTAAATGATTGTATATATTATTTAAAAACATAAAAAATTGATAACTCGCCATTAGAGCTATAAATATGGGTCGGGTTAAGGGGGCCAACCCAAAATCAGCAATTTTGGCCCCAGGGGGGGCCCGGTCCAACCATTACATGTCAGGCCCGTCTTCAGCCTGGTGCAATCATTAGGGTCAGGTTAGGCCTAAGTTTTGAGCCCGGTGGGCCGGCCTGGCCCAACTTGCCCGTTTAGCTCACTCAGTCGGGCCGCCTGAAGCCCGGCCCGCCAACCCACCTTTTTTTTATTTATAACATATTATATTGATGTGTTTGTAAATTTTGTACTCTAAACCATTTCAAATATATAGTAATTTATACTTTTCCATGCCATAGTAATTTATATATTTTTTTAACTTGTAATTCATAAATATATTTTTCTAAAATATATATATATATAAATATTAATATTATATTATAATGATTAGAAATTTCCCATAATAATATAATATAAATACATTTTATATAATATTGACCTTTTATTTGAAAAAGAAAGAACTGCTTTCAAAAAAAAAAAAAAAAAAGGAAAAAGACTGTTGCAATGCAAAAAAAAAAAAAAAAAAGATTGTAACGGTAAAAATAAAAAAAAAATAAAAAATGTTTTTGAGCCAAAGCCCAAATTGTTGCAACCAGCAAGGGGCAATGGTCACTTTAATTATCTTTATTAACCGTTGCTCTTTTTTTTTTTTTTTTTCTTTTAATTATCTTTCATTTTTTTTCTTCGTATAAATACCCCATCCCTTCTTCATTTTTTTTCACACCTTTAATCTTCAATTGTCATTTGCACTTGCCATCAAAAAATCTTCATTCTCACACTCTATCTTTCAATTCTCATTTCTCACAAGTTTACAACTCGCTTTTATTCTTTTAATTCTCCTGTAAAGTTCTCTAAAAATTTGTGATTCTCTAAGTCTCAACTCTCAAGTCACGAAATTAAGGTATATGTTTTGAATCATCTTTGTCATTAATATTTATGTTTGTTATCATGCTTATTTAGTTTTTATTATATAATTTTTTCACATTTTAATGTTTATTGTTACAATTATTTTTGTTGTTTTAGGAAATGGATCCAAATATGCATCGTTATGGTCTTGATGCTAATGATTTCGGGATGGACGATCGTGATATTGAAGAACTAGAAATTGCCCGAATGGAGGCCCGGCAACGAAGTTCATGAATTGCGACAACAGCCTCCCATTTTCATTAAAAGCATCAACTCCGAGATGAATCCGACACCATCAAGTAGTTCGCGGAGCACAAAAAAAGGGGGGAGGACCGCCACTTCACCTGCCTGGTTCTACTACGAAAAAATATCGACCACAAATGAAAAAGTGAACAGATCCAACAAGCTCAATGTAAGTTTTGTTGTAAAATTTTATTTGCTAATTCAGCAAATGGAGTGACTCATTTGACAAGACATGGTAGTTTTGTTGTAAAATTTTATTTGCTAATTCAGCAAATGGAGTGACTCATTTGACAAGACATGGTAAAAAGTGTTTTGAAAAACATCATGGGGGACCTAGACAAACCCAAGTAGCATTCAATCCCGATGGTTCGGTAAGTTCTTGGTCATATGATCCTGCCGTGGTTAGGGAATCTCTAGCCCGATTTATTGCTTCTACTGAGTCACCTAATAGCGTTGGCGAAAGCCCTTTTTATGAAGAGCAAATTGTCCACAATTTAAAAAGTTAGCAGAACCACCATTAGGAGTGATTTGTTTACATATTATCATAAAGAACGTGAAGCATTGAAATCTGAAGTGTGTTTTTTAAATTTTTCTATTACATTGACATCTGACATTTGGGGTGCTAGATCAAATGAAGATTATTTAAGTGTTGTTGCCCATTATTTAGATTCTCAATGGATAATGCAAAAACGAATTATTGGTTTTCGGCTTAATAATGCCAAACATGATGCTAACGATATATCTGAGTACATTTAAAGTGTTGTAGACGATTTTTCCATAAGCAACCGTACGTATCATCTCTAGCACTCTAGATAATGCCTCAACCAACACAAAGTTAATTTCTCTGTTGGAGAATAGACTGAGTTCACGTATCAGTGGAATGCTTCTACATCAACGTTGTGCATGTCATGTCATTAACCTCATTGTCAAATCAGGTATGAAGGTGATAAGTGAATCAATTAATAGCATTAGAGATGCTCCTTCTTGGATTAATCATTCAAATGTTCGCATAGCTGAATTTAAGAGGTATTGCAAGGCTGAAGGTATGAAGCCTCGAAAATTCGGACTTGACATGCCCATAAGGTGGAATTCAACTTATTTGATGTTGAAGAATGCAATAGGGTACAAAGATGTTATTACTTCCTATAATAACATGAAAAGAGGTACCACAATATTTGCAAGATTTTGACTGGATAATTGCCGAAAAGTTTGTGACTTTTTTATAGGTTTTTTACGATTCTACTGTTGCTTTATCTGCTGTTTATAATCCTACTTCTCCATTGGTGTTCCATCAAATATTAGAAACACGCATAAAGAGGATGAAATATTTAGACCCATAGTAGAAGTGATGGAAAGAAAATTCAAAAAATATTGGGCTAAAATTCCTCTTTTGTATTGTTTTCCCTTTATTTTGGATCCTAGAGTTAAATATAATGGTCTTAATTGTATAGTTTATGACATCGGTGATCAATTGTATTAAGATTATACTTCACAAATTACTAATGCCCGTGAAAAGTTGTTTCAATTGTATGGCATGTACGAGAACAAGTTTGGCAACTTGATGCATCAAGAGGCACAACAAGTCCATACACAAAATATGACAAGGAGTTGGAATTTGATAGCAAGAATGCAGGTATCTCCTCAAAATGAAGTACTTCAGAGCGACAAATATATACACGGAGCTTAGCAAGTATCTCGAAGCAGATTTTTCACTTCCTGATTCCCCCAACGAAAATTTCAACATTTTGAACTGGTGGAAGGTCAATTCGGCAAGATTTCCAGTGCTTTCATAATTAGCACGCGACATCTTAACTATTCATGTCTCAACGGTGTCTTCAGACTTTAGCATAGCTGGGAAGATAGTAGAAGAAGAATTAATATGGTGGTGAAGGTGTTAACATGTTTTGGAGATTGGGAGCATGCTGCTCAACGAATGCAACACGCAGCCCATAATGAAGAATTAATACAAGAATTTGAGAACTCATACCTCAATGATGATGTTCCTGAGGCGAGTAGTGTAGACAACTGGGCTTTTTTTTAATTATCAAGTACTTAAAATCTAATTATGTAATAATAATGTTACACTCTTTTTAATTTATGAAGATCGAATATTTTACAATGACTTGCTTAACTTATCGTATTTAGTTCTTTTATCTTTTACAAAACATTTTTTTTAAAGCTCATTTACCCGGCCTGAATTTAAGCCTGTTGGGCATTAGGCTGGACCGGGCTTATAATTTTAAACTTCAAACGGGCCCAACATGGCCCTCCAGTTGAGCTGGTTGGGCCGGATCCGACCTGATTTTCCCTCTCCACCAGTTAGATCCAAACTGGGCTGTCTTAATTTACAGGAGTACTCGCCATCATATAAATTGATAATAACAAACTAGAATTATTGGAGTTGGTAATTCTATCATAAAGTGATATAACTGAGATAAAATTTACTAAAACTGATAACATTACATGCTCCATATATTAGTAGTAACAATAAAGCATGCACATATGTGATACCCTTATGGTCGAGGGAAATCACTCGGTGCGTTTTATTTCGTTAATATTACTTTTATGGTAAAGGAAAGTCCAGAAAAGGGAGGATCACCGGGTTACTAAACTCGTTATAAAATGATCAAATGGACTTCCCAGACGCTGACTTACCGATCTAAGTGAAACTGATCCCATATTTAGACTGTTTGTTAGGGAAGAAAAGCCCCCAATGCTTCTCATACTCCGGACTCTTTTTATTCTCATCAAACATTGCAAACACATAAGTCACAATTTGCCTTCCCGGCCTCTTCGGAGTGCCTCCCTTCACATGCTGAATCAAGTTCCTAATGTAAGTCCTCGCGTTATCGACGGACGTCGCCGTCCCTCCCGCGGATGGCCAACCAGTCTCCGACACGACGACCTCCAGTGACCCTCCTCCGGCCTTCTCCAGGGCCGAATAAACGGCGTCCAAGATGGCATCAAAAAGATTTCGATACCCCAGTTGCCCGTCTTGCACCACGACCGATGGCGCCGTGAAAAGAGCGTACTCAAGACGAATGTCCCTCGTGTTGCCAATGTAACTAAAATAAGGATACAGGTTGACAAGCAATGGAGATCTGTTGTTAACCAGGAAACGGATTAAAGGGTTTATGATGGGCAAATAGTCCGACCTAAACGAGCCTCGAGACGGAGGGTAGGACTCGCCAAGGACACCGGTGTCGATGGAGGTAGAGACCTTGATTTGGTTGGCGAGACCAGCCCCATTGATGGCATTCTGGATCTTTTCCATGGCGGGGACGAGGAATTGAGCGGCGTTATCCCAGGGTTTGATCTCGTTACCGACGGCGATGTATCGGAACCTGACATTGTTATAGTTTCTGACGTTGTTTTGGACCCAAGCATTGGCTTCGGCCTGGCTTGAGGCGATCTTTTGGAGATCCTCATTGGCGACGCCAAGCATGAGTTCAATGTTGGTGCCGCGGAGGGCTCGGAGAGCGGGTTGGTCAGGGCCGTAGAGCCGCATTCGGCGGATGTTGTTTTGGTTGTAGAGGGAAATGACTTCTTGGGATGGTGGCAAGTTGTCTCCCAACAAGCCATAGCATACTCCAATTTGTGCAGCTGCATCAAATGATTTCATTTTATCATCAAGTATGCGAACATAATAATGATTAGACCGCAAAACATACGAGATTTACGGCTTAAAATGGATACAAACTTTCTCGAGGACTCTGTCTGAAAACACTTTTCGGATATTTTCTAAAAATAATTTCTACACTACTTCCTTTTATAACAATTTAAATTTACTTTTTAAACTTATGAAACAAACGAACCAACTAACAATCGAAGAAAATAGTATCTCGAGAAATTAGCACATCTCAACTAGCTAGATTGGCACTGAGATACAGTTAAAATTAGTTGTTTTTTGCATGACATAAATTTAATGCTTGAAAGATAAATGTGTGTGTGAGAGAGAGAGACCTGTTTTCTCTAAGCTTGCCGTCAGCAGCACAAGTAGCAGCATTGTGGAAATCCTGGGAAATTTTTTGCTAGCTGAATAAGAATTTTCCATTGTGAATTTGTGAGAGTGGGCTATATAATATATGTATATATATTTATATATTGTTCATAGATTGCAAATTAATTTTTGCCTAAGAACTGCCTCTCTTAGCAGCCCTTTTATAGACTTTCAAGAAATATAGCTAGTTGTGGAGAAATTTGATCATTAGACCACTATAGGCGTATTCCACAATCCTATTCCTAATTCCACAGCATACTCCATTAGAAATCAATGATGGCCTCCTGATGCCTAAGTGCTTGCTTACTCCATTAGGCGTATTTCCAACCATGAAAATCGACAATCACCAAAGTTTACTTCATCAACTTGAATATAATATGGTCTACAAGGATGGTCTCCTAATGCCTAAGTGCTTGCTTACTTCATAAATCAACTAGCTAATTACTATCACCACCGATCAAACGTGTGGTGGTCTAGCGGTAAAAAATTATCGTGGTTAGATTTGTGATTAAGGTTCTGTATATTGTTGAGTGGTCTGGAACTTTATTGTGAAAACTTGTTCCTACAAGTTCAGTATTCAATTTTGCGGATCCAACTTTCAACGAACATTTTTGAATGGAGATCATACATATTGAAGTTGATTCAAGGTTTTGCACATTATGCATTGAGTGATCCGAATCTTAAATGTGAAAACTTGTTTCTACGAGTTTCGTATTCAATTTAGCGTGTCTTACTTTCAACAAAACTTTTGTAAAGAGAGTACATGCTCTTCCTAGATTTCTTTTTTTTTTTTTTTTCCTCTCCAGTTGATTCAAGGTTCTGTATATTATCGAGTTATCTGAATCTTAAATGTTAAAACTTGTTTTTACAATTTCAATGTTTAATTTAGCGTGTCTGGCATTCAACGAAATTTTTGTAAAGAGAGTACATGCTGAAGTTGATGTCCCCTTCCTAGATTTTTTTTTTTTTTTTTTCCTTGGGGGAAAAAAAAAAAGCTAAATATCATAGGAGATTGAACTTTAACTAGGAGATAGAATTATATCCCAATTACATTAATATTAATATAAAAAAATTATCGTATAATATCGATATTGATCACGTCAATAAATACCAAAACATATAAATCATGTCGTCACATAAAAATATCTTCTCCTATTATTTGTACTGAGAAAATTTATTTCTGATGATACAGATGAAATTATTCATACTTCATTTTAATTTTGTTTTCTTTTCTTTTGAAAATTAAACAAGATATCATTTATATATATATATATATTAAATAACATGAAGCAAACATTATAACCTCTAGAATTGATGATCAGGAAGGCAAATGTGTCAATTTTTAATTAGTTATCGTTGTTAGTGGATAGAAGAAAAAGTGGTTTCATAATCAATATTATTTGGCAAACGGCCACTTCATGGACTTCCAAAGTTTTGACTAAAAAATGGAAAATTAATGCTAAGACTACAGACTCAAGATTTACCTTAAAGTCGATCCATTTCTTCTTCTGGGAACTACTGCCATCCATTTACCTCCATTCAACTGTGCTTAATTCGATTCCGTGTTTAAATGGTGCTACCGTGCTATATAGGCTAGCTATAGCGCTTCACCCATTTATTCATTTTATTTCTTGGGTTTTAAGGACATTTCTATAATAAGAACCGAGAATTACTCTCATCTATGCTCCCTGAACTTTAAGGTTATTTTCATTTTGTTTTCTGAAATTTAAAAATTCTCACTTCACCCTTAAACTTTGATATTGATCTCGCTTTATCTTTTTTATCAAAATTTCAGTTAACAATCAAGAAAAAAAAATTTTGAGTTAAGAATAATCATGTAATCTTTTTCTATTTGTTTTTAGCAGAAATCCTAACATAATGGGTTGAGTAATACTAGTTCCCTTATTTTTCCTCAGTTTTTAACTGAAATTCTAATAGCATGGATAAAATGGGTTTAAATTCAAAGTTCAATAGTAGAAGTTTTTAAAGCTCACGAGGCAAAATGAGATTGACTTTAAAGTTCAAAAGACATCAATGAAGATAATCCTATTCATTATTAGTAAGAAATGCTTTTTAGTTGTTGGCTTAATTTTTATAATAATACACTTTGTTAGTGTTCACGTTAAATATCTAGAATACATGACGTAGTACTGACCCTGATTACAAATATTTGTATAAGTATTCTTTTATCATGTACCTTTATAAAGCAACTTTTTTTTTTTTTTTGGTACATTATCCGTTGATTCTAACGTAATTTATCAGTGACATTTTTTCATTACATTAATAATTCTATATATTATATGATTATAAATAAAAAGTTACATTTAAATCAATTAATAGTTATAAAATTATAAATAAAATATTATAATTACTGGACAGATGGCTACCGGATTGAAGAGCTTTTCTATATCTATATCTATTTCTATATCTATAAATATTCCTATATTTCTGAATTACTCTTATAAAAGTGACTGACACTTTTTCATCTCTCTTTTCTTCCCACCACATGGTGGGTCCAACATCCACCACGTGGCAATTTTTTTTTTTTTTCTTTTTTTAACTTTTGTTTTGCATTGCTAACCCGACAAACTGTTGTTCAACTAAGTAATATATGGGTTGTTTTAGGAATGTGTGAGTAAGAACATATCTTTAAAATATTGTCAATTATTTAGATTTTTACTCTCTTATAATATCAAATAAAAAATAATTTTAGAACAAAAACTCAAAATATGAGATAAAAATTTTAAACATGTGAACTAAAAGGGTTATTCTCATAATTTTCTCTATATTTAGACAGTGTTAATATTTATTGGTGATGTTTCTTGGCTGGGCGGCTTGACTTTAAAATTTTCTTGACGATAGACTGATGACATCAGCCAAAATTGTACTATGAGCTCATCAACTTGTGTCGATCAAATGCTACGTCTTTTTCTCTCTTTTTTTTTTCTTTTTTTTTTTTCACAAGTCTAGTACCAAGATACTTGAGTTTAATTCGTCGGTTTGAAAATAAAAATTTTAAATTAAAATTAATTAAATTTTTAAAAATTAATTATAATTTTTATTGACTTAAAAAAAAATAAAACAAAAACTGAAATGAAATGAAAAGATATGGGGTGTTTGACATATAAATTTAACTCAAGTTAAACTATACTTTTTTTTATATTTTTCTGAAAAAGCTTTTTACATTTTCTGAAATTTTTTTTTATCTTTTCTAAAAAGTCAACAAAAATTACTATTCAAATTTAAAAATTTCAACTTAACTCAAACTCAACTCATTCATCAAACACCCTCATATTATAGTTTGAGTTAAATCAAAATGTCAAACGAAACAATTATAAAAGCAAAGATGTAAAAATCAATTTTTATTTTTTCATGTTTTTTTCTCTGTCGTCGACCTGTATTAAGCCATGCTAAGTAAAGGCTCTTAATTTACATTATTATCATGACCACGCTACGTAGAGGTTTTTAATATTCTATTGTTAAATTTATTTCTGAAAAGTTGAAGATCTCTGGTTTTTTTGCTTGAGTCCTTATTCTCTCCTTAGAATTCCTTCTCTCCTATGGTTTTATCTCTCTTGATTCTCTTCTCTTCTTGATTATGTCTTCCCCATCAAAATTTTATCTGTTCTATCTTGTCCATCTTGGTTCTACATCAACTAGTATCAGAGCTTAATCCGTTGTTGGTTCCTCCATCAAATATAATAACAATAATAATTAAAGTGGGGAAAAAAAATATTCTTTCTACATCTGACAAATGCTCTCGTTCCCCTCCATTGAGCACACTTTAATCCCTGCTTGCTAACCTTCTAATAGTAATTTTCTCCAGAACAATTGGTCAGACGAATCACCAGACAAGCCGCAGGAGCTCAAACGCATCAGATGCCATATCAAGAAGGGCTTCGATGATGACCTTCAAATTCTCGCACAAGAGTAATGGTTGTCTATAAGTTTCAGTGGCATGCAAATGCATGTTCCTATGACCTTCCTGGGCGAGACGATTGCATCGATAAAGCTCATTCATGAATCTACTATGCTCTCTTCGGTTTCAAACAGCATTCTTCTTAAGATACTAACCATCTTATAAAAAACCACTTCATTTTCAGCTAGATAAAGCTCGGCTTCATGGTGGTTACCAAAAACTTCTCCCTCTATGAGGTACCCATCCCCTTCTTTCACAATGATTCCATGTTCGCATGCCAACTCCAACACCTCCGACTCGGAGCAAAAGCCTCTGCCGAAGCGTAATCCCAGTTTGGCTTTTTTCATTGCTGGTGCCAGTTTATTTTTCACAATCTGAACACTAATCCCTATACCAATAACCTAAAACAAAAGGAAAAAATAAAAAATAAAAAAGCCAATAACTAAACAGGGAAAAGCATATTCAAAAGATCCCAAACACAAGACTGCTTACCTCTTTCTCATCCTTAAGCAATTCCGTTTTCTAAGTTTCAACCGTACAGCTGCGTAGAATTTCAAGGCATTCCCGCCACAAGTATCTTCATACATATCTTTAGCACCTTGCCTTGATTTTGAACTTGACCTAACCTGGAATTTAGTCATAGTAAACACCATTTCTCCTCTTTGCATACCCAATAAAAATAACATTTGAAATGAATATGTAGCTTTGCTTCAACCTGATTAACAAAGACTATAAGCGTTTGAGCATTGTGTAGTGAATAGTGTATTTTACGAAGGGCTTGTGTCATTATTTGTGATTGTACATCTCGCAGTACACCACCAACCGGAACATCAATTTCACACTGAGGAACTAAGGCAGCTACCTGAAAGAAAGCACAGTTCTTAGTATGAATGCTCGAAAAATAAACATAGAAAATTCAAATGATCTATTCAAAGTACCTTAAATGAACACCAAAAGGAAAACTAACAAGAGAAAAACGGTTAATATAAATTAGTAAATTTCTGATGGAAACCCTAATTCTGATATTGAAATTGAAGAATTCCACATCGCAGCAAATATTTCAAGAGAAATATTAAAATAAAAACCATTGTTAGAACCAGTCACTTACACTATCAACCACAATGACATCTACAGATCCACTTTTAGTAAGAGTATCTACTGCACTAAGCACGTGTTCAGCGGAATTAAGACGTGAAATAAGAAGTTTTTCTGTGTCTATACCCATTGATTCTGCAAGAGAAGGGTCCAATGCATTCTCTACATCAAAATAAGCACAAAACCCTGAAGAAAAAAAAAAAAAAAAAAAAAAAAAAAAAAAAAGGAAGAAGGAGAGAGAGAGAGAGGACATTTTAGCAACATTAACCAGTATAAACACTTCAATGGAAACAAACAAACTTGGGTAGCACTTAGGAGGGACATTTGGTACGATACCATTCAGGTTGAAGAAGAGCGTAATTTAACTTAAATTTAAGGAACCATTAGTCCAATTGCCAGAACATTGATTGAAAATGATTATATTTCGTATGTGTGGAACTGACACAACAATATTCCCACGCACCTCCAGCCTTTTGAGCTTCCTTGATAACGTGAAGTGCAAGTGTTGTCTTGCCAGATGCTTCTTGACCATAAATTTCAACAAATCTTCCCTAGAAACGATAAAGTAGATCTATCACCATGTTATAACGAACTGCTAGTTTCATTGCGGCCAAAATTAACCAACTGAATTGAACAGGTCTATTTTCACCAAGAAAACTAGTAATGGAGCTAAAGCTTCTTGTTGCAGGTTGGTACACACAATTCTGGATTTTACAAAAAAAAAAAAAAAAAAAAAAATTTAAACAAATTCTTATAAGAATTAAGGACTGACTGATTTAGCATGCGATTGTTCCGTTTCATACAAAGTTTTAGGGATAAGATTTACAAGCAAAAGAAAATGCAAGAAAATGTTAAAACTTTACGACCTCTTTTCCAACAATGAATAAATGGATAACAAGGCTTGGGGAACATAACAAACTACTAGAAATTAAAACTATCATTGGCTCACCACCTAATAGCTTATGGTTTTGCGATGGATTGGTAAACTAACATAAACCATACATAAAAGAATAAAAATTAAATTCAGTGAACCAACTTTACAATATATAAAATACAATCAAGTAGGAATCTACACTCTGAAGTACAAAATAGAAACAAAACTGTTGGAAAAAGCAATCACAATAATTTTTTTGCCTTTCATTTTGTGGGGGGAGGAGGAACTCATTCCCTTTAAATTCTAATGCTACTTCTATCATCTATATGATAATATTTCAGATGGAAATTCCAAATTACTGGAATTTTTCGTTGTCAATACTTAGTCAAGAAATACAATAGAAAATGAAAATGAAACACAGACCATTTTAGGATGCTCTTTCACCTGTTCCAGAAGAGTAGAAGACGAACAACAAAAACAACAACAACAATTGTAGCAATAAACATAAGCAAACAACAAGAACAATAATAACAATAGTAATAAAAACAAGTGACTTACCTTGGGTAGACCTCCAATCCCAAGAGCTACATCAAGCTTCAATGAGCCAGTAGGTGTGACAGGTACACGTCGAACTTCAAAAAGCTGCTGAGAAGACGATGTAGATTCCCTAGCAAATTCACTAGAAAGCCGTGAAAGAGCCAAATGTAGTGCAGCGTCTTTTTCTGTTGCTTTGGCGTCATCATGGACTCCATCAAGTTCTGAAACTTCCACTGAATATTTTCTATAATTAGAGGGAAAGACAGAAAGAAAACCCATTGAATACAAATTGATTACCATATAACTCCATAACAATTGTATCTAGTGGTAACAGAGTACTTTGGATAAAGACATATCCAGTGGTTTGGCGCGGGTGAGATGAACCAGTAGCTAGGTCAAAAACCCACATACATATGTAGTTAAAAGTATAAATGTTGTCCCACTAGAAAGATATCTTATATACCAGAGCACATTATACAATCACATAAACTCGGACACGCCTACTCTAATTGTGTACTTGAACGTTCTGCATCTGCAGAGTTTAACATTGGTTAAAATGAAAAAATAGTACTTGATCTCCAAAGAGGTAGAACGACCGGTGAACTATGCATTTGTCAGTAAAATATATTATATGCATCAACCGAGATGACAAGACGAGTTACAAAGTGCTATTTACCTATAGCAGAGAAGTAATGATTGTTCTTGCCAAAAGAGGCGGTTTCATATTTTCTTCCTTTCTGCAGAAAAACAGAAAAAGCTAAGAACAAACTAAAGTGAACATATTGAAGTAGGCTCATGATTCATAAATATATGTCAGAAAATAAAAAAATTTTTGAGGGGATAGAAATGCTATCAGACTAGGACAAGTCTAATTCAATGATACAGTTCGTATCCAAGCTGAAAGCAAATTTGAAAAACACGCTAGTATCGATCTCATCTATGCGGATAGCCAAACATATTCTTCATACTTAAAATTATTGCAATGAAACAAAGCAATGTGTAATGCATTTTCACAACTAAGAAGCAAATAATGCCAAACACCTTTCTTGGAAAAGATAGGGGAAAGAAAGAAACCAATCGAACCGGAACCAAACTTAAATCTCCTCTAAGGAAACAAATTTAAATAATCATTTTAGAGGCAATCCTGATGGAATTTCAGGTATCGACTCATCTACCTTTCAAAAGATAACTTGTGGAATTGTATTATACAGTATACTGAACCAATAATAAAGAATTAAGCAAGACCCAGTTGGAAATTAGCATTAATTTGTAATCTTTAGAATAATTACGATGACCCACTAACCGTTTTACTTACATTTCACAATATGCTCATATGTTCTTGAATTTTAGAGAGAGAAAGAGTGAGGAAAGATATATATATATATATATAGAGAGAGAGAGAGAGAGAGAGAGAGAGAGAGAGACCGACCTGAAGAATGGAGGAAAATGGAAGACGCTGAGCAATTGGAAGCCGAAGGATAGTGAGTAATTTCATTTTTATGGATTGAATTGAAGGAATTTAGAGATTTGAAAGGCAAGATTCGGGTTTTACGTTTTTAGGGTTTTTTGATTTGGGACAAGCTATGAGCACAGGCGCGCCATTTTGAACCCAAAACCCTGCTTCTTCGGTTCTGTGTCTCTTTTTTTTTTTTTTTTTTTTATTGTCCGTTACTTCTGTTTGTAGATACGCCCCTGGATTTCTATTTTTTCCATCTAAGGACAACTTTCAAAAGGAGAATATCCAAAACGCCCTATAGATGTAACAAAACAAAGGTAAAAAATTGGCACCGTGGTTACATTACAGGCTGATATTAATTTCACACTTACTCTTTCAAATCTACACACTCTGAAATTAAAAAACAAAAAAACAAAAAAAAAAAAAAAAAAGGAACAACCACGTTAGATAAACAAATAACCAGTAATTGAGCCCATCAAACCTGAAATCTTTCAAAAGTTGTTAGTCGACAAGTTGCCAATGAAATCTATAAATCGGAGTTTCAAAGGTGTTAATAAAATCGGAAATTACAATAAATAGCTCATTTTTAAAAAATATTTTATAAATAACATATTTTATAAATATTTGAAGTAACATTTATGATAAACGATTTACTTCAAAATTTTCTTAAGATAATTTTTTGTAAATATGTCTTGTAAGTAAATTATTTATCTTTGCCCCAAATATTTTATTTATAATAACATTTTTAAGATAATTTTTGTTTTGAATATACTTTGTTAATTAACTATTTATCATAGATATGATATTTACCATCACCTAAAAAGTTTTTTTTTTTTTTTAATTTAAATAAAACTTAAGAATGGAGGGATTCGAACTCTACACATGTAACTGGAGTTATATATGTTGTTATTATTAGACTCTACCTGCAACCACCTCTTGTTTGTTTTTAGTACTAGAGGTTTTTGGCCTATATTCCTCATTTTCCCAATGAAATCCATAAATCATAATTACCTATTGTTAACATTTTGTGTTGTGTTATTTGACAACATTTATATATCTTATAATTTGATATTAAATATAAAATTAATACAATATGTAATGCAATGTATAATACAGCCAAAAACCTATGTATTAAAGCATATTATAATTCAACTTAAAATACCATATTAAAAATCATATAAAAAAATTTTCAACTTAATCAGAGAATGAGAATGAGACTAGGGCCAATGTTCAGGTATAGGGTTGGGATCTAGGATTGTAGTCAAGGTCAAAGTCCGAGATCATGGTCAAGGGTCAGGCTTGGGGCCTATGACCAGGACCGGATTTGAGATTGAGGCCAAGCTTAAGGTCTGTGACCGGGACCGAGGTCAAGGTCTAAGACCAAGACCAATGACGCTGTTTGGGGTCTAGTCCAAAAATATTGGCAAGGTTAGGGACTGAGGCCAAGGTCTAGGATTGTGAACATGGTCGGGTCCATGGTCAAAATCCAAGAGAGGGACCAAGTACGAGGTCCGAGACAGGAGTCAAGGCCAGAGTTGGGTTCGGAATCTAGGGTCGAGATCCGGGGGATCATGAACCTAACCTTGAACCCCAACCCCTGTGCCATTCCCAAACCCTGATTGTCGAGTTAGGCCTTATTAGTGGCACATCATTCCCAAAACCCAATTCCTAACCCTGATCCCGACTCGATCTTGTTTTCAAACTTGAACCCCAAACCTCGAGGACAAAGCTAGAGTCAAGCAAGGTCGGGGTCACGACCTAAACTTTTATATTTTTACAAGTTCATCAATTAATACAGTACAATACCATGAAAGACGTATATGGTACAATACAAGATATTAATTTGATACAAAACCTAACAACCCCTATTGTTAAAAATTATATCATACAAGATGATTCCCTGCAATAAAATACAATTATTTGCACCAAACGTGACCAATTCTACACATTAATAATTATTCTAATCTCAATTAAATATACATGGATTGGAATCTCATGAGCTCTAGAATTAAGAGAAGCATGATCAAACTTCACAGGAAAAATTCATTCTCATCATATCATAGAAAAAATAAAAAACCCTAGTAGCACAGAGTAGTAAACAACACAAATTGCAAAAATCCGAAACTGATTTTTCTCCGGCAAAACCAGAGGGATGTGATTGGGAGATGGTAGTTTTTGAACTTGTAATTTTGTTTCTCCTTTTGTTTTCTTTTGTTTTGATATTGTACGTTTCTTGTTTTTTGAAGATATCTCGTCCTCTTTCCTTTGTAATTGATCTCCATCAATAAAAGGGATTATCTTATTGCAAGAAAGATTTTCCTCCGGCTGAAATCTGAGTGCACTCACTTCTGAGCTGGCATTCCGAGGAAACTGGCCTGCTGGAGCTCGAGGTCGTTTATTTGCAGCTCCTGGTTCATCCCAATGATCAGCAAAACAACTAGGACGACGAAGGTGATAGTGGCGATCCATGCTGCTTTGCCGGTGCTCTTCAGGCATTACTTCATCAGGAATGCGGTGTTGGACAATACTTGCTTCCTGCGAAAGCCGACTTGCGACAGCAACATTCTGGGGATTATGCTGCTTCCCACTTTCTTGGACTTTCATCTGTCCGGGAGGAAAACTCGGTTTCTTCAGCCTCGTGACGTCATGGATGGTGGAACAAGAGTATTGGCCTACAATCTCTTCTGTATTGAACAACATTGTTCTTATTCTACTAACCATCTTATCGAAAACCACCTCATTTTCAGCTAGATAAAGCTCAGCTGCATGTTCGTTACCAAAAAATTCCCCTTCAATGAGGTATCCATTTGCTTCTTTCAAATTATTCCGTGTTCACATGCTAACTCCAACACCTCGGATTCGCAGCAAAAGCCTCTGCCGAAGCGTAATCCCAGTTTAGCTTCTTTCATTGCTGGTGCCAGTTTATTTTTCACAACCTGAACACTAATCCCGAGACCAGTAACCTAAAATAAAAACGGGAAAGAAAAATCAAAACAACGCCAATAACTAAACAGGGAAGCAGCAAAACGAGTAGATAAGAAAAGCATTTGATTTAATTACCTCGTCCTCATTCTTAATCAATTCAGTTTTTCCAAGTCTCAACCGTACAGCCGAGTAGAATTTCAAGGCATTCCCACCACAAGTGTCTTCACCCATGTCTTCAATACCTTGCCTGAATTTTGAACTCGACCTAACCTGGAATTTATTTATAGTAAATGCTAGTTCTCCTCTTTGCTTACGCAATAAGAAAAAAATTCAAGATGTGTACTTAGCTTGACTTCAACCTGATTAACCAAAACTATAAGGGTTTGGGAATTGTGCAGCGAATACTGTAATTTACGAAGGGCTTGGGTCATTATTTGTGATTGTACATCTCGCAAGACACCACCCACCGGAACATCGAGTTCGCACTGAGGAACTAAGGCGGCTACCTACAAAAGATGAACATGCACAAAATTAAAACATCTCTTTTTGTTTTCCTTTTTTGCGCCTATGTTTCAACTGTTACTAAGACAAATAAATGGTATTAGCTAGCAAATTTCTTTTAATCACCGGACAAGGGACGTTTCTTGGCGCGGCAAATATTTCAAGAGCAAAAATAAACAAACCACCATTAGAGCCAGTCACTTACACTATCAACCACAATGACATCTACGGATCCACTTTTAGTAAGAGTATCAACTGCACTAAGCAGGTTTTCAGCAGAACTGATGCGTGAGAAAAGAAGATTTTCCGTGTCTATTCCTATCGATTTTGCAAAGGAAGGATCCATTGCATTCTCCACATCAAAATAGGCACAGAATCCTGCAGAAAAGACCTTTAAGTGAGCCTAAAAATTATGCAGTACAAGCACTTCAATGGAAACAAAAATTTGGGTAGCACCAAGCAGGGATATTTGGTACGAGACCATACAGGTTGATTTAGAGCGTAATATATTTAAACTAAAGAACCGTTAGCCAAATTGCCCGAAGCATTAATTGAAAATGTTTACATTTCGTATATCTAGAACTGACACAACAACATTAGCACGCACCTCCAGCCTTTTGAGCTTGCTTGATAATGTGAAGGGCAAGTGTCGTCTTGCCCGATGCTTCTTGACCATAGATTTCAACAAATCTTCCCTGGAAAGGATAAAGTAAATTTATCACCAATGTTATAATGTATGTTAGTTTGCTTGTAGCCAAAAAAGTAACCGATTGAATCGAACACATCTATATTTTCGTTAGGAAAACAAAGCTAAGAACAAATACAAAAAATCAAAACAAAACAAAACAAACAAAACAAATATTATAAGAATTAAGGCAATCACAAAATTCTTTTGGTTGTTTTTTTTTTTTTTTTTTTTTTTTTCTCCTTAATCTGTTGGGTAGGGAAAACACATTCCCGATAAATTCTGAGTGCTTCCTCAATCATCTATTCAACATCATTTCACATGGTAATTACTAGAATTCTCTGCTACATGCAGATTCTCTATCAATGCTTGATCAAGATATAATAGAAGATGAAAACAAAACAATACCTGTTTTAGAATTGTTTCACATATGACAGAAAAGAACAACAAATGAAAATAATTAAAGCAACAAACATACTCCAAGTCCAACAACAACAACAATAATAACAGCAACTAACATAACTAAGCAGCTTACCTTTGGTAGTCCTCCAATCCCAAGAGCTGCATCAAGCTTCAATGATCCTGTAGGTATCACAGGTACACGTCGAGTGCGAAAAAACTGCTTAAAGATGATGTAGATTCTCTATCAAATTCACTAGAAATCCGTGAAGAGCCAAATGTAGTGCAGCATCTTTCTTTGTTGCTTCAGCGTCATTGTGGACTCTATCATGGTCTAACACGTCAGCTGAAAATTTTCTTAAATCAGAGTGAAACACAAAAAGAAAACTCATTGAATACCAATTGACTACCATATAACTTCACATAAGTTGAAAGTACATTGAAATATACTAAAAATTATATCCAGTGGTAGCAGAGTTATATAGATAAAAGACATTTAAGCGGCTTGCCATGGGTGAGATCAACCAGTACCAAGGTCCAAAACATCCAACACATAAATATGTAGTTAGAAGCATAAATGCTGTCTCACCAGAGAAAGAAGGGGGAAAAAAAAAAAAGGAAAAAAAGGAAAAAGGACATATTTTTCTCTATAGGTAGATTAGCACATAAATAATAGAAGATCACATACACCACTGCAAATTAAACAGCACACCTTTGTCCATTTTTGTGTATGAAAGTTGTAGGTTTGCAAAGTTCCTAATTTTCTATAGATGTATAACACTCGTTAAAACGAAAAATGAGTACTTTATCTAGGTTTGGTCTGTGAAAATATGCATCCATATAGATGACAATACAAGCATAGAATGCTATTTTACCTGTAAAAGAAAGGTAGCGACTGTTCTTGCCAAAAGAGGTAATTGCATATATTCTTCCTTCCTGCAGAAATATAGAACAAGCTAAGGACAAACTAAAGTCTACATATTGAAGTTCTCAAAGATGATAAATCAGTTAAATAACAACAAATTTTCAAGGTGTAAAATTGCTAGCACAACTCTAATTCAATGATATGGCTCGTCTCCAAGCTTCAGTGAACAAAAAAATACACACACACACGCACGCACGCACGCACGCGCGCGCGCGCACACACACACACACACTATAGAAGTCTTGTCATCTCACATTAAAGTTTCGGTTCAAATTCAAATTTTTGCAAGGAAAAACACTATAGAAAAAAGTTTGAATTGCGGTCCAAACCCATGAAACAAACAGAAAATTTAAATAAATTAAAAATAAACTAGAGAACCAACCACAAGGTTATATAAACTAAGAAAAAAATAAATAAATAAATGACTACTCAAATTTCCCACATATAATGCTTAATGACTTCTGAGCAAGTAAGCTTTTTTTTTTTTTTTTTTCCTCTCTCCTTCCGAAACAAAAATCCCCGACAAGCTTCTATAACAAATATCTACTAAAAAACAACAATACGAATCATTTCTACGGAATTTCAAACAAAAAGACGACTTTTGTTTTTTCTTTCGTCAAAGAAATGAAGAAAATCTCAACCAAAAAAATAAAAATAAAAGGAACAACCCAACTTGTAATATCAACCAAAAGAAAGATTAAAAAAAAATAGAATTTGCTTAAAAGATTATTAATTCAAGAGAAAGAGACCTGAAGTATGGAGGAAAGTGGAAGTCGAAGCGTAGTGAGTAATTTCATTTGTAGTAATTGCTTTTGAGGAAGTAGGAATTGAAACTTAAGTATGAAATTGAGTTTGTAGTAATTGGTATTAGAAAAAGGGAAGATTTTGGCGCTTTTACATTTTTAGGGTTTTTAAAGTTGGGACAAGTCTGAACAAAAAACGCGCCATTTTTGCCCTCAAAACCCTACTGGTTCAGTTCTGTCCGTCTCTGTTTTTGTTTTTTGTCCGTTGCTTGTGTTTGCAGAACTGCCCCTGGAGTTCTTTTATTTATCAATCGACCTCTTCTATTTTCATTCTTTTCGTGGTCACGCCGCTTGGGCCGCGGCAGTAAACAACTCTTTTTCTTTTTCTTAAAATAATTATTAAAAAAAAATGGGGGGAAAAGTGGGGGACTAGGGTATTCATGTTGGAAAATATATTTTTTAAAGTTAATTTTTAAATAAATGTCGTAATTCTTTAATTTTTTTTTAAATGATTAGATGAATTATCAGAATAATTCACCAACGATGGACTTGATAGTTTATCATTGATTTATTTTATTTATTGATGATAGATCATTAGTTCATTGGTAATTAACTAATAATATCACATTATCATAATAAATCAAATTAAAAAATTTGAAAAAAAATCATTTATTCAAAAAAAAATGTAAAAATTTTGTTCCTCAAAGAAAATTTGACTATTTAGAATGAAGTCAATAAAAATTATTACAATAAACAATAAAATAATTAGTATATTTCAAAATTATTTATAGTAATTAGATATTTTTATTAACTAATTTTAAATTTTTTTAGACTATTAACTAAAATTTTATTTCTTTTAATAAATATATAATTTACCTAATAACTGGTAACTAAATTATTTATTTCTGTTAATAAATAGATAGTTTGCCTAATAAATTTATTATTTATTATTATTAAATAAAAATGTTTTATGATCAATAAATATATTACTAGATAAATTAATTTATTAGATAAATTATACATATGAAATGGTCATTGATACGGTGACCGTATGTACCGTTAGACGAATCGTAGCCGTTAGATCGGGTTCTCTTGTGGACGGACGGCCAAGATGAGTTATTGCAAATGAAGGAGTAGTCAGGAAAAATGATGATATGGATTGGGGTTTGAGTCCAGAAGAAGCCAAGGTCCAAAGGCAAAAGAATTCAAAACACTGCCATTTATTGCCGAAAACTATTAATGGTAGTTTTTGGAAATGTGGAATGTTGAGTTTAGTTAATGAATGGCTCGTACGGTAATTTTTTTTATAGAGAAGTAATCTCCGAATACTTGTGTTCTAATTGCATCAAATCTATTCATTACAGAGTTGTTAGTATTCTACTACTTTATGCTAATTGCAACTAATCTATTCCTAACATGGCTATAATGACATTAATCAATTTAGCATCCCTTAATATTGCTGATAATTAATTCAACTTATTTACTATCCTTTCAATTTGCGAACTTTTTATTTTTATTTTATTTTTTTATTTATTTATTGGGAGGGTCTTTGGTGGAGACCCTTTTGAGGGTCTCCACCGGTAGAGCCTTTTTTGGGCCGTTCAGCTTTAATCGAACGGTTGAAATATTGATGGTGTATCATATTATCATACACATTTCCCCACATAATCATTCCCACCCAAACTCTTCTCCGTCGCCGGCGATCTTCCCGCCGCCGGCAACCGACCCCAGCGATCCACCCCCGACGCTGGTAACCCACTTCCGGCCTCACGGCCGGCCATCTGCCGCGCGGTGATTTTCTCTCTCTCCCCTTTCTCTCTCTTCTCTCTCTCTCCCGCCGCCCCCCACCCTCGGCCCCCAGCCAGCCCCGGCTGCCAGGCGCCCCCCCCACCCCAGGCCCCCTCCCCCGACCTCACCCCACCCCCCGCCCCCCCGACGACCTGCCCTGGCCCCCTCTTCTCTTCCCCTTTCTCTTTCCTCTCTCTCTTGATCTACATAGTCGCGATGGGTTCTCGCCTGCCCCCCCCCCCCCCCCCTCCCACGAGTTCGCGAAATCTGGGTTCGATTCTCGCCCCCCCATCCGCCGAGCTTCTTGGCGGAGAGGGCGGCGGAGAGGAGGCGGGGGAGGCGGGTCGAACTCGGCGGCCTTGATGCTCGGAGGCCACACGCGGGGTTCTTGTAGCAGAGGAAGACATGGCGGTCGTAGAGCTCGACGGTGCCAACGAGCTGCGTGGTCGCCCGGAAAATCAGGCCTGGAGAACCCGAACTCCAGGTTGCTGAGGTCGTCGGGGGGGGGGGGGGGGTGGGGGGAAGGGGCCTGGGGTGGGGGGCGCCGGGCGGCCGGCTGTGGGGGGGCCGAGGTCGGGAAAAGAGAGAGAAAGGGAAGAGAGAGAGAGAGGAGAGAGAAGGGGAAGAGAAAGAGGGGCTGGGGCTGGTCGTCGGGAGGGGGGCCGGGAGGGCGGGGGGGTGGGGTGAGGCAGGGGGGAGGGGGGCCTGGGGGTGGGGGGGGGGGCGCCGGGCAAGCCGGGGGGCCGGCCGGGGGTGGGGGCGGCGGGAGAGAGAAGAGAAGAGAAAGAAAGGGTAGGAGAGAGAAAATCGCTGGCGGTAGATGGCCGGCCGGGAGGCCGGAGGTGGGTTGCCGGCGTCGGGGGTGGATTGCCGGGGTCGGTCACCGGCGGCGGGAAGATCGCTGGCGACGGAGAAGAGTTTAGGTGGGAATGATTATGTGGGGAAAGGTGTATGATAATATGATACACCATTAATATTTCAACCAGTCGATTAATATGAACGGTCAAAAAAAGGCTCTATCGGTGGAGACCCTCAAACCATAGACCCTCCCTAATAAATTTGAAATGATATAATTTTTCTTTTTTAAAATAAAATAATAATAATAAAAAATTGAGACAAATATTTTTTTTTTTAATAAAAAATTTCAATTTCGAAAAAGGGCTATAGTTTTCTGTTCTCCAAAAAATTATTATGGGCTGAAAGAAAAGTTAAGCACATTCGAGAAGGCTCCTGATTCTGGCCTGGCCTTTCAACAGACCCCCCGCCATAACAAAACCAGCCGTGGCCGTTTAGCGGCCGAAGGGTGTTGTCTTCCCTATTAGACCAGTCAACGTCAACCTCATTTCACAGCTGACAACACATTCTCACTTCTCACTTTTCATTTTTCAATTCTCCCACAAAACCCGGAATCTCCGATCGTCTAAAAAATGGCTTCCGCGACCTCTCGGCTCACCTGCTTCACCGCCGTCAACCGCCGCCACAAAAACACCCCTCGCTCTTTCCCATCCCCAATTCTTCGTCCTCAGGTAAATACTCGATCTGAACTCTCCAAAAATTTTGTCCTTTTTCGTTTTTGTTCTTCGTTTTTTTTGGAGGTAATTGACTCGGAAATATCGTTTCAGTCCTGGGTTGAATTGGGTTGCGAGAGAATTGGCAGGACCAGTCTGAGCTATGCGTCGAATTCGCAAAATGCCCACGTTGAAAAAGCTGAGAATTCTTACTCTTCTGAGGAGCATGAGGACGTGAATTCTGGGACTGTTGAGCAGAAAAGAGCGGCCAAGATCCATGATTTTTGCTTTGGCATTCCCTTTGGTGAGTTTTGTGTGTTTTCCAAATTGCCCGTTTGAATTTTTTCTTGTTTTTGACATTCCCATTGGTGAGGTTTGTGTGTTTTTCTTAGTTGCCCATTTGAATTTTTTCTTGCTTTTGACATTCCATTTGGTGAGTTTTGTGGGTTTTCCAAGTTGCCCGTTTTAGTTTTTTTCTTGTTTTTGACATTCCCTTTGGTGAGTTTTGTGAGTTTTCCAAGTTGCCCAATTGAATTATATCTTGTTTTTGGCATTCGCATTGGTGGGTTTTGTGTGCTTTCCAAGTTGCCTATTTTAATTTAATCTTTTTTTTTTTCCTTGTTAAGTTGCCCATTGGATTTTATTTTATTTTATTTTTAAGCTCTTGTTGGGCATGTGAGAATTGGATCTGAAGTTTGATTTTCTTGGCCAAATTTTTTAGGTTTGTAGATTGTGCTTGTACTTTTACCAGTTTGACCCAACATGAGTAGTGGTAGATCTCACTTTTTATTGAATTTTTTAAAATTTTTAGCCGTTAGATCAATTTTTTAACGTCAGATCAATTTTTTAACATTAATCGACGTGGTGAGTTTTGAAACGTGTACTAATAAAATAATGATAACTCACATATGGCATGAGTTGGTATTAAAAAGTTTGGATAAAGGTTGAATCTTATTCTTAATTCTCCTATTTCGCCTGTGGGCTTAGCTAAGGCAATAAGAAAGGAGAGTGCAAATAGGTACTCGACCTCACAACCACACACTCTGGTCTGATATCATGTTTGTTTATTTAAAAGCTTAAGCTAATAGGAGGTGACCACGCATTGATTCTTGTTCTCAAATTTACCATGTGTAATTGGAGGCAGGTGGGATTGTTTTGAGTGGTGGGCTCATTGGTTTCGTGTTTTCGAGAAATCCTGCAACTCTGACCAGTGGTGTGCTGTATGGCGGAGCTTTGTTAGCTCTTAGCACTTTTAGTTTGAAGATCTGGAGACAAGGGAAATCTAGTTTGCCCTACATTCTAGGACAAGGGGGTAATTCTTACTATTTATCATCCAGACCCATTTTTTTAAGCTTTTAATCAAGACCCTTTTTTGAGCATGGTATTAAGTGAGAGTTTTTTCTATGTTATGTGATGGTTGCAGCACTAGCAGCAGCTCTTCTCTGGAAGAACTTCCAGAGCTTTTCCTTGGTACGATTCCAGTTGGAAGAATAAAATATTCGCTGTTATTAAACTATGTTGAGCTCATTGTTTTTCGCTAACTTTATGGTTGTTTCCCTTGATGCAGACAAAGAAAGTATTTCCTACAGGCTTTTATGCTTTTATTAGGTACTTCAAAGTGTAGTTAATGGTGTTTCTGTGTTGCTAATAATTTGATTTTTTATTTTGATCTATCAAAAGTACGTTCTTAACTTTCTTTGTGGTTCATCGCAGTGGTGCAATGTTGTGCTTCTACTCATATGTGCTGCTCTCCGGAGGAAACCCACCACCAAAGAAGTTGAAATCATCTCCAAGTGTTGCATCATAATAGAAAACCGTAATGAGGTTAGATTTCAAAAAGTGTTGAAAATTTTTTGCCGTCCTGTCTTTAGTTTGACCTAAGCTAAGGTCACTGATGGATGAAAGAGAAGTTGATGTCGTTCATGCGAAGTGTAGGCTAGCTGTTTATCAAGCTTGTGTTTTATCTTATTTATGTGATATCTACAATAAACATGTTGCTTCTAAAGAAATAAAACCATCGTTGACAAACCAACTGGCTTGGCGAGTCAATATGTGGCCTAGTTACTGGCTTGTTGATTGTTATGAGAATATCAGCCGAGAAAAATAAACAATGTGAAATCTAATTTTATCCTTCTGTTCAGTTCCATTTGCTGCTGTTGTGTTTAAGGTTACTCCCTGTTTCTATTATGTTCTAGGCATGCTTCATAATTTATAATCCTTAACAATTTAATGATACTAATATATAGTGAGCATTGAAACAATCAGCAACCAAATAAAAAACCTGACTAGCCTTGACACGGCTGACGAATAATTAATCAGAAGTTTCTTTTTCTTCTTTTTTCTGTATGAACTGTTGACTCAGAACAAAAGAGAGTCGACATCCTATCTCGATCCCGTACTTCGGGATGTTGTTGTAACTAAAAATGGATAAGCTGACATGCATTGCTTGCAGGAAATATCAAATTTCCTTCTTTTTTTTTTTCTTTTTATTTTTCTAAGATTGAAATGGTCCAATAAATTATATGGCACTTGTCTACTTTTGTTTGATGTTTGATAAACTAAGTTGATGATTTAATTAAGCTACCTGGTCAAAAAAGGCCTGGGGCACGTCCATAATTCAATGTAAATTACAATCAATTCAATGTAAATTACAATCGGGGATATACAATCGTGTCGATTGTTTTAATAGTTTTAGTTTGTGAAAGTTGTGTTGATGACATATGATCGTGTCAATTGTTTACTTATCCGAAAAACGACCAGCGATCAAGCCTAAGAGAAAGGATACCCAATTATTGATCCCAAACTAAAACACATGATGTTGTTAGAAATTTACAGTGGGCACCTAATATGCAGAATTTAGCTGGAAAGAACTATAGAATTGAACTTGGCAGCTGATAAGCCTTCATAAGGTTTTACATAAGTTACGCGTGCCGAGCACGTGAGTCCGTGATTTCATGAGGTTGTGAGGGTTAGTTTGGGAATGGGGAATTGGGAATTGGGAATTGGGAATTGCTGTTAGTATGCAAGAATAAAGGTAGTTAGGCAGATCTTGGGTGGAGTTTGTAGGAGAGAATTGAGCTTCTCAAAGGCTCAATAGTCGCGTATTTTCTTTTACCTTTTCTAGATTCAATGAAAATTCTGTAAGCTATTCTTCTTTCTCAAGCTTTAGATCTATCAGAGCCTTCTTCATATTTTTTGTTATATTTCATTTCTTTTTCCATGGGCTACTTTTGCTAAAGCTGACAGATTTGGAATGATGCAATGCGTATTGCAGATTGTTGAGCCACTTAAGCCATATATGTTGCCATAAGGGGATTTATTGTTAAATAACCTTTTTTTAAGAAGTTTTTTAATAAATGACTGATTTTTTTGAAAATTAGTTAAAATGTCATTTTTTTTAAAAATGATTAATTAATTTTCTTAAATAGTTAATAAATGTTAACCACATAATAATTAATTAGTGATTGACTTACGATCAATCACTGATTAATCATAATGTAAATCACTATTTTTATAATCAATCACTGATTGACTATTAGTCAATCACCAATTTTTATAATTAATCATTGATTAACTAAATCTGAAAAATGACATATGGTCATTTTCCTTAAAAAAAAAAAAAAAGTTGAGTCATTTATTATATTAGGTAATTAAAAAGACTATCTAGTCTAATTTTTTATTGATAAATTTTATTCGATTTACATTGATATAAGTGTCAAGGCTTAGTGATGCGGATTATTAAGGATGTTTTTATTATTAGAATTATTATTACTATATTTTATTTTATTGTTGGTTAGTGTGAAGTTTCCTATATTTTATTCCCTTGGTTATTAAGTTTCTTTTGTTATAAATAGGAAATTATGTAATGAATTTTTGCGGACTGTTTTTGAGATAAATTTAATATAAATGTATACTATTTTTCGATCAATATTTAATTCTGACCTAAAAAATACCCAAAATACCCTTAAATAGATAACTAAATTAAGTGTTTTTTTTTTTTTTTTAATAACGTGTATTCTGTTTTTATTGTCATACATTTTGACTTTCTGTATTTTAATACTATTGGATTATATTTACTACATAAGTCTATACTTTTTTTCAGATCAGCAGTTAATTTTGAACTTTAAAATATCCAAATCACCGTTGATCTCAATTTGGATTTACCGCTAAGCAACCATGATTTCTAAAACTTTCTACTATGCAATTTTAAGGGTATCGAAAAATTATAACTTGTATTTTAGAGAGTAATACTTTTATTTGTTAGGTTTTAAATTTATGCTAAATCCTTATATTATTGTAGTGAAAGGTGGATTTTGTTTTTTCAGAGTAACTTGTTCATTTAGTTCCTGAACTTTTAACTATGTGTTACTTTGGTGCTTAAACTTTTTTTTATTGCTGGAATGCCCTCTAAACTTTTAAAATGTTGCTGCAATAGTCCATTCTGTTAATTTTTTAACGGAGTCTGTTAGTAATTTGGTCAAAAAGGGGGTGCTGACTATGGATTTCGTCCAAATATTAATGAAAATAACTATTTTAGCAACGTTTTTAATAGTTTGTAGTCATATAGCTACGAAAAAAAGAACAAGAAATGCCTTTAAACTGTTAAAATATTGATACAATGATCATTTATATTAATTTTTAAACGAAATCTGTTAGTAATTTGGTCATAAAGTGATGCTAACTAACGGATTACGTTAAAAAATTAACGTAAAGGATTATTGTAATAACTTTTTAAGAGTTTAGAGGTATTCCAACTTCCAAAAAAAAAAAAAAAAAAAACAAACAAAAAAAGAGTTTAAGGACCAAAGTTGCACAAAATTTAAAATTTAGCGATCAACCTAATAATTTATTCATTTTTTTATCAATCTTTTTTGCACCACTTATAACCGATGTTGAAACTGATCTAATCAAACTGTTTCAATTCAAAAATGTATTACGAATAATCTATAAAATGTTGGGAAAATTGTACATATTATTAACTGAAATAATTGTAGTAGACACTCAACCGACTGAACCTTGTTTACGTTACCTTAGAGTTGGAACTGAAAGGTACAATCAATATTGTTGTACCACACCCATAATTCTAAAAACAATAGAATCAAAACGTAAGAGTTACAAAGATGATTAATGAAGCAGCAAATTAATAATTTTTGCATGAATAAATTCGGGAGAGTATGCACTTCCATCAACAGTTCTGTATTATATTAGCATTTTAGAAAAATTTTGTAATGAATGAGATTTAAAAAAATTGAGATCAATATTTTGGATAAACTAGCCAATAGGTTTTAAACGTGCATTGGTAGAAGAGACAACAAAAACTTGAAAAAAAAAAAAAAAAAAAAAAAAAAAAAAAAAAAAAACCTAAAAATTGCCTAATGAATAATGGGATATAATAAAATTTTTTGTTCTACTTAACAAGGCTTTTGTGATGAAATTATAGGAAAGATATACATAGCAATCCTGGTAATCCTATTAAATGATTATTACCGGTTTCGAAAGGATAAACTTTAGGGCATGTTTGTTTTACATCAAAGGAAAAGAAAAAGTAAGTAGTCCTTTCTCATTTTCGTTTATTTACTTATAAAATAGAGAATGTGATTTTAGTGGTCCCCACATAATATAGGGAATGTAGAAGGGGAATATCATTCCCTACATCTCCCTTGGTATTGATACCTTGTCAAAAAGAATACATATCAAAATTACCCATATATTCTTAATAAGTTTTCATATGCTAATATTTTTTTTATTATATATAAAGATATTTTAATAATTAAATTAATAAGATTAACATTACTAAGGTTAGTAAATATTACAAAGGGAATGAAATTGTTTCCCTTTACACCATCCAATAGGCAAGTAAACACTAGAAAGGAATCAATGATCGTCATTCATATTCTATTACTTTACTTTCTAATTTCATTACCTTTCTCATTACATTCCTTTACAGTTTAGAAAACGCGTCCTAAGATTGAAAAACAAAGAGCTAAAATTACATTATGCAGCATAATCCTACTTATAGTACACTATAATGCCTTCCTATACTTTTTAGTTGAAGTACAATGTTTGAAGTGTTTATGAGTGGGAGAATTAGAAACAAAAATTTTGGCTTCTTCTATAGTCTACAAAATCCTCAATTTTTTTTTTTTTTTTTTTTTTTTTTGGGGGACTAGACTCTCCTTTTATTTTGTCAAATCCTAACAATCTCCAACTAAATAAAAGAAACTTTTACAGCAACCATTATCTTTACCAGCAGTCATAATTCTCAATCCAAAGAATTATCATACTTCACCATAAGGGTATACCCACTTAGAATTAACAAATTCTAAGACTTTCACTTCAGCATATGTTGAAAAAACCCTTGCTGAAAAATTGTAGTGCAACTTTCACATTTGACTTTTTTAGAAGTTGATCAACCATCAACATAAATTCCGCCACACACGTTGCATAAACTTCAAACCAATGCCCATATGTAAACTTGCGCATCTGCTAGTAGCAACATATCCTCTTCCATGACAAGGCGAACATACCATGAGAGCGTACATTTTCCTTCTTTTACAACATCACCATCTCCAATGAAGAGAGAGACATTGTCAGCTACTTAGCTTCTAACTTAGAGCTTCCCGTCGAACCTCTCCACCTCGATAATTTTTCTTCAAATGTCCAGATTATCCACATCCCCAACAAACTACATTCTTCTTCTTTTTCCTCGTTGCTTGCTACCAATGCTGGGTTCTCATAAAGCATTATAGTATTTATAGACAAATCTATTATTTATCATGTAAATCCAAACCAATATCACATGTAAATCAAATATTTATAAAGAAATCTATTATTTACCATGTAAATCCGGTTTACCATATAAATTTTTTTTATGGACATATAACAAAAAAACAATATTAAACATTTTAATTAATTTTGTAGAGCAAAATTATTATTTATTTACCAATAAAATTTTGAAAACATCAAATCAGCCCCTGCTCCCAAAATCAAACCAAAAAAACCTTGACCCCAACTTCTCCAAGACACGGCGGCCCATCATGAACAAAACCCAAGGCGCAACACTCTCTTCTCTCTTCTCTCACTCCTCTCTCTCTTCTATCTGCTGTCGCCATCGCAAGTAGGACCGCCGATGATGAACGTCGCCAACCCCTCAGAATTGTGGTATCCTCTTAATCACTAGCAACATCCTGTAGATGATCGGCATTCAACCTGAAAAAAAAAATAATAAATAAAAAATAAAAAATAAAAATCCAACAATCTTGGCCTGTTTGGTGCACAAGTTCAGTTTGAGTTGAGTTGAAATTTTTAAGTTTAAATAGTAATTTTTGTTGACTTTTTCAGAAAAGACAAAAAACATGATGAAAAAAATACAATTTAGTTTAAACAGAGTGTGTATGCCAAACAGGGCCTTAGAGACACAAAACAAAATTGGGACAGCAGAGTTAGGGAAGTCCTTGTCAGAGAAGAAGCGACTTCGGGAATAATGGTTGGCTCTCCGTCGCCGTCGCAACGTCTTCTCCGTCACAAGTGTGGTATTCTTTGGTCGATGAATAACGAGAGTGAGAGGGAGACAAAGGGGAAAGAGAGAAGAGAAATAGGTGTAGAAAATGGTAAAATTGAAAGGAAAAAAAAAATTATAATAAAGCAAAGGTAAAAATATGCTATTATTTACCATGATACGTGTCTAGCTTAATATTATTACCTTTTTTATTTTTTATTTTTTACAGTAATTAAATTATCTCATGTGCATTCAGAAGTTAACAGAGCTGTTATTTTTTGACATCTCTTGATACGGATGATAAGTATGTTTGATTGAATGGATTGACTTCCACCTACATAAAATATATATCAAAATCATTCATTCATTACGTCCCTTAATTATATATAACCATTCAATTCCGTTTCGGTTAATAAGGATTTGTTTGATATGTTAGTTTGAATTGAAATATTTAGTTGTAATAGTAATTTTTGTTGACTTTTTAGATAAGATAAAAAAAAATTTCAAAAAAAATAAAAAACTTTTAAAAAAAAATAACAAAAATTTTAGTTTAAATTAGTAGTTTGAACTATCTTTCCAAATAAACACTAAGTAGTTTGTTGACAAGACACTTGTAAAAGCTCCTCCCCCATCATGATTGCCTCTCTAAAAGTATTTCTTTGCAGATACAATAATATATTCGCCGTTGCAAGAGGAAGTTCTTGTACTTGCCGTACCTAGGTGACATTACAGACAATAATCCATGGCTTTCTTTGTGTAATTTTCCCCCCCTTTTTTGCTTCTTGGGCTTTCCATTGAAGGGAGAGCGAAAATGGTTCTTTGCCTTTATTTAAGGGTTTTATTTATTTTAATTTGATTATATTAAAGATAAACTTATTTTTAACTAATTATTTTAATAACTAAGAATTATGTATAGGAACACTTTTAATTAAGGTTCAATGACCTGCCACATAAGCAAACTGTCAACTTTATAGACAGAATGAGATGGGATGGACAATTTGAACTGTTTTGTGTATTTTAGGTGGTATTTTGAATGATTTTAGACAATCAAGTAGCAAAATGAAATAAGATTGATAGTTCAGGGGCATTCATAAAATTAATCTCTCTTTTTTTTTCTTTTTTTTTTACCCCTTTGATGACGATTCTCGTTTGTAATAATACATTTTATGTTATTAAAAAAAAGAAAGCAAGTAGAATTCAATAGTAAAGTTATTATTACATATAAACCACAAATTGCAATTATCAAATAGGGTAAGTTACTCAAATTATAGAATAATCAGATTTTAAACGCTTATATGAATAAATGATTGATAATTTCTATTTAAAAAATAACTGCTAATTAGTGATTAATTATAACTAGTTAATGTTGATCATAATCATTTATAGTTTGTTTGGAATTAAATTCAACTCCAATTAAACTGTTTTTAGTTTGATTTTTTTTTTAAATTAATAAAAATTATAACTAGGTTTTAAAAGTCAACTCTAAATTAAAAATTTCAATTCCATCTAAATGCAAACTTAATAAATAACCAGTAAAAATTCCATATTAATTATGATCAATCTATCAATTTTTTTTAATTAAACTTCCGTCCTTTATTATAAAAAAAAAAAAAGAAATAAGAAAAGAAAGAAAAAAACTACATGAGGAAACGTGTATATATATATATATATATATATATATATATATCAAAAAAAAAAAAAAAAAAAAACTTTCGACCGTATTCACCTTTCGTTTTCTAGCTGTTTAGCCGATTTCCCAAGCCTCCGCTGCCGCGTTCGCCTCGGCGCTGTGCTCCAGCCTCAGGAGGATTCTCAAAATCCTCTCGCCCATTTTCTCTCCAAACGGTACGTTCCTCAACCCTCTTCCTTCGATGCAGATCAGGCCAAGTAAATAAAAAAAAAAAAAAAAATCACCTTAAATGGTTTCTATAAGAATTTCGATCTTTAAAAAACTTGTTTTGTAGATTTTGATTTCAGTTACGTTTAATACAAATGTTTGATGGGTTTTATAAGATGAGAATGGAGAGAGATGCGTTTTTGTACATTTGTTTGATTTGATCTGCCCAATGTTGTTTTACAGTACTTGTTTTGTCATGTTTTTGTAAATTTGGGAATTTGGATTGTTTGGGTTGTTGCCGAATTCATTTTCTGGACAGGCGAATCTTGAATATATTTGAGCTTCTGATACGAAAATGGCGGCTGCTTCGTCCTCTAATGTGTTGTCGAAGGCGGGACCGACTCTGCGACGGCAAGTCCTTAGCTTGACGGCCGCCGCTGCCGACAGAATAAGCTACCTTCTCCAGCAGCGCCAACGCCCTTTTCTCCGCCTCGGCATCAAGGCTCGCGGTTGCAACGGCTTATCCTACACCCTCAATTACGCTGGTTAGCGGTACTAACATTTTTATTATTATTATTATTATTTTTTTATGCATTGGTGATTCGGTTTTGTTTGACTGATAAATTAATAAGTCGTAAGTGAGAATGTTGAATCTTTTGCGATCTTGTGTAGCATTTTAAAGATTTAGGGGTAGAGTTTTTAGAAATTAGAGCAATGATTCTAGTTATTTGTATATGAATTTGCTAATGGTAATTGTGTATGTGATGTTGTTTCTTCATTGGTTTTAAGCTGATTTATTTTCATAAATGTCGAAAACTTTTGTCTAATCCAATTATGGGCCTATTTGAAGAATATAGATCATCAAGAGAACCGGGATTCGGTTCAAAGCTTCAAGCAGCTAATTTCAAACTAAAAAAAGGTGTGAAAAGTTAATTACAAAAGAAAAATCCATTTTTTTTTTCTTCCTTATATACATTTATAATGGTAAATGGAACATTGTCTATTGTAGTCCACTCTCTTTTTTTTTTTTTTTTTTTTTTTTTTTTTTTTTTTTTTTTTCGCAATTTACGTCAAAATTGCACGACCCTTCTTTCCCTTTGTAGCGGCAGTTCTCTCATTCATACTCTCATTTTTCAAGACAAAAGTCTATTTCATATCATTTCCTATCTTTGAGTAAACTAACATGGTTTACAAGAGCACTAGGTATTTTGTGGCTGAATAATGTTCTTGGTAATTTATGTTGAAATGGTATAGAACACTTCACCACCGGCAGTTCTTCCTATAGTCTCTCACTTTTTTCGGCTATTCCATGGAAGTTCATCATTTTGAGTCATCTTGTTTAGGAGCTCCAAGTTCTTCCTCTAGTCTCTCACTTTTTTCGGCTATTCCATGGAAGTTCATCATTTTGAGTCATCTTGAATAGGAGTTCCAAGTTATCAGCTCCATTTTAATTGGGACTGATTACCACTGACACGGTAGAACTACGAAGAAACCTAGGATGGGATTTCTTATAAATTTTCTGCAGTTGTTGGACTTTGTTTTCAGTAATTTGTATGTATTACGTTACGGAAAAAGTACATGTCTCATTGTTAAATTACATAGCTGATTGCATTTCATCTAAGATGTTTCAGACGAAAAAGGGAAGTTTGACGAGTTGGTTGAAGACAAGGGCGTGAAAATTTTGATTGAACCGAAGGCCCTGATGCATGTTATTGGAACAGAGATGGATTTTGTCGATGATAAACTCAGGTACAGCTGTACAGGCTATATGTTTTTAAAGTTTCATATATTTCATATGCGTTCATACGGAGACTAGGATGTCAAAGTTGTGAAGACCAGAATTTCCGAGTTTTCCTTTCATTGCCGGTTATGACTCTTGTTAGTTTCTATGCAGATCGGAGTTCATTTTTACCAACCCAAATTCGAAAGGCCAATGTGGTTGCGGAGAATCCTTTATGACAACAGGCAGTGCGGAAACAGCTAAGCGAGATAGCAGTTAAGAACTTTAACAAGGCTGGCGTTTGTGAATTCTAGCTTCTAGGAATGTGTACGTTTCTGGAAACTAAAATGATACTGCAAGAAATGGAAAGATTTATTATAGTTGGTTTGTATTTTCTGATCGGAAAGAGTTTGCATCAGTTGATATAGATGTTCTGTCCCTGTAAATTCTTACTAATTTTTTTTTGTTACTAGAACATCTCAAGTAATTATCTGTTGTAAATAATTTAAAAAAAAAAAAAAAAAACGTACTATAGTTCTGCTGAATTGAGGATATGCAATGGATCAAAATTTCAGTGTGAGCGTTGTACTTTACTTATACATCAGCTAGTTACATGCATAACATAATGGTAATTTTACATTTGTTACTCTTTTAGAAGATGTAAAGTTCGAATTCTCCCATCTCCTAAGTTAAAAAAACTCATATATCTGCACAATGCTTCCATGTACCTCCCGTTGCCTCCCCTTCCCACCATCTTGCAATGTTTTCCTGTGTAACTTCCTCTCCCCCCCCCCCCCCCCCCGGCGGTTGAATCGCAGGACTTTTGTATGTTTGTTCTTTTTTATTTTCTTCCAAGTTTTTTAAGCGATAAAATTTAAAGGTAATGAAATTAAAAATTAAGATTGTTTTCTTAATTTCTTAACATTTAAAATAATGTGATTTTTTTTTTCGAAAGAATTTATCTTTATCAATTTACAATTTAATAAAAGTATTTCTTAGTAATTACATTTATTTCTTATTTGAATAGTATAAAAATAAAGGGATACAGATTTCTAAAAGTGAAGATGAGTATAGATTTGATTTGAACTTTTATGAAATAGTTAAAATATTTAAATACACTTGAATGTTTTATCACTAACTATACACACAATATATTAAAGTTAAATAATAGTTACTGAATATTGTAATTCAAACAGATCATTAATAACCCCAACGAGTCCGATGTATCGAACGAGGCCTTAAGGATTAAGGTACTAAACACAACACAATCATCATATCGTCTTTATCAAATTCCAATTTCATACCCTTTAAATTGGATATTGATTTGATGGGCTTCACAGATGTCTTAATAGGATCACAATTAGTCTTGAAAGACAACAGTTTTATCATCATCACATACACATGTACCCTTGTAACTTAATGAGGACTTATACTAAGACTTGTATTTATTACAAGTAAATGACATGAAAAACATAAAAGATAATATTACGGTATCTTTGAAAAACTATCAACTATCAACTAAAAGGGATCATTACATAAAAGATAATATTACAATAGCTTACTACAGTTTTCATATTTTGAAACTCTTGCATAATAATTTCATTTTTAATATAAATTCAAATTTTATACCATCAACTTTATTGATGTATACGATCAATGGATTTATAAGGTAAAGAGTAAAATTTCTAGTGGAGGTGGGATAACTAACTTTGAGTTTGAGCCAAAAAAAAAAAAAAAATTCACTCAAACTTTGATTATATATTAAGATTTTAAAAAAATTCAATAGGGATGGCAACCCCTTCAATCCAAATTACCTCCGTCATTGCATGTTACATAGATGAAAATGCATTGATCAATTATGATACACATATATATGTGAAACGACACTTGTAACCATGATCACAAATATCCATGATATTTTTGAAATTTCCACCGAAACTTCCGTGTTTAAGGATACCGAAATATCTTTTAGGTGCAATATATTTTCCATTTAAATATGAGGGAAATGTCGGTAAAAATATTGATATCGGTAAAACACAATGCAAAATTTAAAAAGCATCAGGAAATATTGAGGAAATATCAGAAATCTAGGGAGAAATGTCGGTTTGGAAATTTCCAAAATTATGGATTTATATCATTTAATATCTTTCTGAGCATGTCATAATATTTCTTAAAATAATTATGAGAGAGAGCAATTAGCAAGTAGCATATTATAATTATCTTATAAAAAAGAGCTAAAAAATAAAATAAAAGACAACACATAAAAGTTAAGAAAATATATTCTTCTAGACTTCTACAAATTTTACACAATTTCCTACTTATGAAAATACATTGGGAAGAATCAACAAACCTACATATAGCATGTTTATAACTATATTCAACTCTATTCAAATAACATCTCAGGACGCCAATATTACTTGAACATAAGGCATCCCAACCATTTGAACATCACATGACTTCCTTTTGGTATTAATATGCGTTAGTTATAATATGTTTCTTATGTACAAATTGTATATTTATGTATATTTTTAATGTTTGTGCCATCTTAAAATGTTAAAAATATATTTTAAAGCATATTTTTGTAATTTTCATAAATTTTCCCATATTTTTATCGATATTGAATTTATCTCCGAAATTCTCAAAAAATTGGACTACCTAAATTTTTGTCGATACCGATATTTTCATCCTTACTTGGAACATAAGGTTAATTGCATATAACACTAAGATCGTTAATGTGTAATATTTCTATTGATAAATGTTATTCCTATTAAAGACTTTAAATATAAAAAGCATCATATTACGCAAAAATTACATATAAAATTATATATAAAATCGAAAAAAGTTATATGAATCAATAAAAGATATTTCATATGTTAGATATGTATGATTATCGGATGGGAAGATAGGAAGATTATTCCATTGCCTTTTGAAATTTCAATCACATGGTATATATAATTGCAATTTGCATGCATGTGTATTATCTTAAAGTACTCTATATACATTATTCAGATTTTTCATGGCCATTAACAATTTGCAACTTGTTGAAGCCAATCGGCTTAGGCACTTCATGAGCAAACCGACAGCTTCTAGATTAATGAAAAAGTACAGAAACAGTTCCTACATTTAAAGCTGAAAGTGATAATACAATCATCAAAACAAAACGAATAGTAGCGACCTTTTTTTATTTTTTTATTTTATTTTTTATTTTAGAAGTACCCTCTTGATAAATTTATTTACATTCTGTTTGGTGATTTAATTCGAGTTTAAATTTTTTTATTTCAGTTTTATTTTTTTGAAAAAAATTAATAAAAATTATAACTAATTTTTAAAAAGTTAACCAACTTCAACTTAAAAATTTCAACTCCAACCATAACATCAAACGGAGACTTAAATATTAATTAGGATGGTTATAGGCGGAGATCCATAAAAAAAAATCTTTTCTGCTTCTCATCACATCAATGTCTTAAAATGAATATTCACTAACTGGGACATATAAAAGGCATACTTATTAGCTCATCACAAATTGAAAAGGCGCTTCACTTTCATCATTGGTGTAGCATGAAAAGACCCTGCTGAAAGGTTTAGAGAAACCTTTCGGCAATGAAAGGTGGAGACAATTTCATTATTGATGATGACTTAATAGACTCTGGATAACTGATTGAGAGAAATTAATATAATAAATATGTCTTCTTATCATAATTAGGAAAATGAGTTTTTGTTTGTGAAACTGAAAACCTGAAAATGATGGGACTACCCCCAGATCTTTTTTATTCACAAAAAAAAAAAAAAAAAAAAAAAAAGAGAGAAACCTTGATATATATATATATATGTACATACCGGGTTAGTCTCATTTCCGATACTTTTATGAAACGATACTTGTATTTTTTTTGTTTTTATATATATAACATCAATCAGTTGATTCCAATATAACATTTTCAATTATACTTATCTTTTATACTGATAATTCTTAATAATACATTATAAAATTCTAAATAAAATATTATAATTGTTAGGCAAGTCCGACTCTCGGATTTGAGATATTTTTTTAACGAGGAATCTGATCAAACTAGCTTTCCAAATTCCAATCACATTGATTTTGAATAGCAATCCGCATCGAACTGCGTTCAGCAAAATAGATACCCCTAATGTCCTATAAATGGACCATTGTTTTCTCTTTAAAGCTACACCACATAGTTTTGCAAAAGATTTTTTTGTTTTTGTTTTTTTTTTTTTTTTTTTGGGGTGAAGAATTTTGTTGGTACTACTACTTCTAGACCTTGTCCGTCATTAAATAATAATCTGAGTGAGTTAGGCCACTTGAGAGAAACTCTTTGGAGAAGATACACGTGTCTAAAACCCAAGTGTTTATTGCTAACTTGATTTTTGGACCCATCTTCCGTGTTGTGGCAATGTGGAAGTTTGAATTTCCAACCGCATGCCTCGTGCTCCTTTCTCCATCACCTTATCAAACTTGTAGGGAACGTGAATATTCATGTTGTGCTCTTTCTTTTCAGAGAATTTTTTGCTAGAGCATTCAAAGAAAAAATATATCTTATCAATAGGCTCTAGTGTTTCTAACATATAGATCTGTGTACTTTTTGTCAGTTTTGAAACATACTTTTTCAGTAGAATGTGATTTTTGACTTAAATCTAACATTCAAAGATATACACTATCAAATAAAGATATTATTATCATACAAAATGTTTTTTTTCAAAAGGAATATGGAGATAAAGAAATTAAAATTCAGTCATCAAGGCTTATAAAACAAGAAACGGCACAAAAGTAAACAAATAAAAAAATTAAAATGGAAAATGTTCTACTAGATCTAATAATAATAATAATAATAATACATATTTATATATATATTAAGAGATGTCTCGTTAATACTCCCTTTCAAGAAACATAATAGGAGAATTTAATAGAAAGAAAAAATAATACATAATTCAAAGCGGTCTTCTTTTATATAACTTGAAACTCTTTGCTCTTCGAGAATTAAGTGCATTAGCCTTTCTTTTCTTAGGATCAATAATCACATATTTTCAAATTATGAAGCTCTGCCAAAAAAAAAAAATTTCCCCAAGAATATTGTCAATTTTCATAATGACAAAAGTCGTGGCTAATTTGTATATAGAGATGTCGTCGCTAATTTACTAATAGCGACGACGTGATCGCTATCACTATAGATTTGCTGCTATTTCTGAATTTTTGACGGTAAACGACGCATCAAAATTTTTTTTATCTCACAAAAAGTCATTAACGCCGACAAGTCTTGTCATCGCTATATCTTTTGTTTGCATCGACACTTTGTGTTTTTGCCACAAACAAATATTGTCATCGCTAACGATCGATGGTGAATGTAGTTATCATCAATTCTGTTGGCCTCAATCTATTGGGTAAATTGTTATTATTCTTAGTAACTATGTCATCCAATGATTTTAGCAAGAATATTAATAAAAGAATTAGAAGCAGATTTATCTTATGTCCGACTTGTAATGATTGCAGAATTTTGATATTTGTACATACTCAATATGATATATAGCACTGATGTCCCCTAACTTATTACCCTTTAGCAACTTACCCCATAAATTTTTTAATTTTTACAGTTATCTCCTGAACTTGTTAAATTATTGCAATATACTCCTTTTAGTTAATTTTACACTAAATCAAAGATTTGAAATTAGAATATTCGCATTAGAGTTTCTTATTATTATTGAAATTTTTTTAACTGAAAATGGGTTTTTTCGGTCTTCACATGAGGCATACATGGGTTTTCTTAATCAATTTAACAAAAAATTAGTTGATATAAGGTATGTTGCAATAATTTAACAAGTTCAAAAAGTAAATTATCAAATTAAAAATTTTGGGGGTAAGTTGTCAAAAAATGACAAATTTAAGGGACATTACTAAATGTAGTGAAAAGGCGTGAACCATCTCTTTCAACCATAAATGACTTAACAGATTAGATGGGCGAATGGTAATAATCAAGAACCTTTGGAATTGTTTGTGATATCAACATCAATTAAATCAAATCTTTTGAAAGGAACTCCAATATCTTTAGATGCAATATCCCCAACTAAGCTCATAAAATCTATGTGAAATTTAAATTAGTAGTCTTCTGTTTATAAGAATTAAAATCTGGGCACCCTGGTCATGATCTGATCGCTCAGATTTAAATTATAAAAACGCCTCTTGTGCCTAAGCTTTATTGCTTAGATTTCTATATATTTTATAAGTAGCACTATAATTTTGATTATTTTCTTTGTATTATTGTCACAAATCAATAATTGCCACTTGTAATTATTATAATTATCATAACTGATTATAGAACGTAAAATCATGGTTGTTGATAATTACAATATTAGGTAAAATATTTGAGTTCTCACTGATTTAAAAATAATCAAAAGCAGTGTTATTATATATTCTGAATTTTTTTTATTAGTACATAAAAAAAAAAAAAAAAAAAATTCTCAGACAATAAAAGGTAATCCTATCTCCTTTATCCCATAACCTCTCCATTGGTGAAGGCGGAATTTAATCCTAAATTATTAAATTCAACACAAATTAAGATGCTAGATAAATATTTAATACTTTTCAATGCAATCGAACGAATTATTTTATTTTATTTATTTTTTTAACTTCGAGAACAAAACGAAGTTAATTGTTAATTTATCCTCGATTCTAACAAAGAAATAGAAGAAAAGATAGAGAGTTTTCTTTCATCAACAGATAAAGGGAATCGAATGAGTATTCAAAAATAACTTCAAATTAATTTTGCCTTAGCTAGCTAGACTATCATTCTTTTCGTGCTTGATTCCATCAATGTATGCTTATAACATATAACTATAATTTTGTATTTGGGCATATTTATAGTTTTAAATTGTAATTATATAATTTTGTAAAGTTACGTCGTATCAAAGCACGATACAAATTTGTACCTTATCACATAATTCTATCTTTGAAAACTTAAAATAGGGCAAAATCGGAAAGTTACTTTCCAAATGATCATGAGATAGAGAAAGAGTGTTTGCGCATATGTTTGTAAAAGTTATGCACCGCTTGACAACTTCTTCTTTTTTAAACTTTTTTATTTTTTTTTTATTTTTTTATTTTTAATAAAATTTTTGGGGATCAGAGCCTGTCCTCTTAGCCTCACCTGGCCCCTACCATCTCACATCTGTCTCACTCGTAAAAATCCTCCATACAAACATGATTTTAGAACACCCTTACATGTATATAGGAAAGAATAGCATAGCTACGTTTGATGAAAGTAACGGTTTGATTAACTACTCCTATCAATTGTTGCAAAATCACTTTTCAAAGGGAATGTCAAGGAGTGCTGAAAAGCATGAGTAGTATTGCAGAAATTAACTTTTAGGAAAAACGTCTCATCTTAGGAATTGTCATTTTATTCCTATTTTAGTTGTTATATTAAATTTTTGTGTGTGACTTATTCTGTTGTAAAATTTCATTGTTAACACTTATATATCAGACTATTAAAAAATTAATTCAACGACTAAAATAATAGCGTCTAACGGTAAAAATAAAAGTACAATTTCTATTGTAAATTTTGCAATTTTTTTTTAATTCTCAATGATGTAATAGTTATTGTAATACGTATATCATACTTTTAATATTAACACTCATAGATTAAACTGTTAAAAAGGTAATCTAAGAAACAAAACAATAATATTTACTGACAAAATAGAAGTACAATTTCTACTACAGATTTTGCAATCTTTTTTCACTATCAATGACGTAATAATTTTTTTAATATCAATGTCAAATAACGTATCATGTTAGTTAGTATTCTAACATTAATATTTGGAAAACAAAACATGTCTATATAGTTAGTTATATATAAATTAATGATGCACAATATAGATCATCAACAAGTGGATCTAAAAGGAAAAGAAAACAACTGAGACCAAACATTTTTCTAGCCACATTGACTTGGAGCATTATAGGACATGAGCAAAAATGATGACTTCCATTTCAGTCCCACATGGGCCAAAATTCCTATATCTAGTATACCCCCTTTGCTGATATTTTTGGTATTTCTTATCCTTTCGTAATTAAGGCTCTTATTTGGATATCTATTTTCAAATCCCTCCACAATTCTCTCTCTCTCTCTCTCTCTCTCTGTGTGCGGATGTCATGTATAGCTAGACATGTTCATTTTGAGCCAGAAAAATAAACCTCTTTCTCTTGCCGCATGCAATAAACTTGTGGGTCCATCCTATCTTATCTGGCTAGATAAAAACCTAGCTAGCTACTTCGGTACACACGAGAGCCATAGCTTATAATGCAAGAATCAATTTGAGTGATCCATATACATGTATTGTTACATATATATAGGTGTAAATATATATAAATATACATGATATATAAATATATATATATAGAGAGAGAGAGAGAGAGAGAGAGAGAGAGATGTCCACTAAGGCAAGCCATTGACAGTAGTACTTGCCTACTTGGGCGTGCGCCACCATGATGACCAGATTTATAAATGAACTTACAAGGGAAGTGTATTTACATATACTTTTTCACAAATTATTAATTCCATGTTATTTAAGTTTTTACTAATCATAAATGAACTATACATTTATATTTCATTCTCCTAATAACAATACGTTATTAGTATGCATTTTTACATGTATGCTCATTCTTATATTTACTTAAAAAATAAGTTACAACTCATTATTAATATGATTTTCAACTAAATTTTGGCTCAATTTATTGAAATAAAATAAAAATGTAAACACAACGATAAAAATATCAATACATTTATATATATATATCAACGTTTTTGAATCTGTTGTATCAATTTGTAATATCTGTTAAACAAAAGTTAAAACTATATATTGTAGTCTCTTTTTTTTTTTTTTTTTTAAATATATTAGTTAGGATTTTCTGACCAACTTCATCATAATCCATTTTTTGATTTATTTCATTGACAACATTTATTTTCTTTTATCCTTTTTTTTAAATAACTATATATATCATTGGACGAAACATGTGACTAAAATATAATTAGATTTGATACAAGAGAATTGAACAATATTAACACTTTCAACCAAAAGTTGCCATATTTAGTCTTCTCTTTTTGAAATGATGTTGGAAAAGCTATGATTGTTCATAGCATTAAGTTATGCATTATGTAATTTAGGAAAGCAGCCACCAAAAATATATATAGACCAAAATATTAGTGCCAGCAAAAAAAAGTATTAATGTAGTGCATCTTTTTGGCTGAGCATGAGAATAGACGTCCAATTAGATAATAAATGAGAGTCGGAGTTGAAAAGACTTATTAGATAAGCTGTTTGAAAGAAATGATCAATATTCGACAATACTACATCATCCACTATAAATATATATAGATATATCTATCTTACAAAAAAAAAAAAAAAAAAAAAATTTTACTCGTAACATTTTCTTATAACATTTTTAGTCACATTTTTGTTTGATTAGTTAATGTCACTTTTAGTCACAACCTAATGATTAATATGCGATTAGTCATAAATTTTTATTGTAACTAACACTTCTAATCACGGGGTAGTCACAGAAAAAGTTTTAGTCACGTCCTAACTAAAAACCTTATGATTAAAAGTTTTAGTCACAATAAAAATTTGTGACAAAATGCATATTGATAACAACCTTGTGACTAGAATGACATTTAGTCACATTAGTAATTAAAAGTGTCATAAAAATATTGTGACTAAATTTTTTTTTTTTTTTAATGATAGGTAAAGTCTTCAATTCAACCGTTATATAAATCTTACAAGGTAACATAATATTATATCTATAACATATAACACTAATATCATTGATATGTAATATTTTTTATCGATACATGTTACTACATTTTAAAATGCAATATATTAGCTAGATATAAAATTACACGGTACATATAAATTGACTAGAAGTTATATAAATCTAAAACAAAACAACTTTCTTGTATTAAAACTCTGGCTCGTAAACACAAAAGTACTGTACGTACATTTATCGGACTGGTATAATTATCGGACTAAAGATTCATCTTATATTCTTATTAATATATAAGTGGTTTGTTCTTCAAGTTCATAATGAATTCGTCAAATCATTTTCAAGGCAAAAGGGGATAAAAAATAAATAAACAATTATGAATAACTGCACTAATGATATTGGTTCCAGCTAGCTAGCTATAAATAGGAAGAAAGTTGTTCCATAGTGGGAGTTGAGTTTATCTGGTTGCTGAAACATATAGTGGAGAAGGAAGAAAAGGGCACTAATTTGCAAATCTATATGATATGATCCTTTTGCCAATGTGGGATATTCTTCATGAGTCTTTCACATGAGTAAAGGGTCATCATGTTGTTGCATATATTAAACTACTTTCTAATTCCTTGTGTAGTTTTCATGGAAACCAAACGTTATCATTACATTACTATACCATCACGAGTTGACATATAAATCAATATTGAGGACTCTATCCACTAGAAGATTATACGCATTTATATACATATATATGCGAAACTTAAAATAATTACTAAAAAAAGACGACAAAAAAAAAAAAATCAACAAAGGACTTGAAAATAAAAAAAAATGAAAAATGAATAAAAGATAGAAGGACTAAAATAAAAAAATTTGACCAATAAAAAAAGAGGACTAAATTGAAATGTAATTGGGCCGAAAAGAAAATGAAAGACCAAAAAAAAAAAAAAAAAAAAGGGGGGGGGGGGGGGGGGGGGGTTTCCTCCAAAAGAATTCGTTTTGGATGACGTGCACTTCACATTTCTGCATATCTGTCTATTTATATAAAAAAAAAATGTCTCAAGTCCGATAACTATAATGTTTTATTTAGAATACTATAACTATTAGTTGATTTATCCGTTACATTTTATTTAAAATATTGTAATAGTATTAGTATTTGCAGCTATAAATATAAAGGACAAGTATCATTAAAAAATATTATATATTAAAATCAACTTATTGTTATAATAATATAAAAAAGGTGATGTTTGATAAAAATACTGAATATGAGACAACTTATATATATATATACACACACACGCGCACATATGTATGTACATTTGTGTGAGAGAGAGACGCCTTTTCTTTTAAAGTAACACACCTCTTTGATCAATACAAGGTTTAATTGCTTTCTAGTGAAAAGTATACTTGTTTGGAGGATGCGCATATATGGATAAGGGCTGATTGGGCCAGCTCTGTAAGCTAATATTGACTTGTTTTAGAGTGGTATCTTGACTGCAACTGAGTTTGTTTCTTATTTTTTATTTTTTATTTTTTTATTTTTTATTTACACAAGCAAAAACACACAAATAATCCTGCATCATTCTAATGGGTTCACTTATGAGTCTATTAAGTTGCAGCATATTCATTGTCACTTTTTTTTTTTAAATGAATATTTATTATCACTGATGTAGCTATTTTTTTAGTTTAACTATTTGGGCTGTAAAAAATACCTCTTGATTTGTTAATTTTGGGGAAAAAAAATTCATTAACTAGTCTCCATATTTTTCTCATTATGTTTTAGGGATTGTTTGTTTTCTGAAGATGCAGTAAATATTTACGATCAGTGAATCACAAGTTTATCGTGTTAACATTGTCTTGTATTTTTGAATATTTCATAACGCCAACAATTTCTCTATCAAGTCATTATATTCACCTCCTCGAACTGTCTTTTTTTTTTTTTTTTAATAAACGAAGAGGAGGAATAAAAACCACACTCATATTTATTAAAAAGAAAAAAAAATAAAAAAAACAAATTCAGAATCCAACCACAAATAATGCAAACCAAACAAAAAAGTAACAAAAAGAAAAAAATCCTTAGAGAAGTCGTATGAATCCAACCAAAAACTGTTTTTATTAATAATTCTTGAAACCCTTGCCTTTTTGAATATCAATTTAAAATTTGAGATTCAAATAATTTTTATTAACAAACTGAAATGGTACAATATTAGGTTTATAAACAACGTAGAGAAAACAATAAAAGGAAACCAATTACACCTAATAGACAACCTTATACTAAATCTAATTATTCTATTCACATCTAAATTAGGAAATAATCACAAAATTGTAACTAGATAAATAATCAATTATACAAAATCTCAACACTCCCCCCTCAAATTGGTGCATACCAAGTTGCCCAAAAAATTTTGAGATTTCCCAATCTAACACTACCTTAGAGGAAATGTCGGCCAACTTCAAATTGAATATTTTGAATATTTTGTTTTCACTCTTTTTTTTTTTTTTTTCCCTATCCAACAATCAATTTTTTTTTGAATAGCAAAGAATATATATATATATATATTTTAATCACGTGTGGTTTGATATATTTTAAAAAGAGTACAATAGTTAAAGACACATGTCTTACTTTACACAGGCCTTCAACTTGGAGAAATGAAAGCAGCAGATCTTCGACTTGGAGGCGAAGCGGGTCTGTGTGGTGATTTGCTTGTTTGATATGCCGATTTGCAATTTGCCAATTTGCGATTTGCCGATTTGCAATTTGCCGATTTGTGATTTGCAATTTGTGGGTTTTGATTTGTGATTTGCTTGGTGTGGGTTTGTTGATGGAATTAAAGAATGCATGATGATTTGATGGGTATTTTGCTATTTGATTTGATTTGCTTTTGCGATTTGCAGTGAATGAAAAATATTTGAATGACTCTAATAATAGCTCTGATATTGGCTCTGATACCAACTTGAAATTTGTGATTCAAATAATTTTCATTCAAAAACTAAAATGGTACAATATTAGGCTTATAAATAACGTAGAGAAAACCTAATTGACACCTAATAGACAACCCAATACTAAATCTAATTATCAATTACACAAAATCTCAGAATCAACTTGAAAGGTTTTTTTTTTTTTTTTGGTTCAGAATCAACAATTATGTCTATTTGCGTATTAAAGAGTTCTGTGTGTGTTAATTCCTAGATCTTGAATTTACGATCACCGTTTCTTTCTAAGCAATTCCATAATATCGATCTTCTCACTTGGCATGACGTTCCTAGGGCCTATAGAACCTCTTTAACATCTCTGGTCCTAGTTGGAGAGGGCACAATAATAACTCTAATGCTTGATATTATGTTGTTTTCTCGATTCAACGGGTGTGAATTACTCCTTCTACTTCCTCAACTTAATTCGCTCAAGAAAGTCTTACAACTTGGAACTGTATCATCTTCAGTAGAAACTCTTTTTTTCTGAGTTTTTAACATATACACTATATAGGAACGAAAACTTTGAGGTGGGCTAAACCGTATTGTTTTATTTCATTTTACCTTTTAATTAGCGTTCACACACACACACACTCGCACCTGAGTATTAGCGGTTTTCTGTTTTTAAGGATTAAAGTTTGGAGTGCACTTCTACAGTCTCAAATTTTCTTGGGTGTAAAACACAAAAACGCATAACCCAAACCCTAGCTTTTTCTTTCAAGAAATCATCAAGCTACTCCTCAAGTAAGACACCAGAACCAATCTCTTTAAATTTCAAGCCGTACTTTGTGTTAGAACATTGTGTAAGAATTTGATTTTGGGTTTTATGATATTTTATGTTCGTGTTTGTTTGAGTTTATGTGTTTAATTAATAGCCTCAGATCTAAGGGGTTATCTGTGATTACAATGGTTTTTAGTTAAATTGAAACACAAAATTAATGCCTAAGATTGTTTAAGATTGAGTAACTAAGGGTTTCAAAAAGAATATATATATATATATATATATATATATATAAGGGTTCCACTTCTTTCCTAAAAAGAAAAAGAAAAAAACTATTAGGGTTCCACACCACTGGTGATGGTGGCATGGTTGCAAAAGATGTCTTACTTCAAGCCTTCAATTTTAGTAGATCAGGAGTTCGAGTTATGTATCATACAGTTTTGCGGGTTTACCGACCATTTGGTGACCCTTACGTACTAGATCCAGAGCATGAATACACTACTAATCTCCTATTAAAAAATAAAAAAAATAAAAAATAAAAAAAACTATAAAAGTTCCACCTTACAAACAAATATACACACACACATGGGCTCCACTAAGCGAATATCATTTCTTTTCCGTTATTTTTGGGCTACTATATGTTCAGATCCAAATTAGATTTTCTAGTAACAGTCTGTTAAAAATTAAGGGGGAAAAAAATAACAACAACAACAACAACAATATAGTGGTAGATTGTGTTATTTCGAATGAATGGTTTGGAGTGGAGACAAATACTGTATGTGAATGTGCAGTAAATGTGTGTGTGTGTGTGTGTATACTACAAGAAAAAACGTCTTTAGTGATGACAGACGTGTTGTCGGGGGGAAAAAAAAAAAAAGCATCAAGGCATGATCCGATAGAAGTATGACGTGGCAAATTGAAGTTTTAGAGAAAATTTAAAATTTATCTTGCTAAAAGTACAAACAATCTTTATTAAACAAAAAAAAAAAAAAAAAATTCGGCATGGTATTCAACATTTAACGATGACAATATTTTGAAAAAGTCATAGCTACTGTTAATTTTTCTGGGTGAAATAAATGAAATTAATCTTTTTTTTTTTTGGAAGAAAATGAAATTAAACTTAAGCAAAAACATATAAAATAAATTTTATCGTCGCTAACGATTTTTTTTTTCTAAAAAAATTTCATTTAAATATTTTTTTAAGATGCACATATTATTTTTGTAAAGACAATTTACCAGTAATTTGTTGTAGCAATAAATATTGAAAATCAATTAACTAAACAAATTAACTATACTTAAATATTAATAATTAATTAATTTGAAACGAAGGTAAACTAGTGCAATTTAATAATTTATATAAAGTGAACTAGAATAATAGAAACACTATAACGTTATTGTCTTAAGACATGTTAAAATAAAGGCAGCGCAATAAAAAATAAACTCAAATAGAAACAAAAAATAAATAAATAAAGAAAAGAAAAGATATACATATTCTGGTAATATTGTCTATATATATCTACACGAGGGAAAATAAATGCATTAACAATTTCATAATTATACACTCAACAAATTCTCTATAAACTTCTCTCTATCTAAAATCCCTTAAACCATTTCCCCTATTTCTTTGCTTACTTAAAAAAAATTTAAAAAAAAAATACACATTTTCTCTATTCTCTAACCACAAAGATACACATTTATAGACTTTCAATGGATCAGAATATTAACCCTAACCCATCACAAAGTAGAAACTTACCCAAAAAATAATTTGAGTCTTATGCTACCAATCTCTACCTTAACTTTAATTCTCTAAACTTAAATATATATATATATATATATATATATATACACAAACTTAACAAGAATAAACATGCGTCGAGTTCAAACTTTCGTCAAGCTTGACATGATAACCTACTTTCTTCTTCTTTCATACTTTGTCTTCATAACTATAAGTCTTCATCATCTTGTCTTTATCATCTTTAGTTGTTACCATTATCTTGTTACACTCTTTCACAACAAACAAAACCTTCTTAATGTGGCTCTGCCTACAACTGTCTTCTCAATCAACTTGTGTTATTCTTCAGTTTTTCACCCTTCGTAGTTATCATAGCACCTCTCTTAACTTTCATAAAACCACTATTTGTTGAATAATCACAACCCTAAGTGTCCAAATCCCTAAAGAAATTAAACTTCTCCATAACCGAGGAACATGCCTACTGTTTGCCAATGTTCTCATAACTCCACCAAACATTTTCACCTCATAATACCTATTCCAATAGCTTTAGCACACAAATCAAATAGGCTCATAAGAATTAAACCACAATTTATGTGGACACATATGAAACGAACATCCAGAATTCAAAATCTAAAAATCAGAATTATCTTCGTCAATAATTACAAAGTAAACATCATCTACGCTATCAAACTTATCACAAACAACATTTACAAGTTCTGTATTCTTGAGTTTTATGCTTTCTCTTTTCTTCAAAATGCTTTGCTTCTTCTTCACAATTTCTCCTAATATGCCCATTCTCCTGACAATAAAAGCACTCAACTTCCTTCCATGTATGCGATTGGGAATAGTTATCTCTCTTATCATAATATCCCACTCCTGTCTTACTTTTGCCCTTATTTGAATCTGACTCACAATAACTTGTTCTATATGAGACGAACTACTAGGTGGTTTCATGTTTGCCGTCTTTACCCACTGTCAACTTAGTTTTTCTACTCAATAGTGTTGTTGTCAAAGTCTCATATGATTTGGGTGAGGAGGCCAACAAAATTACCGCTTTATCTTCTTTATCAATTTTGACTTCTACACTTAACAATTATTTATACACATTAAAGTTATTACTATGATCCCTCGCATTAGTTTTGTCATCTATCTTTAACTTATATAACTGCTTCTTAGATATAGTCTATTTGTTATGGAGTCCAACATAAAGATTTTTTCTAATTTCATAGAAGGAGATGTTTCGTTTATAGCAATATATTTCAATTCAAGAGCCAAAATCAAACGAATAGTACTTACTGCTCTTTCTTCTAATTCTTTCCAATTTTCATATTTAATCTTTTATGGCTTCTTCTCTTACAGTATTGCTTTTAGAAGTCCCTACTGTACCAAAACATCTTACACTGTACTATGCCATATACTGAAATTACTTTTTTTTTTTTTTTTTATCAAAACACTTAATCTGATCAAACTTTACTCCATACCTCATCTTGATTCTTTTAATTAAGGATCTTCTACCACGGCTCTAATACCACTTGTTAGGTAAAACACACCCCTAATAACCCAAGCGCAACATAAAAATAAACTCAAATAGAAAGAAAGAGAAGACAAATATTTACGTAGTTCGGCAAAATTGCCTATGTATACAGGAGAGGGAGAATAAATTCACTAACAACTTTAAAATTACACACTCAACAAAACTTTCTCTCAACCAATCTCTCCAAGCGCCTAACACATTTTGCATATCTCTCTTCTCCTTTTTTCTTAAAAAGAGGCACACTTTCTCTATTTTTCTAATCATACATAACCCTAAACAAAGACCTATTTATAGCCAATCTCAATGAGACATGATATTAACCCTAATATAGACTCAAAAAATAAAAATTCATCCAAAAAAAAAAATAAGTCGAGTCATATACTAACACGTAAAAATGTAAATAAACACAACAATGTCATAATTTTTCATTTTCTTCATGTTTGTTATCTAGCAATTAAGACAAACATACTATTTATATATTAATTTCAAGTGTTTGTCCTTCATTAACATTGTAATTTTTCCGATTTCATAAATCTATCTTATGATTTGATTTGGTTCTATTTGATATATATATTGATTGACCCACAGGATTGATCATGTGGGTTGATGGGAATCCGTGGGTCTAATATTTATCTTCTTGTTTTCTGAATGCCTTGTGAGCTGTGACCATATATAATTTGGCGAGTAGTTATGATTTTGATTTCTTCAATTAGATCTAGTGGTGGAACCTATATTATGTCCCCACTCATTTCATGAATTTATCAATCTACGTGTATATGTTGACTTATTAGTTGAGTTTTTTATGGTATATATAATGCAAGTTTATGAACGTTAAATAATATCAAATTATCACATCAAAATAATTTTTATAAAATATATAAATAAAACATTAGATTTGACGTTAAAAAACATAACCTTAAATATGATATCTTTTTCATACATTATGTACAATTCTCATCAGTATCTTGCATTTAGAAGAAATTTTTAGTACAGAATAAAAAATGCAAAATTTGGGAAAATGTGCGGGGATAATTTTTAAAATGGTGTTTGGTTGTTTTTCTTAAGAGAACAGAACTACTTCAGATTGTAATTAAAACTTTTTAGGTAGTTTCGTCGTGTAATGTGCGTGTAAATAGGCATGCGAATCCAAGGCCGCATTAAAAACAGTAATTTTGTGAGTTAATATTTTGAAGATAATAATTTCTAGTCTGTTTAAGTACGTACAATAATCCGGGCACTATATATATGGTCTAGCTCACGCGAGACAATTATTTGCCAATTGCAAACTAGTTAACAACTTTCTTCTTCTTCTTCTTTCTCTTTTTTTTCCCCTTTATTTTGTCCTTTTTGGCCCAAAATGACTAGATCAAATGAATACATAAACATTTAGCTAATTGATTCGATTGTGCTTGGTAGCAAATCAATAATTGTCGTTTTAGAACTTTTGACGTCATTGTAATTAGAGACAAATTACAAGAATACTATTCATGTTGCTTAATTGCATTAATCTAAATAAGTATCCGGCATATATTTATATGATATGATAGGAGGTTTCACTAATAGTTATAATTAATTAACACCCCAAATTTACTTGTAATTGTGTTAACTTAATTGGGATGTCTCTGTTCTTTTTTATGATGATTATCACCCGATCTATTAAAAAAAAAAAAAATCCCAAACCTTATTGAATTTTACAGTAAATTAGTTTCTCCATGTTGACGTTTGTTTACCCTATTTGCGTTTGAGAATGATAATAATGAGATAAATAAGGTGCATATATAGATAGTTTTAAACTCTCATTTAAGTAAATGATCGAATTTTTTTTTTAAATGATAAGCAATCAGTAATTGACTGATAGATCATTTTAAAAAAAAACAATCATTTTACTAATTTTGTAAAACTTTGATAATTTGTAAGAGCTTCTAAAAATAAATAAATAAATAAAAAAACCATTGACCTACAAATTCCTTTGTAGTTCTCAATTATTTCTAGAGAAGGATGTGGCAAAAAAAAAAATTAATAATAATAAATAAATTGTCATATTGCTTCCTGACTTGTCTTTCTTATATCAAAGCAAAAGCAAACAATAATGAAATGTTTGAAAAAAGCAAAGGAAGCAGCAAACGGGTACTCACTAATTGCAGGTTCCTAGCTAGCTAATACTGACTTCCCCCTTTATGCTTTCACTACTTTAAGCAAAAGAAAGGATCGAATTTTGACAAGAAAAGCAACTACATCTACATGAAATTTATAAAAAAAAAAAAAAATTTAATAATGAAATAATGAAAAGAATTCTCCAAAACGATGTTCTATATACAGACAAATTGACATGACAAGAGTGGAATGTAAGTGATCCAGGGAACATGATAAGAACAAATAGAGGTTACAATTTTAACTCTTCCTCTCATCCACTTCATGAGAGATAAATAGTAAGCCCTAGGTTACTTTGTGCCCTATATATAATATAGACAACTCTTGTCCGACGGCCGTAGGGTCTAGCACATATGTACATAACATTAAAAGTACTAATGTCTTTTTTAATACTAATTTATTAATGTGTACATAATACGTTATATATAAAATTACATAACATTATATGCATGCATGCATATAGATTTAGTAGTTAAATATAAGTACTAAAAAAAAATTTATATGTGCACGATTCGAGGCCCTATTATTTCAACTTGATTATGACTAGAGGACATTATTTAGCAGTTAAATAACAATAGCTCAAAGAAGGCCAAATTCATGCACAGAAACGTCATTAGTCAATAAGTACAAGAAACAAGATTTGATTCACGATATTGATATTGCTTGTAAATTTATTAGTGAACTTGTTGTAATGACCTAAACTTGTTTGGGAACAAAGAAACTTGTTGCCTTACACATGTTTTGGCATGACCAATATTACTTGTGCTATAAAATATAATAATTACAATAGACAATAACTAAAGCCACATTTAGACAAAATTACTTGTCGAGAAATGTTATTATAATAAGGTCATGGGGTGACCCAACTTGCTCTTTCCATTCAAATGGTTGGTCTCCTTGTAAGAGAGCATGGTGGCGGTGTTTTTGGTTTATTTTATGTTATGGGATGTATAACTATTGGTTTTTTCATATTCTAGTGTAAGGAAGATGTACTTTGGTCTTGAGACCAAATCATAATTATTGGAAAGTTTAATCCTTGTTTTCCCCCTATTTGATCAACAAAAATTAATGTGGAACCTTACTATAATCACTACATGGATATACTATATCCAACAATTTCAGCTTTATGTGGTCAAGCAGTTGATGATTTTTGTACTCAATGATGATGGTCACAAAATAGAAAAGTGGATATTAATTAATTATGAAGTCCTAAAATAGAGATTTAGAATGTGTTTGGTAGGAGAGAAAAGTGGAAGGAACGGTATGGATGAAGGGATTAGGGAATGAAGGATTAGGGAATGAGGGAGAGAGGTCCTTTCTTTGTTATTAAATTCCTCTCATAATCTTCTCCAGTTTAGGATAAAAAAGCTGACATGTTTTGAAGGATTTGGAGTCTCTATTTTAATATATACATTTCTCTTTTTTTGTCCTATTAATCAACTATGAATGTCAATTCCTTACACTAATCGCTCTATCCCTCCCATTCCTCTCTCTTTTCTCTCCTACCAAACATACTCTTAGTTTGTTCGTTTTTTCCCCTCTGAATTTGAGATACTGGATGTGAACTCTATCATTCTACTAGAAACATATGAAATCATCCTGATATCATATATTTGCTCGTTATTAACGAATTTTATTCATCCACAATTTGATTTCAAGTGGACATACATGTGCTTCAATAAAATGACATATAGCACTCGCCTATTTAATAAATAAATTAAAAAAAAAAAAAAAACTCGGTGATAGTTGAAGTTCAAGCACTACTTTATAACAAAGCCACTTTTCCTTATAATAAAGAGAAAAATATTGTTATTTTATTATTAATTTTTACTTGACACACAACAGAGTGGATCAACTATACTCACTAGAGAAAGCAGAAATGTAGGGAAATAATTTCCTATAACGCAGTAGGTTCTCCTTTGTTCAGAAATGAAATTTCATTAAAGAAAGAAAATGTCAAGAAACGAATAATTTTGGCTTGCCTAAATGTCGGAATCTAGGGCTCCTAGATAATAGACCAACCCTTTTGGCTTTAAAAGTCGTCGTCGTCTTCAATTATCAGTGAGCGTACAGAAAAAAATTATAATGTATTTGAATGTATATAATAATCAAAAGTAAGCTACATATATGTATCTTCTTTGTAACGTAATTTCTCAAAATGTTACATCTTAAACTTTAAAAGTTTCTTTCACAAACTTTCCCTAAGACCACAACAATGATGCACCCTTTTTAGATATCTACCTACATGAATGAACTATTAATATCCGGTTTAATTTGCCACATTTTCAACACTATTTTTGAGGCTCCATTTGCCAATTTTCAGTTAGCTTTTATATCTTTTTTTTTTTCTTTTTGTGTGTGTGTGTGTGTGTGTTTGTGTGTGTGGATTGGCTTTGCCCTAATACGGTAATAATTGATCGTGACGGATTTTTATGCATATATAGACACTTTTCAATATCATGCATACACACAAACAACTATAGTTTAATTTCTTGACACATTTCAAAGTTCATAAGTGTATCGGACATTGTTTGATCAGGGATATGCTACGGAATAATCAAGGAGAGCGGTAAGGAGTTTGCTTTCTCGACTAGAGATCTTGAGTTTCAAGTCGTAACCATCCCAGTGATCGGGGTATATAGGCGAAATCTATTTTGAGAGAGATCCACATATATATCATACGGGAGACTCTACTTCCCCACAATATCACTATAAGCCTCTTTTTTATTTAGCAAAAAAAAAAAAAAAAAAAATTAGGGATATATAGGTGATATTGAGACTGAACATTGTAAGACGAAGATTATTAGATTCCTGGTCTTTGTTGATCACATAGATTTGCATATTCTTAATATCAAAAACTTAAGCTCCAATATGAAGATTTATCGATGACCTGAATTCGGATCTTGTCCTTGCTCCCGAGTCCGCTATCGTCGCTGATATTGCCCACTTGCTTAGCTTTGATTCTGGTTTTTCTTGTGTTTTTTTCTAGCCGTATTAACAATTTGACTGTCCATAGATTAGCTGTCAATGCTTCTTGTGGTTCTATTTCTTTTAATGAAAAGTTTTCCTTTAAAAAATATATATTATATATATTAAGATTGGTTCTATAAAGGTGTTTTTGACTTTTGTACAAAGTTATACGTATATTTCTGCTTGGTAAAATAACCTGAAAGTCATAGGCACCATGACCAATAATACATATTACATAAAAACCATTGACCAAAATTATAGGACCAAATCTATAACCTACTTTTAGCATTTTCATTACTTACTTTAAACTATTTATTTTCTGTTGTTTTCTTTCGTATGGAAATCTTATCTTCGAGCGAAAGAGAAAACTTTATCTTAACTTGTACGAGGTAAACCTCATCATATTTTTGTGAAATGTATATTAGTTTTTGTGTCTATCACTATAATTTTTAAGTTACTCATTATAAGTTTATCGTCATTTCTTTGGAAGCATATTATTAGAAGTTGATAATGAAAACAACTTTTAAAAGCAGAATCAACCCGCAACATGATGGATCAAAATTAAGTCGCAAACATTTCAAGAGAGAGACCTAAAAAGTTGAAGAATATGTCTAGGGGTGGAATCACCATGACCGAGTGGTTAATTCTGCCCCCAATGAACTCTTCTTCTTCTTCTTCTTCTTCTTCTTCTTTTTTTTAATATAGATTCCTCTTTAAAAACTTTATATTTTCTCATTTAACCCCCGTTAAAAGTTAATTATTCCTATGTAAATCTTCATAAAAACTTTTATAAATTTTTTACTCATTGATAAAAACTTTATCATTTGATATATACTCTTAATGTAATAATTGACTGGCTCAGTCACTGATTAGGTTTGAATTTTCAATAGTTTCGACTTTGTCCTTATTTATTCATGCATGTTTTGATGAATTACCAAATACCACATATATTTAGTAGACCCAATTATGGTCTCAACCAATGAGAGACGTCATGATGGTCCCCCAAGCACGACAGGTCTTTTAAGGCCTAATATTGACAATTAAATCTTTTTTTTTTTTTTTTTTTTTTTGGGGTGTGGGGGGCGGGGGGTAGAAATTGACAACTAAATCTTGGGGCTAAGAAAGAATCAGATCTTAATTATCAAATACTAATTGTTGAGGATGTGACATATTTGGCTAAAATAAATGAAACATCACAAAACCCAAATAATTGGGGCAGCGTCACAAGGCATTGCACACACACTTATAATTATTGCAAACTGTAGTTAGACATCATTTGCAAAAAAAATATTTCTAGTGATACCATATTTCAAAAATATTCCAAGTATTCATTCTAATTGATATACACATCACCGATCATCAAGGTTTTGACGATACGAAGAGATATCCCTTAAAAAAAAAAAAAAAAAAAATAGTTCTTAAAGATATGCTTCATAATAACATTATATGCTATGTCTTTATTTGATAAGATGCGTCAGTATCTAATATGATTTCCCCTCGATTGAGGTCTCTACCATTGAAGTCCTCGATGGAGGAAGGTTGTTTCAATTATTGAGGTTTAGATCTCAATCTAAAATTATCAGTCCTCAGTTTAATAGGACGGCTCGCGATCCCTATCGACGCCCTATTAGCCTCGACCTCAATATTAATAAACCTTACGTGATCATGAGATCGTCCAATTAGTCTGAATGACACGCCTCATTGCGCCTCGTTCTCAGAAGTGTTAGTGGAGTAAAATTAATCACGACCTAATTATTATTATTTTTTTTTCCCCCATCTCAAAAATCTTTAAGACAAACAGGTAGAGACCCGAAACCGAAAAATAACTGCATCGAAGCACCTTGGTGTAGAGAGGGTCCTAGTGGGTGATAATATCAGAGCTCTTATCAAGTGCTCTCAAGTACCAACCAAGTGAAACTGATGATCCCTGGCCATAAGAAAGTAGTTGCTGAAGCACAACATATTATCGGCAGGGAATTCAGCAGCGTTTGGGGATCTTAGGCCAATAGCTGATAGGCTATTTTAACCTCTCTCTCTCTCTCTCTCTCTCTCTTTTTAAACTTTCTCTTTGTCAAACTATCATCCATTCATGTCCACTACTTGCAAGTTTCCAAGACTTAAAAAAAAAAATATATATATATATATATATATTTCTCGTGTTCTATAGAAATAAATAAGCTGACGAACCGGCCCCTACATGGGAAAAATGGCACAAAATTAAAGCGTGGGAGGTATTGGGTTCACTATAGATCAGATTTATGCGCATCTTTGGGATTGTACAACATCATAGGTGCTGACATGAAACCAACAAGAATATGCACGGCTTAAAATCTATTTTCAGTCAAGTACCCCTTAAGTAAAAAAATCCGTGATTCACTCCAAAGTACACAGGTTGAGAAATTACTACTAGGCCGGAAAAGATTTGAATCGGCAATGATTCATCAAGTGAAAAAAAAAAAAAAAAACACAGTTTATCGGGAAATACTAAAACACATAGATTTGACTTTTGTGTCCCTTGATCGGTCCCTTTTCATATCCCTCTAATAATCTCATAACATGTCAAGTAAAAATATCATAAAATCAAATTATTTTATCATCTCAATTAAAAGATTATAGCAGATAATCGATATGACACGATATTATCTGCAGGGACAATAAAAGACAGGAAAAAAGGGACATATAAGCTAAATCCAAAACTTGGCTGAAAATTCGTTTTTCGTCACATATTCCATCGAGGGTTTTTATATAATCTTGTAATTATTTTTTTCTTTACTATCAATGAATTTGATGAGGGAGACTTGGGGTCTGTTTGGTTGGAGGGAGAGATAGAGAGAGGGAGAGAGATACAATTCACTGCTTGTTGAAGAGGGAATGGAATTGAGGAGAGAGTCTCCTCTGAGCACACCATATTGCATCCTTCCATTAATGGAAGGATTCAAGCCCTCCATGTGTTTCAGTTTAAAAATAATTTTCTTACCCCAAATAAAAATAACAAAAAATTCTATAAAGAGCAATTATTAGATAAATAACTATCATATATCTTTTCAACTTTCCCTAAAAATTTCTAGACATTCTCAAAAAATATCAATATAGAGCTTGTTTCATTCGTCTCGAAATTCTATACAATTAAAAAAAAATTAATCTCATTTGGACTTCTCTATGCAAAGTTATGGACTCTTAAAGTTTGCATTACAAAATTGTATTAATAATGAAGCTGAGAGAAAAAGATAAAAATTAGATTGTGATTTGAAAGTTTAGATTGTGCGTCCAAACGTATGCTTAATATTTGTTGGTCTATAAGTTTAGTTCAAGATTTTACTTAATTTAAGGCACGCCTCCCAAAAAATAATAGTAATAATAATAGTAAATTTCCTCCCTTTGTCTCTATTCCCATCCCATTTCTCCAACTCTTTACATTCCTCCTCCTATCCCTCTCTCCAACCAAACATGTGGGACAAGTGTACTAGAAAGTGTCAACTTAATGGGATGTGTTATTAGTAAACTCTAATGTCAATTCTCTCCTCTCATCCCTTAAATTTGAAAACAACAAAGAAACAATTAAATCCCAAACTATGGATCTGGTGATACATCAAGGAAAAGCTAAAAGACTGTTCATTGAAAAAATATGATGCAAATGAATAGTTTACATCTATATTATTATAATATTAATAATGTCTCTCGTGCTCTTGACCATTCAAATATGTTGTTTGGGGATTTTGATGAGAAACAAGCAAAAAAGTGCAAACATGAAACAAGAATCTGTAAAGGATCTATACGGCTTTTATCTCACATGCATCCATCAGACCCAAAAATTTTTTGTTACTTATTATATAAAAATAATAATAGTAATAATAATAATAATAGTAATACAGATGAGGCTGCCTAGCTGGTAGTTATACCAAAAACCAAAGAAAGACCACGACAGGATTTTTGTTTTTCTACAAAGCACCTCATAACGGTCACGTGCAAGAGGCTCCACATGACTCCCCTCCCTAGCCATGCACTAGCCTTTAACTTATAATTTCTATCAAAATCTTGTCAAATTTATACACGACAACGACTACACTATACAAAGGCCCTAGTAAGACAAGCTTTCAAATTTAGCTCCAATAGAAACTCAGAGCAAAATCTTGCAAATCCTAATTTTCCGTCTTTTTTACTCTATCGGGGTCATCTTGCATTCACCGATGCTAGTACACAATGTCATAAACGTGCATAAAAAGGGAAGTTCCCCGCCTCATGGGGTCGATCTCGTCTTGTATCATGTCCCGAAGTTAAATTCCGACAGTGATTGTTCGACTATAAGAAAATTAGAGATCGAGCTAAGATCACGAAACATACATTTGGCTGAAGATAAAAGAGAGTTTCAGTGGACCCATTTTCTGACTCCTTTCACACTTTGTCCAAACAGCATGCAAAGAAATAGTAGGGGCCAATCCAGCCGATTGGCGACTGCTTGAAAACTGGAAATTTGATGCGGGTTGGTTTTTGTTACAAACCTGACAATAGTAGACTTATACGGCGCATGTTAAGTCCTTTGCGGGTTGGGGACACTCGGACGATGTCTTGAAAGTGGATGGAGTGGATACCCTGCTGGCTCTGGTGTAAATTTCTTTGCTTGAAATAGCTGCTAGCACACCACAGAGTGAACAGGGTAGAAAAAGAGCCGCCTTGACTTACAAGAGCATTATTTTATTTGCAACTTCTAAAACCCCCGAAAAGAAATCTAAAAAATATATATATATATATTATTCTATGAATAGAATGAAAAAATAAAACCCAAATAAACATACTAGAATCTATATGGCTTTTATTCGCTTAATATTATTATACTTCGCCATGACCTATCTATGACGATATGAGAGTGTGTGATTAGACGACGACCAAAAAAAAAAAAATGACGACATGTGACCTCCAATATTATTCGTATATCGCAGCCAGCTACAGAAGTTTGACTACAACACCCAAAACCTTCTCTTTAAATACCGTCTCCAGCCCTCAAGCTCTACTACACCACTCCTGCTTTGCCTCACAAAGAATAGCAGAGTCAGGCTTTCTCTCTCTCTCTCCCCCCTTCCCTCTCTCTCCTCTCCTCACCTCTGCTCTCTCTCTCTCTCTCTTCCCCTCAACATATTCTCACATAAATGTTGTCGCACGTTTACAGATTCCTCAAACACAACAACATTATCCATCTCAAGCTTTTCATTATCTTACTAATGAGCTGCATACCTGATGGAATCGACCTATCGTCCAACCGCTTGTTGGCGACTTCACCAATACCCTCATATTTCAACTCCTCTACCATCCTTCCGTCTTTGAAAACATTGCGCCTAGATGGCTATTTTAGCTTCGAAAACAACCAACACGCAGCCAATGACTTTGGCAGTACACACCATTTCCTGCCAACAGCAGTTCTGCATCCAAAATCCGTTGCTGATATTTCTTCCACAGTAAAACATATTTTCGAGATGGGTTCTGGTTCGGAACTCACAGTTGCCGCGAGAGGTCATGGTCACTCCCTTCAAGGTCAAGCACAAGCCCATCGAGGTGTAGTTATCAACATGGAGTCTCTTCTGGAACAAGAAATACAGGTTTGCAGTGGGGAGCACCCTTACGTAGATGTTTCAGGCGGCGAGTTGTGGATAAATATCCTGCATGAGACATTGAGATATGGGCTTGCACCAAAATCTTGGACTGATTACCTTTATCTCACTGTCGGCGGGACTTTATCGAATGCTGGCATCAGCGGACAGGCATTCAAGCATGGACCTCAGATCAGTAACGTCTACCAGCTTGAGGTCGTCACAGGTCAGTTCAATCAAACTAACTCATCTCTTCTCAATCGATACCCGTAAATACTGTCGTACATCAAGTCTAAGCAAATCTTCTTTGCTTCTAGTTGGCACATATGTAGTCATCGGCAAACAAAAAAAAAGGCAGGAATAACAGTCTAAAGCTTCTTATTGCAGGAAAGGGTGAAGTGGTAACCTGTTCAGAAAACCAGAATGCGGACCTCTTTTACGCGGTCCTGGGAGGGCTTGGACAGTTTGGCATCATTACTCGGGCTAGAATTTCCCTTGAACCAGCTCCGAAGATGGTAAGACACAAAATATTACAAGATTGCATACTGACTTCTCCCGAGTATCTGTTAGAGTGTTACCTAACAAATTTTTCTCGCTTTTCACAGGTGAAATGGGTTAGAGTTCTGTACTCAGACTTCCCATCATTTTCCAAGGACCAAGAACACCTAATATCATCCCAAGATTCATTTGATTATATTGAAGGGTTCGTGATTATAAACAGAACTGGTCTTCTTAATACCTGGAGATCCTCCTTTGATCCTAAAGACCCGATTCGAGCAGGCCAGTTTAGTTCAGAAGGACGAACTCTCTACTGCCTAGAAATGGCCATTCACTTTAGCCCGAATGACAAGGATATTATGAACCAGGTGAGCATCTCCAACAAATGTACCATATATAACTTCCTCACAATATAAAAACTGCATCTAAATACAATGTTCTCCTAACAATGTACTCATGCCAAAACGTCTAAATTTGAATGCAGAAGCTGGAACGCCTATTATCGGAGTTGGGTTATATTCCATCCACGCTCTTCGTATCCGAGGTTTCTTACCTTGATTTCCTAAATAGAGTGCACATCTCAGAAAGAAAACTTCGAGAAAAAGGATTATGGGACGTTCCTCACCCGTGGCTGAATCTTCTTGTCCCAAAAAGCAAGATAAACAACTTTGCTAAAGAGGTTTTCGGCAACATTCTTAACTACTCTAGCAAGGGTCCCATCCTCATGTACCCAGTGAAAAAAACAAAGTAGTTCTTCAACAAACTAACATCTTTGTTTCTTCTCTATGATCATCCAATTTCATACTCTGAAAGCAACACTAATTCATTTTTTACATTACAGGTGGAACAATAAAACGTCCTTGGTAACACCGGACGAGGATATAGTGTACCTGGTAGCATTCCTCACCTCCGCCGCGCCATTTTCCACAGGGAAAGATGACTTAGAACAAATATTGACTCGAAACAAAAGAATTCTAGAGCATTGTGCCAAAGCTCATCTTGGAATTAAGATGTATCTGCCTCACTACAGCACCCTAGAAGAATGGCGAGCTCACTTCGGTCCTAAATGGCAAGTTTTTCGACAGAGGAAATTAGCCTACGACCCTTTGGCAATCCTTGCCCCTGGCCAAAGAATATTCCGAAAGGCGATACCCCTCCCATGACACGTGGCAAACCAGCCACAGAGATAGTACCCTGCAGCATTTTGGAATGTTCTTGGTCACCACTAAACACACCAAGAAAAATAGGTGGCCGGGGGCTATCTGACAATTTTGTTGGGAACTTAAGAAATTAAAATCTATATTCAAACGCCATGCTGTATAAAAACTAGAAAATTTACCTGTTCAAGGTTGCTTCTTTATTGTCAAGATTATGCAAATGACGCTGTATATACTAGTTGGCCAATTAGTTCTGTGTGATGTGCATGCCATTTCTCCAAATCAGATCACAAATTGGTATACATAGATATTTAATTTTCCGATAGTATATCGCAAAATTTCGTTGGAACAAACTCTGAGCATGCCAAATTTCAAATTTCATAGAAACAAAGGTTACAGAGAGGCTAAGTACTTCTAAACACATACATGGCAGTACGTGACAACTACTTTGTTTCTGTAGTTTCTCTCCAGCCAAGTCCTGGTCTGCTTATCTCACCCTGTGGTTCCTCATATTCTCGAGCATCACGTATCACAGCTTCGAAGTCGGTAGAATCGCTTGCCACTGGAAGAAAACTGCTAATATCATCTCTAGCTCCGAATCCTCCGGCGCGAACAACGTCATCTGCTATTATGGAGGCCTCCATGTTTACTTCCCCGGGAGTACTCATCCCTGATGGGGTTGCATTTTTGTAAAATTCTTGTCGACCTTTCCCCTTGACAATTTTAACTTGCTTATCGTCCCGGGAATTTGAAACTGGTTTTAGAAACTCTTTACTGTTGACCTCGGCAGGTATCAATTCTGCTGCTTCACCTTTTAGCCTCTTGTCATTCTCATCTGGTAAAATGAAAGCTCAGATATGCACAGATTTCTAGTGTGGAGCTAAAAAGCATTTTATGTGAAGTAAAAAACAATCAAAAACAAACGAGAAAGAAAGTGAAAACAGAAACAAATTACTAACATGAGGAAACTGAAATTACAACGTGACCTTCATCGGCCGTGACAAAGTGCAATCTATTAAAATGGGCTTCCTAAATCAGATTTTTTTTTCAAGTACTTGAGATAATGTTTTACAACGTTGTGTCATAATCATTATTGTTGTTAAGACCAAAAAATAAAAATAAAAACTTTTCAGTGTGTTTAATTGCGACAATTTACCCTGATTTTCAGGAATGTCCAGATCAACCCTTGTGTTTTTCTAACCAGACAAAATCCACCTCAGCTTTTTTTGTCTAAAAAACACTCTGTGTAACTTTGTCCTTTATCAACATGAATAAACTTTCCAAAAAAAAAAAAAAAAAAAACAACAACAACAAATTTGACTATTCTCAAATGCCGAACAGAACTATGGAACAAAGTTACAACGTTTCGGATTTCCCCCAACCCTGATTTTAAAAAATGCCGAGATCATCCTTGTATATTTGTCTAACCATACAAAATCCACCTCTGTTTTTGTCGGTCTAGAAAACAGAGTTTGATTTCATGGATAACTACTTTTTCATACATAAACAATAATTAAACTTTCAAAAAGAAAAAAAAAAGGAACAAATTTAATTATTCTCAAAAGCCAAAAATTAAAAAATAAAAATAAAAAAACAGAACAAGATTACGTAGGCAATTATGATGGGTAATTTTGTCTTTTCACACAATTAATCTTGCCAAAACCTGACATCATGGGGTCAATTTCGTGCAACTAGAAAATTAAAGGTGGATTTTATCTAATTAGAAAAAACACAAGGGATACTCATCATTTTTTAAATCACTAGATTCTTGTCATTATCCCCGTTAAAAATTGACCCCAAAACCCTCGAGAATTACCAAAATTTCAATTATATGTGTACTCCAGAACTAAAGGCAAGTGTGCAATTTCAAACATTTAATTGATGCTGAGAAATAGGTGAATTAGATGGTTATACATATCGTCATGGCCAGTAACAAAAAGAACCTGGATGAAAGCATGCACAGATTGCTTGTCCAACTATGATAAGATGCCATTGCAATGATGAGCCTATTAACTTGTAAGACCAGAATTTAAAAAAAAAAGCATGTATGTTGAACTTTCTCATGACGGGATAAGGGAAGAAACACGTCCTCTAATGCTGCTTCAATCCCCGCTTAAAATTGTGATTTTCTTTGCTCCAATCACCACAAGTATTCCCCATGTTCAGTCCTCAAAAAAGAAAAACAAAAGGTCAAAAAGTTCTTTACTTCAACTTTCCTACCATCACTTCTTTTTTTTTTTTTTTTTTTTTTTTTTTTCGATAAGATACATTGAAACTTAATTAACAATGAATGAAAAAGTGAACAACAGGGGACAAGGAGTCCACCTAAAGCATAAACATCAAAACTAAAAATAAAAATAAAAATAAAACCCAAGGAGCTATTTACACAAAAACCATAGTCTCCTAATCAATGCAAAATCAAATCCCAGCCCGTTAACGAATCAAAGAATGAAAACTCAGCAAAAACTTTAGCTTGAGAAGCCCATAAAGCTACCCAGTACTTAATTCTTCCCCAACCTTCGCTACTATCTCCCTCTACATCACCAAAGATTCGACTATTTCTCTCTAGACACGATGCCCAAGTTACGGCAAGTACAACTATGTTACAAAGTCTCCTACCATTGTTACTCTCTCCAATAAATCACTTGAAAAGATCCACAATTCTTTTTGATGCATTTTATGTCTGAATAAACAGTTCTAGGTTTTTCTAGTAAATAACCAAAATGGGGAGTCTCTTGTACCTTTTCACACTACGATAATTTAAATTTCTAGATATTCAAATCTCTTTTTATGATGTATCTCCTGTACTTCGATAGAAGAATGATATTGACTCGTTTAGCGTACGACAAAGTTCAGGATTAGTCTAGAATATTTCTTCTATCTCTCCTAGCTTCCACATAAATCTACCTGCTTTAGTTTATACTTTATAGAGGGTCTCATAATGAGAATGACGAACTTAGGAACTAAGGTCGACAAAATAGCGAATTATAGATTAATATTTATCAAAAGCAGGGGTCAAAGACAAATTAATTTCATTGTTTTGGTATGATTGCCTTTAGGGAAGCTAAATGTGTGAGACATCATGAGGAGGCTAAGGTCCTCGTACATCAAAGTTAAAATGTGGACCTCTGGTCTTCTCTTTTTGTAAACAAACAAAAGTTTTCATTCAATTATCATTTGTCTTACTTGATGACAATGACACCGCCCCCTGTTGAGTTCATGTCACCCTTTAAGTGACAATCAATCCTCCGGTCGGTTACCCGTAAAGCCATCCTTCGACATAAATCATAAACTCTCGTATACATTATTTTCTGACAAGATCACTTCAACCTAAAAACACCCATGAAAGAAGACCAAAAAACAAAGGAGAAAAGGTCCCCGATAAAGGCCTACATGATCAAATTTTCAAAGAACAAAATGGATGTCACGGCAGAATTTCTACCCTAAAGAAGTGCATGAATAATCGAACTACGTTTGTCAAGGAAAGAAAACATGGCTTCCAACTAAATACTTAGTATGCAATGAAACCACATTGGTAAAAAGCTCAAGAATAAAATAAAAAGAACAGGTAAGAAATACCCTGTAAATGTTGGTCCCGAGTTCTTTCCATAGTCGAGCAAATTCGGAAAACGGAACAGCAAGCTGATTCCTGTATAGTTTTGTTCCTCTCTTCTTGGGTACAGTTTTCAACAATTTTCCTTCTGAAGGGACCTAAATAAACCAAATCCAGCATAAGATTCTTATACGTAGATTTTATCAATTAAGGAAGCAAATGAAATTCCCAATAATTTTCACTTGTTAATCAAATTTTATGCCGAATGAAAAGGACAAAAAGTTTAATAGCAGAAATAGGAATAGAAAATAAAAAAGAACTAAAAAATTATAATCAAAGATATGAAATTTGCATCACATTGAAAAAAAAAATTAAATTGGAAAAAAAAAATACCAAGATAAGCTCCCAAATATCTTAAAGATTTTCATGCATACATTTTGCTGAAGGACATTGAATATAGTGAATAAAATCTATTAACAAAATTAACAAAAAAATTATAAAAAAAAATCATAATAATACTAAAAAACAGAGTTCACATGCTCCCAAATATCTTAAAGATTTTCATGCATACATTTTGCTGAAGGACAATGAATATAGTGAATAAAATCTATTAACAAAATTAACAAAAAAAAATTTTAAAAAAAAATCATAATAATACTAAAAAACAGAGTTCACATCTTCTTAACGGCTAAATTTAGTTGATACAAAAACCAATATTTACATTTAACTCTCAGAAACACAATGCGTAGCTCAAAAACAATAAAAGTAAATCAACATCACAAGTAAACAAATCAAACAGGAATTGTAAAACCAGAAATCGCATTATGTTTTCAACATATATAAGTAAAATCTATGACTTTATTTGGAGTTTAAGTTTAACTCCAACTAAATTATACTTTTTCATATAAGTTTTTATCTTTTTATAAAAAATAAATAAAAATTATAATTAATTTTTAAAAAATCAACATAACACCTATTTAAAATTCCATCCCCAACCGACAAACCACACAAGCATATATATATATAAGCAATGTTAATCCGTTCATGAATCACGATTTCATTTCTTGGAGTTCTGAATCTAAGTCGACCATTACTCGAAATTCAACTCCGTAAACCTAAATTTAAAATTATTAAAAAAAAAATTACAAACCTGAAATGCAACTGAGAAAAAACGCTCACTTCACAACGAAAAAGTCTCAGACTCAGAAAAAAGCTAAGGTTTGCAAGAGATTATACCAGTGAAGAAGACAACGAAGGAGAAGAAAGCTCTGCAATTTTTTATTTTTTATTTATTTTTGCTCTGTTTTTTCTTTCTCTCGGTCGGTCGGTTAATGTGACAAAAGAAAAGCAGATTATTGTTATTGTTATTATTTATTATTTATTATTATGGGTGTTTTTTTAGGAGGGGAATTGGCGCGAGGGACGTGTTCGGTTAAGGGAGGGGACACATTTGACGGGTGGGTGACTCACTGTCTGGTGCGCTGGTAGAGAATCATTGGTTGGGGGACTGTTTTGGGGAATTTTTCGTACGATTTTCGGTTGTAAAGGTGAAAAAAAAAAAATCATCCGGAGAAGTCAGTATCAGATTCTGGACACGAATTTTACATGTACGGCTTTGATTTTGGGGATTCACGTGGCAGTGTGTTTCTAAATTACAAAAAATGACATTTTTATTTACGGATACGGACCCAATAGGAGGGTATGGAGATAATTATATGAGGATGGGTACAGATATGGAAGTTAAAATTAACACTCAATATTGATCTAGGACGGGGATGAAAGAAGTGATCCATGCACCCGCTTCTACCCCATCCCTATCCGTAGGGAAGTCAATTTTATCCACGAGTACGGGTACCCATGGATCCTCACCAAATTAAAGACGAGTACAAGAGATAGTATATAGATATGAAAGTGGGTATGGGAGTTAAGATTAACCCTTATACGGATGCGGCGCAGGAATGGGGAAACCTCTCTCGTACCCGCATCTACCCTACTTCTATTCACCCTTATTAAATAAATTTATTTATATATTTATATATATACTAGTTAAAATCACGTGCTTTGCACGTATAAAACGCATATATATTAAAATTATTGAATATCTATTTTATAATTAAAAATGTCAAAGTTTTTAATGATATTTTATGATGAAAATAAGAGAATTAAAACAAAAAGACATTTAAAAAAGTTATTAAAGAAAAAACAAGAGAAATCAAGAAAAAGTTTTTTTCTAAAAAAAGAAAGACATCATCACAAAAAGACAAAATAACTTAATCAAATTTTTTGCTAGTGTTTTTAGACAACTTCACTCTTATAATATAGTTATAGATTAATTAAAATCACGTGCTTCGTACATGTGAAGTGCATACATACTAAAATTATTAAATATTTGTTTTATAAACATAAATATCAAAATTTCAATGACATAATATTCTTTGGCACTGGTTAAAAAATAATAATAACTTTTAACATATATATTAAGCTATCACCAAAAATTGAAAGTAAATACATATTTTAAAAATATTTTTCTAAGGACAAATTTGATTAAGAGAGTAAATTCATGAAAAAAGATTTTTATAAAAATAGAAAATAAGAGAATAAAAAAAGACAAATGTGGAAAAAGTTAAAGGCAAAAAGAGAGAGACAGAGATCAAGAATATGTAAAATGCAAAAAATAAAAAAAATAAAAAAATAAAATAAAAATCACAAAAAAACAACATTGATCAAAATTTTTGATAGTGTTTTTAGGAAATTTCACTCTTTTAATATAGTTATAGATATATATATATACTTAAATTTTTAATGTTTTAATATTTTAGTTTTTTTTACAAATTTAGTTTATAGATTCTAAAGTTTTGATTTGTTTATAATAAGCTTTCAGTTTTATTTTCAATTACATTTGTCATTATATTGTTAAATTTTATGAAAACTTTAATGGAATTTGTTTTAAGTTTTTTTTTTTCTAATGGATAAATGAGTAAGGTATGAGTATGTCACCCTCTATATAGATTACCCGCCCCGCACTAGTATTAAATTAGGCGGATATGAGATGTAAAAAAGGTGGCGGATAATGGGGTGGGAGAAACATACACAACCACATCCTGTTCCATTGTCATTCCTACCAATTCCTATTGTGTCCAACTCGTAAAAAATATATATTAATCGTACATATTTAAATTTGGTTTGATGTCTTAAGATTAATTTTATTTTTATTATATTGCTAAATTGTATAAAACTTTGATGGAATTTGCTTTGATTTTTTTTTTTTTTAACTTTTAAATAGATAAAGGGTATGTATAACACCTTCTATGGGAATTACTCACACTTGTCCCCATCTTAAAAAGCGTATATAGGGGGCATATATAGGAAATTAAAATGGAGTTAGATATGGGGATGGGGGAAACATATCCACTCTCATCCTACCCCACTCTATTGCTATCCCTACTGTCGATGGTGGATTAAAATGGCTAGTGACTAATTATATGAAGTTGAATATTACCTTCACGATGAATAATCATTGATCTTAACCTTAAGATTTAAATCATACTAATACTTTCAAAGTCCAGTGACCATGTAAAGCTGCAACTTAGAAAATTTGTTTTTGAGGAATCTGATCTTCTAAAATATGAATCATGTAATTTAAATTATACAATCATGATCAAATCCTTCAAGAAAAAAAAAAAAAAAAAAACTTTTGTATAACTCCATTTATTTTCTTACGAGACTTTCCTATATAATAATCGGAGGTTGAAGGCATAGCAAGATTAGTTCGTATAGGATAATGCTATCGATTATATAAGTTGTCGCGTCATTTGTCAATTCGAAGGAGCTGATATATTATAACATAATGTGTTATTCTATTAATATCTATTCGATTAAATGACCTAACCCTCCATGAGACTACAAAAACCCTCCTTTTCATGTACTGTGCATTTCACCTACTTTTTGGATGTCACTCAGCCCATTGATTCGAGCATCGGATGCTTGGGGCTGGTGCCACACCGGTGCCCTCGGCTCTAGCTATTTTTCATTTGTTTCGAAGGTTAACCGGGAAAAAACAACAAGCTTTGCACTGGTGCGACGAAAACCCGCATCAAAATTTGTCGTTAGAATGAGGGCCTAGTGAGAGTTTAGAATCCACGAGCTCCACTAGCAACAACCGACGATGGAGCGCGCCACCCACCTTTTTCGATCTCTATTCGACATCTAAAACCATTGAAGCATGGTAAGCAACAATGCTTCGTGTAGTGTAGAGCCCTCTAACGCCTATGCATCCAACTGCCCGACTACTAGGGGTGAGCATTGGATTGAAACCAACCTTTATAACATCTCCGATTAAGAAAAAAAATTGCTTTTTAAATCTAACCGATCTAGTCCAGATTTATTTTATCATCCAGTCCGATCTAGTTCAAAATTCATTAAATTGGATTGGATGATTGGATATACATGTTTTTATAAGAACTTAATAAAACCTACTCAAAAAGACAAATAATATTTTGTAGGCATCAATTTATGGCCTCTTTGTTTCATAATGTTTGCCAACCGTAGAAAATGCCAATTCAAAGGCAATTGTAGATAAAGATATAGTCAAAACATCTCATGCTAGAGAATAAAGTATTTTGTGTAACATGTACTATGCAATTTTTGTATAAAATATAAGTATATGGATTGGATTTATAGGATTTATATTGAATTTTCAAAATTCGCATCTAATATTCAATCCAACCAATTGGATGAGTAAAATTATCATCTAAATCTAATGGTTGGATGTATTGGATGACTGGATCTCACACCTAATCCTACGAACGACAGCGACATGATGTTAAAGAAGCAAGTATTGGCAGCCCGAACAACCCTCCCCCAATGCATACTCACAAGGATCGGAGTGCTTGAGGTATATGTTCGACAACTCAACAAAACCGCTCAGCTTCTCGTCTGCATACAATGATGTGTCCGCCATGTGGTAAAGATGCAGATCACAATCAACCACAATAGGCAAGCAGAAAGGCAAGAGTGTTGGAACCTGTGGTTCAACCATGCCAGAACCCAACTTATAACTTTCATCATAATGCGCTCACCAAAGTCCTAATACCTAGGACTAGCGTTTCATCCGTCATTGCCTAGATTGTCATGCGTAAGGAGGCCGAGGCAGAAGAGGAGAAACCTTAGCTTGAGTTTTGTTCGTCAGTTGGACATGAATTTTTTGTTAACTTTTCAAAAAAAAAAAAAGGACAAACAAAAAATACAGTTTAATTGAAGTTGAGTTGAAATGTCAAACGAAGCGTTAGTCTCCCAATAAACTCACACGTCTGTCTGTAATCATCTAGAAGGGCACGAGGAAGAGACAGAACAATAATTTGGTACTTTGAATTAAGAAGACTTATTGCTCTGCGTTATCGCCTTCACCAACCAATTAGGGAAGAGCCCGTATTACCTGCCATGGTAGAAGAAAACACATACTCATCAAAGAAAGAGAGAGAGAACTTTTAAGTATTACCTATTTAAAGTTGTTTGGATAATTCTTTAGAAATTCATTTCATTAAATCATACTCATACCTCTTTATAATCATGAGTACTCGAATTTTGATCAATGGTGGATGATACATATTTAAAAAATGTTGCCTCATTTTTTTGCACAAACCAATACAAACGGGTCCTTAATACTACTCTGGATATTTTTAAACTTTCAAAAAGACAAAATAAATATAAAAAAAGAAAAGAAAAGAAAGAAAAGATAAATATAATATCTTTATAATTACTATTATTTAATAATACTTAAATAGTTTCATACTTTAAGATCTTTCTTTTTTCCTAAATTTTTTATCCAGTACGGGTAGGGGTGTTTACGGATTGGATTATACGAATTATGTTTCAATTCGTTGTCCAATCTGTGACATTCGGATTGGGAATATCCCCATCCATCACCAATATGTGAAACTCCCAATCCAATTTAATATAATCCAATCCAATCCAATCTGTAAACATCAGATTATATGTATCAGATTAACAGATCTAATCCATTTACTCTAGGACCTAAAATTAAATATTTGGACATAAAATAGTTCAATAAAATTAACTTTTAGTCTTCGATCATAAGCTAAATTGTAGCATAAGAATACAAATTGAAACATAATGATACTTTTCAACAAACAAACATTGACTAAGCTCAAAATAAAATGTTCATATTCATCAACTTAAAAAAAAAAAGCAGTTTTATGCTAGATAATAAACCTACTGAACTAGAATAATCTGGACCAGATAATAGAACCACTGAACTAGAAATTAGGTGCATATTCAAGTCAATAAAAATCACACTTTAACATATACAAACATAATTTATTAAGAGAAAAACAATATATACATAATTACATATATACACACACACTTATAATATATATAAGGTTCGGATTCACGGATTGAGAAGTCCTCAATCCGTAACCTTCGGATTGAAAAAATCTTAATTCGTAATCAATCTGTCAGTCTCTTAATTCAATATAATCCAACGTATTTGACTGAATTGAGCGGATTGGCGAATTCAATGAACACATCTAAGTGAGAGTTTTAACTTTTTTCTTAAAAAAAAAAAAAGAAAAAGATTGGAACTAAAAATTAATTTAAAAAAAAGGCTAAAAATATATATAAAATATCTATAGAATTATTAACATAACTTAATAATAATTTCATATCTAAAATCTTTTTTATTTTTCTAAATTTTTTAACGTTTTGCTTAAATTAAAAAAAAAAGAAAAAAAAAAAAGAGAGATTAATATTATAAATTAAAAAATAAATAAAGGAAAGAAATGAAATTCCCACCACGTCACCAAGTTTAAATCTCCACGACGCAATATTTAAGCGTCCCAATCAAACAAACAGACACAACAACAAATAAAAACCCTTCTCTTCGTTCTCTTCTCTTTCTCAATTTCTGATACTACTCTTCTCAGCTAAGCAAAAGCCTCTGACATCAAAGATATACCCTATATATACATATATTATATATATATACGCACACACACATATATACATATATACGTATATACGTATATATATATATAATATACGCACCCAAAACCCACGCATTTTCCTTTCTTCTCCGCTTCTTCTAGCCTGGTTAGGTCGTTCTCGGCTAATGCCGCCGGCGGCGGTGGAAGTTCGGTCCCCGATCGACTCGCCGCAGCCCAAGCAATCAAACCCTAACTCCATGGCTCAGTCGCGGCCGAGCTCGTCGATTAATTTAGGTAAGCTTTATTCGGGTTTTGGTGACGCGACTGAGTGCGGCTCCGATCGTGGCGGTGCGGATTTCGCGCGGCCGGCGGCGACGGGGAGACCGCGGCCGAGGCTCGTGAAGGTGAGGAAGCAGGCGGGGGCGCAGAATCCGAGGTCGAGAGGCGGTGGTCCGAGTGAGGTAAGCTCGGGTTTGGGTTTGGGTTTGGGTTTCGATACTTTTTGTTCGTCGAGTGGAGTGAGTTTCGAGAAAGGTGGTTGTGGAAATGGCGATTTTGTGTTTGGTGCTAACCAGGGTGGGCTTGGAGAGAGTTTGGGAGGGAAAGCTGATGAGACTGGGAAGTTGAATGTTGAAACTGGAATGGAGTCGGCGAAGATTGAGAATGTAGGGTTTGTGTTTGGGGATAAGGAAACTAGTGCGAAATCGAATTCCTCTGGCGAAAAGGAACAATCTTTTGCCAATGCGAAAGAGTCGGTAACTGAGGAAAAGGGTGATACGAAAACAGAGTGTGAACGAGAATCTGGGAAGTTAAGTGGGGGTTTTGTGTTTGGTTGTAATTGGAGAGGGTTAGGATCGAATTCCGATCAAGAAAAGAACGAATATGGGGAATTTGCGAAGAAAACGAATGCGGCTTTTGTGTTTGGAGCTAATCAAAATGGAAACGTAGATTTTAGCAAAAGTTTTGATCAGTTTGGTTTTGGTAGTGGTACCAATGTGAAAGCTGGTCAGGAAACTGAGTTGGGGAAGTCTAGTGGTTCGAAATTTGTGTTTGGTGCTAGTTGGTTTAACTCCAAATCGAAAACGAGTGCGAGTTTGGAAAAAAGAGGCTTCAGTGAGAAAGCAGAAGCTTCGGATGAAGTGGATTGTAACCAGAGGTGGAAGTTGGATGGTGATACGGGTGTGTTTGTATTTGGAAGCAAGAGTAGGACGGATTCTAGTTCGAACGAACGCACGAAAGAAAATTTAGGGAATTTCAATAGCTCTGTAGATACACAAGTACAAAATAAGGGTCCAGATGTTAGTGTTGAAGTTAAATATCCACATAAAAGTGGCGATTATATAGCTGGAAACGCTAGTGTTTCTGGCACAAGCTCAGAACATAAGCTTCCTGATGAGATGAGGAAACTGAATATTGATGATTCTGTGAATGTTTCTGATGTTGAGAAAACTGAAGTTTTGAAGGCAAAACCGTTTTCCAATGCTGGGGCTGCATCCACGTTCAGAAGATACAGAAAGGTTCGTAGGGGATGTAGAAAAGTTTCTAACAGTTCTTGTAGAAATATAGAATCCTATTCCTGCGATGGGAGTTCTAAAGGTCCTTCTGTTGATGTGGAGAGTCAGAAAACTGATGGGCATATCTCTGGAAGTAGTGAACAGAGTCATGTCGTATTTGGAAGTGGTTGCAATGCAACGGATGTATCGGGTACTTATAAATCTGAACCATTTATATTTCTGGCAGGACTTGGTGAGAGTGCTGAGTTTGGCCAGCTTCGGAAGTGCCAAGTAAATTATGATACAGAACCCAAAGTAGCTTTCTCACAGTCTACGTTTTCGTCTAATTGTCATGAGTCCCAACCTAGACCTTCCGAAGCAGCTTTTGTTGGAATAGAAAAAAAGGATGCAAGTAGTTCTCCCAGTACTCCAGAGGGTTTGCGTGTGCCTTCAACGGATTTAAAAACACCTTTATGTGATCCTTTCTCTCTCAAGGAAAGTCTATTTCCTGAACGAAGTAAAAAAGCAGAGTTCACTGTAAAGAACAGGTCAATCAAGGACAAAAGATTGAAGGAAACTAAGCGAAAGCCGAGAAAGCCTTTGGTTAAGCAATTGCATGACCAAGACCATGCCTCCAAGGAAAGCAGTGCCCATGAAAACCCAAACACTCCTGGATGTTATTCCCCGATGGATTTCTCACCTTACCAGGAAACTACTGTGGACGATCAATTCTCCAGAGAAACTTCTGCATCAGATGCACCAGTTCCTGCTGATCTTAAAGAGGAAGATTTGGCTACTACTGGAAAAGGGTTCGATAATGATAGGCATGAACAGGGATCTAAAGTGCCGAGTGCGGAGATTCTTGGGGACCATAATGAAAGATCCTTTAACGAGAAGTGTCCACCAGTTTCCATGCCTGAATTTGCCTGTTCTAGTTCCCAAACGGCTCAGGCAGATGGCCACAGTGGTGTGGGTGTGGCTTCGGTAGAATCCAGAGGTGTCTTTAGCTCAGACATGGAAAATCAAGAAAAAATTTCTAGAATGCAGTTCCAATATGGCACCGAAAATGTGTCAGCAACCCGCTTTAATTCTGGTATGGAAGATATTAAGGGGGCGAATTTTATGTTTTCAGCAGCATCTGGGCAAGGGCAATCATCAGCAAGAAGGCATCGGTATAGAAGAAAAAGTAGGATTGGAGTTGTTAAGGTTGAATCTTCTTCTGTGCAATCTTCAACTGTTAGCGACACTTCTTCACTTCCCGGTGCAGCAGATAAATCCGAAGCTGGCAAGCAGTTCGTGCAAGGGCACAGTTCTTCCTCAGCTCAAATTCATGAAACCTGTGAGAAGTGGCGACTCAGGTGCTCCTTAAGAACTACTTAGTTTTGAACTAATTTATTGTTGACTTGTTTCTTAAATTATTAGTCTTGCACCTACGTTTTCCTTTGATTATTAATTTTCTCTTTGACATCTTGGAAAGCATTCTTGTGGTAGTTAAGTGTTTAAATAGTTGGTTTTTATCAGGGGGAACCAAGCTTATAAAAACAGGGATCTTTCACAAGCTGAGGCATTTTACACTCAAGGGATTGTTTCTGTACCGTCAAGTGAAAGATCAGGCTCCTGTCTTGAACCTCTTCTGCTCTGCTACAGCAACCGTGCAGCCACCCGCATGTGCCTTCTAAGGATAAGGGAGGCTATTGGGGATTGCACGATGGCCGTTGCCCTAGATCCCAACTTTCTCAAAGTTCAAATGAGAGCTGCAAAGTAAGGCATTAATACTCTATTATATTAACGAATTTACCTTCCTTTGGATTGGGCATAGCGATGAAGTAATGCTATATCATTAATTTTCTCTGCTTCTCAAGCAACTTATTTTTGACTGATCCTTTAGTTGGTTAGTATCTAGTTTCGCAGATCAGGATTTATACAGACTGTACACTAAATAGGAGACAATACAAAACAAATTTAATTTTTACTTTGAAAGAAAGTCCACAAGAAAAAGATAGAAAGGAAAAGCATAATGAAAACCCAAATAAGACTAATAGAACACAAATACAGATTCACGAGCAGTGAGTCCAGAAAACTAACTGATTTTTGACTGATCCTTTAGTTGTTAGTTGGTTAGTATCTAGTTTCGCAGATCAGGATTTATACAGACTGTACACTAAATAGGAGACGATACAAAACTAAATTAATTTTTACTATGAAAGAAAGTCCACTAGAAAAAGATAGAAAGGAAAAGCATAATGAAAACCCAAATAAGACTAATAGAACACAAATACTGATTCACGAGCAGTGAGTCTAGAAAATAAATGATTACCGATAATTTTAAAAGTATGTGCAAGTGAAAGGATCTTGAGAAAACAAAATGAGAAACCTACCAAAATAAAGGGAACTTAAAGTGTGGCTTGGCGTTTAGTAGTAAACTCTATAAAGGTCCCAGATTAGGTTCCATGAGATGGAACATGCAAATTGAAAGTTTTTGCGCTAGAAATGTTCTCCATAAGACAGAAAATGCATATTTAAGGGCTCCAAGTATATCTTATGTGTTTCAGAGTTGTATATATTTTTTCAATTGTTATTACCCTTTCCCCAAATGTGTTACTGTGTGTATTCTAATACGCTATATGTCTTCTAAAGATGCATTTTTCTTGAGTTACAGTTGTCATCTTTTGCTGGGGGAAGTTGAAAATGCGCAGCAGTACTTTACTAATTGCTTGGAAGCTGGAGCTGGTGTGTGTTTGGACCGGAGAATCATAATAGATGCTGCTGATGGCCAATCAAAGGCTCAGGTACTGCTTTAATGTTCTGTTGTATTGTTGTCTGTTGATGTGGTCATATCTTAATAATAATTATTGGTTTGATAAATACCAATTGGTTATAGTTAAAGAGCTAATATCACTGTGGTAATTACTATCTATCCTTCTACTACCCTCTTCCATTGGACTAGTGTTAAATAACGACTTTTCCATTCAAATAATAATGATACGCAGGTATTTATGCATTTATTGGTAGAGTACGTCCTTTTAAGTTCATATATCTGATGACTGTATATATATATATATATATATTTTTTTTTTTTTTTTTCTTTGTTTCAGAAAGTGGCTGAGTGTGCAGATCAATCTGCTAAACTTCTGGAACAGAAAAATCCTGATGCAGCTCTTAGTGCTTTGGAAATTATCTCTGAAGCCTTATCAATTAGTCCTTACTCAGAAAAATTACTTAAAATGAAAGTAGAGGCTCTGATTTTGGTTAGTATATGGTTTATTGATACTACTAATTTTAAGTACTTTCTTGGTTTGAGATGGGGCAATTGTTGATGCCTGCGTTTTCTTTAAATTTTGATCGAAGCATTGGCTTCTCTTCTGTTGATATCTTATGTTGCAGTTGAGGAGGCATGAAGAAGTGATTCAGCTGTGTGAGCAGAGTCTATCTTTTGCTGAAAAGAATTTTACCTCAGTTGAAACTGTAGCAGATGTTGATGGTACTTCAAATGAAGGTTATTCATTTGCGAGGCTTTGGAGGTGGTGCTTGATATCCAAGTCTTACTTTCATTTGGGAAGGCTTGAGGCTGCTCTTTCTCTACTTGATAAGCTGGCCAAAGTTCGATCAATTAACGATGAGTAAGTAATGATTCTCTAGCTATTGTTCTTTCTCTCAGTCTGAGGATGCAGATAATGGCTCTAAAAGCTTATACGTTTTAGGGGAGACCGTACATGATTAAATAGACTAAGTAGCTTAGTCAATGCTTTAACTACTACCAAACAACAACACTAATTACACTTTCGAACCAACCAATGGCTAATTATATCAACTGTTTACAAACAACACGCTTTCTTTGTGTTGAAAGCTCTGACGTTGGTTCTTATAATTTCGACTTCTCAGGTCTGCATCAAAGGATCTGGAGTCATCAGCTTCTTTGGCTATCACCATACGTGACCTTTTACATCAAAAGGTAACCTCTTTGTTTCTTTGTAGTACATATCTTGGAGTCGGATTCAGTACTAGTAGTCTAACACTAAATGCTTAGACGGTCCTCCAAAGGGCATTGGTGCTACTGCTATTCAAGTGTGAAGTTCAATTTTTAACATTTGAATTTGCTGATATATATCTGTAGACATTATCTATATATATGTATGTATATATCAGTATGTAAAAGGAGAAGAATAGTAGCACAAAATTCTATATCAGTCTCTTCATGATAATTGTTCTATCTTTAAGTAGTATCTCCATCTGTTAAGTTATGGCTAGGAAATTATGCAGCTGAGTTCAAGTGACTGATGATGGCCGTAATTCCTCGTCCCAGACATTGAAGAGTATAATTCTTAGGTTTGAAAAGGCTAGATCATAATCAAAGTTTATTATTTATTACCTTTCAATGATTAAGACTAGCGATTGATACTTAAGGCTGAACTGAGTTTCCGACCCTTGAGAAAAGATGTGGAAACATAAAACATCTCATTATTGAAAACTCCTTTCCACTCACAGACATGGTAATGTGTGGAGAAATTGAGAATGCTGGGCCTGTCCTACATATACTGCATGGTTATATTGGAATTATGGAGTTACTGGCTTTCTGGGTTATTTATTTCCATTTTTCTCTTGATATGTACAAAAGAAATTTTTTCCTCTGCTTTTGTTGTTGATTCTTCCTGTTAAATAATTCAACTAATTTTGCATTCTTCCGTACAAAAGAATGCAGGAAATGAAGCATTTAAATCGGGAAGATATGCAGAAGCAGCGGACTATTACACCGTTGCTTTATCCCGTAATGTTGATTCCCGTCAATTTGCAGCTGTCTGTTTTTGCAATCGAGCTGCAGCACACCAAGCCCTGGGTCAAATAGCTGATGCAATTTCTGACTGCAGTCTAGCTATAGCTCTAGATGGAAATTATGCAAAGGTAAGCCACTTATATTTATGCTTATTTTGCGATTTCCAATGCTCTCATATAATTATGCTTTATTCTCTTTCAAATTTCATCCTTCTCCTTAACTATGCCTAATTGGCATTTTATGTGGTTATTAGTTCAGCATCTCTGATAACAATTTTTTTCCTAAATCAAATCTTGTTGTTTGTGTCTGATGTGCATTTTTCACAGGCAGTCTCCAGGAGAGCCACCTTACATGAGATGATTAGAGACTATGCCGAGGCAGCTAGTGACCTCCAGAGACTCATATCCATTTTTGAAAGTCAATCTTGTGACAAGGCCAAAGAGTCTAGCTATTCAGCTAGATCCACTCGCAGTGTAAAAGATCTGAGGCAAGCTCAAATGCTTTTGCCAGTAATGGAGGAAAAAGCTAAGACAGGAGACTCCTTGGAATTTTACCTCATTTTGTAAGTCTACTGCATTTATATCTAGAAGGCTTTTACGGCGTTTTAAAGGGTGTGGGTGGTGGGTGGGCGGGGGTTTGGTACTAGAATGTATAGTTTATGTTATTGCCTTGATTATGCGCGGTTAGAGTTCTGGATACTATGTGATGGAGATTAGGATATTTGTTAATTTTAATGTAACTTATAGTCAAGATTATATATATATATATATCTCTATTACGATAACTTTAATTTAGTTAAAGTTATCTTATATATTATTATTTCTCCATATATAGCTTAGTGATTGTATTTTCAGTGTAGACTTGGTAGATGAATGAACATTGAGATTTCGAGTGTGTTTGGTAGATGAGAATAGTCTAGGAAAGAGAGGGATGGAAGGATTAGTGTAAAGATTTTGACATTCATAGTTGTTTGGTAGGAGAGAAAAGAGGAAGGAAAGTATTAGGGGAGGGACTCCAAATCCTTTAAAGCATCCCAATTTCAATCTCTCCTGAATTGGAGAGATTGTCAGAGGAATTGCATACCAAACATCATAGGACAAAGGACCTCTCTCTCCTTCCTCATTTCTCTCACCTAGGTGATCTACCACTCCGTCCTTCCTATTTTCTCTCCTTCATACAAAACATACCCGAATCATATTTCTGCCATCTTGAGTTCTTGTTCTCTTTATAATACCCGAAACATACCCGAATCATATGTCTTTGCTATCTCTTGGTCTCTCTAATGTCTAGTGGATTTGTTTCACTATCTCATGTCTATTTCTTCTCTCTTGATCCTACATCACAAAGACTTGTTGTCTAACAATGTGTTAGTGTTCTAAGTTTCTTTCGAGTTATTAAGAGATTGTATCTTTATTCAAAATTAATAAATATCTGCATGGAGTTTCTATATGCGCCACTACGTTGAATTCAGTTGAGTTTTAGAGTTTCAACGATGTAGTCCAGCTTGAAATGACGATGCTTGCAATTAATCTTAATGACAGGGGTTGTAAGCCATCCGACACAAGTGCCGACATCAAAAAAGCATACCGTAAAGCAGCTCTCAAACATCATCCCGACAAGGTTTTAGCTTTCGCACCTTGCTTTTCAATTTTAATACGTATTATGGGTCCGTTTTATTCATGTTTCTTTATCATCACATGGTGGAATTTTCAGGCTGGTCAGTTCCTGGCAAGAACTGATAGTGGAGATGAGGGGCGACTTTGGAAGGAAATATCCCAGGAGATTCACAAGGATGCTGACAGGCTTTTTAAAATGATCGGAGAGGCATATGCAGTGCTTTCCGACCCTGATAAGGTTCGTTTTTTTAATAACAACTGCCCCTCCAGATATTTATAATGTCTTTTCGGCACTTCTTTGTATCTTTTCATAACCTAGAATGTTACACTAAAGACCGATGTATTCTCTAGCCATATCTCATATCCATTATCCAAACTTATGTCTACAATAAACTGAATTGCTTAGTACAACAACCTACACTAAACGGAAAAATTTATATTTCCGAAGTACACTTTGCATCCGAACCATAATTTATGATCATGAAAATTTCCATCTCTTCCATTGTATGATATGTTTTGATGCTCCACTTTTGCTGTATTTTGATGTGCCATTTTTTTTTTTTTTTGGGTAACAGCGCTCACAGTATGATCTGGATGAGGAGTTGAGAAAGGCCCCAAAGGGAAGCAGCACTCACAGAAAACATTCGAACGCTCACAGTTCTGGAAACAGCCCTTTCAGAAGATCTGATTTCCAGAGCTCCCCATTTGAGAGGAGTTCATACAAACGGAACTCCAGGGAGCACTGGAGGACTCACGGAAATTCATATTATTGATGGTAGCAAGTAACTAGAAGAGTCTATACCTGCTTTTTAACCGCCAAGTGTTGTTTAAGACCGACGTGAATTGACTGGCTACATGTGGTGAGGACGTTACAGCACTGGCTCAGATCCAGTTGAAGTGACCGAAGCATATTAGCCTGAAGCGATGGTTTGGTTGCAAGACATCCGATTAACTTGAGAGATTTATTCACCACCAAAAGTTGCAATTTTATGGACATAAATTTGTCACCCCGATCACATTTTAACCGTTGACAGTGGCTGTCCATGCCGATACTAATTTATTGGAGAAGAGTGGTGATTTTTACACTCGTCGAATTCGACAATAATAGAGAGACAGAAACAAAACTCTTCTCTTTTCCTTGTATTTATTACAAAAACTGCAAACATACATGGAAACAATTATTTCAGTTGTGAATGTATTAGAGAGCCATTTTTTTCACCAGTAAAGAAAGAGTTGCATTTGTGCTATTTTCTTCTAAAAGTTTGCTTTAAAGTTCTGTTTTAGATTATTGTTGGAAGGCCAATTTGCAGCCATTTAGGTGTTTTGTAGAACTTTCACTTCCTTGGCACGGGTGGGAAGACCTCGAACTGGTAAAGGCGAAGGTCAATGCCGACGCAGCATTCGTGGATAATGTGGAATTTGTCGGTATTGGGGTTGTCGTTTGAGATGGAGAAAGGCCATGTTCGAGATGAAAAAGGCCATGTTCTATGTGCGGTGATCGAACGACTGACGGGTGGGTTCACTCCCCACGTCGCAGAATGTCTTGCAGCTCGGTAAGGAGTTCGCTTGTTATCCTTGTGTGGCTTCCAAGATAGGGTCCTACATGGGGATGCTCTCGATGCAGTTTTGCTTTTTCTAATTTGGTTGAAAAGATGTTAAGTAGATTGTTCATCAGTATTTTTGGGTTGCTTATGCTTGCTATGTTTCTCATAAAGGGAACTCTGTAAAATATTGTTTAGCTAGTTTTGCTTTTCTTTGCTTACCATTATTTTTGGGCTCCAGATGATTAATACGTTTCGAAATGATTAATACGTTTCTCGTAAAGGGAACTCTATTATCCGTTTAACTAGTTTTAGCGTCCATTAGGATCGTTAATTGGAGTTAAAATTTTTAAGTTGAAGTTGGTTGACTTTTATAAAAACAAAATAGTCAAGTTTTGTTGATTGAAATGGAATTGTTTGTAATAAACTTTTAAGGCTACTTTTGAAAAGTTTTGACAAAAGATTTTAAAAGTGTAATTTATTGAGAACTAAACATTCTAATTTTCAGCTTCTCCTAATCAGATCAAATCCTATCCTACATATATGAAAGAATAAATAGGCTTTTTTTTTTTTTTTGGTTTATTTTTTGTCGTAAAAAACACAGATTTTGGATGCGTTTTGGAAGATTTTGAGAGTTGTGATTTTATTATTATAATTATTATTATCTAACAACTTTCTTGCGGAAGTAGTATATTTTTAAAAAATTATTTTACTCTCCTTTCTGCAATAATAAAGCTACATGGCTAGCTTGCTTCTTCTTCTTCCTTTTTTTTTTTTTTTTTTTTTTTTTTTTTTTTTTTCACTTCTGTATATCCTGACCAGCTTTAAGGTTCGTGATATCCACTCAAAGATCCTTTACCCCTTTTCTCTCGTTCACCCTTTCTATCGCTCATTGTGCCTCTTCTCAGCTATTCTGCTGTCAACCAAAAATATGCTTCTACAATATGGATTTTTTTTTTTTTTTTTTTTTTTGGGTTTAAAATTACTTAGAACTCTTCTATATATATAACTCCCACTTGTTTGCATTATGAAATTTAATTTTCACAACTCTGAGAAGTTATAAATGCTTATTCTTTTAAAATTTATTGCTCGGTATTATTAATGAAATAATTAATACCTTTGTTATAATCTCTTCATATAAAAAAAACTATTTTCTTCTCAACCAAAAGTTTCCAACACCATAAATATTTTTATTTAGAAACTTGCATACCTCATTGTAATATTCATCTTACAGGGGAATGAAATAAAAGAATATATAAACTTATAGAGATACTATATGTAATTTTTTATGTAGGACGATCGATCTATATCTTTTCCTATAACTCTGGAGTTGTGTCTTGATCTCCTACATAAGAGATCTAATGAATATGTTTTATCATATTGAGATTCCTCTTGATCTAATTCCACACCTTACGACGAAAGGGGGGTCGGTGTGGCATAAAGTGTAATCTGGATATTCTATATAAACCCATCTCTAATAGAGAAGTAATATAAATCCTTTTATACCCATATGCTCTCTTCATTAATATATATACATATATATTAATAAGAATGAATTTTCATATCTCTAAAATATATGGTTAGTGTTGTGTTTAGAGAAAAGAAAAGGTGAATAATGGTCATAAAGTGTAAAGGAAGAAAAGTGCACAAAATCAAAAACATTAACTCAAAATGAAAAGAAGTAAACTCAGGCTTTCGGTTTTTATTTTAGGATAAGAAATTAAGTGTGATTGTAAGAGAGAAAATTAGAAGATAACCGGTAAATGGGTGCCACAAATTCATAGTATTTTCATGTCACATCCAAATGAACAACCAAATAGGACGTAGGCTGTTATGTCATATGTGAGGTTTATATTTTAATTTTTATTTCTTTTTACTAAAATCCTAATTAAATGAAAATAATTTTTATTGAAGAATTTGGACCAGGACCAAAGTTGTTCGTTAACATTATCCTTTAATATTAAAAAAAAAAGTTGTCATTTTAAGTATAAAGTTTTAAATTGAAATTTTTAACCAAACGTCTAAAATTATTTTTAATAACATCCGTACTTGTAATTCATATATCTAAATTTTTTTTGTAAAAATGTTCAAATAGGAACAATTCCAATATTTGTTTTCAAAAAAGATAGACAACTATTTCTATTTCTATCCGATGATAAATATGTTGATTATTTATGTTTCTCTAAAATGAAGAATACTTGACATTTACTTATAATATAAATTTTCTTCCTTTGTAATTTTGCGTAAAGGAATTAGGTGCAACAAGTTTTACTCAAGCAGTCTTTTTTTTAATCTTCTAAATAAAATAATTATTTTACAAACAAAATCTTTTTTTTCTTATATATTTTATATTTTGTACCAAACAATGTGTTTTTTAAATTCTTTTCTACAGTTAATACCAAACATCATGAGAAAAAGAAATCAAGTTCATTGATAATTCTGGTATAGTTGATGCTATCACACATAAAATCATTCCAGTCTTTTTTTTTTTTTTTTTTTTCCCCCCCTCACTTGGATTATGTAAGACTCCCTCCTTTGTTCTCTACTTCCTACCAAACACACCATTCATGGATGAGTCATGTAGACTGACGATTTTTCTGACTAAATGAGAATATCTAACAACTTTCAACCACCGAAAAAGGAACCCTACAGATTGGATCATGTTTCGGCTCAATACCGAAGAGATTCCAGCCAAAAAATTGAATAAGTGTGCATTTGTGTCATTACTTTAGATCCAAAATTTTCGACTTAAATCCAAATCCAAGTTCACCTTTTAAAAATCTATACCATTCATTTTTCTCCCTTAATACACGTTTGGATTTATACGTTTAATTTGAATGTAAAAACTCAAAATCCAATATATAATCGAAACGGACACTAATACTAAATAACTAACAATTAAGGCACGTTTACTAAAAGAACCAATTTCATAATAGCATATTGCATCAAGAAGGGAAAAAAGATTCAACATAATAAAGGAACTCTCTATGGTCACAAGTTCCAAAGATAAATACATGTTTTATCTGGCGAATCTAAACAACTCGAGCAAAACTTGTTAACTTTTTTTTTTAACAAAACAAAACTTTCTGTTGTTGCCAATACAGGTACTTGTCACTCAAATTGCTCTCAATTCAAATCTAACCCTTGATCTAAATAAACAAATCTCGGATAATCAGAAGATGCCGAAGAATGATTCGTTAGAAAATTTCACCATCCACCTTATCGAGTAGCCTGTGGCTGAGCATGATCAACAACCTGCTTGACTAAGTTTTCGGTACGCGATGCTATTGCCTTTGTGTGGTGAATCAATTGCTCGTACCTGTAAAAATGTGGCGCTAAATTAGAATAAAAAGAACATCGAAAGAAACGTCACAAACAGACCTCAGTGGACCAGTGCCAGAGGTAAGAGTGAACGTGGATCGAGAGAATAGGAAACAAATGATTTTGGACATAAATCTGCATTTGTAATCTTACACATTGGGATAATTAGGTTCCATGATAACGGTTCCTGTCTTCGAGTCGATCTTGGCATCAAGCTTTGAGTTTCTGATAAGATTAACAATCCATCTCTCAGCCTCTTCATAATTCAAATTTAATTTCTCAGCTAGCACCCTGTCGAAAAAATCGGCTTCAACAATTCAGCACACTTGAGAATGAATGGAGCAATACATACTTACAATTTCACCCAAAAAACAAAAAAACAAAAAACATATATAACAATATAATCGGTTCCATTTTTTTTATACCCTTGAAACAAAATCAGCTATATACCTTATATCAATGCGCTGATGAATACGGCAATATGTCTCAAAGATGAACAGTCGAGCATTTTCAAGGAATTCATCTCTCATTGGTACAGTAGAGAAGTTGCCTTCTTCAACTCTCTTTCCCAGGAAAGGATCATTCAGTATCACCTACATTATCAAAACAAGTAATCAATTGCCAAACCACCAAAAATCAAAACAATGACTCTAAAGCATGAATTTAAATCCGAACTCTTGACACCATTCTGTCCAAAAAATAAAGGCAGTTGAAAATCATAACCAAAATCAGACAGCTATGCTTATAGGGGAAATATTGAACTCTTATTAATCAAACCAGCCAGATTGGCCCAAAGGACTTACTTCTTCGCACTCTTTCATCTTCTTTTGTGCTCCATCAAAGTCATAATTGACGTAAACACATGCTAGAAACTCTGTAATAGGATCCTTAAAAGAGTGTTGCTCCTGCTGAATAACTTTTATAAACTCTTTGAATTGATTTCTCTTCCTCTTGTTAACAATGAAAGCAGTGGCTAAGTAACGTAAAAGATGCGGAGCGTTGGTCTGAATAGCATTTAGATACCTGGAGAAATTTAAAAATAATAGCACGAATGAAAAGGCTACAAAAGAATTATACCTCTGCAAATACAAGAAAATACTGCCATATCTATTGTCAACCAAAACTTCGTCAGGTTTCATAAGCAAGAAATTCACACACGTGAACGACTTATAATTGAATTGCAAAAGCACACAAGCAATTGCAAGTATCAACAAGTTATGTGCTTAGATGGCAGCAGACCAAATAATTACAGGCCATTTATCATATCCATACAAAATTTGAAAATTTGGAGAAAAGAACAAGTTAAAGTGACATAATGGTAAGGTGCAGAGGGCATACTTGTCGAAATAAAATAGGTCGATTAAGTCTGTTCGTCCGTTGTCATGGTTGAAATATATGAAGAGACTCCAATGCATTAGCCATATTCTGCTTTGCACTTGATTCATGGGTGAACTGAAATTCTGCAACAACGATATTATTTTGAGAATTAGAAAAGGGTAAAATAAAACGCGCCGTCATAATAAGAACGTGCCTGGAGAGGGAGAGAGAGAGGGAAGAGGGAAAGGCATAAACCTTAGATTCAATAATTTCTTTCAACCGATTAAGCTCTTCAAGAGCAATATCCCAGTTTTGCATCAAAATCTCAGCTGCCAATTTCCCCCACAATGCACTCACACTCTTTTCATTGTTTGTGCACAAGCCTCTGTACTGATAAAGATAATCGGCAGCACCAGAGTAGTTTCCACACTCGAACTGAAACTTCGCATACTGATACAGTGCATCTATCTGATCCGGACCAATCTATCAAAACAAACCCATATCCGTCAAACTAAATCCCCACCACACATCTTAAAAGGAAGAGAAAAAAAACATGCCAAAAAAATATATTTTACACCAACAACATAAATTTCCATACTTCCGTTAACTAGAAGCAGTCTAACATTGAAAAATCCGATTTTCTAGAATCTCATGTTTCTAAAGTTGAAAATTTGATCAATAAACATGTTTATACATGTGTGTGTGTGTGTGTGTATTCATAAAACAATACAAACATACATACAACCGCAGCCAGAATCAGACACTTAAGAACATAAATCCTAAAAATTCATAAAAATTAAAGAATATAAAAAATATAAAATAAAAAATAAAAAAGAAATAAAGATACCTGATAACGTTCATTGAGCATCTGAAGATTGTACTGCCTATCAGCCCTAAGCTCCTGAACAGCAGCCGGGTTCTGCAAAAACGCAACAAGCGGCGCCGCAGCATCCTCCAACGACTTCAACCTCGCCACCACCTCAGCCCTCCTCTCCACCATGTCTGCAAAGAAAAAACCCTAATTTCGCTCAAAAAACTCAAAATTTTTACAGAATTGAAATCACGGATTCCCGGAATCCAAACAGAAAAAAAAGACGGACCTTGGGGGACGTCTTCGGTGTGGTAAAGGGACTTGTGGATGTCCATGGCGTAGTCGACCATGTTGGTCTTGTTGAGGAGCTCGATCTTGGACTTGAGGATCTGCTCGTCGGGGTAGAGCTCGCGCTCCTGGAGAAACTCCAGCAAGGGGAAGACCAAGTGACGGTCGAGGTTCGGCGCGATGCGAGGCGTAAGGTCGTAGTCCGCCATGGCTGGAGATACTGGAATGCAAGCAACCAAGCAAAGCTAGCCCTAGATGTTGGCTGATATTGCAAAAGGCGGAAAGAGTCCTTCAAAGCTCGGCGTCTCTAGGTTTAGGACTTTCGTTTTGAGTGAAATGTCTGTTCTACCCCTCGTATATTGTTAATATGCAATTCAGATCCTAAAAGGGTTTATATTTTTATTTTATTTTTTTCAATTTCTTAAATAACTTTTGAACTATGCCATATGTCTTTTGTTGACCCCATCACTTTCGATATACATGATACTTCCTTTAATTTTTCTATTGTTCCGTCAATGGTCTTTCTGTCAATATTATGTTAACAAATTATACATAAATTAAACAAGTTCAGATCACATAAATTTTATTTATAAGTAAAGTCATAATCAAATATATTTTGAAAAAAATTATATCTGAATCAAAAATATTTTGAAAGTAAATTGTCCTTTAATCAAAGAAATATAGCGCAAATTTTACGTTATAGAGCTATTTTGGTGATACAATTTTCCTATAAAAAATTATTTAATTACTTAAAGTTCAAGTGATCTGAAAGTGTTTAATTTCAGTTCAATTTTTTACAAAATACCGATATAAGAACCGTTTATGCAACAATATAAAAGTTCGAGATAGTGTGACAGATAAAACTAAAAGTTAGGATCAACTTTACACTAAACTATAACTTATGGGGCATTTGTGAAAATAACCTTTTTTTGGGGAAAAAAAAAAGTAAATTGCTTTTTCCATCCCTAACCTTTTCAAGAAAATTACTATTTGATCCCCAATCCTTTTTTGTGTCGTTAGAATGTTCTTAAACTCTTTAAAATGATACAAAATGATTTGCTACTACCAAATGTTATAAACCCAAATGTTATAAACTGAATGGAATAAATCATGTAGATGACAATATAAGTTGAATCATACAAAAAAAATTTTAATTACCCTTAAACAATAAATCATATAATTTTTTTTAATTATCTTAAAAATTAGTTGAATCATGTGTAATTCACGTAACATTTTTTTGTTAATTTTATAACGGATGTTAACATAAATGATCATTTTGCACCTTTTTTAATGTAATCCAAATCGGATATACATGGACCCAAGCCACGCTTCATAGATTTTTGAGTGGGTCGTGGTTTGAAAGGGCATAGAATATGAATGGGCCCATTTGTTCAGTCTAATTAGACTCTTACTCGACTTGGGAGGCTTTGAGTCTACGATGAATTAGAATAATATGGGTTCTGGATAACCTTAAAAAAACCCCAAAATACTTAACTTAACTACGTTAGTTCAAACAAAGCCTAAATAAGCCAATTAAACCCAATAGAAACCCAATGAATATTCCTATAATATCATCTCTCTCCTTACAAATTAGAATTTCAAGATCTGTTATTATACACCATTTAGGCAAAACTTCCCCTGTTGAAAAATGTATAGTTTTGAGGAAAACCTGAAAAGGGCACTCCTGAGGTAGCAGAGCAGCTAACTACCTTTCTATCTTACCTAGACCATTTACTTTGACCATGTTCAAATGGTCTGAGAAAGAGTTTTCCCGCCTCTAGAGCCTCATATATTTAGAATGTCAAGGGACTATGTTTAAAAGACTCCTCAACTATGAGCTTTAATGGGAAAGTCTTTCAACCAGACTAGAAGCTCTTAGTTGTCATCAAACCCATCATCTGCCTATAAATACCACACTATTTGCACTCCAAATTAGAGCCATCAAAAGCCATGTCATCCACCAAACCCTTTCACACTGCTCGTAGCCATCTCCTTCACTTTTTATTCACCATTCATAGCCAAGAAAGAATACCCTCTATGTGACGCCCTAGAAATTCATAAACTTGATTTCATAAATTATTATTATGGATTTCCTTCATTAATATATTTCTAATAAATTATTTTAATGAATATCAAATTTCAAAATCACGAATGATTTTATATGTATCATCAGTATGATAATGTCGATAATATAACAATATTGAGTTTTTCTATGTAAATGAGAAATTATAGATACATAGAAGATGAGTTAAACGACTTAAAAATTTATACGAAAAAATTATTATGTTGTTCTAGAGTGTTAAATGTAATTTTTTTTAAAGGAACCCCAGCTATTATTAGTAGGTCAATTTAATGACCTTGTATTTATTTTAGTCATATCAATATTTAAGCATTGAGAGTATGATTAGAAAAAATTAATGTGTCACATAGATAGGAGATAAATGATTAGGATTTACTCTTAGTAAATTCAAAGGTGGAAGATTAATCAAGAATTGTACTTAGATATGAAATCAATGGTGTAGATTTTATGTTAAAGGATCATAGGCAAATCAATGACCAAGTTTTGGATGATAAGTGACCAATAAGAGCTTAAGGTAAGGATTGGTGTGATGGAAGATCCAATGGGTGAGATCAAAGATGACAAATTTTAATTAATGGTGGAAAAAATTAGAAGAAAGGGAAAAAAAAAAAAAAAAAAAAAAAAAAAAAAAAGAGGAAAATTGAGAAGTAGTTTCGGATTTGTTGTGGTCAAATGCAAGAAGAAATTTGTTCAAATGAAAATAATGGCATGTGGTGCATGGATGCAAAATCAAGTAAGGGAATTCTGTGAGTTGTTTTGGCAATATGACACAAACAAGTACAAATGAAAGTGACCACTTGTTTTACACTTTGTTGAACAAAAATTTTCACACCAACCCCTCCCTCAAGTGGCGACAATGCAAGAGGAGAATCAACCAATATTTTCATTTTTACCCCTCAAAATACAGCTCCTTTGAAGCAAATGTAGGCTGAAAACAAGCCCTCAATATCTCACCTTATTCTCAAAAAGTTTAAGCTTAAAAACCTACCCTTCTCTAGCTACCACCAAGCTTAAAAACCACCAAAACTATTATCATCTCCAACACCCCTCTAATACCCTCCTCCCTCCATTTTTAAGCTCCAAGCAACAATATTATTAAGTTCGAAGAAGTGTGAAGCGAAGTTAGAAGATGTGTTACTAGAGGTGACATAGTGATTCTCTTTGTGTTTTGGTCATTTTTAAAGAACTAAAGTATGTTATGTAGTTATAATCTTAATGTTAGACTCCTTATTACCTAAAAAAAGGTTTTGAGAAGAACTTTAGAGGTCCGAGGTCTTAAAGGATCCACGGAGCATTTCGATAAGATCTACGAACCTTATTAGAGCTTGTGGTTGTTGTGACAATATGGCATACGTTAAAAACTTTAGTATGAAAAATTAATTATATGATAAGATTCTACAGAGGATAAGCTTAATTTAGGCTTTAGAATAACTTAGTTTGCTTTTATATGTCTAAAAGTTATGTGCATTTGAAGTTGTGATACAAAACAAGAGAGAAAAAGAACCTCTGGGGTACGGTCTACTCACGGGTTTTGTAAAATTCCCCTTAATCTCAAAATTATGGATTATAAGTTATAGATCTAAAAACCAGACTCTTTAAGCTTTCTAACAACGTATCTTACACCTCAAATGGATAAATATCTAATTTTTCTTAATTTTACAAATTAAGACTACGAAATGAGAGGTTTCGACCAGCCACAGGTTTTGTATGTTTTGGGTTAGTAAACCATAAATATTTATAAAACTATTTTTAGTGCATAAATTAGACATTATAAGCTTTTAAGTTGCATATATTTTGTCTTATTTGAACTGATAACTGAATTGTTATGATTTTTCTAAATTTAACCACAAATATGAATATACAGTACATATGTGGGATCAACAGTAATGAAACCTAAGTATACAGTGGAAACGCTCAAACAATAAATGAAATAACTTTATGGCTATAAAGTAGACAGCTCAAGCTTTGAATTGAGTTATCATACATTTAAAACGGATATGTACATAAATTTTAATAAATTACACAATATTATATTGTATTCTGGTAAACTGAGATTTTACCATGAGACACTTAGGAAAATGTCCACATTAATATTTGAACCCTTGAAATCTTGGAAAACATATTATAAGGAAAGAAATTAGATACTTCAAACTTTCCAACGAGTCATCAAGTGTCCAAAACGGGATTATACACAAATTTAAGTAAATCTTACAAATTAAAATATCACATCGATAAAACGATTAAACATTAAAAATGTGACATAAGGGCAAGTCATAACATATTGACATAAATATTGATGAAATGAGTTGGTATTAAGTATATGATCAAATAATGTGAAAAATTCTAACTTTATAAAGTTGAACCATAAGTTTTTAGATGGACCGAAACAAAATAAACTAGAGGATTACTAGACATACACCTAGAAACTACCGTAGCCCAACTAAATAATCATAACTAATGGAATTGGGTCTTACAAGCCCAATACTAGATGGAAGGCAACTCACTTAAGGGTATACACTTAGATGACTCTTTGTTACTAAGGTGATAGATTGATTAATTAATTAATTAACTAATAAATATATAACAAAATATAATTATGCAAAGAAAGTTAATTAGTAATTAATAAAATAAATAATTAATTAATTATAAGAGCTAATAAGTGATTATTAACTGTGTAAATAAGATTGTTATGTTGAGTAATTGCATAATTAAAATGTATGATTAATTATTAATATGATTATTATATAATAATAGATGATTAATTAGAGATTAATTCATCATTAATAACTAACATAATTATTAATTATTAATTAATAAATGAGAAAGAATATTTAAAGAACATAATTAATTATTGAGGATATAATTACTAATTAATTATGTAATTGATTTATTATTTCCCAATCAAGTAATAATTAAGGATAACTTAACTAATTAATTGATTAATTAATCAATTAAATTAAATTAAATTAATGATAGTTAGTATAATTTTCTTTTACACTTTATAATTAATAGGAATTAATTATTAAGGTTAGTTATGATGCAAGTATATTAAGTTCACCTTAATTTATAAAACAAAATAAATAATATATATATATAACCATGATTCACTCTAATGAGAAAGTATTGTTAAATCAAGATATTTTCCCGAATTTGCGTAGCAGTTACAATTCCCGAAGTTTAAGCACATAAGACAAGTAAGTACAAACCTCACCTACAACATGGAACTAAATGTTTTTCTTTATTGATGTTCTATATTTGCTATGATTTGACTTGATGATGTAATGAGTATATGAGTTATATGTATTACTTTGATTAAGCATTTGACATGCATAATTTCTCTTGCACTGACATGATCGACATGCCTCATAAATATTTATGTCATAATGATAGATACATAGTGACATGTAAATCTACACATTGTAAAAATTATTAAGAATGAGGCTAACAAAATATAGGAATAAGTATCGTACCAACCTCCAATTAGTGTGAGGATATGATAAGAACGGAAGTTATAAGTTATGACCTTAGAGGTTGTTGGAGGGTCGCTCCTCCAACTCCCCATTGGTTGCGTGCATATCGGTACGACATAGAGGCCCTTAAGTAGAAAAGATATAATAAAACATAATTGAACACATATAGATTACATGTATTTTGAACATTCATGTTGTGGCGTGTGATGATACGATCTATGAAAATATTTTGTGAGATATAGTTTATGCTTGCTGAGCGAAAGCTCATATGTGTGTGCTCATGCTGTAGGTAACACAGGTAAGCAGTTCGCCACTTAGATGCTTTCTGAACTGGCGAAGCAGTGCGGATGCGATGAAGGAAGAGAGTAAGATACCATCACGAATTTAATTGCCCCATTTAAACTTCTTAAATTATTTTGTATCGATTACCTTTAAAACTATGTTTTCAATATTTTGGTACTACTAAACTAGAATGAGTATTTAAAGACTTTAAGGTATTTTGTTTTAACTCGTATGACGTTATAGCTTTTAAAATACTATCTAAGTACGAATTTGAATATGATATTTATTATTTAAAAATTTTAATTTTCTTAGCTAAAATTTTAGTTTATTAAGCTCTTCAAGTACAAGTATGATTTGTATGTGAAAAAAAAAAAAAAAAAAAAAAAAAAAAGGTTATGCATTTTTGAAATCAAACATAAACAAGTATTGAGACTATATTAACTAAGAATAAATAAGTTAGTTAATTGTCCGAAAAGTAGGGTCGTCACACTCTCTAGCTCAAGTGGCTCCATTGGCGGAGGCACACCTGAAGCACGAGGCTATCAAGGCCATCAAAGCAATTATATCAAATATATCATCCTTCAACCTTCTCATCACTACTAGTAGCCATCTCTTCACCTTCATTTACCATTCTCGGTCAGGAAAGGAGACCCTTTTCTACCTCAGGTGACTCCACCGATAGAGATACACTTGAAACACGAAGCTGTCACAACCACCATCACAAGAGATCAGCATTTCCCTCACCAATTCCTCACTCGCAACAAAATGGCTAGGAAAACAGACCCTCTCCAATACACCATAACTTCCGTCGACAATCTCCTCACTTTTTCTTCACCATTCATGGCCAAGAAAGGAGACCCTCCCTAACTCAGATCATTCCACCGACAAAGGAACACCTAAAGTATAGAACCACCCTTAGACACTTTTACATTTAAAATGTTACACATAACTCATGACAAAGAATACATATCCAAATCCTTAAACTAGTCATAAAACCTTCCATTTACCAAAACCAACATCTTTTCACAAACCACCCATGTTCCTCTCCCACACCTTGTGCTCCTCTCAAGATTACTTCATTGAGAAGTCTTTATCCAAACGGGGCAGCAATTGCAACGGATGTTGCCCTCGAAATCGTTTTCCTCAGGGTTATTCTAGTTTAGCTCGTCTTAGTCGAGGCCATAATTGTGGCGTACTGAGGACACACCTACTAGTTGTTTGGGTGTTCGACCTCCCAACAAGCTCACATTACCTCCAGCGGCACATTCCATCGACAACAACTAGACGCCAGCTAGACCAACTAAAGACGGCCACGAACACCTTCCTTCCACATTAGCACGACCATCACAAAATAGCTTCACTAGGAGTAAATCGTAATTTCATAAAAGATTAGAAACCATACAAGCAATTTACCATACAAAAAATAAATATTTTTTGCTGAAAATATCAACCATCGTGACCCTTTTGTTCTTACCTTATTTCACATCCTCTCAAATTTTCATACTACGTCATTTAAAATATCATATCACCTTCATAATTTTTTAGGGAATACCACCTTCATAGTTTATTATCATATCATGATAGTTTAAATATTCTAATATAGTGTATGACATTATTAAAAAAAAAAATTACCCACACAAAAGAAAAACACGTACTAAGAGATATACAAGTCAAATTCACAAATTTATCCCTTTAACGGCCCCTAAAATATTTTCTCCTTTTTTTTTAAAGGATATTTTCTCCTTTCGAATGTGTTAAAAGTTTTAAGATGTTTTTATTAAAATTTTTTCCTTTTTCTTTTTCTTTGAGGGAAATGTAGTCATTGTATTAGTATAGATTTAATGAGGTTAAAGATGGATAGTGTACTAGGTAAACTTAAAATAGGAGAAGATACTTATATAAACTTTTGGGGAAAAAAAAATAAAACAAGCAAGCAAATGACTCTTAAGTGCATCAAAAAGCTATTATCTTAAGTTTTTATGTATAATTTAATGGTAATTTCACATCTAACTCCACTATAAAGTGTAGATTTCGAATCTCCTATTCCCAATCTTTAAAATTAAAAAAAAAAAAAAAAAAAAAAAAAAAAAAAAAAAAGCTACCACTTCTTCTTGCTATCTTCAACAAGCTTCCATGTACTTCTCCTAGGATTAAATTTGTAGTAATGGTAACAAATCACCAACATCAAACGGAAATAACCTCATAATATTAGTATTGATAATAATGAAAAGAGTGAAAATTATAAGCTGATAAAGAAGATTGAGAGTTCTCCTGCTACGCATATCTTGTTGCTCACTTTTGACGTGATTTCATTGATTTTGGCTTGAATTTGTTTATAATGGAAAATAATTTCCGAATTAATTACACAATGAATATTACCAGCAATGAAATTATTTCCTTGAATAAGCTTTACCATTACCACCAAGCTGTCGCATATATGCTATAATGCTAGGGTGTAAACTGTGAGTTCGAAATTATATTATTTTTCTAAAATATATTATAATTTACCAAGTCCCACATCAGAAAGAAGTCTCTTCCCTCAACCACTCTATATAAAGAAGTATTAGGTTTCCTTTCTTCATATCTTATTAATCAATCTCAAATATATATCTTTTCACCAACTTTTTTTTATTTTTAATGAAGTATTTATACAAAATAACCCCTTTTTAGACAACCTGTTTAAAAAATAAGTTTTAAATTTATTAAATTTAATCATATTTTTGAATTTTATATTTTTATTCTGACTTGCAAGCGAACCAGTAATGCCACGGGGTTGAGAGTTCTTAGATGAAGCCTATGTTAAACCCACTGGGAAAAAGAAGAGAACTGACCATAGTTTCCTGGTGGGGAAGGGATACCGGTCTTCAACGGCATAACCTTACCTTAAGCTTCACCGACTGCTTTATCCACAAGAATGTCATAAAGGTTCTCTCCCTCAAAAAAACAGCTTTAGAGCGCAAGTCAAACTCATGATAGGCGAGCAATCACGCGCACATGGTTTAGCGGTTTGCTGTGCTCAACCTATAACTTGAAGATTCTTATAAACCTAGAGAGAGACATTTTGACTTCTTAGATGAGATATTATATTTTGGATTATAAGACGTGTACAGAATTACTGGATTTCAATCGGTTCCTTAGTAGCATAAGCAGTTAGAAATTTAAAGAACATATTCAAGATTATGTAAATAAATAGAAGAAGTATGATTCTCTCATAACATGCAGTTTTCTAAAATTTTTATTTTTCATCTATTTATTTCCTTGGTTCTCTAATATTTATTCTTTACGTTTTTTTCTACTTAACTTTCTTCTTTTATTTTTTTTTGGCTTTTTGTTGCTGATTAAATTTGCTTTCATAAAAGATAGTTGTTGGTAGTGTTGTTGCATTATCGCTTACAATTCAAGTGTGTTTTATGTTAGACACTTTCATATTGATCACGTTTAAACAAAAATAAAATTTCTTCATCAAATATAATTTTATAACATATTAAGCTCACCATGATATTGACTGCAAATATGTAAATTCAACACAAAAAAAATAAAATATATTCATAAAAACATATATCAAATCATATTCTATTTAATTTCTCCCCTTTAGAATTGATAGATTATCTTGTCAAGTTCATATATTAGATGGGGTTTTTTTTTTTTTTTTTTGGCTAAAGATTTCATATGTTAGATTAGCCAAATTTATACTCAAGCAAAAATAATTATTTTTCACTAGGAAGAGGTGTTCAACGACAGTATGTTTTCCTTTATCAGAACCATGAGAGCATGATCATTAGAAGCCTCCAACCGCTTCATCTCTTTAGTCGTCTTGATTACCTTCTTTCTAATTGGTTATCAGAATGATGATGCTTTTGACTTTTGAGTTATCATTATTCCCCAACATTCAAGAATGGTTTTAAATCACGCCCACAGGGTGAATGAATTGATAAAGGGATGGGTGCTTTTGTTAGACTTCTTCCCTTCATACATCTGGATTCAATTTTTATTGCCTCTTTTTAGGTCTTATTCTAGTTTCAGCTGTTAAAGTATGGTTTGGTAATAACAAGGTAGATTCTGGATGACCTACTAAGAAAAACTAGTATAAATAATCTGTTTTTGCTATACCTAGAGAACTGAGTTCCTACTTGTAGAGTTGAAAACCTAGAAATGATGAGTGCATCTCTAGATCATTTTTATTCACCATGAAAAGAATTGTTTTATTTCATTCACCAAAAAAAAAAAAAAAATAGGAATGGTTTCATATCACATGTACCAAATCACTATAAAAAAATAAAACCAGATTGGCCAATTCAATTTACAAAATCAACTCAAAGAATCACACAAAATTGATAAGAAATCAAGAGACTAACTTAAAGTAAATGTACAAAAAAAAAAAAAAAAAAATGAGATCACTACCACATTGATCATGTCATTAAAAAAAATCTCCAAATTTTACAAGGACATAACAAATCAGTCTAATCAAATTTGATATTGACAGAGAAAACAATGCAATGACCCCTGTTTAAGAATCAACAGAGAAAACAACATAATCAACATAATGAACTCAACATAGTGAACGTAACCATTTAAGAATTAGCATAAAAATTGGTAATTTTTGCAACAAATTGACATACCATAATGACCTTGTCAATATCATAAGTTCTAAGAACACAACAGCGTACAGAAAGAAAATTTTTTTTTTATCAAAAACAAAATTGTTATGGACTGAAAAAAAAAAACATAATTATAATGATTAAATCAATATGAGCATTAGAGAAACTAAACAATGAAAGACCATCTTTAAAAACCAAATTAAATGTGACTAAGTTTGACTCAAGGTAACCAATTTATATCATAATGACCAAGTCATTATTTTAACAAAATGCAGTAATTAAAAAAAATAAAAAAAATAAAAAAAAACAGAAAAAAACAGAAAAAAGTCGTAATGAACAACACCTTCTTTGAATCAAAGAAACCAATATGTATGATGTGACCAAGACTTTACATGAACAAATCTACTAACAACTGGAATTTGAAAATAAAAAAATTCACAACAACCAACTCCCTTTTAAATTTAAAAAAAAAAAAAAATCAATACATACCATACTGACCAAATTCTTATTTGAAGACAGAAAAGATCAAGTTGATCATCTTGGTGAGGGAGAAGCCGATATGCCTTCATATGCTTTTATGTTTTTTATTTTGGCATCCTAGCTATTTGTAGGGTTCTTCTTCCCCATTAATGAAATTGAGAACAACGGGTTGAGAGGATGTGGCAAACGTCGCGATGGGGAGGAGAAGAAATTCGGGATTTGGGGGATTGCGGGAATGTCGCAATGATGGAATGGGAGATATAGGTAAATAGCATTTTTTATATGGCTAAATTTTTAAATTAAAATGATATGACATGACACTATTGGGAGGATAGTTAATGAGACAGAAACTCCGGAAAAACAGATCTTGAATCATGGGAAATACTATATATATATATATATATATATATATATATTAACTTCTATTTTCAAATTGCTTGGGGTTCTGAATACAAAAAATGTGTCTATTTTTTAAGAGGGAATTTGATTTTTTCCCCCTTTAATTATATATGACGGTATTTATGTCAACACAATAGAATTAATTTTGTTTTTTTTATTCAATTTTGTAAATAAGTTTACTTGTGGACGTTGTTTAATACTATGTCTCTAATTTGACTATATATGTAAACAGTACAATTTTATTTATGATTTGATTATTTAAGTAGTCACTACAATTAAAAAAAAATGTTTAGTATCATTTTTTAAATTAGGTAAAATTATCACAAAATATTAGGATACCTGTGTATATGACTTTTTGACATGTCAATCTAATTTGGGACATTTTGAAACTAAACTTATGTACAGAAAAATTTAAAATGTCACAAAAATGAAAATTTGTTGATATTTTCTTATTTTAAAAAAAAAATTAAATAAGATTAATGTTATTAAATTATTTTACTTATTTTTATACCTACTAAATAAACAAAATGCATTACAATGGCTCTAAAAAAAGTGCATTACAATTCTGCAACAAAGTTCAAATTTTCAAATTTCAGAAAATGATTGATAATAAACATATATATACACACAAATCAACAAAAGAAATCCTTTCAAAAAAAAAAAAAAAAAAAAAAAAAAAAAAAAAAAAAAAAAACAACAACAACAACAACAACAAAACAAATACACAGATTGTCATTACCTACTTTCCCTAGGCTTGTGACGAAGCCTTTTATTTATGGGAGCTGGTAAACGCCTCTACTTTCCTGATTCAGGGTAGATTCTGTGTTTAAATTCGAATAGAAAGTTATCAAATTCTATTTGGATTGACTTTCCCTCTTGAATTTGATCTCTTGAGATAAGGAAACTTCCCTTGTGAATGATTTCCGTAGATTGTTCAGATAGAATTATTTTGTGCTTAGCCCTTTATTAAATCATTGATTCTCGGAGGATTGACTCAGGAATAGATATAGAATCTTTCGCTGAGTTACTTTGAAGGATGTCAACCTGGGAGTCGATGTCATGCAACCCAGGAGTCATATGTTGTCTTCAGTTGATGAAGTTCCAGAGTCATGTCTAAGTTGATCTTTATCTTCAAACGATCCGAATTGACACGAAAATAAAAGATGAGGTATAAAATTTAACCTCATCAATCTTGAAATATAGAAAAAGATAATATATTTACCTGCATATCAACATATTACCTTCTCCCTCCAATTAAAACACTCATGCCAAAGGCAAAAGCCAAGTGCCTTGGAACATTTTTAATTTTTTTTTCAGGCAATCCTTAAAGACACGCACACACACACACACACACACATATATATATATATATATATATTTTCAAATATGACCCTAATAAGTATTATTTAAGTAGCTTGAAACATTTTTTTTTAAGAAAAAAATTGTTTTAAATGGAAAGTTAAATACAAATATTTTAATGAGAAAGAACTTCAAAGGATGATTTCTTAAAAAAAATAAAAAGGCAAAATAAATGTAAAAAAAGAAAAAAGAAAAAAGAAAAAAAATCAAACCCAATCATGCAAGTAAGGTGAATTACAAAATCCCTCCCCTCATTCTCCCGTCGATATATGAGTTATATATGAGTTATAGAATATGGATTATATATAGAAATGATCAAGAATGCATTAAGGAAAAAAAGTAAAATTAGTTTTTGAATAAGAGAGTCTTGAACAGTTCTTTATCTTTGTGCTTCCTTTGTTGATTTCCTTCAAAAGAATTTTATGATTACCACAAGACCCAAGAACTATATATTAGAGAGACTGCCGATTTTCTACCAAGCAAAACCCAAGTGGGTATGGTTTTTAAGAACATGGGATTGTCATGCAAGATAAAGTTTCTAATTTTTTTTTTAAATTTCTTTATTTTTGTTTATTTTTTTATTTTTAAGATCAGCCGTTAATTAGCGCTAACTTGTATATTATTATCAAGGTTTGTCATTACGTTTCCACATGGGCAAAGAATAGGACAAAGGATCATGTTTCTTTGAAGCCCATCGTTATTATAAGTTGTCTTAATTTTATTTTATCAAGGAATTGGCATTGATGCTCTCTACATTTTTTTAGCAAGTGACACTTTGATCTCCATAGGCGACGCCTAAACTGTCAAAACGTTGATAACCAATGCATTGCTGTCCATTTCTGTAAAAAAAAAAAAAATATATATATATATATATATATATAACGAAAAGTTATATGTGATTATCACATGCACCTTATTTACGGGACATAACGGTAAAATATGACCTTAGGATGCACAATGACAGACGTTTGTTACATCACCACCAATTCAGGTTATTAATCTTCCTACGTGTTCAAAATGAAGAGGCGAACAAAATCCACTATTGTTTTCCAAACCAACGATATTCTTGGAGCCCACTAGAGTCGCTGTCAGGGGTCCACCAACACGCTCTTGGAAAACGTCCTCATTGGAGGAGGTGTACAACGCCACCTAGCTACCTCAAAAATGATTTAGAAAACACCTAAAATCAATTTTTTGAGAAATCACCAAGGTCGATGGTCGAAGGTGCGACAAAGATTGGGTAGCGTATTATTATGTGAAATGATATATAATTTAGTTGATGTGATATAATAATAGGAACAAGAAAGTGAACATGAAAAAATGGACATAGAAATCAGATCTAATTGATAGAAGGATGATAAATTTATAATACTTTCTAAATTTGAAAGGTTAAATAACACATTTCCAAGTGCGGGTTGGTGATAACATGTATTAAAGTTTAGGCCATCTTTAGAATTTATGCTTTGCTGAAATGATTAGGGTAATATCTCTTTACTAGTTCAAAAAAACAAAAAAACAACAAAAAAAAAAAACAAAAAAAAAAACAAAAATCGTATCATGTGCCATTGTCAGTTTGTCCTCTCTGTCATCTTGTTATTATCTAACCAAACAAAGAAAAAGTCATTCCCTCATTTTCAAACTTCAACTGAAAAAGAAAAATTAGTCCTAAGTTTGACATTTTTGTTTAACTCTAATTAAAATGTACCTTTTTATCTTAATTTTTTTTTATAAAAAAAATCAACAAAATTTATAATTAATTTTTAAAAAATCAACCAACTCAAACTTAAAAATTTCATCCCATCTCAAACTCAATCCAAATATCAAACAAACCACTATTGTCGTTCAATTTTCTTTATTCATTCACAGGCAATAATTCCATAGTTGTACTAATCCACAGTATTTTTTTAAAAAAATATTTCATTATAGAAACTATTTATTTTATTTATTTTTATATATATATTACAGAAACTATTTATTGATGCCATACGAAGATCTTGGCGAAAAATAAATTAACGGTATTATAACGCTTAACTTTATTTAAAATATATATTTTGAATCTTCCTATCTCAAAATTAAAAAACATATTTTGTTGAAAATCCAAAGTGCCAAATTTTATCCTAATTCTAAATTGGTATTCGAGTACCAAAAATATTTTCCACTGATACAATGCTATTATTAATGTCATAATTGGCACCAAATATAACATACTTTAAATTCATTATACTTATAGGATGTTTGGTGCAAGGGTTTAAATTCTAAAATTACAATCCAATTTTTTATCTTTTTCCCTCAGTTTTACTATTCATATTTTTTAAATCAAATTTTAAAAGTTCATAGTTTTTCATATACAAATCTAAATGAGATGTTTTGTTTAAAATTACATAAAATTTCGAGACGAACGAAACAAATTCTGTATTGATTTTTTTTTTTCCGAACACATTTTAAGTTTTTACACTTTTTAACTAAAACAATTCAAACGCCTCACCAAATGTACAATTCAATTCAAACTCAAATTCTACAATCCAAACCTTAGCACCAACGCATGCTTAGTTGCTTGTCGGTTATGTAAGTTTATTTTCAGAGTAATTGACTCAAATGGTCCCTAAATTCTTTATAAGGTGACGATTTGATCCCTATTTTTTTAGTTTTGGCCAAGTCGACCTTAAACTCTACAAATATTGACAATATTAGTCCTTTCTATCCAATTCTGTTAACTTTTTAACGGAATGAGTCATGTGCAATGCATGTGATCTAATTTGAGGGGATATTTTAGTAATTTAACAATAATTAGTTTAACAAAAATAAAAAATAAAAAATAGAATTCATCTATCTCTCTTCATTTCCTCCCTCGAATCTAAGCAACAAAAACCCAGGTTGGGGAGGAGCGACCGAAGGTCAAAAGGGGCCTGGGTTGCGCGGATCTGGATTTGGCACGGGGTGGGGGGGACTCGTTGCCGGGGGGAGGGGGGAAAAACCTGGGTGAGTTCGGTGATGGAGAAGGAGGCGGGGAAGGGCGGCCGAAGGTCAAAGGGGGGCCTGGGTCTGTGAATTATAGATCTAGTTTAATTTATTCTTTGAATTTTAAAATGACTCAAAATTGGTTCTCAAACTATCATTTTGTCCCACAAAATACTATTAAAAGTTAGACTATAATTATCATGCAAAAAATAAAATATGTTTTAATCAAAGGTTATTTTTGTCATTCTAAATTAGAAGAGAAATGCGTTTTTTTAAGGAATAGTAGATAAATGGTTTTGTAATTTACATTTTCAAAAACTGAAATCTGATATTTGAAAATGACCAAATTAACTCCAATTGGTAATTATAGTTGAATTTTAATAGTTCAAAAATTGGTTTCGAAATGTTTTAAAATCCATAAATTAAGGGTTTGTCCATTATTAAAATAGATGTAAAATAGTGTAAAAAGTGTTTGACATCCTATATTTCCATCATTAATCTCATTTTAAAAAAAAAAACATACATTGAAAAAGAGTGTTTGACTTTTCAACTTCTTATCCAAACATCATTCCAGTATCTTTTTCATTTCAGGAAGGAAAATTTAATTTATACATGCACACACCTTTTTGAAACTAAAAACTAGTTTGACTATCAGGTTTAGTGCTAAGTTTTTCGTATTAATTTTTGTCTTTTTCTGAAAAGTCAATAAATATTATAATTAATTTTTGAAAAGTCAATCAATTTCAACCTGAAAATTTCATTTCAAACCAGTATTCCAAACACAAACTATGATCATTTTAAATAAGAAAAACTTCATTCTAAAAGCAAACAAACAAACCAAACGGACCTTTAAATGATATTCAACCTACCGTCGAGGGACCAAAAATGAAATTAATCCAAAATTAATCCAAAACAATAGCTACTGTTTTATGGGAGGAGGAGAAGGAGTGGAATGGAAAGCGACACAATAAGGACACAAATTTTGATGGGTACCTCGAGAGACAAACCTTAAAACATTAAATACAACATTCATTATATATATACGAGTCTATGAGCTTGTTTAGCGTTGTATCTCCACACAGTAATTTGTTCTTTTTAGGGGTGTTTGGTGTTTGAGTATGAGTTAAGATTTTTAAGTTTTAATAGTAATTTTTATTGATTTTTTCAGAAAAAACAAAAAAAAAAAATTTCAAAAAAAGATAAAAATTAAGTTGAAAAATTTAAATTTGAACTTGCGAACCAAACGAACCCTAAATTTTAAAACTTTTAACTTTATAACTCACTTTTCTTTTTTTTTTATTTAAAAAATAACTTAAAATTTAAAATTTATAACTTTTTTATTTTAAAATGAAATAAGATCATTCTTATATCAAAATACTCATAACGATAAGATAAACGAAATAAGATTCATTTTACGTATTTTCTTCAAAATATATATTATTTTTAATATTTAATCAAACACATATTTTCAAACCAATTCCTCCCTTCTAAAAGTCTTCTACAGTATCACAAGTGTTGTACAAAATAAGCGAGTAGTATCCGTTACATTAAAAAGCCATAAACTCAATCACGCACTCTTCATAATGGCGCGTGGAGAAACCGCCGAGAAATCTTTACAGCTAACAAAGAAAAAAAAAAAAAAAAATGGTCGCCTTTAATCAGTCTCTCTGTCTCTCAGTCTATAAATAATCATCATGCTCTCTCTCTCTCTCTCTTTCTCTTTCCTCTCCCTTTCTCTCTCTAACCATACTGACCCTTCAAAGCATTTTTCAGAAGAATCTCCACAATGATTTGTTGCTTCACCTTCCCCAACTTCCTCTCTCTCTTTCTGGCTTCTCTCATTCTCTTCTCCCTTTGCACTGCTCACGAGTCTGAAGTTGGTAAGTTTCTTTTCTTATCATTGTCCCATTTTCCCATTTGGATTTGAAAAGAAAAATATTGAAATGTATTTGTTGATTTGAACACTTTTTGTATTTTTTTTTTTTTTGGTGTCAATGTTTTAACTTTTCGTTTGCTAATTTCTTTTCACAAAGATATAATTTTTAATATATAACTCACACAGAAAAGGATGCTTAATAGATTCATTTTATACAGATTATCATAGAATAAGAATTTGATACCCTTTAGAAATATAAATATTATTTCAATGAGATAAAAAAATATTTCATTTTCTTTTTTTTTTATTAATGTGTTCTTGCATTAACCTTGTTTGATGAAGTTTTCCCATTATTTTAATTACTAAATATGAAAACTTTTCGCTAAAATATTATTGAATAAATAAAGGAAGATCATGCTTTTTTTTATTATTTTTTTCCCCCCCTTTTCTCTCCTTGTTTTGGCTTCCTGGTGTAATCTTCTTCACATATTTGAATGTCTTCTGTGACCGTTCTCTCTCTCTCTCTCTCTCTCTTTAAGTTTATGCATTAAAAAAAGAAAGTTACAATCCGAAATTTTGGAAGCCCGTTTCATATTTAAATCCATCTTTATGATTAAAAAATAAAAAATAAAAATCAGACGACCAATTTGTCCGTATGCATCAAACGTGGTCAAAGTGGGAAGTTAAAAAAAAGGAAAAACGTGGCATTATCACGTGTATGAGTAGTTAACTCTTTTTTGCTTGAAGAGTAGTTAACTTCGATGTTCTATATCTATTCTTTTCTCTATAGTTTTTTATTTTTTTTAATATTAAATTTAAGAATTGCCCCATATATAGTTGTGGCTAAAATTACCGTACGTCCTAAAATTCTCGGCCATTAGATAATAATTGAAAAAAAGAATTTGAGCTATATGAGTTGTGTAACAGCTGAAAAATTAAGGAGATCCTTTTTAATGCTTGATATTAAAGAAAGTATTAGCTTCTTTGCTTTCTAAATTTGTTAATTGTAAAGGGTAGAAGTCAAAAAAAAAATTTTTTTCCTACTTTTCAGGTTGGGAAATTGGAGTAAAAAACATTTGATTAATCTTCTTTATGTTGATTATGTCATCTTTGCTTAAAGTCTGAGAAAATATAGTTACTTTTTGTCTGCTGTTTTTTACTTGATTTTCTTTCACAAGAATCAAATCTGAATTGGGATTTAATCCGTGAAACATTTGGTAAGTGTAATTTTTTGGAATATTGGTGTGACAAAAATTAATAGATGATGAAACTCCTTTTACTTACGTGGAGGGAAGTGGTAAAGGACCAAAGAAATGGGGTGAAATTGATCCACATTGGCAAGTTTGTGACAAGGGAAAATTGCAGTCTCCTATTGACCTTCTTGATCAAAGGGTTTGGGTTTTCCCGGATCTCGGGAAATTGAAGAGGGATTACAAACCAGCTCCCGCCACTGTCAAGAACAGGGGACACGACATCACGGTAAGCTATATAATTTAGTTTCATCGGAAAATTTTATGTTAAACGTTCGGATATTAAGTGTTCACATCAAAATAACGTACTTCTGCATCAAGACATTTTTTGTGTCGATTTGTATAAAAAAATGCAATGTCTTCTCAGGTGAAATGGAAAGGAGATGCAGGAAAAGTCAACATTAACGGGACCGATTATGCTCTTCTGCAGTGTCATTGGCACTCACCCTCTGAGCACACTTTCAACGGATCAAGGTCTCTCTCTCTCGTCCTCGTATTTTTTTTCCTCATTGCCAAACAGGACATCTGATCAAACAATGTTTGGTGATTCCTTCAAAATGAATTATGTTTTCTGTATTTTTTCTATAAAAATTTTCCCTGTCAGGTTTGATCTGGAGCTTCACATGGTTCACTTGAGCTCTAGTGGAGAAATAGCCGTCATTGCAATTACTTATAAATATGGCCATCCAGATCCATTTCTTACTAAGGTATGCAAATACCAATTTTCCTTCATTCAATATCATTTGACATATATATATATATATATATATATATTTTAATAAATTTGCAAATTTGGTACATGTACATATACAAGTTTCCAATGCTTTTTTCTACACAATGACCATAAAGTCCCTTACCTTAATGGGCATAATAGTGACGGAGTCGGGTTATTTTTCAGTAAGCCATCATAAAAAAACATTTGAGATAACTTTCTACATATATATTTTTTATACAGTGGAGACACAACTGAAATGTTATAAGGATTTTGAGAGTAAAAAAGAAGTTTTCAAATTTTCGAGTGAGGGCACGTGTCTTGTTACATAGCACTATCCTATTTAGTATTGGAAATTGTTTGAGGATTAATGAGTAAAATCTATATATATATATATATATATATACACACACACACACATCCATATGGATTCCATGTTTTACTAATCTTTTGTTACATGGAAGTTGTTTGAGCACATAAAATCCGTTGGCCATGAAGATAAAGATTTGGGGATTGTGAACCCGGGAGATATTAAGTTTGGAAGCAGAAAGTACTACAGATACATTGGTTCACTTACTGTTCCTCCATGTACAGAAGGTGTCATTTGGACTATTGTCAAGAAGGTCCTTTCTCTAAACCTGCTGTTTCTTTAATAGTTCGCACAGAGAAAGAATAATTTGTTCGGCTCCTGAGAGCCCAGTTCGAATCTCACAGAGATCGGCCCATCACTGTGAGACATGAAGCCGGGCCCTCGGGAGCCCCAAATAATTTCTGAAACTCTAAACGCGGTGAGTCAGGATGTGAGAGATCAAGGAAGTGGACCTTATATGCATGTTAATGGTCCCCGTACCTATTTCTCAACCCGACTCACCGAAGTCGTCGTTTAGGACTGCTCTTAGCATGTTCGTACCTTTTATTTATTTATTTTTCAAATGTGTTATCAATGGGTGCATTTATTGACATGCTAGTACACTCTTGTACAGGTCCGAACGGTTTCCAGAGAGCAAGTTAAAGCATTAAGGAAAAGCGTACATGATGTAAGCACTTGTGTAATCAGATAATAATAATGCTCCCAATTTTATTTTACCAAATCTTTCTTATACTGGATGAAATTGGAATTTTCATTTTCTGATTGTAAATCTGTTTCTGACTTTGTATTCGACTAGAAGATATAGAGCTCATCTGTCGTATAAGTTGGTTGAAAATTTTGATAGATAATATGTGATCTGATCTAGTATTATTCTTTGATACTTATGACAGGTTTATGCAAGAGCAAATTCAATGAGGAGATTATATTATATTATTTTATTTATTTACTTATATTATTTTACCATGTCATTTCTGGCTTGTCCCTGCCTATTTTTTACATATTCCAAGATGGAAAACATTTTTCAAATTATGAAGAATTTGCATTATACCCTGTTACATAAAAAATTTCTAAAATGTGCAAAAATTCGTCTAGTTTCAATAACTTATTTTGGTTTATGTTGGAATTTGTTATTTATCAGGGATTTGAGGCAAATGCAAGGCCAACACAGCAATTGGATGGAAGAGCAGTTTGGTTGTACTCTCCAAGGAGTTAATCTGCTTAGTTTTTTTTGCTTAAAGTCATGTTGAACTACTTGAGAGTTATCTTATTTACCTATACTTCACCTAATAGCTGCCCTTTGCTTTTATACATGCATATATAAATACATGTATATCTATATATGAAGTAAAATATATGCCCAGGGCATGCTGTCCTTTTATATATATATATATATATATATATATATTTCAACCTTTTATGTGTGGTCTCTTCAGTTTTATGACAGATGATGCTTTGCTTAAGCTATAGATCAATTTATTTGTTGACACTAAAATATACAGAATAATAGAACCACACTAATCTCTTTTTATTTTTATTTTTAATTTTTTAATTTTATAATATTAGTAAAAAATTAATAAAATTAAAAGAAAAAGATTAAATAAGATAACCAAAGAGTATTCCTTACGATTTTCCCAATTTAAAACTCGTACCCTTATCTTACACTAACATCTCTTTATGTTTTGCTAAAATTACAAATATACCTTTTTGATCAAAAACATTTTACATCAACACTCATGGTTGCTAATAACAAAAATTTTATGTTAATAATCTGTTACTATTTTAATCGTCACCGTTGATCCTTGATGACAAACAAAATATGTTATGTTGATTCTATATTCGAGTGCAAGTTATAAGAGAGTATGATTATTTTGGAAAAAAAAAAAAAAGGAAGATAAATAATTGGTTAACATCATTTATTTTTAACATATTAGGGATCTTATTTACTTAACGGCCAATAAACATTTTTCCATCATGTTTCACCGATGAAGAGGGTGATTAAAAATAAGAAGGGCATACAACTTAGGCTGATATAACAAGGATGTGACTAAAATATTTATATATATATATATATTGAATTTAAATTTGGGGATGGGAGAATACAAACTCTCCACCTCATAGTAAAATTAAGCGGGAAATTATCGTTAAATTTTGCATGCAATCGTACGATATAAGTAATATTGACATAATACAAAAGCCTAAAGTAATTAAAGATGCTACATCGTCTTAAGAAACAACAATACCAAAATTATAACGTTTGTTCTTCTTGTTCTTGTTCTTGTTCTTTTTCGAGAATAAAACTTACAATGTTCAATGTTGTTTTGTTGTGCAATACCGTTCTTATTGAAATATAATACATCCCATTTTTAGTCATTAGTTGTTGGGGGGGAAAAAAAAAAAAAAAAAAAAAAGACCGTCAGTGGCTACATGATAAAAACCAAAAAAGATATTCAAGAGATAAAATCATTTTTATACAATATAACTAGGAAAACGCAGGAATCAACAACAAAGATTAGACCTTCCCTATAATAGCTATAAGTTCTCTCACACTCCCGGTCATCTTGTGTAATTACTCCAAATTAGTATGGAATTGTTCTCAAATGAAGTTTGACTTGGTTTAATTAAATGTTTTGGGACTAGATTGATTGATTGATTTCTTTTTTGCAAACTAATTGTTTCGGTTCAACTTGAACTTAATTAGTAGTTAAATTCACATTAATTACTCTCTTAACCCCACCTCCATTAAATATACAGTTCCCCCATCTAGCTTGGCCCTTACAAAATAAGGTGTTCATTTCATTTTGGGAACTTTTTTGGTGGGCTTTTTTTTCTTTTTTAATATATATTATGAATATGAAACTATTGTTTTAGCTGCTAGATAAATTTTTTAATTATCTGATTTACGATTAAAGTAATTTTATACAATGCATTATAAATTTTGAACATGGACATTTATAAATCAGACTGTTGAAAAATTAATCTAACAGTTTAAACCCGTTCTTTTTCATGATGGATAAATAATATGGTTGACTTAAACCAATTAGAAAGGAAGGGATCCATTTTGCATTTGATCCCGGCTGCTAAAACTATTTCTATAGCTCTCTGCTGAATTTTGGAAAAGCTGACAAAATTGACTACAATCTCTTGGGGATGGTGGCTTTTTTTTTTTTTTTTTCTTCTCCTCCCACAAGGAAGGATGTTGGCCTTTTATATTATGGTTCTAATTTATGATAAATTTTTATGACCACATTAAGTAGATACCTATATATTGTTAGCTTATTAGGAATTCCCTATGTTGGAGGGAAGGAACCATCATAAAATCTCATTCAAAGAATATATGAAAATGGCCGGCGATCGTAGCTAGGGGATATTATATCACATGTAATTTACAAGGATGAAACTTAATATATCAATTTTTCAGAATATTTTTGTCGTAAAATCAAATAATTACGTGGTCAACCCGTAAATTATTAAAAATATGTTGTTCAAATTATTTGCGATCAATTACTTATTCACCACCAATTCACTACTACAAAAGAGAGATTACACGATGGTTCCGGGGAACCGTCGTGTAAAGTGGATTTTACACGACGGTTCCAAGGAACTGTCGTGTAAAGGCGCACTTTACACGACGGTTCCTTGGGACCGTCGTGTAATCCCTCCCTCGGGGGGGACATTACACGACGGTCCCCTTGGACCGTCGTGTAATCCCCGGTATTACACGACGGTTCTAAATAGACCGTCGTGTAATCTTTTAAAAAATTTAAAAATTTTCAAATTTAATTTTTTGAAATCTGCGCGCCAAAACCCATAACTTAAATACAATTTCCTCCTCGTTTCTCTTCATCTCCGCACAAATTTCTTAAGTTCTCTCTTCACACTCTCTACATTTCTCAAGTACCCACATCCTTCACCAACCCGCTGCCACCACTCTTTTAGAATCCGGTCAAGCCGCTGTTGCCGTCGTTGCCGAAGTTGCCTCCCTCTTCGTGTGGCCGTGCATATTCTTTTAAAAGAAAAGCAAGGTGACTTCGTATATAAACTAAAACACATTTGCTCTCTTGTATTGTTGTTTTCCATTAAATATCCATTTTTGAACATGAATGTTTTTGTTTTTAATGTTGCTCTTTGTAGATGAATGGTTTGTAATTGGTTTTGGCACTTTACACACATTTTTCAACATGAATTTTTTGCGCCTACAACATACTCGATGAAATGCCTGAATGAGTTTTTCTTTTATTTAATCTTAATTATATACATCTTAATTAGTTTAAACTTTATCAATTTGCTAGGGCTCTAACGGATTGGAAGATTATGACCGGAGAAGGGATTAGAAGAAGGAGACGAGACTGTAAAACAAAAATCTCGAACCGTCCTTGTCCTCTCCAAGAGGGAAGTGTTGAATGTGGTTATTTTATTTTAGGTTTTATGAGGGACATAGTGTTGAATGAAATTGATGTACTTGAAAGTAAAGAATTTTTTACTTCTGAGGATTTGAATTTGATTAGGGGAGAATGAGCTAGCCATGTAATGCAATTCATTAATTATGATATTTGAACTTGTAATGTAAAAATTGGTATGTAATTTTACTTTGATCATTGAAGTTACTATATTGGATCGTGTATTTGATAACTTACAGATTATGCCAGCCGTGAGAAATCAGCAAAAAACCATAATTTTTTTTTTTAATAAAAGAGACATTACACGACGGTTCGGTCAAGTACCGTCGTGTAATGTCCGCATTACACGACGGGTCTTGGCCGAACCGTCGTGTAATGTCCGCATTACACGACGGTTCGGCCAAGAACCATCGTTAATGTCCGCATTACACGACGGTTGGGCCAAGACCCGTCGTGTAATGTCCGAATTACACGACGATTCGGCCAAGTACCGTCGTGTAATGTCTCTATATTACTTGTATCTACTACGGTGTACCTTATTTCGACGACGGTTTTTAATCGTCGTGTAACATTGAGATACCACGACAGTTCAATAACCGTCGTGTTATCTTCCACGGCACTGGAATACACGACGGTTGGGTAACCGTCGTGTAAACTTTACACGACGGTAAAAAACCGTCGTGTAATCCATAATTTTTACTAGTGCAGTGATTGATCACAAAATGATTAGACCAATATCATATTTGACCGTTAATTGAATGGGGTCATTTAAAAAAAAAAAAAAAAGTCGTACTGTACCCAAACTCCAATTTTAGTCTGTTCATAAAAATTAATGTTTCCTCGGTCCTCATCCTAATTATTAAATGCTAATTGATCAAAGTGGTTCACTTTAAACGCAAGGATGCTACCTATATATTCATAGGTAATTTCTAATTTTTTTTTGGAGGATAATCTCCAAATTTTAATAACTGCTAAATGCCAAGATTCCAGCAGCCAGTCGTAAGAAATTAATACATTTTATTTTCAACTCCAGATAATTCGGCAAGTCTACTGCTACATTACATTATGGTTTTAGATTCACCACAACTTTTAGAAAAATAGTAGGACACAAATTCTAAATCGAACTTTTAAATATTAATTTTTATGACACGTGAGTTGTTATTATTTATTGGTAATTATTTAAAACTTATCACATCAATTAATTGTATCTACCGATAAAAAATTGACAATTCACTGCCATAAAACATTGTTATTTCAAAACTAAGACTAGGGTTAGTGTCTCTAGTATTATCTAACTTTTAAAGCCATTCTTGAAAATTCTAAAAGCCATTATATTATTCTATCTCATCAAAAGAATTCCAATCAACAAATTTAGTATCAACATGTGATTGCACATGCATATATTGCTTAATTGTAATTTCATACCTGACTTTATTAAAAAAAGAAGAGTTTGAATCCCCACCCCAACCTAAATATATATATATATATATATATATTGTCAACATCTAGTTATTAACATAATCACTAAAAATCTCTACAAATAATCTGTTACTTAAAACTTGAGTTTTTTTTAAAAAAAAAAATTGTTTTTTTAAGAAATTATATAAAGTCATTAAAAAAAAAAAAAAACAAGGTTTAGTAGCTAAGCTAAAAATCAAAGAATTATGGGGAGAAAATAGAATCGTTGGAAATCTCATATAAACTTGCATGACAACTCTTATACAACTTACTTTCTTGCACGTACACCTCCTCCGACTAATAGGTAGAATATTATTTGATCAATAAAATTTGTTTTTCATCAAGAAGGCTTGGTTTGAGATAGAAAAAGGGCTATTTCAACACCATTACTCTTGATGGGTAAAGTAATAAATGTTACTTAATACACTAATTATGGCTAAGCAGCCCTAAAATAAGAGTCAAGAACCTAAAACACAAACACATTTTTTAGCACTCTAATTAGCAGTTGGAGGGAGTCGTGCATGTCACGCGCTAGTTAATTGGGGAGCGTGGGAGAAATGGCTGATGAGCGAGTGCTTTGTTAACACAAAAGCTATAAATATGAATACCCCGTCGCTTTGAATCGCAAGCTTGATCGATAACCCGTTTAACTCAGAAATTACACATTACGATGACCATGAGGTTCTACAGCTTTTCCAACATTCCCAACTTCATCTTTCGCTTTGTAGTTTCTCTCATTCTCTTGTTCAACTTTCATTCTCGAAACAGTATTGTTTTTTCAGCGGATGAAGGTACATTGGTTCTCTTTCTATACCCTATTATTTATGCAACTTGTTGTTGTTGTTGTTGTTTTTTTTAATTTTTATTTTTTGTTTCCATGAAAAGTAGATAGTACAGTTTTGCTGATTTCTATTCTTCATTTTCCTAATCTTTTCCTATTATATAGAGAGGAAATTCGGTTTCGACAACTCCATAATTATAACCTTATGGTCCTAGGAATTTTCAAGTCAAACCATTGATATATGCATTTTTAATTTTTATAGTTTTGATTGGCATATCAGATGGTATTCGAATGCAATCTTAGATATATAGTCTAATCAACGTATGAACCCTAATATATTGTGCGTGTGCCAAACTTGTAAAGGTCTGGTTTCTTCTATACATTAATTTTATAAATGATTTTATTATACATTCCGTACGATATCCATCATTTGCAACTGAGTAATTTTTAAAAAAGTTTAATTACAATGTTCTGAATTGAAAAAAAAGAAGAAGCATATTCATGTTAAACAATATAACAAGATATAATAACACCAAATACTTCACAATTTGTAGTGGTATTATTGGATGGTACTATATATATATATGTGTGTGTGTGTGTGTGTGTGTGTAGATATAGTTATAAAGGAGTACAAACAGTACTAGAATTTCATTGCCAACATGAATCCCTTTTCTTTTTCTTTTTCTTTTTTCTTTTTTCTTTATTAGTTATTTCTTTAACTGTTTGGGTTTGTTTGGAGTTCATGAATTAGTACTTAATATCTCATTGAACATATAAATTCGCAAACTAAATCAGAATTTGTTCTTATTATAAGCTTGTCCTATATTTATGTTACGGTAAATAGGGATGGCATTTTTACTCACGGGTACCCGCCTCTCATGGGACGAATATGAAAGATAACATATGGATGTGGGGGTGGGTATGAGAATTAAGATTTATCACCTACGCTGGTGTGGGCGAGAGTGGGGGAAGCTCCCCCATACCCGCACCCACCTCGTATAAATTTCCTCATAATAGAAGAAGAATAAAGTTAGTGTTTTAATGTTTTTGTTTGCTTTATGAATTTAGTTTTATGGATTTTTGAAGTTTGAGTTTGTTTTTAATTTTTCAATTTCATTTGCAATTATTACTACATTGTTAAAATTTATGAAAACTTTAATATAAGTTATTTTATTTTATTTTTAATAATTCTTTATGGGTAAATTAATAGGATATAGATATAGTACCCTTAACGGGTATTACCCGTCCCCGCACCCGCATTAAATTAGGCGGGTATAGAGGTAAAAAGAGAGGCGGGTATAGAGGTGGGGAGGCACACTCTCGCCCACCCCACCCCATTGACATCCCTAATAGTAAAATAATGTATTTAATGTACCTTCAAATGATACCCCATATTAACTATAACTAGGAAATACTATTTTTTTTTTTCAAAGAAATAAAAATAATGCTCCACATTAACTATAATAGAAATAGTTAAAAAAAAAAAAAAAAAAGATTACTCTCACATCTTTGTTGACAATTGTTTCACTTTCACGAACTTTAAACTTTTCTCCATCAAATATTTATTTTTCAAAACAATTGAGTTTTTCTTTTTCTATTCGTTGTTAAACGTTTTCTCATTTCTATATTGTTAGATACTTTATGAGCATTCATCTTGCATTGTAATTGTTGAATATGAAAAGGTCGGTGAATATTGAGTTTTCGTGCAATTGAGATTTTGCTATGTTCAAGGAAAAATATTATTTAGCCAAAAAAAAAAAAAAAAAGAAGGAAATAAGTAGTGCTTTTTTATTGAAAACTTTTTTTTCAAATGAAAAAATTTATTGTTAATCATTTTATATTTACAAATTTAATCAAAACTTAAGTGAGAGAGGTGGCGAATAAGAAGGTTAATTAGGTTTTAAATGTAAAAGTAGTATCCATAAAGCATAGATCTTTTGAATTTTTATTAAGAGAATATTAATTTTAGTTGTGGAGCACTCATATAAATTGCATTTACATCTTAGACTATCAAATTTCCCTATAAATAAGAGATTCCTTTATTTGACTAAAAATATGTATTAACTCTCTAAAGGTGATGGTTGGTCATGTTTTATTTTTTTGGCCGAGAAGACCTTAAAACTTTTAAAATATTAGCCATAATAGTCCTTTCCGTCCAAATCCATTAAGTTTTTAACGGAATAAGTCATGTGTAATGCATGTGATCAAATTTAAGAGGATATTTTAGTAATTTAACAAGAATAAAAAAGATAAAAAAATCGTTAAAAAAGCTAAAAATCTTTAAAAAAAAAAAAAAAAAAAAAAAAAAAAAAAAAAAAACCAGATCGGAACCACTGGGGGAAGAGGGGGGCAAACACCTAAATTGCTTGGGGGGGGGGGGGGGGGGGGGGCGGGGGGGGGCGGCCTTAGGTGTTGCATGGGGGGACTAGGTTTGTGTTTTTTTTGTGGGGGGGGGGGGGGGGGGGGGGGGGGGGGGGGGGGGGGGGGGGAGAACGATGGAGGGAGTGAGGAAGGGCATTTTAGTCTTTTTTACTACAAACTGATCATTTCATTAAGATTCTGTTATAATTTAATGGAGCTTGACAAAAAGAACTATAAGGGCTAAAAAAAAAGAAGTTTAAGATCTTCTCAGAAAAAATAAAATTAAAACATGGACCAAACCGTTACTTTAAAAAAAATTCAGGACTATTTGGGTCAATTACTCATAAATAAAAAAAAAAGCCGAAGAGTTTTAGCCTTTATTTGCCTTTCAGGTTTGGACAAAAAATTTTAAATTACCTAAATAATCATCTTTATTTATTTTTTTTCTATTGACCAACATGACACAAGTTCCTTACTCTTGATCTAGTGTTAATTTTTTGTGTCATGCAATGATTTCTAAATTTTTATTTCAGGTCTTTCCCTTTAAAATTTTTTTTTTGAAAAGACAATAAAATTTTAATTAGCCTTTGAACAATTAACCAACTCTAAAATAAAAATTTCATTCTAAACTAGTAAATCAAATGCACACTTAATGAACTTCTGTGGTTTTTGATGAGTTATGAACTACAGGTAATGGCAAAAATATTATTTCTTACGATGATGAAAGCAACTGGAAGAGGGACATCGAGATGGGCCACACTCAAGGAAAGCTGGTACCTTTGTGGTTAATGGAACGAGACAGTCTCCTATAAACATCAAACGACCTTCTTAACGTACAACATAGGCCCTGGAACTTTACAAACGATTACAAACCTGCTCCTGCTACTTTGTACACTCGTGGAATGAGATTGAGGTAGTCTATATATAAATATATATATATATTTATATATAAAGCTCTATATAGGCGGTACACACATAAACTATATAGGCAGTAGACACACTTATTCTCACGAGATCTTCAAAAGGAGGAAATATAATAGACTCCAATAAGTTATAATTTTCAGACAATTTTAACTTGAGAATAGAACTCATGATGCTTACTTATAAGCCACTTGCATTCCTCACCCACCACTGATACGAGACTCACCTCATTGATTACCAGTTATTTTGATAATCATACAAATCAATTCACACACATAATTTCTATGAGGCAGATACAGTGTAAAAAGATGGGGCCTTTCTATTTAAACCTTCTCCTTTATTCCTGAGGAAAAATATATTACTGTTGTCCTATACCACAAATAATATATATAGTATAATAATAAAATATAGTATCAAAGGTGGAATGTTGGTTTCCGTCCCTACTCCAATGGGCGTCAAGTGGTGCTTTCAATGCTCGTTATGTGTCACCTCCATTGTTCGCCATGTTTTTTTTTTTTTTTTTTTTTTTTTTTTTTTTTTTTTTGCCCTTAGAAGAATTCTTTTCAAGTATATTCACAATTTAATAATTTTTTCTTGTAACCCCTAAATTAATAATTTAGAAAATAAATTATTACATGTGCGAAACACGTGCTTCAACTAATATATATATATATATATATATATAAATATATACAAATAATATTTTAGATGAATTTTGATCCTTTACGATACAAAACAATCTTTACCATCTATACATAGATTAGTATTTTAGATGGAATATAGCAAGTGGTAGTACCTACAAAAATTCAAAAATTTACTTGATTAATAAAAGCGTTATTTGTCGTTGTTAGTCCAAAAACAATTAGAACTATGATAGTTGATCTCCAAACTATTTTTTACCTTATTTTATACTTCAATTTTTTTTCCTCCAGTAATTTTGATCCCTAATCATAATGTTCATGATCAATTTTCAAAATTTAACGACATTCATAATCGCGTGTTCATTTATAAAAACAATCACATCACATATCTTGAAAGTTGAAACAAAATGATTATCTGGATGCAAAATATTGTAACATTTTATATCTGTGGTTGTTTTTAAATTATAGAATTTCAAGTTCGATGTGAGGCAAATTAAAGAAGCTGAGACCAATTAACTAGCTACTAATTTGATGCTTAGCGGCAGTATTAAATATTGATTTTAACATTTTCGTGGAGAAGTTCAGGATCCCCTCGATTCAATAACTGATTGAAGACTTCTGTCTAGAATCTTCTTGTTAATCAACGATTAACAAATTTATCCATTAATTAATTTGTAAATATCGATAGTGATCGTCGTTATATAAAATAACCAAAATGTATATCCATGGTCTCTAGGTGGAATGGAATAATGGATCAAATGCAGGAAAACTTACTATCAATGGAGTTGAGTATAAACTGGTACAGTGTCACTGGCATACACCCGCCGAGCACACCACTCAATGGACTAAGGTGAAATTTTCCTTCTATTGGTTTTTAATTAAATTTTTTAGTATATTGTAGGGACTGGTTTTTATTTTTATTTTTTATTTATTTGTTCGATACGAAATGATTATCTATATGCATGCCTGGTAATAACAATCACATTCACTTCTCAAAATCTTCAGCTCTCTGCAAGTTTTTCTCAAAATAGTTGTTATAAATTCACAAAGTTTAATGATGTTTTGTAATAAAAATATTCCCCTCTATTTATCATTCCAAATTTGATTTGCAGGTTTGCCATGGAGATTCACCTTGTTCATCAAAATTCCATAGGAGAGAGAGCTGTCCTTGGAATTGTTTACAAATATGGCCGACCTGATCCCTTCCTTTCAACGGTATTTAAATGTCGGAAAATTTTCGTATTTTCTTCTAAATTTTTTTGACATTATAACAAAATACCTTCCAAACTTAAAAATGAATTATTCTATTTAATTGTGTTTTTTAATATCACTATTACTTATGAATTTATAATCTGGCAGTTGTATCAGCAAATATTGTCCCTCCGAAATGATACGAGAATGATACCATTGGGAATTGTGGATCCAACAGATATTGAGTCCCCAGGATTCTGGAGGAAGTACTACAGATATAATGGCTCGCTTACAACTCCTCCATGTTTCGAGAATGTTCTTTGGACTGTTCTCAAAAAGGTATTTATATTCAACCCACAATACCTTTCTGTTCACTCTCTTCACATGTTGAATGTGAGGGAAAATTGAGGATATGAACTATACTTTTATCACGTTAGTAATTACTGTTCTTTTTAGTTTACTATATTAACTTTTTACGTTATGAGTTATGATATATGACTGAAACAATTCGGCACGCTGCATTTTAAGTTTTTAACATTTGCACTCACATATCAGAATACTTAATAATTAATTTAATGGTTTATAAAATAAAATATACTTATCAGTTTTATCATAAATTTTGTGTATGTATAATTAACCATAATTTCTATGTGTTTTTTCAATTCTATCAGAATAGAAAGTGTGTAATTGCATTAGTGATATTATATACATATACATATATATTTTTTGCTGTGTAGAATCAACGATTCAACATTAATACTCATGGCTTGATCCTTTAATTTTCACCATTTACATGTAAGGTTCTTCTATTCCTTATACACATAATGACATTATGTGTGTGTGTAAACATAAATGTTTAAACACTACTTGTTACTTACAGGTGCAGACAGTTTCACTGGAACAAGTTCAAGCATTAAAGGATGCAGTTGATGATGTAAGTACTTTGTGACCTTTTTTATTTTTTATTTTTATTTTTTTAATTTGTAATATGAGAATTCAAACTTAGTATCTTACAATAAAATATGTTGTCGAATTATCATTAAGTGCGAACAACCCCATTTTGTCCCCAAAATTGGGATCATGAGATTAATTTGATTATTACAAGTCTAATATATATACATATATATATATATGTACTGCACATATATTATTTTGTCCACAATTAATCACTAACTAAATACACGCTAATTACCAAGCCAAGAAGCTTTATATATCTGAATGCCTTTTAAATCTAATATCATTATATATAATTGTTCAAGATCAAAGAATTAGAGGAGCTATTTTTCTATAGATTACGCAGTAGCCAAATATTTTCACGTACTTTATTTGTTATGTCATTCAATTGAGTATATGTCACCACTATATATGTGTGTGTGTGTATATATTATACATCAGAAAACTACTTACATTGTCTCTTGTATTTTATTCTGTTAAATTTAACAATCAATACTTGTCTCGTGTACACTGCATGTTTACTACTAATTGAAACTTTTAACGCAGTTGGAGATAGCTTATGATTATCTACTGCGTCATTAACATGCTTAATGTATGCTATATCATTACCTGCATGAACATTGAAATCGTTATATATATATATATATATATATATATTATATAATTGGTGAAAGCAAACAACTAGTATCGGGAGAAAATTAACACGTACTCACTTTATATGTGTGTATATATGCATTTGGGTTACATTAAAAGTTGGTGGTATTCGCTAGAGAGGAATGATATTTACATCATTTTACATATCCTCTTGTGATCAACTATTTATATTTCTTCCCAATTTTACATATTTTGATATTGTACGTTCATTTCCACATGAATCGCAACGAGTGGAGGATAGTTGAAAATTACATGATGGACAACATTGATGATGATTTGAGGAATATATTGTTTTTCTGCTCTTAATATTCTTCTTCTTCTTCTTCTTCTTCTTCTTTCTTCTTCTTCTTTTTCCTCAGGGATTTAAGGAAAATGCAAGGCCAACTCAAACCACTGAATGGAAGACCAGTATCTCTGTATTTTCCATGGCTCTTCTAAGCAGAGATCACTCCGACGTACTAATTGAACCCTATATAAATATATATATATATATATATATATATATATAATATCATCAATAAAATGATATTTGGAGGTAGTGAAACTTTTACCAGATCAGCTACATATTCACAAATACATATTGTATGTTCTTCATAAATAATTTGTATTATTTCTGACGTCCTTTAGTTATGTCTAATATATGCGTCAGAACGAAAAACGATATGCACATATGGAGGGTTCATAGTGCCCTTATGTTTGTATTACAACCTAGTTAATAATCATGCTTGATCTCTCAGCTATATAAAATATGTGTGCCATTTATATATATATTTGGATATGATCTCATAAATATATATATATGAATTATTGCATTTTTCCTTTCTTGTGTACAACTCTTATAGTTGAAGAATGCAAGATTGCACCGCCGGTGTAGATCAATCTAGGGTTTGCGAAAAACCTGGCCTGCAAGATTGCACGATGCTGGTTTTGGATTGCTTCCTATTGTTGATCAGCTTGCATAGTCGTCATTTTTCCCCCCTGCAGTTGGCCTTAATTTTTTTTTTTCTTTTACAATTTTTATAGGTATTGCATGAACAATCGAAGATAAGCTTGATTAGAATTTTGGCTTCCCATGACAATCAGCTTGATTAATTAACATGAGGTGTTAAGGGTAAAAATAAACCTAAGTTCTACATCGTAACATATAACAATAATCGCAAACATATAAAGATATTGGGTCAATCAACTTAACGGGTTGACCTTTTTAAGATGGAAACTCAATCCCTTAATAGTCTCAAATTACTTCTTCTTTTCTCTAATTTTCACACAATTATTGATACGCGATTTTTATCTGCTATATGGATCCCTCGGATCCTGATCTGATTTTGAATCCTTCAAAACCTTTACAATAATTCAAATACGGGAATTGCTTATTCCCCTGTAGAAACAATAAAAAATTGCCTTTATTTAAAAATAAAAATGATCAAACTGTGTATGGTTAACGTGTACAATTATGCAAGAAACCGCAGATATGAATAATAATGCTTCTTAATTAACAAGAGCAAACTTGGCCTTTCAGAGAAATTGAGTGATCAATTTCACTGGAGAAGGATTCGACAATTTGCAATAGGAAAAAGAGAGAATTTGCATGGCATGAGCGGTTTTTCTTAAACAATGAATTTTGAAGCTACAAAGACAGGTTCTTAATTTTTATTTTGTGCAAGATAAGAAGAGAACAAACTTCTTAAGCACAATGGAGATTGGGGGTGGGGGTTCTGGCTCTATGGTAGAGGCGTTCTTCAAGGGACGACAAAGATGCTAGACGAGAGAAAGGAGGCTGCCATATAGCTTGGGGGATCCACTGGGGAAGGGAAGGCGGGCGTCGAGTGATCATCTCATATTAAAAATTATCAAATCTGCAACTTTTCTTTTATTATTATTATTTTTTAACTATTTCTATAGCTCTCTGAATTTTGTAAAAAAGCCCACAAAATTGCCTACAATCTCTTGGGGACCCCCCTCCCCCTCCAGTAAGGATGGTGGCCTTTTATAATATGGTAATTTATGAGAAATTTTAAAATTTATGACCACGTTAAGTAGATACCGATATATATTGCTAGCTAATAGGAATTCCCTATCTTGGAGGGAAGGAACCATCATAAAATCTCATTCAAGGAATATTATATGAGAAAGGCCCGCAATAGTAGCTAGGGGATATTGCACCATAACAAGTAATTTACCATGATGCAATTGAAATATATCATATTTTCATAATATTTAGTTTTAGTAATAAGATTACTTAATACGTGATCAATCTGTAAATTATTCATCGACATCAGTTTAATAAATTGATATCGCTTCAGATTATTGTTCAATTACTAACTGATCATCAGATGATCATCAAATGATTGACCATCATATACTGCTTCAATTTTCAATTAGTTGAATTGGATCATTTCCAAAGGAGAGAGAGAGAGAAAAAAAAAAAAAAAAGGGACTGGTCGTACTGTACCAAAACTCCGTTCTTTCCATATTATTACAAAATAACGACTCCTCAGTCCTCATCCAAATTATTAAATGCTAATTGATCAAAGTGGTTTACTTTTGCCATAAGGATGCTACCTATAGACTCATAGGTAAATTTCAAAACTTTACTAACTACAAAATGCTAAGATTCCAGCACCAGTTGTAAGAAATTAATTTTTTTATTTAGAACTCCAGAGAATTTGGCAAGCCTACTACTTTGTACATGACGCAATGATTTTAGTTCCCCCACAACTTTTAGGGCATGTTTACATGTCAGAAATTTTAAAAATATGAAATTAATTTGCTTAAGAGTAATTGGTCTAAATATTCTATGAACTCTTTCAAACGTGATGGTTTGGTCATTGTTATTATTATTATTATTATTTGTCGAGATAACCCTAAATTCCTATTTTTCTTGGCCATTTCAGTCCTTTCCGCCTAAATCCGTTAAATTTCCAACGGAATGAGTTATGTGCAATACATATGATTTAATTTGAAAGCATATTTTAGTAGTTTAATAATAATTAGTTTAAAAAATTAGCAAAAATTTCTTTTTACTGTTCATTTCTTAATCAATGGATACAAGATTCCACTAAACTCGTATTTCTGGTAACATCTATATATAGTTTTCTTGTGTATATATAAAAAAGACGTCTTAATCTATATCTATAATCTATAATCTATCTATAACTATATTAAAAGGAGAGTTACCTTTTTGACACTATTAAAAAATTTGGTCTATCTATTTTGTCTTTTTGTGGATTTTTTTTCTTTTTTCTTTTATTTTTTTTGTTGAGTTATTTACCTCCTTCATTGTTTTATTTTTTGTTTTTACTTCTTTCTCCTCAAAATTTTACATATTTATAATTGACTCACTAGATAAAATACTTTTCATTTTTTCAATTTATCCCTATGTAAAATAATTGTTTTCAAATATGTCTGAACAAATTTTTCTCTGACAATTTTTCAAAAATTGTCATGTTCCCTTTTAGTCATTGATTTTTTTGATTATGTTTAGGAGACTAAGAAAAGATATTGATTTCTTCACAAATTTAATAACTACTAATTATTTTATAAAAAAAAAAAAAATTTGAACATTTGTATATATATATAAAAAAAAAATTAACATATTAAATCCCCACGTGCAAAGCACGTACTTAAAAACTAGTTTATGTAAAAGAGAGTACAAGCAGCAGAATTTTATTACCAACAGAAATTCCTTTGTTGTTATTGTTGTTTTATTTATTTATTTATTTATTTATTTAACACTAAACATTTCATTGCCAACAGGAATCCCTTTTCTTTTTCTTTCGTTCCCCTACTACTTGGGTTTGTTTGGAAGCTGACATGAATTAGTACTTAGCATCTCCTTCAAAATTTAAAAATAAAAAAATCGTATCATAGATTGATTATTTTTGGGAAGTACAAAATGTGATGATCTCATAGGGGTTGGGTCGGGTCGGGTCGGATGCTAGGAGCTCACGGAGCCCCTAGTAACCAGCACTACCTGATCTACAAAAAAATGAATGCATTTCGATTTGGGAATCTTATGAACTAGTTCCCTAAATAAAGAAAAAATAATTAAAAAAAAACTCATGATAAACTAGGTACATGTATTAAAAAAACATAGAGAAGAAAACAATACGAAGAAAGTATTAGGAAAAGTGAGTATTTACGATAGGAAAAATTATTGTTTTGTATGTAATTATTTATATTAGGAATTTTATTTATTTGTAATTATTGTCAATTAGAATAAGTCTTGATTTTAGTAGATTTGTTAGTATTAAAAAACTTACCAAATTTTATATACTTGTAAACTTATATAAATATGAGAGCTCATTCACAGTGCTCTTTATTAAATGAATTTATTGTTCTTAGCCCGTGGACGTAAACACATTCACGTTAAATATCAATTATACATTGGCAATTGTTGGCTTAAAAAAATGCCACAAAATTGTACTGTAAATTTTTTTGCGGCACTATTGCGTGAGATCTCACAAGTATATGAGCCGCATAAGTAATAAAATGATGAGTAAGGTTGTCGATCACATAAGAATTGCACATAAATTTAAGGTAATTACTAAAATTTATTAACACTAGAATTATTTGAACGACCGATTAAAAATAGCGAAAATGCAAATTAAACTAAATAAAGTAAACTAAAATGACCAAACAAACCAAATGAATAAAAAGACACAAACAAACAAGATTCTAGGCTCTTGATTTCACTCTTTTCTTCATGTGTTCTTCCTAATAAGAAATTACTAACTAATTTCAATCAATTTGTTAATCAAAGGTTTAAAATTAACATCACTATCCCTCCTAAGTGTCAAATGAGATTATATGCATAAATGTCCAAATTGATATCTCTATCTAATTTGTTGACTTACAAATTCATTAAGTACACCCTTTTATGATTATCAAAGTATCATCGGCTTCCCGAACTTAACAACAACTAAGATTGCATTTTCCAAACCAATAATGAATTAATCTCTTCCGAGCATTAAAATTCATAAATCAAATCAGCTAATTCATTTCCCAATAAATTAGAAGCATTAAGCATGTAAAAACACAAATGAATTGAATATAGACTACATTAACAATTAACCAAATCATTAAAGCATAGTTCGCGTAGTGTTACATCATCATCCTATAACCAACAAACTACACAAAACCCATAAATGAAATTAGACACAAAATTAAGCAAATCAAGAATTCAAGTATCATCCAGCTACAAAAATAAAAAAAATAGAGAAAAGAAATGAAAACCTCAATATTATTTTTACAAATCTTTAAGTTTTTCATCAATTTCTCATCTCCTCATTTTGTTTTTCAAATATCACCTCCCTTGAAATTTGTTGAAAATAAAGTCTAAAACAAAAAATAAAAACTAATTCCTGAACCTAAAAGTCCTACACTACTATTTTTTGACTTTTTTTCTATTTTTCTATTTTTTTTTCTTCATTTTCGCTCTTCTTTCTTCTTCTGGGTTTTTGGCCCCTGTTCCTGAGTCTCGGCCTCCCAGCCAAGCTCTCCTTCTTCGAACACACCCCACCCCGACTGTTTCTTTCTTTTCTTTTCTTTTTCCTTTTCTTATTCTTTGCTGCACGCCAGCTAGGGGGAGCATTTGTTCCCTCTTTTTCTCTTCAGTGCAACAGCCACGTGGAGGAGGGGGAATGGGGGGAAGGTTAGGTGTCCACGTGGCGCAACTGGGTTGGCAAAACTTGGGACACACGGTGTTACAATGGGCATGTCTGTAGGTGATCTGGCACTCTGGGTACCTGGCGGCTTTGGCCGGTGAGAGTTAAATTCAAAATAGTATCCATTTTTATGACCGTTTTGCCCCAATTGAACCCAAAATTTTCATTTTGCTTGTTCTCACCTAATTAACATATAGAGGGGTAAATTAATAAAAATATATTGAAGTTAATATTAATCTAATTAAACAAAATTAAATAAATTTACATCAAATCAAAATAAAATTAATCTAAATTAAATTAACATAAAATTTATTAAAATGCTAAGAACATAGTCAATTTGCAAGCAAAAAAATGGTAAAATAACTCTATTTTATAAATTATCAAGCACTTTTCTATTGCCACTAAAAGACATATTTCTAGTAGTGCAATTTTCCCACGGCGATCAGCTTGCTTAGTTTACACGAGGCTTCATTTGCATGGGAATTACTAATATGGGCTGCTATATATATGGGATTTCAAATAAGGGAATTGTTTGCTCCCCTGAGGAAAACAATAAAAAAAATTGACTTTTTTATTTAAAAAAAAAAAAAATCGATCAAGCTGTATGAAATCAACATGTTCAGAGGTTATATGCAAGAAACCGCGAATTGGAATAATAATATTACTTTCTTACGAAGAGCGACGTCCTTGGCCATTTCGGCATTTTCTTAAGAATAATGTTGTCTTGGCCGTTACAAAAACAACAAGACTTAAAGGTGCTCCAAAATGGCCCGGAGAGTAAACTGCGGAGCAATATTCTTAAGCAAATACAAGGTAAACTTTGTCTCTTAAAGTGATTGTAGGTATAATCTAACGGTATTTATATATTTGACTTTATTAAAAGGTGAAGAGTTCAAATCTTTCATCCCTTAATAAAAAAATAAATAAAAAAAAAACTTGTCTCCCAATACTGTCAGATTGTCTATTTATAAATAGTCACTTATAATCTCTCTAAATCACTTATAGTCTCTCAAACTCTCTATAGACATTGACGCTTCAAACAATTTCACAGGTACCTCCACAATGTGTTGTTGCTTTACCTTCCCCAAGCTCCTCTCTGATCTCTTTGTGGCTTCTCTCTCTCTCTTTTCCGTTCATTCCCATTTCACCATTTGCAGAGCTCTCAAGTCTGAAGTTGGTAAGTTGTTTTTCTCTCTTTTTATTTTTATTTTTATTTGTATTTTTATATGTACATGATTTTTCCTCATGTTTTTGTGGAATGCGGGTGGTTCCACAGTTCTTCTTCCACTTATTTTTGGTTCTTGATTCATTCTTATCTTGAGTGTTCTAGTTATCCACTTTTCCATTTGGATGTGTTAAAAAGCACAATATTTATATATGTATTCAAATGTTTTATTAATTTGAACACAAGTTTTCTTTTACCTTATTTCTTTACAAAGATATATTTTTTAGTGCTTAAATCACATGGAAGAGGATGCTAAATTGATTCAATCATAGTAGATTATCACAAAATAAGCCGGGATGAATAAGAATTTGATGACCACAGTACTATCACAAAAATGTGGATAATAATTCAATAATTATTATTTTAAAATTAGGACGAGGACTTTAATCGAATTAGGTTATACCTACAATCGCACGCAATATTGTTGACATCTAAAAGATTTCATTTTTCCAGGTGTTTATGCAAATGTGGGTGGCCGCAGGCTAGATAATCCAAAAAATCTAAATTCCATTTCATATGATTATGATTTTAAAAAAATAAGATATTATACCATCTCGTTTATATGCGTCAAACGTGGTAAAAGTGGTGGGGACAAAAAAAGGAAAAAAATTCAGGTGGCATGATTTCTGAGTTTTTAATTCCCCATTCCATGTTATAATCTTGCTCCTCCTCCTCCTCCCTTTTTTTTTTTCGGCTCCGATTGCTCTTTGTGTTTGTTTAGTGGGCTTCTTTTAAGTTTTGGCACTTTCGGCCTATTTTGATAAATTATCCCTGAATTTTGTACCTTTCATAATCAACCTCTGAATTTGTCTTACCATCACAATTTGACCGCCCATTAAATTGGTGGCCGAAAAAAGGATTAATTTTAAATAATTAAAAATACCATAAAGGGGCAACTTGTCAAAGCATTAAATGAATCCAGGAAAACTTGTACAGCATGAAAAGTTCAAGGGGATAACTTTTTGTTTTCGTTTTGTTTTGTTTTTTTTTTTTTTTACTTTTGTTTTTTGAAACCAAATATAATTGATTAGCAAAATGACTCAAATATATTTTTTTAATGTTAGATAATCTTTTAAAAATTTTAATTAATAAAATAATTTTAGAGCAATCGAGAATAATTAAGAACAATCAGGTTAGACGTCTATTTCTATGTTAAAATAAAAGACGGTTATTTTATTAATTTTAATTTTTAAAGTTGTTATTTTGATAAATATTCCATCTGTTGTATAAAAAATTCAAACTTTACTTTTTATGATATAATTAAGTATGTAATTATTATTAGACTATATTTATAATCACAATCTTTTTTGTTTTAATATTTTAGAATAAAGAAAGTGCTGGCTTCTTTGCTTTATGAAGTTGTGAATCGTAAAGAATGAAGTCAACTATTTTCATTTCTTTTTCAGGAGGAGAGTTGAAGTTAAAAACGTTCGATTTCCTCTATTTGCTTTTGTCCACTTTAACTCTAAGAAAGTCTGAAAAAGTAAAGAGATGCTTTATTTCCACTGTTTTTTTCTTGATTTTATTTCACAAGAATCAAATATAAATATTTAGTCAGTGAAATGTCGAGCCACTTTTCTGTTGATTGCATATCAAAATGGAAAGTGTAATTTTGTGGAATATATATTGGTGTGATAAAAATTAACAGATGATGAAAGTCCCTTTACGTATGTGGAGGGAAGTGGTAAAGGACCAAAGAAATGGGGTGAAATTGATCCACACTGGCAAGTTTGTGAGAAGGGCAAATTGCAGTCTCCTATTGACCTTCTTGACCAAAGAGTTCAAGTTTTCCCGAATCTCGGGAAATTGAAAAGGAATTACAAACCAGCTCCTGCAACTATAAAAAATCGGGGACATGATATCACGGTAAGCTATAAAATTATAACTAAACTATGGTATAATTCATCATTTCTATTAAATCGATCTAGATTGTTGAATTCTTCTGTTTTCTCTTTTTAATAATTTAAATCGATTAATTCCTAAATAAATTTTAAGCATGTCTATTTTATTATTGCACTTTTGCCTTTTAAGTTTTTTATTTTTATTTTTATTTATTTTTAAATATAAATGGGGTAGAAAATATACATGAAACCTAAACATGCTTTACTTGTGACATAACCAATCAATTATGTCCATAATACTAATCAACATATGGTGTAATTCTAAAGAAGAAACATTAGAAGAAATTTCTCTAATTTTTTTTAAGGCTATGTCTACACTTATTTTACTTATAAGTTCTAAGTTATGCCTTTTTTTCTGATGAGCCAAACAAGTTTCAAGTCCCAACAATATTTTGAAAACCAACCCTGTCAAATCAAGTACATCATGCCATCAATACAAACAGGCTAGTTTAAACCATGTTGAATTATATGATTAACTCATATGCATATCTTGATTTATAATTAACTAATGCTTAGTCCTTATTAAAGTTGGAAATGAAGGCATGAGAAGATCATTGCTCTATTACTTCTGTCAAATGACAACTTTGCCCCATATATATATATATATATATCGATATCCTAATTAATTGAAAATACTCAGGTAAAGTGGAAAGGTAATGCAGGAAAAATCAATATTAATGGAACTGATTATGCCCTTCTACAGTGTCATTGGCATTCACCCTCAGAGCACACATTCAATGGAACGAGGTTTGCTTTTTTGCCTTGTCTATTCTCTGTACATACACATGTACACTATTCATGCATATATATATATTTCATATATATATATATATATTTAATCTATGATCCTTCCTTCCGTTATAACATATAAAGTGACAAGTGTAACATTTAATAGTCCCAGATTATTGTTTCATCTTTTAAATATGAAGCCAAAAATTTTAATAAGTGGAGGCTTACAAATAACACAATAGATTAACAGAAATTAACAGCATTAATGAATTATAATTTTTTTTCTTCTAAATTTAATTAGACCTTTAAATGTCTCGAGCCACTTACATATAATAGGGTTTGTAACTATATTATCTATTGGGGGTGACATGTTAACGGGGGCTAGACGATTAGTTTTCAATTTAGTGGGGCCTTTTTATTTTTATTTTTATTTTTATTTTTTATCCTATTTATATCTATAACTATCTTAGAAATGCTATTCAAAAAAATGGTCAAATTATTTTGCCTTCTTCTGGTCCCCCCCCCAAAAAAAAAAAAAAAAAAAAAAGAATGGCCTCCTTTGTACTTTTATTTACACCTTTTTTTTTTTTCCTAATCCGTAAAATTATTATATATATAATTAAAAAATTATGTTTTCTATTTTTGCTAATCACTTCTCTTTCTTATCTTACAAATGTGAGTTACACTTTTTACTATTAAAAAAATGGTCAAATTATTTTGCCCTTTTTTCCCCCCCTCCTTCTCTTTCTTTTGGCTTTCACTTTTCCTGTTGCTGTAGATGTCACCAAGAATGGCCTCCTTCGTACTTTTCTTTACACACTTTTTTTTTGCCTCTTCTCCTAATTACCTAAAATTATCATATACATAGTTAAAAAAATTATGTTTTCTATTTTTGCTAATCACTTCTCTTTCTTATTATTATTATTATTATTGGCTAAGATTCTCTCTTCTTATTTACACCTATTTTTCACACATTCTTTTTTTTACTTCGTAAATCACATTCTTATTTACATTTGTTGAATTTTTTTTTTCTTTTTTCAAAATATGACATGACTTAATATTTGTACTTAGAATTCTAAAATAGTATTTTCAAATATAACATTCATACTTTTTCTCCCCTGATTACTCTGTAAATATACTTTACTTATCTAAAGCTATATAATAATCGCTCAAAATGCATGTTATGATTTTTTTTTTTTTTTTAACTTGAAATTAAGGGATTCGAACTATACACATTGAAATAGAGTCAAATGTAAAATTATCACTAGACTATGCCTTCAACCATTGGTATGATAAAATTAGAAACACGTTTTTCTTTTCTTTTCTCTTCTTTTTCCTTTGAATTGAAACATGTATCTTGGTATATCTACTTTTTTTTCGCTAAAATTTTTTATCTAAAGTTTCTCTCAAATATGCCCCTACTTAATAATTTTTTATTGCAGTGTTTTTAAATAATTTTTAAATCTATGATGTATAATATAAACAATAAAATATAATAACTAAATTAAAAAAAATGAAGTTCGCTACAAACACTATTAAGAAATTTAGTTAAATTATTTGAATTTTTTATGATGATTTTTTTTTTTATAACTTTTACTTTTTCTTGATCTCTCTCTCTCTCTCTCTCTCTTTAACCTTTAACAACTCTTTTATTAAATTTGTCCTTTTCTATTCTCTTATTTTTTATTTCCATAAAAATCTTTTTTTGATTGATTTAATTTCTCAATCAAATTTGTCCTGATAAAAATATATTTTCAAATATGTATTTACTTTCAAATTTTTTTTTATGATAGCCTAATATATGTGTCAAATTTTTTTTAAATTAGTGTAAAAAAAACATCATATCATTAAAAAAAAAAACTTTGACATTTATGTTTATAAAATAAATAATAAATAGTTTTAATATAAATGTGCTTCACAAGTGCGAAACACGTGATTATGACCTTATTTGTATATGTATATACTAAATGGATCACGTGTCTATTTTCGAAAAGAAATTTTTGTTTTTTTGTTTTTTTTGGTTTCTTGTTTATAATATTTGGTTTCTGACAAACATAAAATTAACAATTTATTCTATTACGCTACTAGGTAAAGATGACACAAACTTTATTTACATTAATAATGAAGTAATTTTATAAAAGAGGTTGCTTTTATAACAAAGATAAGAAAATCTTGAAATTTATGTAGTAATTTTTTAAGTTGTTAAATATTTAGTGTTTGCTCTGTGCAAAAATTATTTTGAAAAATTCACCTTTATATTTACATTTCTATATACATATATAAGATGCTAAGACAGTCAGTTTAATTATGAATGTAACGTTTACAATCTCTTAAATTGCATGAATTTCGCACGTATATTTAAATAGTACTCATAAAAAGTGTCACCAATTAACTCCCTGGTTGTTTCTATATATTATAAGAAAGGATGGTTCTTCTGGAACGATCATAAACAAACCCCTATAGATATAAAATAGCTTCTAATTCAAACAAATACCGTGATTAATTCCCTCAACTTATATATCTTTTTTTTTTTTTTTTTTTTTTCCTTCTTGCTATAAAATTTTTTGTCAGGTTTGATCTGGAGCTTCACGTTATTCACTTGAGCTCTAGAAGAGAGATAGCTGTCATTGCAATTGTTTATGAATATGGCCATCCAGACCCATTCCTTACAAGGGTATGTGGATATATAACACTAAAGAGGAGTTTGGAACACCTATGGAAACCTAAATTTTTTCTTTTTCTTTTTCTTTACGTTTGTTTCATGATCTTATTTCATATTTACGTTTTTTTTTATCTCCTCCATTTAAAAAAAAAACCCCAACAAACTCAAACTTAAAGTCGATAACTTTCTTATTTCAAATGAAAATGCGATGATTCCAGTGTATTTTTTGCGAACACAATTAAGGTTTTTATGCTATTTAAATAACATAATTTATTCTTAATTAATATTTCAATTAAAAACACATTTTCAAACATTCATTCCTCTTCAATTAAAAACTCCAGCTTCAATTGATGTTCCAAGTGGGTCCTAAAAATGATTTAAAAAAATTTATAAGTCAAACCTATACTTTATTTTAACCACATCAGATTATTATTCTAGTTATGATTTTGTAATCATAAACTCATAATATCCGTCTAGATATTGCTTGTTTAGTTAAATTGTTTTTTGAGGAATGCTAATTACCGCCGAAGTGACGTGAATGCAGGATCTGAGTCATTCATTTAATTTACCTGGATCCCACAATAGGGTTAACATTAAAGGATGGCTCAGATATCATGCACTCATGCCACTCACGATTGCATTTTGCATTTCTCACTTCACCAATGGCAGCTATTCGAGCACATAAAATCAATTGGCCATGAAGAGAGAGATTTGGGGATTGTGAATCCAGGAGATATTAAGTTTGGAAGCAGAAAGTACTACAGATACATTGGTTCCCTTACAGTTCCTCCGTGTACAGAAGGTGTCATTTGGACTGTAGTCAAAAAGGTCCTTTCAATAAACTTGCCATATTCTTTTCATATATATTTATCATTAATACTGTTATTATTTTTATTATTATTGTTGTTATTTAAAAAAATAAAAAATAAAAAAAAGTATATTTACCAACGGATCTACATTCTCTATCTAATTTTTAATGTATCAAATGATGTCTAACTAATAGTGTTATATCACGTTATCTGAAAATTTTAAAATACTTTATAACTAATTTTTTATATCTTAAAATTTAACTTTTTACAATTATATATCAAAATATAATTAGTTAGACAATATTTAAGATATTAAAATTACACAGGAGATGTCAATTCTTTACTAACATACTAGTGTTTTACAGGTTCGAACAGTTTCAAGAGAGCAAGTTCATGCATTAAGGCAAGCCGTCCATGATGTAAGCATTTGTGATATTTGTGGCCAAAAAATATGGACCTAAAATTCAATGAGGAGATTATCTTTTCTTCTATTTGTTTATTCATTTTTTTTTATTTTACCATGTACTTTTCTTGTTTACCATCATTATTAATTAGGGTTATTAGATGCAAAAATGCTATAAATTTGACACCCTTGATATTTATGTCCACCACAACGTTTGATATCTTTATCATTTCATAATACTAATTAATTTTAATATTAGAGTGTGCAAAATTACAATAAGGTATTCAAAACATGACTCTGTATCTCACTTTCTCTATTAAATTACACCTCAAAATGAAAAATACTATTTTTCCATTTCCATTTTAATTAGTTTATGATCTCTATTTCATAAAATGTACACATTTTTTGTTTTTGTTTTTTTTTTTTTGGGGTCTCATATCAATAACTTATAAATTTGGTTTGTGTTGATTTGGTGCTTAATTTTCAGGGATTTGAGGCAAACGCAAGACCAACCCAACAACTGGATGGAAGAGCAGTTTGGTTGTACTCTCCAAGGGTGGGCAGTGGAGGTTCTGCTTAGGTTTGTTTAAATTGAACTTGGAGAGTCATATTTTGTATTATGATTTATATATATATATATATATTTTATCAGTACAAAAATGATGGCTTTTTGCGGCATTTGTTAGCGGCCTTTTGTACAAATGCCTTAAAAAAATAAGACATTCGTTGAAAATGTCGTAAAAGTTAAGGCATTTGTTGATCAATTACCGTAAAATATGAGGTAATTTTACTATGTCGCTAGTAATTTCGACACTTTTAAAGAAATTTCCCAACAAATTGGTTAAGAAAATAAATTTCAAGTATTTGGTGATCAATTGACTTATTTATTTATTTTTTGCTTATATTATTTTGGAAAATATTTTTTATGGTAGGAACCTATATAAATATATTATCGGTAATAAGATTTTATTTTTAGATATCAATTTCCAATGATCAGAATTATACATGTCTTATTAATGAGGTCTTATTTTATTTTATTTTATTTTTTTTAAACTTGAGAGTGAGAGGATTTGAACTATGTATCTTGAGGTGAAATCAGGTGTGATTTTACTGTTAGGCCTACAACTATGTTAATGAGATCTTAAGTGTACAAAGACTTTAAAAAAATTAATAAACAATTAGTTTTATGACTAATTTGTTTTATAAGGAAAAAATAAAAAAATCAAATCAAATGTCTTTTTGACCTAAAAAAACTTTCTCCGTTATTGTTCATCACTTACTACTCATATTAGAGAATTATGTTTCTCATTTCATTTGCTCCAAATCAAACGAATTTTTATCCCAAAAAGCTCCCTCTCACGTCCGACACGGGTGACACCTCTTCTAAGAACCAACACCAGAGACGTTTGCTCCGATATCCGATGCCAATGACATCTCCCTCCTTTACTGCTTAAGCTTTTCTAGTTTTGGCTGATTTTTCCATGGTTTCTCCTCCACAAACACTTCGTTTTCTCCCTTGTTCTTCCCTTTAATAATTGGTGACTGAAGTGGCAATTGCAAGAGAATCTTTGCTTATGTGAGAATCAGTCATCCTCAAGAGGCACTGACGGAGCCAAACCCTCAACTTAAAAAAAAATATATATATATATATATATATATATAATTTTGAATAAAATTTCACAGTAACCCCCACCAAAAAAAAAAAAAAAAAAAAAAAAAAAAGAAAGAAAGAAAAAGAAAACTTGATCATATGATAGTCCCTCATTACTCATGACATAATCATTAGCCCCTAATTCAAAAATTCTAGTTTCGTCATTGTCCAGAGGTAAATCTTTTATTTCCTCTGATTAATTTTGTTCCACACGCATAGTTGATTTTTTTTTTTCTTTGTATTTCATATATATTGTGCTGGATTTATGAAATCTCTTTTAGGCTGGACTAGATGAATCTGGGGTAAAAATGATGATTTCTGATTTCTGATTCCTAATTTCATTTTTATTTCAAGTTCTAATTTGTTATTATTTCACTTTTGTTTCGATTTCTGATTTATTATTATTCAATTAATTGCAATCAATGTTACGACATGGATGACCGTTGTGATTTGTTTGGTAACTTCATTTTGATTCACTAAAAAGTGTGCTAATCAATTAGGACATTAGCAATTGTGGGCTTTAAAATATAGTGCAAGAGTTCACCGCAAAAATTTACCACATGAATTCTAAGTGTACAAATCGAGTATTTTTGCTAACATTAAAGATTGAGATGTTTAAGCACCGATTTTAAAATTTATGAGTGAATTATAAATGTACATTCAGGGGGTTAAAATAAAGTTTTTCCAAAACTTAAGTGGTCAAAACACAACATAAAGAGTGTTTTTGCTAATGGTCTAAATTTGAGGGGTTTTTAACCACTTAAAAGGTTACACAACACCAGTTTTGATGGTATGTGTGGGTAACCCATAGTATTTGTTATTTGACTGAAGAATAATATTTATATTTTAATATGCATTTGATTATATTTGAACTCATGTATTTCAATGGAATTTACTATTAGATGTCAGAACTAAAATACAATTAAATACATGTAAAAATAAATGTGTTTATTATAAAATTGATACGTGTGTATTCAAATGATAAATAGTCTTTATATTAAGATTTGTTTAAGCAGATGAGTATTTAAATGTAAAACATTAAAAATCAATTCAATGTTATATTGTATTGATAAGATATTTCATTGAATGGGAGATGCAAATGGCCTTTAAGATTATTAAAACTCAGGGGATAAGAACAAAACTCGTCCCCAAAAAATCAAAGTACAACTTTTGTAGGCTAAGGGAGTGTTTGGTGAATGAGTTGAGTTGAAATTTTTAAGTTTGAATAGTAATTTTTATTGACTTTTTCAGAAAAGAAAATTTTTTTTTTTAGAAAAAGACAAAAAAATATAATAAAAAAGTACAGTTTAATTTAAAATGAGTTTAAATGACAAACAAATCCTAATAGTAAGAAAGAATTTCCTTCAGGATATCCAATCATCTAGTGATGTGATATCATTATTATTAGCGAGTTTGAATGGCATTGTACTTTTACTTTTCTTGGGTATCTAAAGGAATCTTTTACGGATGAAAGTATTTTGACAATAAATATCTATGGGCTAGTTTGGTTCACAGGTTCAAACTCAAATTTTTCAACTCAATTTTGTCTTTTTCTGAAAAAAATTTTTGTCTTTTCTGAAAAAGTCAACAAAAATTACTATTGAAACTTAAAAATCTTAACTCAAACTCAAACACCAAACACCCCCTAAGGCACGTTTGTTTCCTTTCATTGAAGAAGAAATTTTTGGTTGATTTTCAAAATTTTCAAATCCACATCTTTTATTTTTTTCATGAAATTTAAATTTTAATAATTTAAATTTTTTATTTCAAAACAAAATGAGATGTATATATATATATATATATATATATATTTAAAAATTACTTATAATGATGAGATAAATAAAAAAAATATATTTTATATATGTTTTTCAGAACATGTTTTAAATTAACACAACTTGTTTAGTATAAATACCTTTTTAATTCGTTCATGTCAAAAAGATTTTTTTTTTTTTCAAATCTATTCATACGTAGCATTATTATTAATGGCCCTCTCAATTCCAATTTCCCTTATGTATATCCAAATTAATTTCTTCTTTTTTTTTTTTTTCCCCTCAAAAGTCATTGCTGTTTTGTTGGCTTACTAAAATTCTTTTTTTTTTTTTTTTTAATTCCCCCTCAAACATATTCTACTTGTCTGCAAGGGGGGTGATCTTCATTGACTAGAAGCTCGGTTGAAAAAATGGTTGGAATTGAAATTTAAAAAATGTATTTGAGGAAAATTTTTTAAGGGGAAAAGTAGATGCTACTTTTTTTAGCTCTTGGATAGACTATTCACCAATCTTATCTAGACTGGAAATAATTTTTCTTGTTGCATTATAAAATTTCAACGAATACACTCGTAGATCAAATCATTAAAAAATGAATCAAATAATTCAAACAACAGTAGTTACCAATATGATAAAAGTATAGTTACCTATTATAAGTTTTTGCCTTAGAAAAAAGTACTTATATACGTATCAGGATTAGTGGTTAATTACATGCATAATCTAGTAATAATTTCACATTTAATTTCATTGAAAGGTATATAGTTGACATCCTAACACTACTTTTATTCATTAAAAAAAGAGATTAATATATTACGGTGTTTGAGATACCATCTGGAGATGGTATTTGCCATCTTAGGCTCTGTTTGGTTCGCAAGTTTGAGTTGATATTTTGAAGTTGAGTTTGAGTTAAGTGTAGTTGAGAATAAAAGATTTGTGTTTGGGAGAAAGTATGAGTTAAAAAGTTGAGTTTGAGTTGAGTGTTTGGATGGAAAAAAGTTGGAGATAAAAGTTTAAAAAAAACAAGGGCCCTGTTTGGATGGTCAAAAAATGCGATTAACAAATTTTTCGTCCATTTTTAACTTTCTGTTATAGTTTTTAGTGATTGTTAGATTCACAAACTTACATCATAATTTCCAAACTGTTTGTAAAAGTTATTCCCAAAAATAATTTCGTTTTTTCTCAAAGGTACAAAAAATCGTCGGCTTGAACTTAAAAATTTTAACTCAAACTCATGACACAAACGCCTTAAAAAAACGCACAGAAAAGCAATTCAACATTTAATACTAAGCATACAAATTGAAATAAAATTTTGCAATTGTCATTAAGTACAAAATTAATACACACATAAACAAAACCAACAAACAGTGCGTACGTGTTCATTAACATAAAAGCTCCTACAAATCAATAATTACAATCATTATCTGTCCCAATTACATATAAACGATTATTCGTTTTACGTTTGCTTATACCATGGTGCTACTTGATATCTTTCCCACATCTCATTTGCTATGTGGTCTCTCATCCCATTCATTGCTTCCCTACTCGGGTCATGTTGGTGTGATCCTGTACTAGGCCCAGTTCCATCGATCCCGTCGTTAAACACGTAGTCCGCGTTAACATCGACATTACCTCGTACAGGCTCAGAATCTGCTACATACTGCTCAAGAATGGGATCCCCCACCTGCACCATTCTTATGAAATTATGGACAACCGCACACGCCACGGGGATCATTTTCTGCTTGTCCATCGGATAGTTGTTTACGCCTTTCAGTATTTTAAACCGTGCCTTCCAGACACCGAATGTGCGCTCGATACAATTTCGTAGCGATGAATGTGTATAGTTAAACACTTCACGGCGGTTGCCTAGCCCGTCACGACGTCTTCGAAATTCCGGTATATGATACGTCTCGCGTCAATATGGGCTCAGAAAACAATCCTTATTTGCGTATCCTGAATCTACCAAGTAAAATTTACCTGCAAAAGTAATCTCATAATATTCATACACAATTATCATTTATTTAACGTACTTATTATATGACAACTACAAAATATTAAATTAGTTTAATAGTTGAGTTACCGGGTGGAGGTAACGGGAATCCATGGAATGCTATCGCCTCTTCCAACATTCTCGCATCATGGCAAGATCCCTCATATCCCGCCAATATGTATGTGAACAACATATCAAATGAACATGCTGCTAATACATTCTGCGAGTGATATCTCTTGCGATTTATCCAAGCGTCTGCATTCTCACGACGAGGGGCACATGGGATATGCGTACCATCTATAGCGCCTACACAACCCTACAGCGAAACGTTCTAAAGTATTTAATACACGTACCATCATTAACATAAAAACTTTATTTTTTCCTTACTTAACTTTTGTATGCATTATGATAATATAGCATAGAACACTTACATCAAACCATGGCCGATATTTTTCTGAATTCTCCATAATCAAATTCTGAATCAATGTGTAGTCGGCGGGTCTTATGAATTCATCCTTTAGCGAGCATATAACCTGCAACACTTTATAGAACCAGCGTGAAGTTGTCTCGACGGAGTGTTGGAACAAATACGAAATGTGCCTGTTAGTTTCGCCGCGTGCACAAATAGCTAAAAATATGAACGACTTCTCGTTCACATTCATGTTGCGAGTTGTCTTCAATAACCCCCGAGAAGCTAACAGGTTACTTAGCGATCTGAACGTTTCAGCCTTCATACTTATCATTCCTTGTATTATTTCTTCATGTCCATTTAACAACTCTTCAACTCACATGCTCCCAGTTAGTGTTGAGTTATGCATTGGTTGTGACTGTCTTCGGGTGTTTAATCGGTGCCCAGCCACTGCGACCACTGCCCTAGCCAAAGCACGGTTACGTTTACGGTTATAATTCCTACGATTGTTAGCCACGTTATCATAGTACGCATCATTTTGTTCGTCGCCGGATGCGAAATTAGCGCCGTCCATTTTGAGCGTAAACCGATATCCCTCCTAAAAAATTTTCACCTGTTCCAGGTTTTAAGAGAATTGTTAGCGAATCCCAAATAACTTTTTTATTTATGCATGATGTCATCGCACCGTTCCGGTCGTGAATTGAATGGTAATTACTTTTTAATAAGTTAAAATGTATATCCAATCACAATTAATAAGTAAAAAATATCCACAAACACACTCAAAACGGAAAAAAAAATAAAGTTAATCCAGTCACAATTTATAAAGTTAAAAATATCCATAAACTGAAAAAAATAGGAATAAAAATTAAATGTTAATCCAGTCACAAATTAATAAGTAAAAAAACACCATAAACTACAAAAAATTGAAAAAAACAAATTTAGGTCAAACACGAAAATCATTCGGGGGGCCCCGGGGATTGAACAACGGATGCAATAATTTCCCGCCTATCGACCTCGGGCAGCCGATGGAACGTCCGTTGGAGCCGTGGATGAGCGTCCAGGTAGTGCCACATTCGACACCGGTGATTAGGTGGAACGCCCATCTCTGTCATAATGCTCATACACATGAACATGTAATCCGGTGGGCTTGCGGTCTCGTTAGTCTGGGCCGATTGGGACTCGTTACGGAAATGAGTCACTATTTCCTGCATTGCTAGGAAGGTCATTTCATCCGTTTCGTCTCTTTGCTTCCTCTTACCAGAATTTTCCCTAGACCGCGACGGACCTGCATCGGCTCCAACTCTAATGTTGTTACAATGTCACGCACCCGTGGTTGGCGTGACATCGTCTTTTAGTCCCGACTGGGTTCCATATTCATCCATCGTTGGAGAGTAATCGCCGTACGGAGTACTATTAGCAGGCATTGTGACAGATCCATAACCCGAGGTACCGGCAGCATGATTTTTGTCGAAGAAGTTAAAATAAAGCTCCTTGTTCCGCAGGCCCTCGTAGCGTAGATGGTTGCACTCTTTATGAACCTGCAAACATGCTTTTAACTTAGTATAAGTTAAATCATCGCGTGCTATAACAAAACAACATTTGTGCGTAATTGTTAGAAATTGATGTTACCGCTATAAAGTTATGCCACGCTTCGTCAGAGCATACCACCCGATCCGTCGTCGAATCGTACCCAAGGCCGGTTTGGGTTTGCAACGCCTTCCAGCCGTTATATATTTTCTTCATTCTTCTTTCTTTTGATACAATGTCATTCTGTGTGCTGGTACGCCGCCAAACTCAGCGTTAAACTGCACGGCCCAAAGTTCCAGAGTGGCTTTGGGGGGGTGTTTACCCCCACTGCATTGCATGTACTCATCAAGTTGAAGAAGGAATTTTCTTTCTTTCGCAGCGTCCCAAAAATAATGATCTCCCGATGATTTGCGCGGCATCTCCTTAGGAAAGCGATAACCAAAGAAATAAAACTAATTTAAATAAAACGATCCTTTTTTGGAAGATTTGGCTCAGTATAACTTCAGTACGACATACAATTTGAGGCATGTCAAATAACAGACAGCGAAGCAGCTACCAAAGTATTGGTTATATACCGGTAACTGACCACGCATATCGGGTAAATGACTCACCAGTCAGACTATAATACAAAATTTGAATTGTGTATTATACATCATCGCCAGTATGGAATCAAGGTGCAGGAACACATGGGGCTATGCAGCACATGGGATATAGTCATTTATCACATCAAACGGGCATAAGCAGTAAGTGTCAAATATAATACCAACTACAAAAATTATAAGCCAAAAACCGAGGATTATCAACAGATGTAAAGTGGCAGCAAATGGGCACCGGATTACTTCAATCATCAATTAAAAGTGCCAAACAAGGCTAAACCGAGGAAAAATTGGCCAATGGCAGCAAATGAATCACGGGGATAGCAACCAAGGGGAATGGCCCTGTTTCGAATTTTTTGGAAAATGCTCAAGCAAAACCAAAATCCAAAACATGAATCACGGGGATAGCAACCAAGGAATGGCAGCAAATGGGACGGCCGGAGAATCAGTCGAACAAAACCAAAACCCATAACATGAATCACGGGGATAGCAACCAAGGGGAATGGCAGCCGGAGAATCAGTAAAGCAAAACCAAAACCCAAAACATAAATCACGGGGATAGCAACCAAGGGGAATCCGGTGCCCATTGGGACGGCCGGAAAATGCTCAAGCAAAACCAAAACCCATAACATGAATCACGGCCGGAAAATCAAAAAAACAAAACCAAAACCCAAGTCTCGCATGACGGCCGGAAAATGGTAAAGCAAAACCAAAACCCAAAACATGAATAACGGGCGGAAAATCAAATAAACAAAACCAAAACCGAAGTCTAGCCATCACGACCGGAAAATGGTAAAGCAAAACCAAAACCCAAAACATGAATCACGGGCGGAAAATCAAAAAGGAAAACCCAGCCACTACAATTTATCCTCGAATTTCAAACACCCACAACACATATGAGAATCGCTAAACATTTGGGAATTAGGGGAAGATTTTATACTAGGGTTACCGAATTGGAGCCCTCGGACGAGCACCCAGTTTCGATTGGCGGGTTAGGGCAGGAATTGAAAGGTCGGCGAGCAGATTTCCGAGCCTAGAAGTACTGGGTAATCCGGCCAACGTTTCGCCTCCGTGTTCCAAGCTTTCCTCGGCGCCACATCTGCTTGTCGGGAGTGGGCGAGGGCAATACCAAGGGGTTTAAACGCTGGGAGGAGAGAGGAGCACCAGCCACAAACCAGAGCGCCTGCTACTGAGCAGATGCTCGATGGGATGGGGGCACAGCCAACACGCGCACTGACACGGGCAGATGGGCACCGGAGGCGAGGAAAGGGAATCGGCCACAGGACCCAGGCATGCATTCGACAGAGCAAGAGGAGAGAATCGAGGAACAGTAACCCCAGTTGGGGTTACTGTATGAAGGTTCACGGGGAAGCTCAAACTGAACGAGAATGCCAAACACATTTGGCTGAGAATGAATGGCGAAAACACTGTTGGAACCGGTGTCCCAAACACAGGCTTAGTTTTAAATTTTCAACTTTACATCAAATTTTTCATCTTTTCTATTTTAAAAAGTTTAAACTTTAAAAATTCATAATTTTCTCATTTTAAATCAAAATGAGATAAATTTAATGTCAAATGCTCATTACGATAAGACAAACAAATCAAGATTATATATTTTTTTCTATATTATATAACTTAGTCAAAAGTTTCTCTATCAAAAATACATTTCTAACTTTGTCAAGAGTTTTTTTTTTTTTAGGAAAAGTCAAAAAAATGAGTTTTTGGGTCCAAATAGCTACAGTCCTTGTGCCAAAAAATGGGACCCACCACTACTTTCAACCACTGCTTGGGCAACAAGCAATTTGCGGGCAATCTGCCCGTATCTTGATAGCAAGACAGATTGGCTTATAAATAGGTTGTTATCAAATGCATATCTGCACCACCCAGCCGAGTGAAGCCAAAGTTTTTGTGGTCTTGATACATTTGCTATTCTAATATAATAGTAGAAATTATTTTGCCGACTGGTGTCGTTGTTCGACAAAAGGGGAAAAAAAGAAAAAAAAAAAATCCTAAACAAGTTTCATACATCAATGGCAAACCAGTCCCAAGAAAGATTTCAGAAACATAATTCTTCTTCATCATCATCATCATCATCATCATCAGTTGTGGTGTTAGTAGTTCCATTCCCACTTCAGAGCCATCTGAACCAGCTTTTGCAGCTCTCTCACGTCATTTCCTCACACAACATCCCTGTTCACTTTCTCAGCTCTGCTATCCACATTTCCCAGGTCAAGTCTCGAGCAATTCATGTCGTAAACCAAGAAAGAATCCATTTCCATGACTTCCCAACTTCTCACTTCCTCTCTCCTCCCCCGAACGACACCAAATTCCCTTCACATCTCATGCCTTCCTGCGAAGCCTCCGTTGAAAACCTTCGCAAACCGTTTGCCGATCTTCTCGCTTTGCTCTCCAAAACAGCAAGAAAGGTTGTCGTAATCCATGACCCTTTAACGAGTTCTGTAGTTCATGTTTCCTGTAATTTCCCCAATACCGAGGTTTACGAATTTATTTGTGTCTCCTCCGTTTTCAACTCGGTCTATGTGCGTGACACAATGGGAATTCAAATTGGGAATGACGATTGTAAGCTTGACAACATTCCCTCTTTTGAAGGGTCCTTCTCTCCTGAGTTTCTCGCTTTTGCGGCTTACCAGTCTCAGTTTTCGAGGAATATCAAGACGTTGGGGCATGTCTACAACGCCTGCAGGCTTATCGAAAGCGCGTTTCTTGACTTGATGCTTAAGATCGAAAGAGAGAGAAATGAGGATGCGAAGATGTGGGCAATTGGGCCATTGGAAACAGTGACAATCTTCAGGAACAGATTGAATGGTGACCAACACGAGTGTTTGGAGTGGCTTAACAAGCAGAGGCCAAACTCGGTGCTGTACATCTCTTTCGGGACCACAACTTTCATGGAAGATGAGCAGATTAGAGAATTGGCTCTTGGGTTGGAGCAGAGTGAGGTTAAGTTTTTGTGGGTTTTGAGAGATGCGGATAAAGGAAATGTTTTCGACGAAGTTCGGAGGCCTCAACTCCCGGACGGGTTCGAGGAGAGAGTGAAAGAGAAGGGAATGGTGGTGCGAGATTGGGCGCCGCAGTTGGACATTTTAGGACACTCCTCAACAGGTGGTTTCATGAGTCACTGTGGGTGGAACTCTTGCTTGGAGAGCATGAGTCTTGGAGTGCCCATTGCAGCCTGGCCCATGCACTCGGATCAGCCGGTTAATGCCGTGCTGATCACAGAAGTACTCAAAGTTGGGGTGTTGGTTAGAAATTGGACACTAAATGACGAATTAGTGAATTCATCAGTAATAAGTGAAGTTGTGAAGAAATTGATGGATTCAGAGGAAGGTGATCAGGTGAGGAAAAGGACCGAAAAATTCGGTAACGAATTGAGAGAAGCTACTGCTGATGGTGGAGTTTCTCGCATTGAGTTGGATTCTTTCATTGCTCATATTAGTTGATAATTAGGCTCCAGAAATAAAAAATTATGAGCTGTGTTTATAACATTATGGGGGCATTTAATAAAGTAGTTTGAACCGCTTTCTGTTTTTTGTTTGAACTTTTATTTGCTTTTGCGTGTGGCTTTGTTTGTTGATGAAGAAAACAGATTATTGCAGTGTTGTTATTTCTTGTTCTCGTATGAAGCTGAGAGAGTTCTCTTTGTCTGTGTGCTAACTTCTGGTTGCATATCGAAAACTATATTTTTTCTAACCATTGTTAACGGCTTTCTTTCATCAATGGGATGATTGAGAAGAATGGAGTTCACAACTCCGATAGTTAATAGAGAAATTGATGTATTGACATGTTATGATGATTGTAAGGGTTCTCCTTAGCTATTGATAGAACCTTATCTCTATTTCATCCCGGGCGGTAGTTTTTTATTATTATTATTATTATTTTTTTTTTTTAATGCCCACTCTTATTTGCATTATCAAGAATGTGTCAATACAAAATAAATATACACATGATATCTATGATTTCTTATTATGAAGATATACAAACAAGTATATCTACTCATATAATTTAAAGTTAGACTTCAACTTTGAACAATTATGAATTTACATCTACCGATATAAAATATGAAATTTTTTTCTTATTATATTGCGTTGTAATGCTTGTACTTTTGGAAAGCATAGAAAAGTAATTTATTAGCTAATTTGGATAACCTATAGTATTTGTTATTTGACTAAATAATATTATTTATATTTTAATATGCATTTGATTGTCACATTTTTATAGATGTATTTCAATGGAATTTACTATTAGATGTCAGAACTAAAATACAATTAAATACATGTAAAAATAAATGTGTTTATTATAAAATTGATACGTGTATTCAAATGATATATAGTCTTTATATTAAGATTTGTTTAAGCAGATGAGTATTTAAATGTAAAACATTAAAAATCAAATCAATGTTATATTGTATTGATAAGATATTTCATTGAATAGGAGATGCAAATGGCCTTTAAGATTATTAAAACTCAGGGGATAAAAACAAAACTCGTCCCCAAAAAATCAAAGTACAACTTTCGTGTACTAATGATAATAAAGAATTTCCTTCAGGATATCCAATCATCTAGTGATGTGATATCATTATTATTAGCGAGTTTGAATGGCATTGTACTTTTACTTTTCTTGGGTATCTAAAGGAATCTTTTACGGATAAAAGTATTTTGACCATAAATATCTAAGGCACGTTTGGTTCCTTTTATTGAAGAAGAAATGTTTTGATTCAACTCCACGTCTTTTTTTTTTCTATCTTTTTTTTTTTTCCCCCATGAAATTCAAATTTTAAAAATTTATATTTTTTATTTCAAAACAAAAAGATTTTTATATATATTTTTTGGAACACATTTCAAATTAATACAACTTGTTTATCATAAATACCTTTTTAATTCATTGATGTCAACAAGATTTTTTTTTTCCAAATCTATCCGTACATAGCATTATTATTAATGGCCCTCTCAATTCATATTTCCCTTATGTATATCCAAATAAATTTCTTTTATTTTTTTGAAAAGTAATTGCTGTTTAGTTTGCTTACTAAAATTCATTTTTTTATTTTTATTTTTAAATTCCCCCTCAAACATATTCTACTTGTCTGCAAGGGGCGTGATCTTCATTGACTAGGAGCTCAGTTGAAACAATGGTTGGAATTGAAATTTAAAAAATGTATTTGAGGAAAAAATTTTAAGGGGAAAAGTAGATGTTACTCTTTTTTGTTCTTGGATTGACTATTCACCAATCTTATCTAGACTGGAAATAATTTTTTTTGTGTTGCACTATAAAATTTCAACGAATACACTCGTAGATCAAATCGTTAAAAAATAAATCAAATAATTCAAACAACAGTAGTTACAGATATGATAAAAGTATAGTTGCATATTATAAGTTTTTGCCTTAGAAAAAAGTACTTATATACGTATCAGGATTAGAGATTACATGCATAATCTAGAGTTAATTTCACATTTAACTTCATTAAAAGGTATATAGTTGACGTCCTAATACTACTTTTTTTCATTAAAAAAAAAAAGATTTATATATTAGGGTGTTTGCGGTACTATCTGAAGATGGTATTTTGCCATCTTAATTTTAAAATTTTCAACTTTATATCAAATTTTTTATCTTTTTTATTTTTAAAAAATTTAAACTTTAAAAATCCATAACTTTTTCATTTTAAATTGAAATGAGATAAATTTTATATTAAAATACTCATTACGACGAGATAAATAAGTCAAGATATATTTTGTATATATATATTTTCTATATTATATAACTTCGTCAAAAGTTTCCCTATCAAAAATACATTTCTGACTTTGTCAAGAGTTTTTTTCGGAGAAAAAGTAAAAAAATTGAGTTTTTTTCGGTCCAAATAGATACAGTCCTTGTGCAAAAAAATGGGACCCACCACTACTTTCAACCACTGCTTGGGCAACAAGCAATTTGCGGGCGATCTGCCCGTGTCTTGATGGCCAAGACAGATTGGCTTATAAATAGGTTGTTATCAAATGCACATCTGCACCACCCAGCCGAGTGAAGCCAAAGTGTTTGTGGTCTTGATATATTTGCTATTATAATATAATAGTAGAAATTATTTTGCCCACTGGTGTCGTTGCTCGACAAAAGGGGGGGAAAAAAAATCCTAAACAAGTTTTATTCATCAATGGCAAACCAGTCCCAAGAAAGATTTCATAAACATAATTCTTCATCATCATCATCATCATCATCATCATCATCATCATCAGTTGTGGTGGTGGTAGTTCCATTCCCAGCTCAGAGCCATCTGAACCAGCTCTTGCAGCTCTCTCACAACATCCCTGTTCACAAATTTTTTTTATTATCTCTTCCATTTAAAAAACACCCCAACAAACTCAAACTTAAAGTTGATAACTTTATTATTTCAAGAAAAAATGTGATGATTCCGGTGTCTATTTTTTTCGAACACACTTAAGGTTTTTATGTATTTAATAACATAATTTATTCTTAATTAATAATTCAATTAAAAACACATTTCCAAACATTCATTCCTCTTCAATTAAAAACTCCAGTTCCAATTGATGTTCCAAATGAGTCCTAAAAGTGATTTTAGATATTTTTATAAGTCAAATCTATACTTTATTTAACCACATCAGATTATTATTCTAGTAATGATTTTGTAATCATAAACTCATAATATATGTATAGATATTCCTTCTTTCGTTAATCATTTTTTTTTTTAGGAATGCTAATTGCCTCCCAAGTGACGTGAGTGCAGGATCTGAGTCATTCATTTATTAACCTAGATCCCACAATCGGGTTAGCATAAATGGATGGTTCAGATATCATGCAGTCATACCACTCGCGAGTGCATTGGCATTTCTCACTTTGCCAATGGCAGCTATTCGAGCACATAAAATCAATTGGCCATGAAGAGAGAGATTTGGGGATTGTGAATCCAGGAGATATTAAGTTTGGAAGCAGAAAGTACTACAGATACATTGGTTCCCTTACAGTTCGTCCATGTACAGAAGGTGTCATCTGGACTATTGCCATATTCTTTACATATATTTTTATCATTATTACTGCTATTATTTTTATTATTATTGTTGTCGTTATTATTTAAATATATATATATATTTATTAATATATTCACATCTTTTATTCAATTTTTGATATAGCAAACGTGTCTAATTAATAATATTATGATACATTATCTGAAAGTTTAAAATACTTTATAATTGATTTTTATATTTTAAAATCTAACTTTTTTCAATTATGTATCAAAATATAATTGATTAGATATCATTTCAAACATCAAAATTCAACAGAAGATGTCAATTCTTTACTAACATACTAGTGTTTTACAGGTCCGAACAGTTTCAAGAGAGCAAGTTCATGCACTAAGGCAAGCTGTCCATGATGTAAGCATTTGTGATATTTGTGGCCAAATAATCTGGAGCAAAAATTCGACGAGGAGATTATCTTTTCTTCTTTTTGTTTATTCTTTTTTTTTTTTTAATTTTCCATGTACTTTTCTTGTTTACCATCCTTATTAATTTGGGTTATATGCAAAAATGCTATAAACTTGACACCCCTTGATATTTATGTCCATCACAACATTTGATAATTATGTCATTTCATAACACTAATTAACTTATCAACTTTAAGATTAGAGTGTGCAAAATTACAATGAGGTATTTAAAACATGGCTCTGCACCTAATTTTCTTTATTAAATTACAACTCAAATAAAAAAAAATGCTATTTTTCCATTTCTATTTTAATTAGTTCATGATCTCTAATTCATAAAATGTGCACTTATTTTCATTTTTTTTTTTTGGGGGTCTCATATCAAGAACTTAAAATTTTGGTTTGTGTTGATTTGGCCCTTAATTTTCAGGGATTTGAGGCAAATGCAAGACCAACCCAACAACTGGATGGAAGAGCAGTTTGGTTGTACTCTCCAAGGGTGGGCAGTGGAGGTTCTGCTTAATTAGGTTTTGTTTAAGTTGAACTTGGAGAGTCATATTTTGCGTTATGATTTATATCTATGTATACACTATATATCATTACAAAAATGATAGCTTTTTTCGGCGTTTGTTAGCGGCCTTTTGTACAAATGCCGTAAAAAAAAAAAAAAAGAAGACATTTGTAGAAAACGCCGTAAAGTTAAGGCATTTGTTAGTGAATTACCGTAAAATATGAGGTAATTTTAATTTGTCGCCAGTAATTTCGACACTTTTAAAGAAATTTCCCAAGAAATTGGTTAAGAAAATAAATTTCAACTATTTGGGGATCAATTGACTTATTTATTTATTTTTTGCTTATATTATTCGGGAAAATATTTTTAATGGCAGGAACACACACACACACATACATATATATATATATATATGTATCATCGGCTATAAGATTCTATTTTTAGATATCAATTTCCAATAATAAGAATTCTACATGTACTATTAATGAGGTCTTTTTTTTTTAACTAGGGATCGGGGATTTGATGAACTCTTCACCTTGAGGTATAGTTAGTTGTGGTTTTACTGCTAGACCTGCAACTATATTAATGAGATCTTAAGTGTACGGAGACTTTAAAAGAATAATAATAAACAATTAGTTTTATGGCTAATTTGTTTTATAAGGGCAAAAAAAAAAAAAAAAAAGAAAGCCCAAATCAAATGTCTTTTTATCCCTAAAAAATCTTTCTCCTTTTTTGTTCATCACTTACCTCTCAAATTAAAGAATTATCTTTTTCATTTCATTTGCTCCAAATCAAACGAATTTTTATCCCAAAAAGCTCCTTCTCGCGTCCGATGCGGGTGACACCTCTTCTAAGAACCAACACCAGAGATGTTTGCTCTGATGTCAGTGATGCCTCCCTCCTTTACTGCTTAAGCTTTTCGGGTTTTGGCTGATTTTTCCATGGTTTCTTCCGCAAACACTTTGTTTTCTCCCTTGTTCTTCCCTTTTAACAATTGTTTATAGAAGTGCAATTGCAAGAGAATCTTTGCTTATGAGAGAATCAGTCATCCTCAAGATGCACAGCCAAACCCTCAACTTTTAAAAAAAATAATTATAATTTGAATAAAATTTCATAGTAACCCCCCACCGAAAAAGAAGAAGAACAAAACCTGATCATAAAATAAGTCCCTTATTACTCATGACATAATTATTAGCCCCTAATTAAAAATTCTAGTTTCGTCATTGTCCAGAGGTAAATCTTTTATTTTCTCTGATTAATTTTGTTCCACATGCATAGTTGATTTTTTTTTTCTTTATATTTCATATATATATATATATATTGTGCTGAATTTATGAAATCTCTTTTAGGCTGGACTAGATGAATCTGGGGTAAAAATGATGATTTCTAATTTGCTAATTTCATTTTTATTTCAAGTTCTAATTTGTTATTATTTCACTTTTGTTTCGATTTCTGATTTGTTATTATTCAATTAATTGCAATCAATGTTACTACATGGATGACAGTTGTGATTTGTTTGGTAACTTCATTTTGATTCACTAAAAAGTGTCCTAATCAATTAGGGCATTAGCAATTGTGGGCTTTAAAAAATGGTGCTAGAGTTCACCGCAAAAATTTACCACATGAATTCTAAGTGTACAGATCGAGTATTTTTCTAACATTTAAAGATTGAGATATGTAAGCACCAATTTTCAAATTTATGAGTAAATTATAAATGTATATTTAGGGGAGATAAAGTTTTTCCAAAACTTAAGTGGTCAAAACAAAACAAAAAGAGTATTTTTGCTAATGGTCTAAATTTGTAGGGCTTTTAGCTACTTAAGGCTTAAAGTTTGAGGGATATAAGCACCAGTTTTGATGGTACGTTTGCATTACCTATAGTATTTGTTATTTGACTGAAGAATAATATATATTTTAATATGTATTTGATCATCACATTTTAATATTTAAACCCATGTATTTCAATGGAATTTGCGATTAGATGTCAAAGCTAAAATACAATTAAATACATGTAAAAGTAAATGTATATATTTTAAAATTGATATGTGTATTCAAAATGATAAACAGTGTTTATATTAAGATTTGTTCAAGCAGATGTGTATATAAATGTAAACCTTTAAATTAAAAAAAAAAAAGGTTATATTGTATTGAAAAGATATTTCATTGAAAGGGAGATGCAAATGGCCTTTAAGATTATTAAAACTCAGGGACAAAAGACAAAACTTGTCCCAAAAAAAAATCAAAATACAACTGTCATGTACTAATAAGAATAAAGAATTTCCTTGACGATATCCAATCATTTAGAAGTGTGATATCATTGTTATAGGCGAATTTGAATGGCATTGTACTTTTACTTTTCTTGGGTATCTAAAGGAATCTTTTACCACTGAAAGTATTTTAACCATCAGTGTCTAAGGCACATATTGAAGAACAAATTTTTTGGTTAAATTTCAAAATTTATAAATCCACGTCTTCTTTTCTCTCACTTTTATTTTATAAAATTCAAATTTTAATAATTTATATTTCTTATTTCAAGATAAAATAAGATATATATATTTTTAAAGTTATTTATAATGACAAGATAAATGAAAAAATATTCATTTTATATATGTTTTTCGGAACAAATTTTAAATTACCACAACTTGTTTATCGTAAGTATCTTTTTAATTCGTGCATGTGAATATATATATATTTTCAAATCTATCCATACGTAGCATTATTTTTAATGTCCCTCTCAATTCCTATTTCTCTTATGTATATCCAAATTAAATTCTTGTTTTTTTTTTTTCCCTGAAAAGTAATTGTTGTTTAGTTTACTTACTAAAATTCTTTTTTTATTTTTTAATTCCCCCTCAAACATATTCTACTTGTCTGTAAGGGACGTGAGCTTCATTGACTAGGAGATCAGTCGAAACAATGGTTAAAGTTGAAATTTCAAAAATGTTTTTGAGGAAAATTTTTTAAGGGGAAAAGTAGATGGTGCTGTTTTTAGCTCTTGGATTGATTGTTCACCAATTTTATCCAGACTCAAAATAATTTTTCATATTGCACTGTAAAATTTCAACGAATACACTCGTAAATCAAATCGTTAAAAAATGAATACAATAACGAAAACATCAGTAGTTATAGATATGAGAAAAGTATGGTCTGTATAGGCTTATTGGTCTTATAGTTTAGGTGCATTATCCGTTTTGGTTTTATTACTTGTTGCTTTGTTTGGTTCAATTATACTGCTTATCCGAGTGAGTTTTACAGGTGCACTGGGCCATAAGCTTCTAAAGCTCAAGCATTTACTTTTCTAGTTAGAGATCAACGTCTTGGAGCTAACATGGGATCCGCTCAAGGACCTACCGGTTTAGGTAAATAACCTATTATAAGTTTTTGCCTTAGAAAAAGTACTTATATACATATCAGGATTATCGGTTACATGCATAGTCTAGTGCTAATTTCACATCTAATTTCATTAAAAGGTATAGAGTTGATGTCCTAACAATTCTTTTATTTAAAAAAAAAAGATTAATAAATTAGCGTGTTTGGGGGTACCATCTAAAGATGGCATTCTGCGATCTGAATTTTAAATTTTTAACTCTATATCAAACTTTCTCTTTATTCTATTTTAAAAAACTCAAATTTTAAAAGTTCGTTCTTATTTCAAATCGGAATGAGATAATTTTTATGTCAAAATACTTGTAACGACGAGACGAATAAGGCAAGATGCATTTTGCATATATATATATATATATATATATTCTTCTATATTATAAAACTGTATCAAAAATTTTCCCCTTAAATATATATTTTCAACTTAACTTCCAAAATATTGTCTCTAGATATTATCCAAACGGGAGAGTTTTCTTGTCAAATCACAAAACAAGCGTTTAAAAAAAAATGGTTGATCCTGAGAACCTTATCTCTCTATTCCATCTCGGCTGGCAGTGTTTTTTAATGTCCACTCTTGAAGTTTGTAGTATGTGTTATTAAACAAATTTGAGAAACAATCTTCTTCTTCTTCTTCATCTGTTGTGGCGGTAGTAGTTCCATTCCCAGCTCAGAGCCATCTGAACCAGCTCTTGCAGCTCTCTCACGTCATTTCCTCTCACAACATCCCTGTTCACTATCTTGGCTCCGCTCTCTACAATTCCCAGGTCAAGTCTCGAGCAGTTTATGTACTAAACCGAGAAAGAATCCAATTCCATGACTTCCCAACTTCTCACTTCGTCTCTCCTCCCCGAACGACATTAAATTCCCTTCACATCTCATGCCTTCCTTCGAAGCCTCCGTTGAAAACCTTCGCGAACCGTTTGCCGATCTTCTCGCTTTGCTCTCCAAAACAGCTTTTAAAGGGTCCTTCACTCCTGGGTTTCTCGCTTTTGCGGCTTACCAGTCTCAGTTTTCGTGGAATATCAGACGTTGGGGCATGTCTACAACGCCTGCTGGCTTATCGAAAGCGCGTTTCTTGACTTGATGCTTAAGATCGAAAGAGAGAGAAATGAGGATGTGAAGATGTGGGCAATTGGGCCATTGGAAACAATGACAATCTTCAGGAACAGATTGAATGGTGGCCAACACGAGTGTTTGGAGTGGCTTGACAAGCAGAGGCCAAACTCGGTGTTGTACATATCTTTCGGGACCACAACTTTCATGGAAGATGAGCAGATTAGAGAGTTGGCTCTTGGGTTGGAGCAGAGTGAGATGAACTTTTTGTGGGTTTTGAGAGATGCAGATAAGGGTAATGTCTTTGTTCAAGTTAGGAGGCCTCAACTCCCAGACGGATTCGAGGAGAGAGTGAAAGAGAAGGGAATGGTGGTGCGAGATTGGAAGCCGCATTTGGACATTTTAGGACACTCCTCAACAGGTGGTTTCATGAGTCACTGTGGGTGGAACTCTTGCTTGGAGAGTATGAGTCTTGGAGTGTCCATTGCAGCCTGGCCTATGCACTCGGATCAGCTGATAAACGCGGTACTGATCACGGAAGTGCTCAAAGTGGGGGTGTTGGTTGGAAATTGGACACGAAAAGACGAGTTAGGGAGTTCATCAGTGATAAGTGAAGTTGTGAATAAATTGATGGATTCAGAGGAAGGTGATGAGGAGAGGAAAAGGGCAGAGGAATTCGGTAACGAATTGAGAGAAGCTACTGCTGAAGGTGGAGTTTCTCGCATTGAGTTAGATTCTTTCATTGCTTATATTAGTAGATAATTAGGCTCAAGGAATCAGAAATTATGAGCTGTTATAATAATATTATGGGGGCATATAATAAAAGAATTTGAACCATTTTTTGTTGTTGTTTTTATTTTCTGTTTGTCAATGTGGTAGATGCTTTGCTTGTGGCTTTGTTTGTTGATGAGTAAAACAGATTGTTGCAGTGTTGTTCTTTCTTGTTCTCGTATGAAGCTGAGAGAGAGTTATCTTTGTCTGTGTGTTAACCTTTGGTTGCAGCTCTAAAACCACATTACTAGTAATGATAGTTTGGCTAACAGTTGTTAACGACTTTCTTTCACCAATGTGATGATCGAGATGAAAGGAGTTCACAACTCCAATAGTCAATAGAGGAATTGATGTATTGACGAGTGATGATAATTGTGAGGGTTGATATCAAGATGTAACCGAAAAAACTACATATTTATACACATAAGGTTAATTAATATCCTTATTAAAGGAGCTCTTTAGATATTGACAGAATATTTGTTAAATGTTTTATAGACATACCTTATTATGAACGAGAAACATGTTACTCTAGTCCATCAAATCTGCTAACGGTGACAAAATATGTGGACGTGATCTATCGAGTACTAAGTTAGTAGGGTACATTTTCTTTTAATTACTTTTCTAATAATAGAAATTCAAGTTCAAATTAACTTTTCATTAGTTAAACTTGCGTCATATCAACCTTAAGTGGGTGAAATATTACAAAATGACTATTTATAACAATTTAAAGCTCGAGAGGTGTAAGCATAAATTTTCAATGTATGGAAAATTAAGTTTTCCAAGTCTTACATGACTAAAATATGATAGAATAGTATTTTTACTAACTGTTTAGGCTCTTTTTAGGCGTATTTTTTCCACACGGTGAAATACTGTCTAACTTGTAAATGAGTGTTTGGGGACTTTCAAGTTTCCAAAAGTCTTTCCAAAAATTTACTAATTCACAACTTCTTTTCATACAAAGGTCAACAAAACATGCATCTCAATATATCTCTTCTTCTACTAAATACAAAACTTCAAAACAACTTTTTTTTTTTCCCCAAAATTCTTTAACCCAAAATCCATATTTCCAAAACTCATTTCAACTCAAAATGTCTCAATGGTAAAACTCCATCTCCAAAAGTCTCCCAAACGGGTTCATATTGTTTACTGTTCAAAATTTAAGTGGTTACTCATCAATTTTTAAAGTTTGAAGATGAAGTTATTAGAGAACTAAATTTCAAAATAAAATTAATCCTGAAGTAGATGATGTCCCATCGAGTTGTAGACTGAAAAAAAAAAAGAAAAAAAAAAAAAGAAAAAGAAAACATAAGAAACAAAAGATAAGAATGAATTTTGCTATTTGGCTCCAGAGCACATCAGCTCCACATGGTTCTCGAGCCCTACATGTACAAAGAGACAAATTGCTACTACGCTCATAACAGCTGAAAAAATGGGCCATGCAAAATAGACCCACATTTATTTACTTAACAGAAGAAATTATAAAAATAATCCCTCCAGTGCACATGTTTAGAATTTGTTTTCCTCTATTAATTATTGGTTTGGATATTTGTTTTGTTGACAACTTTTACATCTGACCAGACACTTGACAAGGACTTTTGTCTTTATGGTCATGTAGTTCCGCAACATGGTTTTATTTCCGCAACATGGTTTTATTGCTTGTTGCTTTGTCTGGTTCAATAATACTGCTTATTCGAGTGAGTTTTACGGGTGCACTGGGCCAGAAGCTTCTCAAGGTCAAGCATTTACTTTTCTAGTTAGAGATCAACATCTTGGAGCTAACAGGGATCCGCTCAAGGACCTATCGATTTAGATAAATAACCTATTATAAGTTTTTGCCTTAGAAAAAAGTACTTATATACATATAAGTATTAGTGATTACATACATAGTCTAATAATAATTTCACATCTAACTTTATTAAAAGGTGTAAAGTTGACGTCCTAACACTATTTTTATTTAAAGAAAAAAAATATTAATATATTAGGGTGTTTGGGGTACTATCTGGAGATGGCATTCTGTGATCTGAATTTTAAATTTTCAACTCTATAACAAACTTTCCCTTTTTTCTATTTTTAAAAAACTCAAACTTTAAAAATCCGTAACTTTTTTATTTCAAATCAGAATGAAATGATTTTTATCTCAAAATACTCGTACCGACGAGACGAATAAGTCAAGATGCATTTTGTATATAAATATATATATATATATATATATATATTCTCTTCTATATTATAGAACTTTGTGAAAAGCTTTACTCCAAATATATATTTTCAATTCAACTTCCAAAATATTATCTCTAGATATTATCCCAAACGGGAGAGTTATCTTGTCAAATCACAAAACAAACGTTAAAAAAACAAAAAAAAAATGGTTGATCCTGAGAACCTTTTCTCTATTCCATCACAGCTGGCAGTGTTTTTTAATGTCCACTCTTATAGTTTGTAGTGTGTATTATTAAACAAATTTGAGCCCAAAATTTTGAGCCCCAAAAAAAGAAAAAATCTTATACAAGTTTCATTCATTGATGGCAAACCAGTCCCAAGAAAGCCTTGAGAAACAATCTTCTTCTTCTTCTTCTTCTTCATCTGTTGTGGTGGTAGTAGTTCCATTCCCATCTCAGAGCCATCTGAACCAGCTCTTGCAGTTCTCTCACGTCATTTCCTCTCACAACATCCCTGTTCACTACCTTGGCTCCGCTCTCCACATTTCCCAGGTCAAGTCTCGAGCAGTTTATGTAATAAACCAAGAAAGAATCCAATTCCATGACTTCCCAACTTCTCACTTCGTCTCTCCTTCCCCGAATGACACCAAATTCCCTTCACATCTCATGCCTTCCATCGAAGCCTCCGTTGAAAACCTTCGCGAACCGTTTGCCGATCTTCTCGCTTTGCTCTCCAAAACAGCAAGAAAGGTTGTCGTAATTCATGACCCTTTAACGAGTTCTGTAGTTCATGTTTCCTGTAATTTCCCCAACACCGAGGTGTACGTATTTCATTGTGTCTCCTCCGTTTTCAACTCAGCCTATATACGTGACGCCTTGGGAATTCAAATTGGGAATGACGATTGTAAGCTTGACAACATTCCATCTTTTGAAGGGTCCTTCACTCCTGAGTTTCTCGCTTTTGCGGCTTACCAAACTCAGTTTTCGATAAATATCAAGACGTTGGGGCATGTCTACAGCACCTGCAGGCTGATCGAAAGCGCATTTCTTGACTTGATGCTTAAGATCAAAACAGAGAGGAATGAGGATGTGAAGATGTGGGCAATTGGGCCATTGGAAACTGTGACAATCTTCAAGAACAGATTGAAGGGTGGCCAACACGAGTGTTTGGAGTGGCTTGACAAGCAGAGGCCAAACTCGGTGTTGTACGTCTCTTTCGGAACCACAACTTTCATGGAAGATGAGCAGATTAGAGAATTGGCTCTTGGGTTGGAGCAGAGTGAGGTTAAGTTTTTGTGGGTTTTGAGAGATGCGGATAAAGGAAATGTTTTTGACGAAGTTCGGAGGCCTCAACTCCCGGACGGGTTCGAGGAGAGAGTGAAAGAGAAGGGAATGGTGGTGCGAGATTGGGCGCCGCAGTTGAAAATTTTAGGACACTCCTCAACAGGTGGTTTCATGAGTCACTGTGGGTGGAACTCTTGCTTGGAGAGCATGAGTCTTGGAGTGCCCATTGCAGCCTGGCCCATGCACTCGGATCAGCCGGTTAATGCCACGCTGATCACAGAAGTACTCAAAGTGGGGGTGTTGGTTAGAAATTGGACACGAAATGATGAATTAGTGAGTTCATCAATAATAAGTGAAGTTGTGAAGAAATTGATGGATTCAGAGGAAGGCGATGAGGTGAGGAAAAGGACCGAAAAATTCGGTAACGAATTGAGAGAAGCTACTGCTGATGGTGGAGTTTCTCGCATTGAGTTGGATTCTTTCATTGCTCATATTAGTGGATAATCAGGCTCCAGAAATCAAAAATTATGAGCTGTTTTTATAATATTATGGGCGGATTTAATAAAAGAGTTTGAACTGTTTTCTGTTTTTTGTTTGAACTTTTATTTGCTTTGCGTGTGGCTTTGTTTGTTGATGAAGAAAACAGATTGTTGCAGTGTTGTTCTTTCTTGTTCTTGTATGAAGCTGAGAGAGAGTTCTCTCTGTCTGTGTGCCAACTTCTGGTTGCATATCGAAAACTATATTACTACTAATGATATTTTTTCTATTATTTTAATGCCCACTCTTATTTGCATTCTCAAGAATGTGTCAATACAAATTAAATATGCACATGATATCTATGATTTCTTATTATGAAGATATACAAACAAGTATATTTACTAATATAATTTAAAGTTAGACTTCAACTTTGAACAATTATGAATTTACATCTACCAATATAAAATTTGAAATTTTTTTCTTATTATATTTTGTCGTAATGCTTGTACTTGGAAAGCATAGAAAAGTAATTTATTAGCTAATTTCTATGATTTGTCTTTGATCTTTAGTGAAATACTTCTATCACGACCCGAAAACAGGGGTTGTGATGTAGAGGGGTTTAGTTAAAAGTAAATGTGTAATTAAAATTATCGATTCAATAAAACTCATAATATTTCGAAATTCGTCTGCACTTTAAACAAAAATTCCCATTTTAGCCTTTCTTCAGATGTGGGCCAAATAAAGAATTTGTTCTAAAAGTCTACCGATTTTATATTAAGAAATCACCAAGTTGCTTTTTAATTAAAACAGTGAGCATCCCGAAATACTAAGTTTTTCATATAAAAACAAGTTTGAAACTTCAACCTCCGGTATCATCACACAAACAAACAAAACAAAAAATAAAACACAGACTTCCAAACCCAGTCTAGAGATAGAGTATTTAAGTTTATAGACCTTGAAAATAAAAGACTGAAGAATAAAAAGTACATGTAGAACACCACTAGACCGCAGTGGCCTTGATGTCATACTGTCTACTCAGCGCTACTCCTAACACCTCTTGGGGGAGGGGTTAAATTAATTAAACATGAGCTATTAGCCCAGCAGGATACAGTGGACTCATTTTAAAATATTAAACTTAAAATGGGTTGGCTTGGATGGAATAAAACAAACGTGGCTTATAAATAAAGGCATATACTCACTGATCTATATCCAAAAATAAATACCACCGTACTGAGACACCACCGAAGTGGACCGATCAGTTAATGGTAACATCTCAATACTTGACATAGCCTGAACATTTATAAATAGCATCTGCCAGTATCTAATTAGGCAGAGTTTGAAATTGTAATTTAACACACTTGGGCGGTGCATGCCACAAGTCTTAAAGAACCTCATTTGAGTCTCTCAAAATTATTATCTACATATAAATACTTTTGACCTAAAATGTTTGATACATATATATATTCTCTATTTAAAAACATTTTCTAAATCATTTGGTTTTCAAAGTGATTTTAAAATCAAGAATTCATAGCAACATTTATTAAAAGCATGTTAGGTATCTTACCTTGTCGGTGAAATAATTCTACAGATAACTTCATGCGTACCGAGGCTCTTTGCTCCGGTCACCAAAACCTTAAATTATATTAAACTTCCGGCTTAATTTGTATTCTTAAAAACAATATTGTAGTAAAATATTAATATTTTTTGATTTATATGTAAACTATGAAAATTCGGGTTTAGTTTTAAAACACCGTTATTTAAGTTTATAATTGTAAAACAAGGCTAATGGAATCGAAACAAGATCTCTACATGCTTTCTGCCTTTGTCCGGTTGACCGGTCTAGGAGGTCCGGTTGACCAGACTAGGACAGAGTGTCATGTCCTGTTCCAAGGGTCTCCGGTCGATCAGATAAGATATTCGGTTGACTAGACCATTGTGGAACAGAGAGTTCCCAGCTTCGGCCTAACCTGCAAATAACTCCAAATCCAATTCCAAATAATTCCAGATAACCAGAACAGTAAATGAACAATTCCCAAAGCATAAATAACTAGTTTCAAAGTCGGATTTATCGAAAATCAACCAAAATATCATTTGAATTTCAAGTTTTCTAAACTAATGAAAACAGAGATTAAAACCGAGAATTTGAGCTATTTGAAATGTAAAACAATTTGAAAACAAACCTGCAAAGTGTTAGGGAGCTCGGGGTTATTTGGTTTTTCTAAGATGGTTTGGGGAAAATGGAACGGTGAGGCTTAGGTATTGAGAGGAAATAGAGAGGAAGAGGGAAAGTGCGAGGGAAAAGAAGAGAGAGTAGGGAAAATGGAAAACTGAAATACGTAAGGGGTTTCAGGGGTTTAATAGGCGAGCAAACCCCTGGAAGTGGGTTTCTTGGTGCCGAGCTACATTTCTGTGAATGGCGGTTGCAGAGAATATCGGCTGGGTAGGGTGGCTTAACAGAACTGCAGGTGTTCGGTCAACCGAACCTTCGATCAGGGGTATCATGGGAATTTTGAAAAAGTTCAAGGGTAAAAATGTAATTTCACTTAAATATTTTTAAAACCTTGAAAACATTATTTTAAATGCAGTTTAATTATTTTTAAATGCATTTTAGCATACTAATTAATTCAATTTAACATAACTAATTCCAATTAATTTTAACGGCGTTACAACTTCTCCACACATATTTATAAAATTATACTTTTATAACACTTCTCTATTAAAAATTCGTATAGAATAAAAAAAAATGTAATCCACCTAAGTAATTATCTATCAAATTCAAAACAATATCAATAACTTAAAAATTAAAATGCAATTTATATATTTTTTAATTTGATTTAATAATTTGCTTATGCTATTGAATTGTTGTTTAGCATAATCTGCCAGCGTTAATTATTTATTTATTTTAATTTGAAATTCATACGTACGGATATTTATGTGAAGACTCCCAATAAAAAAAAAAAATTGTTTTACTTTAGTTTCTAGTGGTTGTCATCAAATAAAAGATTTTCAAAATTGAATATACCTAAAATTTGGACAAGTGTACTTAGAAAGTTGGAGAACAAAATTTTTTGTCCTTTTGTGGTTGAAGTGCAAAAACTAAGCCTCCATTTGGTATGATGTTAGTTGAATATTAAAATTTTAAGGAGTTAGTTGATTTTTTAAAAATTAATTATAATTTTTATTAATTAAAAAAAAGATAAAAATTAATATAAAAATTTTGAATTAAAACTTAAATTTTAAACCAGCATAAAACGGTTCATTGTACGTTCTGACATTCTTATAATAGATGTATTATGAAACAAAGGAAAAAAAGATGGAAGGTCCAACACGTCTTTGGAGGCTAAGCCCATTTAGTCTTGCACTGTAGCAAGCTTGTCGCAAGTCTTGGGGAACACTTGGGCAGCAAACAATTTGCGGGCAATTTGCCCGTGTCTTGATGGCCAAGACAGATTGGCTTATAAAGAGGTTATTATCCAATGCATTTCTCCACCACCCAGCCGAGTGAAGCCAAAGTTTTTGTGGCCTTGATATATTTGCTTTTCTAATATAATAGTAGAAATTATTTTGCCCACTAGTGTTGTTGGTCAAAAAAAAAAAAAAAAAAAAAAAAAAAAAAAAAAAAAAAATCCAAAACCAGTTTCATTCATCAATGGCAAACCAGTCCCAAGAAAGTTTTCAGAAACATACTTCTTCTTCTTCTTCATCATCATCAGTTGTGGTGGTAGTAGTTCCATTCCCACTTCAGAGCCATCTGAACCAGCTTTTGCAGCTCTCTCACGTCATTTCCTCACACAACATCCCTGTTCACTTTCTCAGCTCTGCTCTCCACATTTCCCAGGTCAAGTCTCGAGCAATTCATGTCGTAAACCAAGAAAGAATCCAATTCCATGACTTCCCAACTCCTCATTTCCTCTCTCCTCCCCCAAACGACACCAAATTCCATTCACATCTCTTTCCTTCCTTTGAAGCCTCCGTCAAAAGCCTTCGCAAACCGTTTGCCGATCTTCTCTCTTCGCTTTCGGAAACAGCGAGAAAGGTTGTCGTAATCTATGACCCTTTAACGAGTTCTGTTGTTCACGATTCGTGTCGTTTTCCCAACGCCGAGGTTTACTTATTTCATTGTGTCTCCTCCGTCTTCGACGCAGCCTATATTCGTGACACCATGGGGATTCAAATTGGGAATGACGATTGTAAGCTTGACAACATTCCATCTCTTGAAGGGACCATAACTCCTGAGGTTCTCGCTTTTGTTGCTAACGAAAATCAGTTTGCGACGAATATCAAGAAGTCGGGGCATCTCTACAACACCTGCAGGCTGATCGAAAGTGCGTTTCTTGACTTGATGCTTAAGATCGAAAGAGAGAGGAATGAGGATGTGAAGATGTGGGCAATTGGGCCATTAGAAACAGTGACAATCTTCAAGAAAAGATTGAATGGTGGCCAACACAAGTGTTTGGAGTGGCTTGACAAGCAGAGGCCAAACTCGGTGCTGTACGTCTCTTTCGGGACCACAACTTTCATGGAAGATGAGCAGATTAGAGAATTGGCTCTTGGGTTGGAGCAGAGTGAGATGAACTTTTTGTGGGTTTTGAGAGATGCAGATAAGGGTAATGTTTTCGATGAAGTTAGGAGGCCTCAACTCTCGGACGGGTTTGAAGAGAGATTGAAAGAGAAGGGAATGGTGGTGCGAGATTGGGTGCCGCAGTTGGAGATTTTAGGACACAACTCAACAGGTGGTTTCATGAGTCACTGTGGGTGGAACTCTTGCTTGGAGAGTATGAGTCTTGGAGTACCCATTGCAGCCTGGCCTACGCACTCGGATCAGCCAATAAACGCGGTACTAATCACGGAAGTGCTCAAAGTGGGGGTGTTGGTTAAAAATTGGACACGAAAAGACGAGTTAGTGAGATCATCAGAGATAAGTGAAGTTGTGAAGAATTTGATGGATTCAGAGGAAGGTGATCAGGTGAGGAAAAGGGCAAAGGAATTTGGGAACGAATTGAGAAAAGCTACTGCTGAAGGTGGAGTTTCTCGCATTGAGTTGGATTCTTTCATTGCTCATATTAGTAGATAATTAGGCTCAAGAAATCAGAAATTATGAGCTGTTATAATAATGTTATGAGGGCATATAATAAAAGAGTTTGAACCCTTTTATGTTGTTGTTGTTGTTGTTTTTTTTTTTTTTTTTTTTTTCTGTTTGTCGTTGTGGTAGATGCTTTGCTTGTGGCTTTGTTTGTTGATGAATAAAACAGACTGTTACAGTGTTGTTCTTTCTTGTTCTCGTATGAAGCTGATAGAGAGTTATCTTTGTCTGTGTGTCAACTTTTGGTTGCAGCTCTAAAACCTTGTTACTAGTAATAATGATAGTTTTGCTAATAGCTGCTAACGGCTTTCTTTCGCCACTGGGATGATCGAGATGAAAGGAGTTCACAACTCCGATAGTCAACAGAGGAATTGATGTATTGACAAGTGATGATAATTGTGAGGGTTGATATCAGGATGTAACAAAAAGGACTATATTTTTATACATATAAGGTTAATTAACGTCATAGACGTTATTAAAGAAGCTCTTCAGATATTGACAGAATATTTATTAAATAGACAAACCTTATTTTTGGATAAGAAGTGTGTCACTCTAGTTCATTAAATGTACTAATGGTGACAAAATATGTGGACGTGATCTCTAATGCCCTGTATCGAGTACTAAGTTGGTAGGGTACACTTTTCTAATAATAGAGATTTTAGTTTAAAATAACTTTTTAATAATTAAACTTGTGTCATATCAGTCTTAAGTAGGTGAAATATTACAAAATGACTGTTACAACAATTTAAGTGGGTGAAATATTACAAAATGACTATGTTATAACAATTTAAAGTGTAGGCATAAATTTTTGATGTGGCATAAATTTTTGATGTTTAGAAAATTAAGTTTTTCCAAATCTTACATAACAAAAATATAACAAAATAGTATTTTTGCTAACTGTTTAGGCCCTTTTTAGGGGTATTTTTCCATACCATGGAAGACCGTCTAACTTGCAAATGAGTCTTTGGGGGACTTTTGGTATTCTAAAAGTCTTTTCCAAAAATTTACTAATTCACAACTTTTTTTTTTTTTTATACAAAAGTCAACAAATATGCATTCTAATATATCTCTTCTTCCGATTCTTGTTCTACTAAACACAAAACAAAAATCCAAAACAAATTCTTTTTTCCAAAATTTTTTAATCCAAAATCCTTATTTTCAAAACTCATATTAACTTTAAAAGTCTCAATGATAAAACTCCATCTACAAAAGTCCCTCGAACGAGCTCGTAAATGTTGAGTAACATTCTTGTTTTCTTGTTCAAAGTTTAAAACGTTACTTAACAATTTTTAAAATTTGGAGATGAAGTTATAAGAGAACTTAATTTTAAAATAAAATTTGTCCTAAAGTAAATGAGACGTCCCATCGAATTGTAGACTGAAAAATAAAAGAAAACAAAAGAAACAAAAGATTAAATTAATATTGAATAATGAATTTTGCTATTTGACTCCAGAACACATCAGCTCCACATGGTTATGGAGCTCTACATGTACAAAGAGACAAATTGCTTCTAGGCTCATAACAGCTGAAAAAGTGGGCCATACAAAATAGACCCACATGTGTTTACTTGACGGAAGAAATTGTGGAAATAATCCCTCTCTAACGCACATGTTTGTGATTTGCTTTTATCTATTAATTATTTGGTCTAGATTTTTGTCTTATTGACAACTTTTACATCTGACCAGATGCTTGAAAAGGATTTTTGTCTTTATGGCCACGTAGTGCCGCAACGTTCTTCACCTTTCAACAGTTAACCATTAGTCATTATTGTCAAAGAAATTATTTATTTCTCTATTATAAGAGTTCCTGTATTCAACCTCTCGAAATCCAGAGAAGAAATCAAGTTTGAAGACTTGTTTTCTGCTGTATTATTAATATTATTAATATTATTATTTAATTGTTGGCTAATGAAACAAATCTCCTCCATCATGCTTCAAGAATCAATAACTCAACAAAAAGCTAGAGAAAAAAAAACAAAAAACAAAAAACAAAGAAGAGAGAGAGAATGAAAAGGAAGAGAAAACCAATGTAACCCTTGGGTCATGAAAGAGGTCAAAGGCACATCCTAACGAAACTACCTTATTGCCCTCTCCTTTTCTTTTATGCTATGTTAGGTGGAACAAAGGAGAAAAGTGGAAGGAGAGAGTGTTAAATCATCAAGTAAAGAGAGACGGGGAAGGAAGGATATCAGATCTTTTCCTTCATGATGTTTATTAACGTCCTACACGTTATTAAATGAGCTTCTTAAATATTGACACAATGTTCGTTGAATATCTTATAGACAGATCTTATTTTTCGACAAGAAGTGTTTTACTCTAGTCTATCAATTTTGCTAATGAAAACAATATGTGTGGACATGATCTCAAACATTTTATATTAAGTACAAAGTTGATAGGTTACATAAGAAAGAGAAACAAAAAATTGAAACTTCATACGAAACTTAAACAACAAAAAGCAAAAACTTCTTAACAAAATTTCAAAAAATTTAGACAAAAACCATTTTCAACTATATTATATTAATAAAAGATATAAGTTATTGAATAGAGGTTTAATTATTTTTTTTATAACCATGTATTTTCTTGTTTATCATCCTCATATTTAATTACCCCACAAAATGAAAACTGCTGTTTTTCCATAGGGAAAATAAATGAATAATCCTATTTGATTTCATCTACTGGTCTATCTTAGTTTTGTCATCTCTATTTCATATAATGCGCAACAAAAAAAAATTTTTTTGGGGGTCTCATATGAAGAACTTATAAATTTGGTTTGTGTTGATTTGGTGCTTTAAATTTCAGGGATTTGAGGCAAATGCAAGACCAACCCAACACTTGGATGGAAGAGCAGTTTTGTTGTACTCTCCCGCGCGGGTGGGTGTTGGTTCTAATGTTTTGTTTAAGTTGAGCTTAGAGAGTCATATTGTGCATTATGATTTATATCCAAAGATGAAAATGTCAATGTTGATAGAGTTGTTGAGATTTGATCTACGGATAATATTAGTGAAAATGTCGATATCGACGGATATTCTTGGAAAAAATAAATCTCAAAGAAAAATTCATAATTTTTACTGAAACTTTACAAAATATCAAAACAATCAATATTACATAATTTGAACTAATTTTATTACAAAAATAATATATTTTTTAATCAAATATGAGAGATATATTGCATGATGTAACAGTAAAACATAATAATTAAGCATTGATTGTAATTTCAATATGATATTACGTACTCATTAATCATTATAAATAATATATTACAATATAATATGGTACATAAAAATTAAATGTCAAACATAAAAGAGTACATATAAGTTTCAAGTGTACTTAATCCAAAAAGAGTTTCTAGCAAGTTGGAAAATATTAGGTAGGTGTTTATCCTGATCTAATATAAACAATACACTTGTCAAGATAATATCCTTAAATGGTTTTGAAGGTAATTATTAATGTCTCACATATATATTTCTTGGTCTCTACCAACTATTAACCCATGAATTGGATATTGTTGATTTATTCAATAAAATGAGTAGTCTTGATGGTTATGCAATATTTCGATATCAATTTGTAGTGGATGATTTATTAATATATCAACAAAACTGTTTCGATTTTGCACTTCTAAACTAAACACCATATGATAACTATAAGAAAGATTATAACCTTATGAACTTTGTTTGATTCTTAAGCTCATAAAATCAAAACTCAAGATGAATCCTCATCAGTTTGACACCTTTGAGTTATAGTACGTCTTCTTATATGCTATTTTCAAATCGCTCAATACTCTCAACATTTGCTATCTTACAACCATGATCTTTATCTTATGTAATATGTTGTCACATTTTATTCATATTTAAAAAAAAATTTAAAATGCGTGACAAAATTGAAATTTTTGAAAAAAACAAAAACAAAAATTCCCTGAGTTTTTGGATATTTTGTGGAAATATTAATAGATATCCTGGATATTCGTGAATATTCACAGATATTGCGGATATTTATAGATATTATGGACATTTGACGGATAATCCGAGAAGAAATATCCTTGTTATCCATATTGAGCACCAATTTGAATGGTTTGTTTGGATCACCTATTTTATTTGGTATTTGATTCAAATATAATATATTTATTCATATATACATTTCGATATCACATTTTTATATTTGAATGTATGCTTTCAATGAAACGTGCGTTTAGATATAAACATTAAAATATAATTAAATACATATAAAATTAAAGGTGTATAATGGAAATCTGACAAGTGTGTATTTAAATAATCATTTGCCAATGAAAGTACTTTGTCCATAAATATCTAGAACCCGTCTGATTCCTTTATTGAAGATGAAATTTTATTGGTTTAATTACAAAACTTCCTTCTTTATCACAAAAAATAAATAAAAGATACAAAATTTCCAAATTCACATTTTTTTCCTCTCACTTTCATTTCATGAAATTCAATTTTTATTTTTATTTTTGAAAGGATGAAATTCAAATTTTAATAATTCATATTTCTTATTTTAAGTCGACGTAAGATATTTTTTTAAATCACTCGTGATAATAAGATAAATGAAACAAAATTCATATAACTAATGTTTTTTTTTATACACATTTCAAATTACCACAACTCTTTATCATAAATATATTTTTCTAATAAGTTCATGTCATTTTCTTAAAAAAAAAAAAAAAAGTGTTTATACTTGGCATACTTTTAATGGCCCTCTCAATTTCTATTTTCATCCAAATTAATTTCATTTTTTTATTTGAAATTAATTGCTATTTTGTTTGCTTACAAGTTTTTTTTTTTTTTTTTTTTTCAATTCCCCCTCAAATATGTTCTACTTGTCTGTAAGGGACATGATCTTCATTGACTACATAGAATTTTAAGAACGTAACTGACGAAAACATTTTTAAGCAGAGAAGTAAATACTACTTTTAGTTATTGAATCGACTTTTCACCAATCTTATTTAGACTGAAAATAATTTTACGTGTTGTATTGTAAAATTTTAACATGTACACTTATAGATCAAACCGTTAAAATATTAATCCAATAACTAAAACATTAGTATCTAGCAATATAATAAAAGTATAGTTGCCAATTATAAGTTTCTTTTTTTTTTTTTTTTTTGGTGGAAGAAAGGAGTTGGTGGCGGCTCCATTATTTCAAAATTTTCAACCCCATAGACAAGAAAACTTTTCAAAATATAACAGAGTCATGTATTTTATACTAGTTTTTTTTAGTTATCCCATAGGAACATAACCATTATAAAATTAATAGTAGAAACTGGAGTGTGGAGGCCTACACAAACCTCATAGACGAAGGTATAAAGGGAGATACCTAAGAAGAAGAAGAAGAAGAAGAAGAAGAAGACTTGACGTCTAACACAACTTTGATTATTATTTAGAAAAAGAAAAAAACTTTTATAAGCATAGCATTCTTGTCAAATCATAAAACAAACGTCTAAAAAAAAAAAAAAGAAAAGACAAACTATTGGCTAATCCTTAAAAAAAAAAAAAAAAAAAAAAAAATAGAGCATTCGTCAAATCATAAAACAAACGTCTAAAAACAACAAAACAAAAAGACAAAAACTATTGGCCGATCCTTAAAAATAAAAAAATAAAAAAAAATAGAGTGTTCGTGTCAAATCATAAAACAAACGTCTAAAAACAACAAAAAGACAAAAACTATTGGCGGATCCTTAAAAAATAAAAATAAAAAATAAAAAAAACTTTTAAAAGTAGAGTATTCTTGCCAAATCATATTATAAACGTCTAAAAACAAAAAAAAACAAAAAGATTAAGACTTTGTTTGGTGAATATCTCCACTTAAATTAAACTATATTATTTATTTTAATTTTTATTTTTTTTCAAAAATAAACAAAATTATAATTATTTTTTAAAAAGCCAACTTAACTCAAACATAAAAATCATCTTATCTCAAACTCAATTCATCTATTAAATTGACTCTAAAACTATTGGCTGATCCCGAGAAACTTATATCTATTCCATCTCGGACGGTAGTTTTTTTTTTTTTTTTTTTAATGCCCACTCTTATTTATAGTATGTATTATGAAACAAATTTGAGCCCCAAAAAAGGAAAAGAAAAAAAAAAAAAAAAAAAAAAGCGCAAGTTTCATTCATCAATGGCAAACCAGTCCCAAGAAAGCCTTGAGAAACAATCTTCTTCTTCTTCTTCTTCTTCTTCTTCTTCATCATCAATTGTGGTAATAGTAGTTCCATTCCCACTTCAGAGCCATCTGAACCAGCTTTTGCAGCTCTCTCACGTCATTTCCTCACACAACATCCCTGTTCACTATCTCAGCTCTGCTCTCCACATTTCCCAGGTCAAGTCTCGAGCAATTCATGTCGTAAACCAAGAAAGAATCCAATTCCATGACTTCCCAACTCCTCACTTCCTCTCTCCTCTCCCAAACGACACCAAATTCCATTCACATCTCATTCACTCCTTTGAAACCTATGTCGAAAACCTTCGCGAACCGTTTGCCGATCTTCTCACTTTGCTCTCCGAAACAGCAAGAAAGGTTGTCGTAATCCACGACCCTTTAACAAGTTCTATAGTTCACGATTCGTGTCGTTTTCCCAACACCGAGGTTTACGTATTCCATTGTGTCTCCTCTGTTTTCAACTTGACCTTTATTCGTGACATCTTGGGGATTCAAATTGGGAATGATGATTGTAAGCTTGACAACATTCCATCTTTTGAAGGGAGCTTTACTTCCGACTTTCTCGCTTTTGCGGCTTACCAAAATCAGTTTTTGATGAATATCACGACGTTTGGGCATGTTTACAACACCTGCAGGCTTATCGAAAGCGCGTTTCTTGACTTGATTCTTGAGATGGAAAGAGAGAGAAATGCGGATGTGCAGATGTGGGCAATTGGACCATTGGAAACAGTGACAATTTTCAAGAACAGATTGAATGGTGGCCAACACAAGTGTTTGGAGTGGCTTGACAAGCAGAGGCCAAACTCGGTGTTGTACGTCTCTTTCGGGACCACAACTTTCATGGAAGATGAGCAGATTAGAGAATTGGCTCTTGGGTTGGAGCAGAGTGAGGTGAATTTTTTGTGGGTTTTGAGAGATGCGGATAAGGGTAATGTCTTTGATGAAGTTAGGAGGCCTCAACTTCCGGACCGGTTCGAGGTAAGAGTGAAAGAGAAGGGAATGGTGGTGAGAGATTGGGCTCCGCAATTGGAGATTTTAGGACACAACTCAACAGGTGGTTTCATGAGTCACTGTGGATGGAACTCTTGCTTGGAGAGTATGAGTCTTGGAGTGCCCATTGCAGCCTGGCCTATGCACTCGGATCAGCCGGTAAACGCGGTGCTGATCACGGAAGTGCTCAAAGTGGGGGTGTTGGCTAAAAATTGGACACAAAAAGATGAGTTAGTGAGTTCATCAGAGATAAGTGAAGTTGTGAAGAAATTGATGAATTCAAAGGAAGGTGATGAGGTGAGGAAAAGGGCAGAGGAATTCGGAAACGAATTGAGAGAAGCTACTGCTGATGGTGGAGTTTCTCGCATTGAGTTGGATTCTTTCATTGCTCATATTAGTAGATTATTAGGCTAAAGGAAGCAGAAATTATTAGCTGTTTTTTATAATATAATGGAGGAATATTATAAAAGAGTTTAAACCCTTCTTTGTTTTCTGTTTTTATTTTTATTTGTCTTTGTGGTAGATGCTTTTGCGAATATCTTTGTTTGCTTATGAAGAAAACAGATTGTTGTAGTGTTGTTCTTTTGTTCTTTCTTGTTCTCGTATGATGCTAAGAGAGAGTTGTCTTTTTCTACATGTTAACTTTTGGTTGCAGCTCTAAAACCTATAGTACTATAGTAATGATAGTTTTTCCTAACAGTTGTTAACGGCTTTCTTTTGTCAATGGGAGGATCGGGGTGAAAGGAGTTAACAACTCCGTCAGTCAGTACTTCGGCTGGGAGTGAGGACTATAAGTGATTTATAAGTAATACGAGATCTCTTGCAGTTAACTGTCTGAAAATTATAACTTAGTAAGGCCTATTTTTTGGTCTACTTAATTCTTTTTCCCAAATGCCGTTGTGGTTGATCTGCCTCATAAAATATGCGTGGATGTACTTGCTTGTGTGTATACAAAAATCATATATATATATATATATATAGGAATTGATTTATTGACAAGTGATGGTGATTGTATGCAACGACTCGTGCCTCTATTTGATATGATATTGTCTGTTTTGGACCTCATGCTCGTACGGTTTTGCTTTTGAATTCACTCCAAAAGGCCTCATACTATTAAGAGATAGTCTTTTTACTTATGAACAATCATATATATCCATTCTCAAGTGATGTAAGACTGCATGACTTACCTTTCAGTATAGGGACTAATGACTATCACATTGTAAGGGTTGATATCAAGACGTAAAAAAAAAAAAAAAAAAACTATAATATATAAGATTTATCAATGATCTAGACATTATAAATAGAGCTTCTTAGATATTAACACGGTTTGTCGAATATATTATAAACATGCCCTATTTTTTGACGAGAAGCATTTCACTCTAGTTTATCAATTTTGCTAACGAAAACAACATGTATTGACATGATCTCAAACATTTTATATCGAGTACAAAGTTGGTAGGATACGTTTTTTAAAGTTTTTTTTTATTTATAATAATTGAGATTTTAGTTTAAATTAACATTTTATGATTTAAACTAGTATCAAATCATCCTTAAATGAGAAAAATGTGACAAAATTAGTGTTTTTGTAACAATTTAAAGTTCGAGAGGTGTAAGTATAAGTTTTTAATTTTCGGGAAATAAAGTTTTTCCAAGTCTTAAATAACTAAAGCATGACATAAGAAGTATTTTTGCTAACAGTTTAGACCCTGTTTAGGGGCACTGTTCCAAATGATAGAACCCCGTCTGGTTTGCATATTGGCAACTTTTGGGCTTCCAAAGTATTTTTCAAAAATTTACAATTCCACAAGTTTTGTATATAAAAGTAAATAAAACACGCATCCCAATATATATCTTCTTCTAATTATTTTTCCACTAGACATAAAACTCCAAAACAACTTTTTTTTTTTCTACAAGATTTTTTACTTAAATCCACGTTTTCAAAACTCATCTCAACTGCAAAAGTCGCAATGGAAAAACTCAGTTTTTAAAAGTCCACCAAATGGGCTCATAAAGTTTGAGTAACATTCTTGTTAACTGTTCAAAATTTGAAGAGTTACTCATCAATTTTTAAAATTTGGAGATAAAATTATAAGAGAATTAAATTTCATGAGCAAAAATACAATTTATCTTAAAGTAGGTGATGTCCCATCGAATTGTAGACTGAGAAATAAAAGAAAACATAAGAAATAGAAGATTAAATTAATATAGGGGAAAAAATGATTATTAGAAGTGTACATAAAGGATTCCAAGAACTACTTTACTAACATACTAGTGTTTTACAAGTCCCAACAGTCTCAAGAGAGCAAGTTCATGTATTAAGGTAAGCCGTCCATGATGTAAGCATTTGATATATTTGTGGCCTAATAAGCTGGATCAAATTAAATGACGAGGTTATCTTGTCTTTCATTTGTTTACTAGTTAATCACGCACTTAGCGCATACGAATAGTAAATTGTGTAGAAAATATAAGAATTTAAAGAGAAAACTAATAAAAGAATTGAAAAAGTACCAAAAGACAAAATAAGAAAAAGAAATTAAAAAATTGAAACTCTGTACGAAACTTAAACAATTAAAACCAAAAAATTCTTAACAAAATGTCAAAATATTTAGACAAAAACTCTTTTCATTCATATTAATGAAAAAACATAAGTTATTGAATATAGATATAAAAGATTATGTATATATATATATAATGAGAAACGAAAAAGATAAAAGAAATTAAAAAAAGGATAAAAACATTACAGAAAATAAATGAGAGAAGAAAAAGAAAAGGATAAAAGAAAGAAAAATGATGAATGCAACAAAGAGAAGTTGAAAAAACAATGGGTTGATATATGACAGAAGGAGGGAAAGTATTATTGACTCTTTTATATATATATATATATATATATATACTAGTTGTAGGCATGTGCCACGCACGCACGTGTTTAATCAATATGTTAAATAAAAAATTAATTATGAAGTATTATTAGAAAATAGTTGTTTATAGAATATTGAGGAGAAAATAATAAAGTAACAACAAATTGGAGAGGTTAGCAACTCATATAGAAAGTTAATTTCTCTCACTTTCATTTTCATGAAATTCATTGTTATTATTATTTTTTTTTTGAAATGATGTAATTCAAATTTCAATAATTCAAATTTCTCATTTTAAGTTGAAATAAGATATTTTTTTAAATAGCTCATATTAATAAGATAAACAAAATAAAATTTATATTACATATGTTTTTTGGTACACATTTCAAATTACCACAACTCTTTTATCATAAATATCTTTTTCTAATAAGTTTATGCCATTTTCTTACCCAAAAAAAAAAAAAAAAGTGTTCATACTTAGCATATTTATAATGGCCCCCTCAATTTCTACTTTTCATCCGAATTAATTTTTTTTCCCTCTGAAATTAATTGATATTTCGTTTGCTTGCAAAATTCTTTTTTTAATTCCTCCTCAAATATGTTCTACTTGTCTGTAAGGGGTGTGATCTTCATTGACTACGTAGAATTTTAAGAATGTATTTGAGGAAAATTTTCTAAGCAGAAAAGTAAATACCATTGTTTTTAGTTATTGGATCGACTTTTCACCAATCTTATCCAAACTGAAAATAATTTAATGTGTTGCATTGTAAATTTTTAACATATACACTCATATATCAAAATGTTAAAAATTAATCCAATAACTAAAACAACAGTATCTAGCAATATGATAAAAGTATAGTTGATGATTATAAGTTTTTTTTTTTTTTTTTTTTTTTTTTTTTTTTTTTTTGTGGAAGAAAGGATTTGGTTACGGCTCCATTATTTCCAAATTTTTCAACCCCATAGGTAGGAAAACTTCCCTAAGTATGACAGATTTATGTATTTTATATTAATTTCTCTCGGTCGTCCATCAGGGACCTATCCGATAATCACCAATCTTAAAATCAGCAGTAAAAACTAGAACGAAGTCCTAAACGGGAGGTAATGAGACTCGAACCTAATAGACAAAGGGGAGATACCAAATATAGACGGTCACTATTTATTATCCCATCCACACTCCTGCAAGTTGCCGAATATAAGTTTTGCCTTAAAAATATATACTTGTACACATCACTCAAAAATTAGGATTAACCTTAAAATAAAAAAAATAAAAAAGTATTAGACTTGACATCTAACACAACTTTTATTATTATTTTAAAAAAATATTTTAAAAGTAGAATACTCTTGTCGAATCATAAACAAACGTCCAAATACAAAAAAACAAAAACTAATTGGCTGATCCTGAGAACCTCATCTCTATTCCATCTGGGGCGGCAGTATTTTTTATTAATGCCCACTCATATTTGTAGTATATATTATGAAACAAATTTGAGCCCCAAAAAAAGGGGAAAAAAAAAAAATCTTAAATCAGTTTCATTCATCAATGGCAAACCAGTCCCAAGAAAACCTTGAGAAACAATCTTCTTCTTCTTCTTCATCATCATCAATTGTGGTAATAGTAGTTCCATTCCCAGCTCAGAGCCATCTAAACCAGCTTTTGCAGCTCTCTCACATCATATCTTCTCACAACATCCCCGTTCACTATCTCGGCTCTGCTCTCCACATTTCCCAGGTCAAGTCTCGAGCAATTCATGTCGTAAACCAAGAAAGAATCCAATTCCATGACTTCCCAACTCCTCATTTCCTCTCTCCTCCCCCAAACGACACCAAATTCCCTTCACATCTCTTTCCTTCCTTCGAAGCGTCCGTCGAAAGCCTTCGCAAACCGTTTGCCGATCTTCTCACATCGCTTTCCGAAACAGCGAGAAAGGTTGTCGTAATCCACGACCCTTTAACAAGTTCTATAGTTCACGATTCGTGTCGTTTTCCCAACACCGAGGTTTACGTATTCCATTGTGTCTCCTCTGTTTTCAACTTGACCTTTATTCGTGACATCTTGGGGATTCAAATTGGGAATGATGATTGTAAGCTTGACAACATTCCATCTTTTGAAGGGAGCTTAACTCCCGACTTTCTCGCTTTTGCGGCTTACCAAAATCAGTTTTTGATGAATATCACGACGTTTGGGCATGTTTACAACACCTGCAGGCTTATCGAAAGCGCGTTTCTTGACTTGATTCTTGAGATGGAAAGAGAGAGAAATGCGGATGTGCAGGTGTGGGCAATTGGACCATTGGAAACAGTGACAATTTTCAAGAACAGATTGAATGGTGGCCAACACAAGTGTTTGGAGTGGCTTGACAAGCAGAGGCCAAACTCGGTGTTGTACGTCTCTTTCGGGACCACAACTTTCATGGAAGATGAGCAGATTAGAGAATTGGCTCTTGGGTTGGAGCAGAGTGAGGTGAATTTTTTGTGGGTTTTGAGCGATGCGGATAAGGGTAATGTCTTTGATGAAGTTAGGAGGCCTCAACTTCCGGACCGGTTCGAGGAGAGAGTGAGAGAGAAGGGAATGGTGGTGAGAGACTGGGCTCCGCAATTGGAGATTTTAGGACACAACTCAACAGGTGGTTTCATGAGTCACTGTGGGTGGAACTCTTGCTTGGAGAGTATGAGTCTTGGAGTGCCCATTGCAGCCTGGCCTATGCACTCGGATCAGCCGGTAAACGCGGTGTTTATCACGGAAGTGCTCAAAGTGGGGATGTTGGCCAGAAATTAGACACGAAAGGAGGAGTTAGTGAGTTCATCAGAGATAAGTGAAGTTGTGAAGAAATTGATGAATTCAAAGGAAGGTGATGAGGCGAGGAAAAGGGCAGAGGAATTCGGAAACGAATTGAGAGAAGCTACTGCTGATGGTGGAGTTTCTCACATTGAGTTGGATTCTTTCCTTGCTCATATTAGTAGATAATTTGGCTCTAGAAATCAGAAATTATGAGCTGTTTGTATAATATAATGGGGGAATATTATAAAAGAGTTTAAACCCTTTTTTATTTTTTTATTTGTCTTTGTGGTAGATGCTTTTGCGTGTGGCTTTGTTTGTTGATGAAGAAAACAGATTATTGCAGTGTTGTTCTTTTGTTCTTTCTTGTTCTCGTATGAAGCTCAGAGAGAGTAGTCTTTTTCTACGAGTTAACTTTTGGTTGCAGTTCTAAAACTATATTACTATAGTAATGATAGTTTATCCTAACAGTTGTTAACAACTTTCTTTCGTCAATGGGCGGATTGAGATGAAAGGAGTTAACAACTCCGACAGTCAATACGTCGGTAGGGATTGAAGACTATAAGTGGTTTTTAAGTGACATGAGATATCTTGTAGTCAACAATTATCTAAAAATTATAACTTAATAAGGTCTATTTAGTTCTTCTTCCTAAAGTTCGTTGTGGTCGATCTGTCTCGTAAGATATGCGTGTATGTACTTGCTTGTGTGTATACAAAAAAAAAAAAAAATATATATATATATATATATAGAGAGAGAGAGAGAGAGGAATGGATTTATTGACAAGTGATGGTGATTGTATATAACGACTTCTGCCTCCATTTGATACGATATTATCTGCTTTGGGCCTCATACGCGTATGGTTTTATAATTTCCAAACAGTTGACTGAAAGTGATCTCGTGTTTTCTTTTCGTTTCTTTTTTCAGTCTACAATTCGATGGGACATCGTCTACTTTGGAACAAATTTTATTTTTGAAATTTAGTTCTCTTATAACTTCATCTCCGAACTTTAAAAACTGATGAGTAACCACTTAAACTTTGAACATTAAACAATACGAGCCCGTTTGGAGACTTTTGGAGATGAAGTTTTATTGTTGAGACTTTTGGAGTTGAAATGAGTTTTGGAAATATGGGTTTTGGGTTAAAGAATTTTGGAAAAAAAAGTTGTTTTGGAGTTTTGTGTTTAGTAGAAGAAGAATTGGAAGAAGAGATATATTGAGATGCATGTTTTGTTGACTTTTGTATGACAAAAAGTTGTGACTTAGTATATTTTTGGAAAAGACTTTTGGAAACCCAAAAGTCCCCCAAACACTCATTTGCAAGTTAGACGGTCTTCCACCGTGTGGGAAAATAATCCTAAAAAGAGCATATACAGTTAGCAAAAACACTATTCTGTCATGTTTTAATCATGTAAGACTTGGAAAAACTTTATTTCCCAAACATTGAAAATTTATGCTTACACCTCTTAAGCTTCAAATTGTTGAAAAATAGTCATTTTATAATATTTTATCAACTTAAGGCTGATATGACACAAGTTTAACTAATAAAAAGTTAATTTGAACTTAAATATCTATCATTAGAAAAGTAATTAAATAAAATGTACCCTACCAACCTCGTACTTGATACAGGGTGTTTGAGATCACGTCTACATATTTTGTCACCGTTACTACATTTGATGGACTAAAGTGACACGCTTCTCGTCCAAAAATAAGGTTTGTCTATAAGAAATTCAATGAATATTCAGTCAATATCTAAAGAGCTCCTTTAATAATGTATAGGGCGTTAATTAACCTTATTAGTATAAATAAAGTCTTTTTTGTTACATCTTGATATCAACCCTCACAATTATCGTCACTTGTCAATTCATCAATTCCTCTATTGGCTATCGGAGTTGTGAACTCCTTTCATGTCGATTATCACATTGGCGAAAGAAAGCTATTAACAAATATTAGCAAAACTATCATTACTAGTAATATGGTTTTAGAGCTGCAACCAAAAGTTCACACACAGACAAAGATAACTATCTCTCAGCTTCATACAAGAACAAGAAAGAACAACACTGCAACAATCTGTTTTATTCATCAACAAATAAAGCCACAAGCAAAGCATCTACCACAATGACAAACAGAAAATAAAAACGACAACAAAAAAGGGTTCAAACTCTTTTATTATAATCCCCCGAAATATTATTATAACAGCTCATAATTTCTAAAATTTGGAGCCTAATTATCTACTAATATGAGCAATGAAAGAATCCAACTCAATACGAGAAACTCCACCATCAGCAGTAGCTTCTCTCAATTCGTTACCGAATTTTTCGGTCCTTTTCCCCACCTCATCACCTTCCTCTGAATCCATCAATTTCTTCACAACTTCACTTATTACTGATGAACTCACTATTTCGTCTTTTCGTGTCCAATTTCTACCCAACACCCCCACTTTGAGCACATCTATGATCAATACCTCATTTATCGGCTGATCCCCATACATAGGCCAGGCTGCAATGGGCACTCCAAGACTCATACTCTCCAAGCAAGAGTTCCACCCACAGTGACTCATGAAACCACCTGTTGAGTTGTGTCCTAAAATCTCCAATTGCGGAGCCCAGTCTCTCACCACCATTCCCTTCTCTCTCACTCTCTCCTCGAACCGGTCCGGAAGTTGAGGCCTCCTAACTTCATCAAAGACATTACCCTTATCCGCATCTCTCAAAACCCACAAAAAATTCACCTCACTCTGCTCCAACCCAAGAGCCAATTCTCTGATCTGCTCATCTTCCATGAAAGTTGTGGTCCCGAAAGAGACGTACAACACAGAGTTTGGCCTCTGCTTGTCAAGCCACTCCAAACACTTGTGTTGGCTACCATTCAATCTGTTCTTGAAGAATGTCACTGTTTCTAATGGCCCAATTGCCCACATCTTCACATCCTCATTCCTCTCCCTTTCGATCTTAAGCATCAAGTCAAGAAACTGGCTTTCGATCAGCCTGCAGGTGTTGTAAACATGCCCTGACTTCTTGATTTTGGTCGCAAACTGATTTTGGTAAGCGGTAAAAGCAAGAAGGTCAGGAGTTATGGTCCCTTCAAAAGATGGAATGTTGCCAAGCTTACAATCGTCGTTCCCGATTTGAATCCCCAAGGTTTCACGAATATAGGCCGCGTCGAGGAGGGAGGAGACACAATGAAATGCGTAAACCTCGGCGTTGGGAAAACGACATGAATCGTGAACTACAGAACTCGTTAAAGGGTCATGGATTACGACAACCTTTCTCGCTGTTACCGAAAGCGAAGTGAGAAGATCGGCAAACGGTTCGCGAAGGCTTTCGACGGAGGCTTCGAAGGAAGGCAAGAGATGTGATTGGAATTTGGTGTCGTTTGGGGGAGGAGAGAGGAAATGAGGAGTTGGGAAGTCATGGAATTGGATTCTTTCTTGGTTGACGACATGAATTACTCGAGACTTGACCTGGGAAATGTGGAGAGCAGAGCTGAGATAGTGAACAGGGATGTTGTGTGAGGAAATGACGTGAGAGAGCTGCAAAAGCTGGTTCAGATGGCTCTGAAGTGGGAATGGAACTACTACCACCACAACTGATGATGACGGAGAAGAAGAAGGATGTTTCTGATAACTTTCTTGGGATTGGTTTGCCATTAATGAATAAAACTTGTTTAGGATTTTTTTTTTTTTTCCTCCCCTTTTGTTGAGCAACGACACCAGTGGGCAAAATAATTTCTACTATTATATTAGAAAAGCAAATATATCGAGACCACAAAAACTTTGGCTTCACTCGGCTGGGTGGTGCAGATATGCATTTGATAACAACCTATTTATAAGCCAATCTATCTTGGCCATCAAGACACGGGCAGATTGCCCGCAAATTGGTTGTTGCCCAAGTAGTGGTGGGTCTCATTTTTTGACACAAGGACTATAGCTATTTGGATTTTATAAGTTAAAATTTTTAAGTTTAAATAGTAATTTTTATTAAATTTTTTTAGAGGAGATAAATTTTTTTTTTTAAAAGATAAAAATTATTTAAAAAAAAGAAAAAAATTTAAATTTAAATCTTAAGTGTGAGAGCCAAACTCTCGTTTTTTTGACTTTTCCTCCGAAAAAAAGTCTTCTTCTTCTTCCTTTCGTAGTGATAGTGTCTGCAACTCCATGGCCATATTCCAGAGACATTGAAGCTTCCATACCCACTAAAACTTCCACAAATATGTTTTCCCACAAGATACCCATAACTTAAATGCCACTACTGCCACAACAAACCCAAACCCAGACTTAGAACCAAACCCAAATCTTCTCTCTCTCTCTTTAAAAATTAAATAAACCAAAATCTTCACTGCAAACTTTTATTAAATCCCAATTTTATTGTTTCTAGTTTCTTGACGAGAAAAGATTAACTTTCGAGTCTCAATCTTATAACAAAAGCAGAAAGGAAAGTCTTGGTTTAGTTTGTTTAGCTTTTTATTTTTATTTTTAAATTTTGCAGAATTGAAAGTTAATGTAAACTTTTTGCAATTGGGGTTTAGTTGAGGAGCCAGTGGGTGATTGGACTTGGAGACTAATGACGAAGGAAAGAATATGAGAGTGAGATGTAGGGGAAGAATAAGATTTGAAAGAGGAGAGAGTGTGCGAAAGGTCATATCCTCAAAGCACGCCTTTACATCTTTTTTTTTTTCCATTAATTTTTTTTTAATTCAAATTTCCGGTTTGCTTTTCCACCCGACATTCTCTCTCTCTCTATCTCCCCCTTGCTTGGAGAGTATGAGTCTTGGAGTGCCCATTGCAGCCTGGCCTATGCAAGGGGATCAGCCGATAAACGCGGTACTGATCACAGATGTGCTCAAAGTGGGGGTGTTGGTTAGAAATTGGACACGAAAAGACGAATTAGTGAGTTCATCAGTAATAAGTGAAGTTGTGAAGAAATTGATGGATTCAGAGGAAGGTGATGAGGTGGGGAAAAGGACCGAAAAGTTCGGTAACGAATTGAGAGAAGCTACTGCTGATGGTGGAGTTTCTCGTATTGAGTTGGATTCTTTCATTGCTCATATTAGTAGATAATTAGGCTCCAAATTTTAGAAATTATGAGCTGTTATAATAATATTTCGGGGGATTATAATAAAAGAGTTTGAACCCTTTTTTGTTGTCGTTTTTATTTTCTGTTTGTCATTGTGGTAGATGCTTTGCTTGTGGCTTTATTTGTTGATGAATAAAACAGATTGTTGCAGTGTTGTTCTTTCTTGTTCTTGTATGAAGCTGAGAGATAGTTATCTTTGTCTGTGTGTGAACTTTTGGTTGCAGCTCTAAAACCATATTACTAGTAATGATAGTTTTGCTAATAGTTGTTAATGGCTTTCTTTCGCCAATGTGATAATCGACATGAAAGGAGTTCACAACTCCGATAGTCAATAGAGGAATTGATGTATTGACAAGTGACGATAAATATCAAGATGTAACAGAAAAGACTTTATTTATACTAATAAGGTTAATTAACGCCCTATACATTATTAAAGGAGCTCTTTAGATATTGACTGAATATTCATTGAATTTCTTATAGACAAACCTTATTTTTGGACGAGAAGCGTGTCACTTTAGTCCATCAAATGTAGTAACGGTGACAAAATATGTAGACGTGATCTCAAACACCCTGTATCAAGTACGAGGTTGGTAGGGTACATTTTATTTAATTACTTTTCTAATGATAGATATTTAAGTTCAAATTAACTTTTTATTAGTTAAACTTGTGTCATATCAGCCTTAAGTTGATAAAATATTATAAAATGACTATTTTTCAACAATTTGAAGCTTAAGAGGTGTAAGCATAAATTTTCAATGTTTGGGAAATAAAGTTTTTCCAAGTCTTACATGATTAAAACATGACAGAATAGTGTTTTTGCTAACTGTATATGCTCTTTTTAGGATTATTTTCCCACACGGTGGAAGACCGTCTAACTTGCAAATGAGTGTTTGGGGGACTTTTGGGTTTCCAAAAGTCTTTTCCAAAAATATACTAAGTCACAACTTTTTGTCATACAAAAGTCAACAAAACATGCATCTCAATATATCTCTTCTTCCAATTCTTCTTTTACTAAACACAAAACTCCAAAACAACTTTTTTTTCCAAAATTCTTTAACCCAAAACCCATATTTCCAAAACTCATTTCAACTCCAAAAGTCTCAACAATAAAACTTCATCTCCAAAAGTCTCCAAACGGGCTCGTATTGTTTAATGTTCAAAGTTTAAGTGGTTACTCATCAGTTTTTAAAGTTCGGAGATGAAGTTATAAGAGAACTAAATTTCAAAAATAAAATTTGTTCCAAAGTAGACGATGTCCCATCGAATTGTAGACTGAAAAAAGAAACGAAAAGAAAACATAAGAAACAAAAGATAATAAGGAATTTTGCTATTCGGCTCCAGAGCCCATCAGCTCGACATGGTTCTGGAGCTCTACATGTACAAAGAGATAAATTGCTACTAGGCTCATAACAGCTGAAAAAATGGGACATGCAAAATAGACCCACATTTATTTACTTAACAGAAGAAATTGTGAAAATAATCCCTCTAGCGCACATGTTTAGAATTTGTTTTCCTCTAATTAATTATTGGTCTGGATTTTTATCTTGTTGACAACTTTTACATTTGACCAGACACTTGAAAGGATTTTTGTCTTCGTGGCCAAGTAGTTCCGCAACGTTCTTCACCATTTCAACAGTTAAACATTAGTCATCATTGTCAAAGAAATTGTTTATTTCTCAGTTACAAGAGTTCGTTTATTCAACCTCTCGAAATCCAGAGAAGAAATCAAATTTGAAGACCTTTTTTCTGATGTATTATTATTATTATTATCATTATTATTTTAATTGTTGGCTAATGAAACGAATCTCCCCCATCATGCTTCAAGAATCAATAACTCAACAAAAAGCTACAGAGGGAAAATAACATAAAGAGAGAGAGAGAGAGAATGAAAAGGAAGAGAAAACCAATTTAACCATTGGTTCATGAAAGAGTTCAAAAGCACATCTTAACGATATTACCTTATTGCCCTCACCTTTTCTTTTATGCTATGTTAGGTAGACTAGAAGTAGGCCTGGCAATTCGTGTTAAATGTGGTAATCGTGTTAGCCCATTTCCGGCCCATTTATTTTCGTGTTAAACGTGTCGACCCAATTATTAAACGTGCGGTCCAAACCCATTTATTACGTGTCGTTCTCGTGTCGTGTCATCGTGTCGTGTCCGAAATTGCCGGCCTTATTATAAAAGATCTTTAGAATAGTTTGAAAATTCTAACATAAACGTGTTAACCGTGTTAGCCCATTTCCGGCCCATTTATTTTCGTGTTAAACGTGTCGACCCAATTTCGACCCAATTATTAAACGTGCGGTTCAAACCCATTTATTACGTGTCGTTCTCGTGTCGTGTCACCGTGTCGTGTCCGAAATTGCCAGCCCTAACTAGAAGAGAAAAGTGGAAGGAGAGAATGTTAAATCATCAAGTAAAGAGAGATGGGGAAGGAAGGAGACTAGATCTTTTCCTTCATGATGTTTATTAACGTCTTAGACGTTATTAAGGAGCTTCTTAGATATTAACACAATGTTCGTTGAATGTCCTATAGACAGACCCCATTTTTCAACGAAAAGCGTTTCACTCTAGTCTATCAATTTTGCTAACGAAAACAATATGCGTGGACATGATCTCAAACATTTTATATCGAGTACAAAGTTGGTAGGATACATAAGAAAGAGAAACAAAAAATCGAAACTATATACGAAACTTAAACAACAAAAACTAAAAAATTCTTAACAAAATTTCAAAAAATTTAGACATAAATCATTTTCAACCATATTATATTAATAAAATATATAAGTTTTGTATAGACGTATAGAGGATTATAGAGGATTATGTATATATGTATGTAATGAGAAACAAAAAAGATAAAAGAAATAAAAAGAAAGGATAAAAGTTTAAAAGAAAATAAATGAGAGAAGAAAAAGAAAAAGATTAAAGAAAGAAAAAGGATGAAAGCAAAAAAGAGAAGTAGAAAAACAATTGGTTAACATATGACATAAAAGGGAAAGCATTATTAGTTCTTTTATCTATGTTAAGGTTAGGGTTTAATTATTCTTTTATAACCATGTATTTTCTTGTTTATCATCCTCATATTTAATTACCCCACAAAATGAAAACTGCTGTTTTTCACTTAGGAAAATAAATGAATAATCCCATTTGATTTCGTCTACCGGTCTATCTTAGTTTAATCATCTCTATTTCATATAATGCGCAAAACAAATTTTTTTTTTTTTTTTTTTGGGGTCATATATCAAGAACTTATATATTTGGTTTGTGCTGATTTGGTGCTTTAAATTTCAGGGATTTGAGGCAAATGCAAGACCAACCCAACAATTGGATGGAGGAGCAGTTTGGCTGTACTCTACGGTGGGGTGGTGGAGGTTTTTGCTTAATTAGGTTTTGTTTAAGTTGAGCCTGGAGAGTCATATTTTGCATTATGATTTATATCCAAGGATGAAAATGTCGATGTCGTGTAACGCCCCAAATGCTATCTAACTTTAACGTTAAAAAATTAACATTAGAATTAACATAGATATGTGATGAGATAGCAATTTCTTAATTCTAATATTATGTTGAGTTATTTTTCACAGGTGACGCGACGAGGACTCGATGTGCTAGAACAAGTTCATGCCAAATTGATGAATTTTTTTATGATGACTTGATAATTTTGTGTGATGGTTTATATATATATATATATATATATATATATATGGTATGTAGTATTTGTGATGATGTTAATGTTTAAAAAAAAAAGGAAAAGTATGTTATCCGAAAAAGGCATATTTTATATGATGTTAATTTCCAACTCAATTATGAATCTTTGAATGTCGAAAATTATATTGTAATTTAAATAAACTTATAGAGCTTTTCATAAGCTTTCCAACGCCTACTCATTTATGCAAATCCGATATCAGAGGAAGAAGTTATGACTAGTATACTATCCGGATATGTACTAGTAACCAACCAGTTTACCATGTGCAATTTTAAGTGCGAAAATTCTAAAAGTTAACCTAGTTGTTTCCTTTTCCTCCCACACGTTTTCAGACCTTAATGACAGCTATTCCACAGCAATTCAAAGACAATTAAACCAAAGAATTTAATCTCAATTAATTCCAAAATTTATTTGGAATTAAATTACTCACAAATTTGATTATAATTTGAATGTTTCTCTTTTTACATGCTCTCTCTCTCTCTCCTTTCCCTAGCCTCATTTTCCCTTCTTTCCCATTCTTGTTGTCTGCTCTCTCAGCCCTCTCCCACGCACAAACACAGAGGAAAAAAAAAAACAAGAAGAGAATCCGCCAAACCTCTAAATTCTTCCAAACCGAAAATCAAAGGATTTCAAGGTAAGTTTCGGTATTGTTTAATGATGAGAATGATTTTGTTATTTATTTTAGTTTGGGATTCTTTGAGGGATTGGATGATTTTCTTGATGAGTGTCTTTATGTGAGTTTGAAAAGAGGATGAGAAATATTTATCGAATGATGATCGAAGGATGGCGATAAGGTTGATTTTGTGAATAAGGCGAAATTAGGGTTTTTGATTTCTTGATGTATGATTTCATTGATATGATGATTGAATAATTTTATGTGTTAGAAACATGTCTTAGGGCTGTTTTGTGGGGGTGTGTGTGTGTATGAATCATATACATTGTGATGATATTTTTTTTTATACTTTTAATGATTTTCGGATTTGATCACTGCTTCCGGAATTTCCAGATTTTAAGATAAGAATTCCAAACGGTTTTAAAGGGTGCAAATCGTCTCCGTTTTTAACAAATTTGATATTGTTGGAAAGCCCTAGATGTCTATTTTCGTTTGAAATATTTCATATCCTTTGGAGTTATGTGTGAATTTTTATGATTTTTCAAATAGGCAGAGGTCAGACTGCTAAGTTCGGTAAAATTTTAATAATCAGATTTCAAAACTGTTTTTGAAAATCCAAACGGTCTCCGTTTTTAATAAATTTGATATTTTTAAAAATCTGTAGATGTCTATTTTTATTTGGAATCAGTTTTATGTCATTTGGAGATATCTATAAATTTTTGTGATTTTTCAAACCGGCAAAGGTCCGGCTGCCAGTTCGATAAAAGTTTAGAAATCAATTTCAAAACTATTTTTGAGGGTCCAAACGGTCTTCATTGTTTACAAATTAGGTACCATTAGAAAGATCTGGATGTCTACTTTCATTTAAAATTAGTTTCAGATCATTTGGAGCTCTGTATGAATTTTTATGAATTTTTGAAGGGACAAAGGTCTGACTGGCAGATTATATCAAAATTTGAAATTTCATGAAATTGTTCAATTTTTGTGTTTTGATGTAATTAAATGATGAAATAGGCCTTGTAGGTGCTGCTATGATATGATGGATGCGTTTGATGAATTATTATGAGCTTTTGTTGATTTTGTTATATTTATTATTCATGGCATGAACGGTTCTAAAGACGAGCATCCGAGACCTCAATCGCGCGTCACCATCGGAAAATTCAAAAAGGTTAAGTAAGGCGTTTAAGTAAGTACACTCTCACCTGCAACATGAATTAAAGATTTGAGAAGTATATATTTTGATGTTGATGATGATGTTATGATGTTCTTAAATAATACTTCTCCTATGATGATGTTTTGATGAAAAGTATATATATGATATGTCTATGTATTTTTATGTTTTAAAATGGCGTTGTACACCATTGATAATGATGATGATGATGTTGTCCGGTGAGCGGACTTTTGTCACTGTTGGTTTGGGATTTGCTACCCCAACCCTTCCGTGACTAGCGCGCTATGATGGTACAACGCCGGGCCCAATATATGACGGTTTTAAAAGTAAAAAGTTTTTAAATGATGTTTATATTTATGATGATAAAAGAAAAATGTTTATTTACATATGTGAGATTTAAGTGTCTTACTAAGCCCTTGCTTATATAAGTTAATTCATGTTGCAGATAAAGGAAATGGTAAGATGTAGTGCTGGAGGAGCTTGGAGCGGATAGCGAGACGATATATGATAGGAAAACGGGAGGAACGATCTTGAGATGGACATTTATAATTTCAAATGAAGTTTTGAGACTTTAATTTATTATTATTTGATTGAAGGTCTCATATCGACTTAAATTTTATTTCATGAATTCAGTTTTTAAAATATATATATATATATATATATTAATTATGAAGTTTATTTTGATATAGTTTTTTTTTTTTTAAAAAAAAATTCTAGAGTTTTCTAAAATTATCTAAGTAAGTTTTCCGTTATATAAAGATTTTTATTTTAAGCTTAATCTTTTCCGCAATTTTATAAGAGATGAATGATTAAATAAGAAGTCAACTGTAACGGTCCGTGAGGGGTCGTTACATGTCGATAGAGTGATTTACGGATAATGTTGATAGAAATATTGATATCGATGAATATTCTGGGGAAAATGGATACTCAAAGAAAAATTTATAATTTTTGCTGAAACTTTACAAAATATCAAAACAATCAATATTACATAATTTGAACTAATTTTATAACAAAAATAATATATATATTTTTAATCAAATATGAGAGATATATTGCATGATGTAACAGTAAAATATAATAATTAAGCATTGATCATAATTTCAATATGATATTATGTACTCATTAATCATTACAAATAACATACTACATTATAATGTGGTACATAAAAATTAAATATCAAACATGAGAGAGTACACATAAGTTTCGAGTGTACTTAATCCAAAAAGAGTTTCTAGCAAGTTGAAAAATATTAGGTAGGTGTCTATCCTGATCTAATATAAACAATACACTTGTCAAGATATTATCCTTATATGATTTTGAAGGTAATTGTTAACGTCTCACATATATGTTTCTTCATCTCTACCAACTATTAACCTATTAATTAGATATTGAATGAGTAGTCTTGATGGGTATGCAATGACACCTCAATATTAATTTGTGGTGGAGGATTTACCAATATATGGACCAAACCGTCTCGATTTTGTACTTCTAAACTAGACACCATATGAGAACTATAAGGAGAATTATAACCTTATGAACTTTGCTTGATTCTTAAGCTCATAAAATCAAAACTCAAGGCGAATCATCATCAGTTTGACTCCTTTGAGTCATAGTACGTCTTCTTATATGCTATTTTCAAATCGCCCAATGCCCCTCAACACTTGTTATCTTACAACCATGATCTTCATCTTGTGTAGCATGTTGTCACATTTTATTCATATTTTAAAAAATTGAAATGCGTGACAAAATTGAAATTATTGAAAAAAAAAATTCCCCGAGTTTCTGGACATTTTGTGGAAATATCCTAGATTTTTACGGATATTGCTGATATTTGTGGACATTATGGACATTTGATGGATACTTCGATAATAAATATCTTTTCCCATGTTATCCATATCGAGACTTGAAAATATGAATAATGTCGTGAAAATATTAACAATGTCGTGGACATTTTCATCATTCTTTATATCTATGTTATACATATCACTACAAAAACCATTGCTTTTTGTGACATTATTAGCGGCCTTCTGTACAAATGCCGCAAAATTTTTTTTTTTAATAAATAAATGTTGATAATGCTGTTAAAATAAGGCATTTGTTGATCGTTTGAGGCAATTATAATATGTCACTAGTAATTATGCCTCTTTTAATAAGAAACTGCCCAAGAAATTCGTTAAGAAAATAAATTATTTGTATGATATAAACTATCACAACAATATTTTATCTTAATTTGGTGATTAATTGACTTTATTTATTTATTTACTTGCTTATATTATATTGGGAGATAATTTTTATGGTAAGAATCTGAAAATTATATATATCCCCTTATTTGTATTTTCATTCTTGTTCCTCCAATAATAATATGACACATGTATGACTAATATAATTTATTAATAGATTTCATAACATATTGTAATTAAATATACATCTTTTATTGACTTGTCATGATATTTTTGGATGGACATAAATAAGAGGACACAGGAGTTGAATCCTCTATCCGCACCCCTCTATGTACTTTTTACACCTCTTTTTTAATCCATTCACCAATTAAATTTAAATATCAATTTTTTTCTTATTTCACCCATTTTTATCATTCCAAAAACGTCCTTACAAATAAGCTTTAATGTTTATCTTTTGTTTTTTTTTAACCCAACAGCCAATAAACAACCCCCATTTTTATAAATTTTTTTTTTTGGAAACCTAATTATTATTATTTTTCATTAGATATTCTTGCTTTAGATGAAATAATATTTATTGAGACTAACATAATTGTAATTTTTTTGAGATTATAGTAAAGTATTAGTTTTAAATTAATCTTTTTTTTTTATGGAATATTGTTTTTGTGAAAGTCATAGATATATATGATATGTATATACATATATGATATCAGGTTATTAGTCGTAATTTTCTTTTATAATACTAGTTTTTATAAAAATAATAATAATATATATATATAGGTACACGGGAAAAAAACAAATACACTAGATAAAATGTAGTTCTTTGATATTTTTTTAGGATAAAACATATAGAGTTTTTACTCTTTGATTTATCTTTTGAAGATAAAACTTTTATTTTTCATCTTTCAATATAAAAATCAAGATTTCAATTCTTATATATATATATATATATATATATATATATAAATATTGCTGAAAAAAGGATACATAAAAAATTACGAGTTCACTAAATTTTATTTCAAGTACAATACTAACGGTAGGCATTTAAAGGATACGAAAAAAAAAAATTAATTGTAAGGATGTTTTTGGAATAATATGAGGGTGTAATAAGTAACAATTGACATTTAAATTTTAATTGATAAATAATTTAAAAAATAGTCGGAAAAGTAAACAGAGAGATATCAATAACCGTCCCCATATATATATTATTGGTAAGGTTTTATTTTTCATAAGTATTTGACATAACCCAAAACTCAATTATACTAAACTTTCGGCTTAATTAGTGTGCTTAAAAACAATACTGTATTAAAATATTAATATTTCTCAATTTACATGTAAACTATGAAAATTCAAGTTTAGTTTTAAAGAACCGTTATTTAAGTTTTTAATAGTAAAACATGGCTGCCGGAATTGAAAGAAGGTCCCTGGAGGCTCTCTGCCTCTGTCCGGTTGATCGGACAAGGACAGAATGTCATGTCCTGTTCCAGGGGTGTCTGGTCGACCGGATAAGGTGTTTGGTTGACTGGACCATCACGGAACAAAGGGTTCCCAGTTTCAGCCCAACCTGCAAACAACTCCAAATCCAATTCCAAATAACTCCAGATAATCAGAATTGTAAATAAACAATTCCTAGAGCATAAATAACTAGTTTCAAACTTGAATTTATCGAAAATCAACCAAAATATCATTTGAATTTCAAGTTTTCTAAACTAATAAAAACAGAGATTAAAATCGAGAATTCGAGCTATTTGAAATGCAAAACAATTTGAAAACAAACCTGCAAAGTCTTAGGGAGCTCGGGGTTAAGTGTTCGAGGCTTGGGGTTATCAGGTTTTTCTGAGATGGTTTGGGGAAAATGGAGCGGGGAGGCTCAGGTATTGATAGGAAACATAGAGGAAGAGGGAGAGTGCGAGGGAAAAGGAGGGAGAGTGCGAGGGAAAAGGAGAGAGAGTGGGGAAAATGGAAAACTGAAATACATTGGGGTTTCAGGGGGTTTTACAGGCGAGCAAACCCTCAGAAGTGGGTTTCTCGATGCCGAGCTGCTTTTCTGTGAATGGCAGCTGCAGAGAATATCGGCTGTGTAGGGCGGCTTAACAAAACTGCAGGTGTCCGGTCAACCGAACCTTCAATCAAGGGTAGTTTGGGAATTTTGAAAAAGTTTAGGGGTAAAAATGTAATTTCACTAAAATATTTTTAAAACCTTGAAAACATTATTTTAAATGCAGTTTAATTATTTTTAAATGTGTTTTAGCATACTAATTAATCCAATTTAGCATAAATAATCACAATTAATTTTAACGGGTGTTACAACTTCTCTAAACATATTTATAAAATTTTACTGTTATAACACTTCTCTATTAAAAATTCGCATAGAATAAAAAAAAAAATGTAATCCACCCAAGTAATTATCTATCTATTTCAAAACAATATCAAGAACTTAAAAATTAAAATGCAGTTATATTTTTTAATTTGATATAATAATTTGCTTATGCTATTTAATTGTTGTTTAGCATAATCTGCTAGCGTTATTATTTTCTTTTAAATTTGAAATTCATAAGTAGGGATATTTGTGTTAAGACTCCCAATAAAAAAAAAAAATGTTTTACTTTTGTTTCTAGTGGTTGTCATCAAATCGATGATTTTCTTGTTAAAAACTACCATATTTTTGTTTCTCTTTTATCACTAAAGTCAATGTTTGACTATAATTTGGACAAATGTAGATACAAAATTGAATACACCTAAAATTTGGACCAGTGCACTTAGAAAGTTAAGAACAAAATTTTTTGTCCTTTTGTGGTTGAAGTTGTTTGGTGAAACCACTCAATCCATTCAACTCAAAAAAAAATTTTGTCTTTTTTTCAAAAAATTTTTATCTTTTTCCCAAAAAGTTTTTTGTTTTTTCTGAAAATTCAAAAAAATTTACTATTGAAACTTAAAAATCCCAACTCAAACTACTCCACCAAACTCCCCCTTGATCTTTTGCACTACTTTCAACCACGACTTGGGCAACAAGCAATTTACGGGCAATATGCCCGTGTCTTGATGGCCAAGACAGATTGGCCTATAAATAGGTTGTTGTCCAATGCATATCTGCACCACCCAGCCGAGTGAAGCCAAAAGTTTTTGTGGTCTTGATATATTTGCTATTATAATTTAATAGTAGAAATTATTTTTGCCCACTAGTGTTGCTGGTCAACAAAAAGAAAAAAAAAAAAAAAAAATCCAAAACCAGTTTTATTCATCAATGGCAAACCAGTCCCAAGAAAGTTTTCAGAAAATTACTTCTTCTTCTTCTTCATCATCATCAGTTGTGGTGGTAGCAGTTCCATTCCCACTTCAGAGCCATCTAAACCAGCTTTTGCAGCTCTCTCACGTCATTTCCTCACACAACATCCCTGTTCACTATCTCAGCTCTGCTCTCCACATTTCCCAGGTCAAGTCTCGAGCAATTCATGTCGTAAACCAAGAAAGAATCCAATTCCATGACTTCCCAACTCCTCATTTCCTCTCTCCTCCCCCGAACGACACCAAATTCCCTTCACATCTCATGCCTTCCTTCGAAGCGTCCGTCGAAAGCCTTTGCAAACCGTTTGTCGATCTTCTCACATCGGTTTCCGAAACAGCGAGAAAGGTTGTCGTAATCCACGACCCTTCAACGAGTTCTGTAGTTCACGATTCGTGTCGTTTTCCCAACGCCGAGGTTTACATATTTCATTGTCTCTCCTCCCTCTTCAACTCGGTCTATATTCGTGACACCAGGGGGATTCAAATTGGGAATGACGATTGTAAGCTTGACAACATTCCATCTCTTGAAGGGACCATGCCTCCTGAGGTTCTCGCTTTTATGGCTAACCAAAATCAGTTTGCGACGAATATCAAGAAGTCGGGGCATGTTTACAACACCTGCAGGCTGATCGAAAGCGCGTTTCTTGACTTGATGCTTAAGATCGAAAGAGAGAGGAATGAGGATGTGAAGATGTGGGCAATTGGGCCATTAGAAACAGTGACAATCTTCAAGAACAGATTGAATGGTAGCCAACACAAGTGTTTGGAGTGGCTTGACAAGCAGAGGCCAAACTCGGTGTTGTACGTCTCTTTCGGGACCACAACTTTCATGGAAGATGAGCAGATTAGAGAATTGGCTCTTGGGTTGGAGCAGAGTGAGATGAACTTTTTGTGGGTTTTGAGAGATGCAGATAAGGGAAATGTTTTCGATGAAGTTAGGAGGCCTCAACTCCCAGACGGGTTCGAGGAGAGAGTGAAAGAGAAGGGAATGGTGGTGCGAGATTGGGCGCCGCAGTTGGACATTTTAGGACACTCCTCAACAGGTGGTTTCATGAGTCACTGTGGGTGGAACTCTTGCTTGGAGAGTTTGAGTCTTGGAGTGCCCATTGCTGCCTGGCCTGTGCAAGGGGATCAGCCGATAAACGCAGCACTGATCACGGAAGTGCTCAAAGTGGGGGTGTTGGTTAGAAATTGGACACGAAAACACGAATTAGTGAGTTCATCAGTAATAAGTGAAGTTGTGAAGAAATTGATGGATTCAGAGGAAGGTGATGAGGTGAGGAAAAGGAACGAAAAATTCGGTAACGAATTGAGAGAAGCTACTGCTGATGGTGGAGTTTCTCGCATTGAGTTGGATTCTTTCATTGCTCATATTAGTAGATAATTAGGATCCAGATTTCAGAAATTATGAGCTGTTATAATAATATTATGGGGGCATTTAATATAAGAATTTGAACCATTTTTTTTTTGTTGTTTTTATTTTCTGTTTGACAATGTGGTAGATGCTTTGCTTGTGGCTTTGTTTGTTGATGAGTAAAACAGATTGTTGCAGTGTTATTCTTTCTTGTTCTCGTATGAAGCTGAGAGAGAGTTATCTGTCTGTGTTAACTTTTGGTTGCAGCTCTAAAGCCATATTACTAGTAATGATGGTTTGGCTAATAGTTGTTAACGACTTTCTTTCTCCAATGAAAGGAGTTCACAACTCCGATGGTCAATAGAGGAATTGATGTATTGACAAGTGACGATAATTGTGAGGGTTGATTTTAAGATGTAATAGAAAAGACTATATATTTATACATACAAGGTTAATTAACGCCCTATACATTATTAAAGGAGCTCTTTAGATATTGATAGAATATTCGTTGAATATCTTATAGACAAACCTTATTTTTGGATAAGAAGCGTGTTACTTTAGTCTATCAAATGCAGTAACGGTGACAAAATATGTAGATGTGATCTCAAACACCCTGTGTCAAGTACTAAGTTGGTAGGGTATATATATATTTTTTAATTACTTTTCTAATGATTGAGATTTAAGTTCAAATTAACTTTTTATTAGTTAAACTTGTGTCATATCAGCCTTAAGTTGATGAAATATTACAAAATGACTATTTTATAACAATTTAAAGCTCGAGAGGTGTAAGTATAAATTTTCAATGTTTGGGAAATAAAGTTTTTCCAAGTCTTACATAATTAGAACATGACAGAATATTGTTTTTGCTAACTGTTTATGCTCTTTTTAGGGTTATTTTTCCACACCGTGGAAGACCGTCTAACTTGCAAATGAATGTTTGGGGGACTTTTGGGTTCCAAAAGTCTTTTCCAAATATTACTAAGTCACAACTTTTTGTCATACAAAAGTCAACAAAACATGCATCTCAATGTATCTCTTCTTCTAATTCGTCTTTACTAAACACAAAACTCCAAAACAACCTTTTTTTTTTCTAAAATTCTTTAATCCAAATATTTCCAAAACTCATTTCAACTCCAAAAGTCTTAACGGTAAAATTTCATCTCCAAAAGTCCCCAAACGGGCTCGTATTGTTTACTGTTCAAAGTTTAAGTGGTTACTCATCAGTTTTTAAAGTTTGGAGATGAAGTTATAAGAGAACTCAATTTCAAAATAAAATGTCCCGAAGTAGACGATGTCCCATCAAATTGTAGACTGAAAAAAGAAACGAAAAGAAAACATAAGAAACAAAAGATAAGAATGAATTTTGCTATTCGGCTCCAGAGCCCATCAGCTCGACGTGGTTCTGGAGCTCTACAAGTACAAATAGACAAATTACTACTACGCTCATATCAGCTGAAAAAATGGGACATGCAAAATAGACCCACATTTATTTACTTAACAGAAGAAATTGTGGAAATAATACCTCTAGCGCACATGTTGAGAATTTGTTTTCCTCTTATTAATTATTGGTTTAACACAATAGTTCGTTGAATGTCTTATAGACATACCCTATTTTCGATGATAAACATTTCACTCTAGTTTATCAATTTTGCTAACGAAAACAATATGTGTGGACATGATCTCAAACATTTTATATCGAGTACAAAGTTGGTAGATACATAAGAAAGAGAAACAAAAAATCGAAACTTCATATGAAACTTAAACAACAAAAACCAAAAATTCTTAACAAAATTTCAAAAAATTTAGACAAAAACCATTTTCAACCATATTATATTAATAAAAGATATAAGTTATTGAATAGACATATAGAGGATTATGTATATATGTATGTAATGAGAAACCAAAAAAAAAGATAAAGAAATAAAAAGAAAGTATAAAATGTTTAAAAGAAAATAAATGAGAGAAGAAAAAGAAAAAGACAAAAGAAAGAAAAAAGGATGAAAGCGAAAAAAAGAGAAGTAGAAAAAACAATAAGTTAACATATGACAGAAAGAGAGAGAGCATTATTGGTTCTTTTATATATATTAAGATTAGGGTTTAATTATTTTTTTATAACCATGTATTTTCTTGTTTATCATCCTCATATTTAATTACCCCACAAAATGAAAACTGTTGTTTTTCAATTAGGAAAATAAACGAATAATCCTATTTGATTTCGTCTACCGGTCTATCTTAGTTTTATCATCTCTATTTCATATAATGCGCAAAACAATTTTTTTTTTTTCTTTTTTTAGGGTCTCATATCAAGAACTTATAAATTTGGTTTGTCTTGATTTGGTGCTTTAAATTTCAGGGATTTGAGGCAAATGCAAGACCAACCCAACAATTGGATAAAAGAGCAGTTTCGTTGTACTCTCCGGGGGTGGTGGAGGTTTTTGCTTAATTAGGTTTTGTTTAAGTTGAGCCTGGAGAGTCATATTTTGCATTATGATTTATATCCAAGGATGAAAATGTCGATGTCGATGGAGTGATTTACGGATAAATATTGATATCGATGGATATTCTGGGAAAAAATAAATACTCAAAGAAAAATTTATAATTTTTGCTGAAACTTTACAAAATATCAAAACAATCATATTACATAATTTGAACTAGTTTTATAACAAAATGATATATATTTTTTTAATCAAATATGAGAGATATATTGCATGATGTAACAGTAAAACATAATAATTAAGCATTGATCATAATTTCAATGTGATATTATGTACTAATTAATCATTACAAATAACATACTACAATATAATGTGGTACATAAAAATTAAATATCAAACATGAGAGAGTACATATAAGTTTCGAGTGTACTTAATCCAAAAAGAGTTTCTAACAAGTTGGAAAATATTAGGTAGGTGTCTATCCTGATCTAATATAAACAATACACTTGTCAAGATATTATCCTTATATGGTTTTGAAGGTAATTGTTAATGTCTCACATATATGTTTCTTCATCTCTACCAACTATTAACCCATTAATTGGATATTGAATGAGTAGTCTTGATGAGTATGCAATGACATCTCGATATCAATTTGTAGTGGAGAATTTACCAATATATCGACAAAACCGTCTCGATTTTGTACTTCTAAACTAGACACCATATGAAACCTATAAGGAGGATTATAACCTTATGAACGTTGCTTGATTCTTACGCTCATAAAATCAAAACTCAAGACGAATCCTCATCAGTTTGACTCTTTTGAGTCACAGTACGTCTTCTTATATGCTATTTTTAAATCGCCCAATATCCCTCAACAATTGCTATCTTACAACCATGATCTTCATCTTGTGTAGCATGCTAGCACATTTTATTCATATTTTAAAAAAAATTGAAATACATGACAAAATTGAAATTTTTGAAAAAAAAAAAATTCCCTAGTTTTTGGACATTTTGTGGAAATATCCTGGATTTTCACGGATATTGCAGATATTTGTGGACATTATGGACATTTGACGAACACTCCGGAAATAAATATTTTTCCCCATGTTATCCATACCGAGACTTGAAAATATGAATAATGTCGTGAAAATATCAACGATGTCATGGACATTTTCATCATTGTTTATATCTATGTTATACATATCACTACAAAAACCATAGCTTTTGTGACATTTATTAGCGGCCTTTTGTACAAATAGCGCAAAAAAAAAATGTTGAAAATGCTGTTAAAATAAGGCATTTGTTGATCCTTTGAGGCAATTATAATATGTCACTAGTAATTATGCCTCTTTTAATAAGAAACTGCCCAAGAAATTCGTTAAGAAAATAAATTTGTATGATATAAACTATCACAACAATATTTTATCTTAATTTGGTGATTAATTGACTTTATTTATTTATTTATTTGCTTATATTATTTTGGGAGATAATTTTTATCGTAAGAATCTGAAAATTATATATATCCTCTTATTTGTGTCTTCATTTATGTTCCGCTAATAATAAAATGACACGTGTATGACTAATATAATCTATTAATAGATTTCATAAGATATTGTAATTAAATATACATCTTTTATTGACTTATCATGATATTATTGGAGGGACATGAATAAAAGGACACAGGAGTAGAATCCTCTATTTACATCCCCTCTATATACTTTTTACATCCCTTTTTTAAACCATTCTCCAATTAAATTTTAAACATCAATTTTTTTTCTTATTTCACCTATTTTTATCATTCCAAAAACGTCCTTACAAATAAGTTTTAATGTTTATCTTTTTTTTTTTTAACCCAACAGCCAATAAACAACCCCCTTTTTATAATTTTTTTAATTTGTTTTATTTTTTTCAACTTTTTTTTTTTGGAAACCTAATTATTATTATTTTTTCTTTAGATATTCTTACTTTAGATGAAATAATATTTATTGAGACTAACAAAATTGTAATTTTTTTTTTTGAGATTATAGTAAAATCTTAGTTTTAAATTAATCTTTTTCTTTTATGGAATATTGTTTTTGTGAAAGTCATAGATATATGATATGTATATACATATATGATATCAGTTATTATTCGTAATTTTCTTTTATAATACTAGTTTTTATAATATATATATATATGTGTGTATATATATATATATATAAGTACACGGGAAAAAACAAATACACTAGATAAAATGTAGTTCTTTGATAGTTTTTTGAGATAAAACATATAAAGTTTTGCTTTTTGATTTATCTTTTGAAGATAAAACTTTTTTTTTTCATCTTTCAAAATAAAAATCAAGATTTCAATTCTTTTATATATATATATATATATATATATTTCTGAAAAACGGATACATAAAAATTACGAGTTCATAAATTTTATTTCAATTACAATACTAATGGTAGGCATTTAAAGGATACAAAAACCTAAATTTAATTGTAAGGATGTTTTTGGAATAATTTGAGGGTGTAATAAGTAATAATTGACATTTAAATTTTAATTGGTAGATTATTTAAAATTTGAGTGGGAAAAGTAAACAGAGAGGTATCAATAGCCGTCCATATATATATATATTATTAGAGAGGTTTTATATTTCAGATATCGAGACTATTAATGAGGTCATAAGTGTACTCGGACTTAAAAAAAAAAAAAAAAACCCAAATCAATTATCCCTAAAATACCTTCTCCTTTATTGTACATCACATACCACTCAAACTAGAGAATTATCTTTCTCATTTTAATTGCTCCAAATTAAATGACTTTTTATCCCAAAAGGCTCTCTCTTATGTTCGACGCGGGCGACACCTCTTCTAAGAACCAATACCAGAGACGTTTGCTCCGAGATCAAATATGGGTGACGTTTCCATCAAGCTCTAATTAATGTCAGTATCGCATTAATTTTTTAACCGTACATAAATTATATGTATACAAAATATGACAGAACGGATATTTTTGCTAATGTTTAAAGATTGAGATAAGAAAGCATCAATTTTAAAATGTAGGAGTAAAGTTATAAATATATATTTTAGGGGGTTAATATAAAGTTTTTCCATGTCTTAAGTGGTCAAAACACAACAAAAAAGGAGTTTTTCTTAACGGTTTAAATTTGTATTTATCAGCTTGAAGTTTAAGGTTATGAGCACCAGTTTGAATCAGTTTATTTGGATCACCTATTTTATTTGGTATTTGATTCAAATATAATATATGTATTCGTATATGTATTTCGATATCACATTTTAACATTTGAGTGCATGTATTTCAATAAAATATGCAGTTTAAATATAAACATTAAAATATAATTAAATACATGTAAAAGTAAAGGTGTATATTGAAATTTGACATGTGTGTATTCAAAAAATAAATAATGTTTGTATTAAAATCTGCTCAAACAGTTGTGCATTCAAATATAAAATACTAATAATTAAATGACTATTATATTGTACAGAAAAAAAAAAATTTCATTGAATGATTTTTCCTTAAAATAAAGTCACAATACAACTGTCAGGTCCAGCTAACAACAAAGAATTTGCCTCATGATATCCAATCATGTGTAGATGTAATTATTCTTGGCGAGTTTGTGTGTCACTCTACTTTTAATCTTGTCGGAACCGTTGATTAGTACACTCCTCTAAAAGAATCTTTTGCCAGTGAAAGTACTTTGTCCATAACTATCTAGAACGATGTCTGGCTTCTTTATTGAAGATGAAATTTTATTGGTTTAATTACAAAACTTCCTTCTTTATCACAAATAATAATAATAATAATAATAATAATTAAATAAAAATACAAAACTTCCAAATTCACATTTTTTTTCTCTTACTTTGATTTTTATTAAATTCAATTTTTATTTTTATTTTTGAAAAGATGAAATTCAAATTTCAATAGTCCACATTTCATATTTGAAGTCAAAGTAAGATGTTTTTTTAAATCGCCCGTAATGATAGATAAACGAAACAAAATTCATATTACATATGATTTTTTTGATAGACATTTCAAATTACCACAACTCTTTTATCATAAATATCTTTTTCTAATAAGTTCATGTCATTTTCTTTTTTTTTTTTTTTTTTAAATGTTTATACTTGGCATACTTTTAATGGCCCTCTCAGTTTATACTTTTCATCCAAATTAATTTCCGTTTTTTTTTTTTTTTTTTTGCTCTGAAATTAATTGCTATTTCGTTTGCTTACAAAATTCTTTTTTTTTTTTTTTATTCCCCCTCAAATGTGTTCTACTTGTCAGTAAGGGGCGTGATCTTCATTGACTACATAGAATTTTAAGAACGTATTTGACGAAAAAAAAAATTAAGCAAAAAAGTAAATACCATCATTTTAGTGTTTATTAGATTGGAAATAATTTGACGTGTTGTATTGTAAATTTTTAACGTGTACACTCATAGATCAAACTGTTAAAAAATTAATTCAATAATTAAAACAATTGTATCTAGCGATATAAATAAAGTATAGTTGCCGATTATAGTTTAGTTTTTTTTTTTTTTTTTTTTTTTTTTTTTTTTTTGGAAGAAATGATTTGGTGGCAGCTCCATTATTTTCAAAATTTTCAACCCCACAAGCAGGAAAACAGTCCCAAAGTATGACAAAGTCATGTACTTTATACTAATTTCTCTCAATCGTCCATCAGGGACGTACCCAACAATCACCAACCATAAAATCAACCGTAGAAACTGGAGCGGAGGAAGAAACAGGAGACAATGGGACTCAAACCTTATAGACAAAGGGGAGACACTTAGTATAGACCGTCACCCTTTATTATCCTATCCACCACAATGTGTTGCCGAATATAAGTTTTGCCTTAGAAAAACGTACTAATACACATATCATTCAAAAATTAGGATTAACCTTCAAAGAAAGAAAGGAAAAAAAAAAAAAAAAAGATTAGACTTTGACATCTAACACAGCTTTGATTATTATTTAAAAAAAAAAATCTTTTAAAAGTAAAGCATTCTTGTCAAATCATAAAACAAACGTCTAAAAAACAAAGACAAAAGACAAAAACTAATTGGCTGATCCTGAGAACCATACCTCTAATCCATCTCGGGCGGCAGTTTTTTATTTAATGCCCACTCTTATTTGTAGTACTAGCTGAGGTAGGTACGATGCACGTATTGATTGTGATTGAAAATTCTCGTAACGTAGAATATGAACACTAATTTGTTAAAAAGGAAAATAAAAGAAAAATTTTTATTTAAAGAAATTAGAAGATACTATTAATAATAGTCCAAGTGAAAGCACAAATTTAATCATGGAAAATTTTATTAAAAAAAAAAAACACACACACGAAATTAGTAATCAAACTTGGTCACAGCCAATAAGATTAAATTTTTCGATGAGAAAGCTAATATTACATGATATATTTATGTGTGTGTGCGAGTGTGTGTGTGATAGACAATGATGAAAGTTGAGCTTCTAATGGAGAAACAATAAAAAAGGAACAATAAAAAAAAAAAAAAGGTATTCGAATACGAGGGTACGAGACTATGATAGATTAAAGAAAAGAGGAACGACATTCGAATGAATTCTTCCTGTAATGCTCTCTAGCTTTAGAAGTTGGCATATAGTCACGTTGATTTTCTGAACGTATTTATAATCATTGCTCTTTGTGTAATTATAAATTTTTAGTTCTATTTGATACCAAAGCATTTTGAAAAGAAATGCTAGTAATATTCATCGTATCACTTGCTCTATCACTCCTGCTACCTACATCTTTCATTGCTTTGTACATCATATTGACTTAAAATTAAAATAATTTGACATTAAAAAAAAAAAAAAACAAGAGAGAGAGAGAGAGAGCGAGACTTTTGTTGTTAGATAATGTTAAAATAAATTTGAAAATTTCTCAGCTGCCAAACCATATCGAATACTAATGCGAGACAACATAGAGGCTGACTTTTGTTTATGATTTGATGGAATATAAGTTAAACGCATGGTGGTTATATGCTTTTATCTTTGAATTATTATTATTATTTTTTTTGAAAGGGTTATTATTACTATTATTGTCATTTTTTTTAATGTTTTCTTAGTTCTTCACACACTCTAATTAAGTTGCCTCCCTTAGTCACATAAGCTTTATGATTTTTTTTTTTTTAAACTTTTTGCTGGTTGGTTGGTTACTCAATTATCTAAAACTAATTTTTTTACACATTAATTTTTAAATATCCCTACTAAACTATACTTTAATCTTTTTGATAATTTTATCCTAAAATAAAATTATTTTAAAATCCATTCTACACCTTAACCATATATACCACATTAAACATAAATAAAAATATAATTTTTTGGAAAAACATGCATACACTTGTATCTTTTTGTAACTCGAATTTCACTTTAATTTTAAACTCTAATTTCACTTTTATAATTAAACTCTAATTTTTCCTCTATCAAATTCTTTTTCAGCAAACAAATTATTAATTAGGTTCTATTTTGTCAATTACTTTATGTACATTCATCTTATTTTGTGATTATTGAATTTATTGTGAATCTTGAATTTTTGTGTTATTAAGAATTTGTTCTTGTTAAATTAATACAATTTTTACTAAAAAAAAAAACAAAAAACAAAAAAATAAGTAAACATATACATAGTGCTATTTGCTTTTTATTATTATTTTTTTTATTTTCAGAAAAAAAAAAATCTCGATTATTAAAACAAGATTGAGGTGAGAGTATGAGAAGTTTTGAGAGATTTTAGTTTTTCTTTTATGCAGGAATAGATATAGTATTTTGCGAATCTTTTTTGTTAGTAGTTATTGCATTGGGCCTATTTAGGAGGACATCTAGATATTGTGTTTTGAATGTTGGGTTATAAATATGTGTTGGATGGAAAGCTTTTGAAAAATGTTATGTAATATGAAAAATTATGTAAAAATTAAAATGTGTTTGAAAAAAAAAAAAAAAGATCTTAGTTTGTTCGTCTCGTTGTTACAAGTATTTTAAAATTAAAATAATTTCATTCGATTTGAAATTAGAAAGTTACGGACTTTTAAAGTTGAATTTTTTAAAATAAAAGAGAGAAAATTTTTGATGTAAAGTAGAATTTTAAAATCTAATTATTGAAACACCTTCTCTTTCCCAAACATTCAAATCTTGTTATTATTAAGGCTGAAAAGGTCTTTGAATTAAAACAATAGCAGTAGTGTAATTACACTTGACTATATTCAACCGGGGCCAAAAAAGATTACACTTGACACTGATGGGCCTTCTTTTTCACGTAATTTGTTAGAAGCCTAAGAAAGATAAACTGGACACGTGGCTCATAAAGAAGGAGCAGCAAGTGAAAAAAAACAAAAAACAAAAAAAAAACACCAAAACGCAACCACTATTTGCGTTTTTGATGACTAAATATGAACAGGAGAGCTTTATGCACCCTTTTATATATTACTAGTTATCAAATACGTGCAATGCACCTATAAAACTGTAATTGTAGTTTTTATAATGTGTAATATAAACAACGTCATGAAAAATAAATAAATAAAAAATTAAGTCAAAAACAAAATACAATATAATTATCTAAATTCAAAAATTACATTTCATCATAAAATTATAATGACTTAATATTTATTACATAAAACACATAATAATATTGATTATTTTGTTCTTTCACAATATTTACAGTATACATTATGTTATCTAAAATCAAAATGTTATATCATTCTGTTGCAAATGATTATTTAAAACAACAGTAATCTCATAATATGTTTTTGAAGATTGACCACAATCAATTAAGGATATTATAGTTACCAATGAGAAAGTTGATATAATGCAGACTTAAGAGAGAAATTTTGGGATGTTGAGCCTCTAAAAAGGAGAGAAAAAAAAAAGAAAGAAAGAAAATAAAAAAGTTACAGGAAGAAGTATAAAAAAAAAATTGAAAAAAGACAAGCCAGAAATTTAAGAAAAATGATGAAATATAAGTAAACAAAGTAGAAATGTGATAAGAAAAAGTTAACGACAGAAAAGAAAAATATGGAAAAATGACATGAAAAACCAAATAGTTTCATTAAAAAAAAAAATCAACAACAACAACACTTAAACAGTTTTTCCAAAAAAACAAAAACACACTAATAAGGTGCATATTTTACAACCAAATTTATTATTCTGTTAAAATGTTAAGGAATATAATGAAATGCAAATTAATTTTCATGCCAAAAAAAAAAAAACAAAATAATCACATAAATATTATCCAAAGTAATAAGTAGTAGAAAGTTGAGAACCTTTTTTAATCCATCGTAAAAACTCTTAAAAAAAAAAAAAAACAAGTTTGATCATGTAACGAAGAAAATAAAACTTATCATAATTAGGTTTGATTATAGTTAAGAAAATTAGAATGTTTGAGTGAAAAAGTTGAGATAGTGATTAGAAAAGAATATTTAAGAGAGAAAGTGATAAAATATTTAGCTTTTAATAAAAAAATTAAAGAAAATAAAAAGGAAAAACAAAGTTCTATCGAAAATGTATAATCATAAATTTAAGAAAAGATAAGTAAAAATTTAAAAAATTAATGACACAACAACAACTATAATAGTAATAATGATAATGATAATAATGATACTGACGATGATTACGTAAAATAGAAGAAGGATGGAAGAAAAAAAAAACTTGAGAAGAAAAAAGTAAAATAAAAAGAAAAAAAAAAAACACCAAAAGTTTTTTTGAAAAGAAAAAAAAAACACATAAAGGAAAACAAATAATAATAAAGATAAAGCTTTTCCATGAAAAGCAAAAAGGAAAGGGGGAGAAAAAAAAAAAGGAAGAAGATTAACGGGTTTCCATGAAAAAGCAAAAAGGAAAAAAATAAAAATTAAAAGCACCAAACTGGTGTGTTTTTGACTACCAAAGATGAACAGTCCAATCTTATGCACTCTTTTATATATGTACTAGTTATCAATACGTGCAATGCACGTATAAAACTGTAATTGTAGTTTTTATAATGTGTAATATAAACAATGATTATAAAAAATAAATAAATAAAAATTAATTTAAAAACAAAATACAATAATAATTTATCTAAGTTCAAAATTACATTTCATCATAAAATCATGATTACTTAATATTTATTACATAAAACACATAATAATATTGATTATTTTGTTCTTTCACAATATTTACAGTATACATTATGTTATCTAAAATCAAAATTTTATATCATTCTGTTGCAAATGATTATTTAAAACAACAGTAATCTCATGATATGTTTTGAAGATTGACCACAATCAATTAAGGATATAGAGTTACCAATGAGAAAGCTGATATAATACAGACTTTAAGAGAGAAAATTTGGGACGTTGAGCTTCTAATAAGGAGAAAAAACAAGAAAGAAAGAAAATAAAAAAGTTGCAGGAAGAAGTATAAATTTTTTTTTTTGAAAAAAGACAAGTCAGAAATCTTAAGAAAAATGATGAAATATAAGTAAAACAAAGTAGAAAGGGATAAGAAAAAGTTAACGACAGAAAAGCAAAATATGGAAAAATGACATTAAAAACCAAATAGTTTCATAAAAAATAAATAAATAAATAAATAAAACAACAACAACAACAACACTTAAACAGTTTTCCCAAAAAAACAAAAACGCACTAACAAAGTGCATATTTTACAACCAAATTTATTATTCTGTTAAATGTTAAGGAAATATAATGAAATGCAAATTAATTTTCATGCCAAAAAAAAAGGAAAATAATCACAGAAATATTATCCAAAGTAATAAAGTAGAAAATTGAGAACCTCCTTTAATCCATCGTGAAAAATCTTAAAAAAAAAAAAAAAACACTAGTTTGATCATGTAACGAAGAAAAGAAAACTTATCACAATTAGGTTGATTATAGTTAAGAAAAATTAAAATTTTGAGTGAAAAAGTTGAGATAGAGTGATTAGAAAAGAATATTTAAGAGAGAAAGTGATAAAATATTGAGCTTTCAATAAAGAATTAAAGAAAAAAAAAAAAAGGAAAAACAAAGTTATATTGAAAATGTATAAGCATAAATTTAGGAAAAACAAGTAAAAATTTGAAAAATTAATAACAACAACAACTATAATTTATAATAATTATAATGATAATAATGATACTGATAATGACGATAAAGCAAATAGAAGAAGGTTGGATGAAATAAAAAACTTGAAAGAAAAAAGTAAAAAAAAAAAAAAACAAAAACAAAAACAAAAACAAACAAACCAAAAGTTTTTTTAAAAAGAAAAAAAACACATAAAGGAAAAAATAATAATAATAAAGATAAAGCTTTTCATGAAAAAAAAAAAAAAAAAAAAAAAAAAAAGAAAGAAGATTAACCGGGTTTCCATGAAAAGCAAAAAGGAAAAATAAAAAAGCACCAAACAGTGCGTTTTGATCTACCAAAGATGAATAGTGCAATCTTATGCACTCTTTTATATATGTACTAGTTATCAAATACGTGCAATGCACGTATAAAACTGTAATTGTAGTTTTTATAATGTGTTATATAAACAACGTTATAAAAAAATTAATTCAAAACAAAATACAATAATAATTATCTAAATTCAAAAATTACATTTCATTATAAAATCATGATGACTTAATATTTATTACATAAAACACATAATAATATTGATTATTTTGTTCTTTCACAATATTTACCGTATATATTATGTTATCTAAAATCAAAATTTTATATCATTTTGTTGCAAATGATTATTTAAAACACCAGTAATCTCATAATATGTTTTTGAAGACTGACCACAATCAATTAAGGATATTAGAGTTACCAATGAGAAAGCTGATAATACAGACTTTAAGAGAGAAAATTTGGGACGTTGAGCTTCCAATAAGGAGAAAATGAAAAAAGAAAGAAAGAAAATAAAAAGTTGCAGGAAGAAGTATTAAAAACAATTGAAAAAGACAAGCCAGAAATTTAAGAAAAATGATGAAATATAAGTAAAACAAAGTAGAAAGGGGATAAGAAAAAGTTAATGACAGAAAACAAAATATGGAAAAATGACATGAATAACCAAATAGTTTCATTAAAAAAAAAAAAAAAAACCAACAACAGCAACACTTAAACAGTTTTCCCAAAAAAACAAAAACGTACTAATAAGGTGCATATTTTACAACCAAATTTATTATTCTGTTAAATGTTAAGGAAAATAATGAAATGTAAATTAATTTTTATGCCAAAAAAAGTAAAATAATCACATAATATTATCCAAAGTAATAAAGTAGAAAGTTGAGAACCTCATTTAATCCATCGTGAAAACTCTTAAAAACAAAAAAAAAACAAGTTTGATCATGTAACGAAAAAAAGAAAACTTATCACAATTAGGTTTGATTATAGTTAAGAAAATTAGAATGTTTGAGTGAAAAAGTTGTGATAGTGAATTAAAAAAGAATATTTAGAGAGAAAGTGATAAAATATTGAGCTTTCAATAAAGAAATTAAAGGAAAAAAAAAAAGAAAAATAAAGTTCTACTGAAAATGTATAAGCATAAATTAGGAAAAGACAAATAAAAATTTGAAAAAATTAATAATAACAACAACAACTATGATAATAATAATAATAATGATAATGATAAAGCAAAGTAGAAGAAGGTTGGAAGGAAAAAAAAAAAAAAAAACTTGAAAAGAAAAAGTAAAAGAAAAAGAAAAAAAAAACACCAAAAGTTTTTTTAAAAAGGAAAAAAAAAAAAAAAAACGGTTTCCATGAAAAAAAAAAGCACCAACGGTTTTATATATGTATCTATATATATATATATATATATATATATACATACATATATAAAGAGTGCAAAGATATAGATATAGAAGGATTAGGATATATTATGAAACAAATTTGAGCCCCAAAAAAAAAAAAAAAAAAAAAAAAAAAAAATCTTAAACAAGTTTCATTCATCAATGGCAAAACCGTCCCAGAAACCCTTGAGAAACAATCTTCTTCTTCTTCTTCTTCTTCATCATCATTCATCATCAGTTGTAGTAATAGTAGTTCCATTCCATGGTCATAGCCATCTGAACCAGCTTTTGCAGCTCTCTCACATCATTTCTTCTCACAACATCCCTGTTCATTATCTCGGTTCTGCTCTCCACATTTCCCAGGTCAAGTCTCGAGCAACTCATGTCGTAAACCAAGAAAGAATCCAATTCCATGACTTCCCAACTCCTCACTTCCTCCCTCCTCTCCCAAACGACACCCAATTCTCTTCACATCTCATTCACTCCTTCGAAACCTCTGTCGAAAACCTTCGCGAACCGTTTGCGGATCTTCTCACTTTGCTCTCCGAAACAGCAAGAAAGGTTGTCGTAATCCATGACCCTTTAACAAGTTCTATAGTTCACGATTCGTGTCGTTTTCCCAACACCGAGGTTTACGCATTCCATTGTGCCTCCTCTGTTTTCGACTTGACCTTTGTTCGTGACATCTTGGGGATTCAAATTGGGAATGATGATTGTAAGCTTGACAACATTCCGTCTTTTGAAGGAATCTCAACTCCCGACATTCTCGCTTTTGCGGCTTACCAATTTCAGTTTTCGATGAATATCACGACATTTGGGCATGTTTACAACACCTGCAGGCTGATCGAAAGCGCGTTTCTTGACTTGATGCTTAAGATCGAAAGGGAGAGGAATGAGGATGTGAAGATGTGGGCAATTGGGCCATTAGAAACAGTGACAATCTTCAAGAACAGATTGAATGGTAGCCAACACAAGTGTTTGGAGTGGCTTGACAAGCAGAGGCCAAACTCGGTGTTGTACGTCTCTTTCGGGACCACAACTTTCATGGAAGAGGAGCAGATTAGAGAATTGGCTCTTGGTTTGGAGCAGAGTGAGGTGAATTTTTTGTGGGTTTTGAGAGATGCAGATAAGGGAAATGTCTTTGATGAAGTTAGGAGGCCTGATCAACTTCCGGATGGGTTCGAGGAGAGAGTGAAAGAGAAGGGAATGGTGGTGAGAGATTGGGCTCCGCAATTGGAGATTTTAGGACACAACTCAACAGGTGGTTTCATGAGTCACTGTGGGTGGAACTCTTGCTTGGAGAGTATGAGTCTTGGAGTGCCCATTGCAGCCTGGCCTATGCACTCGGATCAGCCGGTAAACGCGGTGCTGATCACGGAAGTGCTCAAAGTGGGGGTGTTGGCTAGAAATTGGACACGAAAAGAGGAGTTAGTGAGTTCATCAGAGATAAGTGGAGTTGTGAAGAAATTGATGAATTCAAAGGAAGGTGATGAGGTGAGGAAAAGGGCAGAGGAATTTGGTAACGAATTGAGAGAAGCTACTGCTGATGGTGGAGTTTCTCGCATTGAGTTGGATTCTTTCATTGCTCATATTTGTAGATAATTAGGCTAAAGGAATAAGAAATTATTAGTTGTTTTTATAATATAATGGGGGAATATTATAAAAGAGTTTAAACCCTTTTATTGTTTTCTGTTTTTTTTTTTTTTTTTTTTTTTTTTTTTTTTTTTTTTTCTTTATGTCTTTGTGGTAGATGCTTTTGCGTGTGGCTTTGTTTGCTGATGAAGAAAACAGATTGTTGCAGTGTTGTTCTTTTGTTCTTTCTTGTTCTCGTATGAAGCTTAGAGAGAGTTGTCTTTTTCTACGTGTTAACTTTTGGTTGCAGCTCTAAAACTGCAGTACTATAGTAATGATAGTTTTCCTAACAGTTGTTAACGGCTTTCTTTTGTCAATGGGAGGATCCAGGTGAAAGGAGTCAACAACTCTGACAGTCAATACGTTGGCGGGGAATGAGGACCATAAGTGATTTATAAGTAACACGAGATATCTTGCAGTCAACTGTTTGAAAATTATAACTTAGTAAGATCTACTTATGGGTCTACTTAGTTCTTCTTCTTAAAGGCTGTTGTGATCGATATGCCTCGTAAGATATGCGTGTATGTACTTGCTTGTGTGTATACAAAAAAAAAAAAAAAAAAAAAAAACTACATATATATATATAGAGGAATTGATTTATTTTTCAAGTGATGGTGATTGTATGCAACGACTTATGTCTCTACTTGGTATGATTTTGTCTGCTTTGGGCCTTATGGCCGTACTGGTTTTACTCTTGAACTCATCCCAAAAAACCTCATACCATTAAGAGGTAGTCTATTTACTTATGAACCATCATATATTTTCATCCCTAAGTGATATGAGACTGCACGGCTTACTCTTTCAGTATAGGGACTAATGACTATCACATTGTAAGGGCTGATATCAAGATGTAAAAAAAAAAAAGACATTATATATAAGGTTTATCAACGTTCTAGACATTATTAATGGAGCGTCTTAGATATTAACACAAAGTTTGTCGAATGTCTTATAGACAGGCCCTATTTTTTGACAAGAAGCATTTCACTCTAGTTTATCAATTTTGCTAACGAAAACAAACATGTGTGGGCATGAGCTCAAACATTTTATATCGAAACATTTTATATCGAGTACAAAGTTGGTAGGATATGTTTTTAAAGTTATTTTTTATAATAATTGAGATTTAGTTTAAATAAACATTTTATTATTTAATTAGTATCATATCAGCCTTAAATGAGAAAAATATGACAAAATTAGTGTTTTCGTTACAATTTAAAGTTCGAGAGGGTGTAAGTTAAGTTTTTAATTTTCGGGAAATAAAGCTTTTCCTAGTCTTGCATGACTATAGCATGACAGAAGAAGTGTTTTTGCTAACAGTTTAGACCCTGTTTAGGGGCACTATTCGAAACGATAGAACCCCATCTGGTTTGCATATTGGCATTTGGGGAACTTTTGGGCTTTCAAAATTATTTTTCAAAAATTTACAATTCCACAATTTTTGTAAATAAAAGTCAACAAAACACGCATCCTAATATGTATCTTCTTCTAATTATTTTTCCACTAAACATAAAACTACAAAACAACTTTTTTTTCTACAAGATTTTTTACTTAAATCCATATTTTCAAAACTCATCTCAACTCCAAAAGTCCCAATGGAAAAACTCCGTCTTCAAAAGTCCACCAAATGGGCTCATAAAGTTTGAGTAGCATTCTTGTTAACTGTTCAAAGTTTGAAGGGTTGCTCATCAATAATTAAAATTTGTGGATAAAGTTATAAGAGAATTAAATTTCATGAGCAAAAATAAAATTTATCTTAAAGTCGATGATGTCCCATCGAATTGTAAACTAAGAAATAAAAGAAAACATAAGAAATAGAAGATTAAATTAATATAGGAAAAAAATGATAATTAGAAGTGTATATAAAGGATTTGAAGAACGAGTTTTCTAACATACTAGTGTTTTACAAGTACGAACAGTTCAAGAGAGCAAGTTTATGTATTAAGTCAAGCCGTCCATGATGTAAGCATTTCCTATATTTGTGGCCTAATAAGCTGGATCAAATTAAATGACGAGATTATCTTGTCTTTCATTTGTTTACTAGTTAATCATGCACTTCACGCGTATAAATAGTATATTGTGCAAAAGATATAAGAATTTAAAGAGAAAACTAATAAAAGAATTGAAAAATACCAAAAGACAAAATAAGAAAAAGAAATTAAAAAATCGAAACTCCGTACGAAACTTAAACAATAAAAACCAAAAACTCTTAACAAAATGTCAAAAAATTTAGACAAAAACTCTTTTCATTCATATTAATGAAAAACATAAGTTATTGAATAGATATATAAAGGATTAGGTATATATATACATATGTAATGAGAAACAAAAAAGATAAAGAAATTAAAAAAAAAAAGATAAATCATTACAGAAAATAAATGAGAGAAGAAAAAGAATAAGATAAAAGAAAGAAAAATGATGAATGCACAAAGAGAAGTTGAAAAAACAATGGGTTGACATATGGCAGAAGGAGGGAAAGCATTATTGGCTCTTTATATATATATATATATATATATATACTAGTTGTAGGCACGTGTCATGTACGTGTTTATCATTATGTTAAATAAAAAATTAATTATGAGGTATTATTAGAAAATAATTGTTCATAGAATATTGAGGAGAAAATAATAAAGTGGCAACAAATTGGATAGGAGTTAGCAACTCATATAGAAAGTTAATTTATCTCACTTTCATTTTCATGAAATTCAAAAAAAAATTTTCCTCTTGAAAGGATGAAATTCAAATTTCAATAGTCCATATTTCTTATTTTAAGTCGAAATAAGATATATTTTTAAATCGCTCATAATAATAAGATAAAAGAAACAAAATTCATATTACATATATTTTTTCGGTACACATTTAAAATTATCACAACTCTTTTATCATAAATATCTTTTACTAATAAGTTCATGTCATTATCTTTAAATTTAAAAAATAAAAAAAGTGTTCACACTTAGCATATTTTTAATGGCCCTCTCAATTTCTACTTTTCATCAGAATTAATTAATTTATTTATTTATTATTTTTGCTCTGAAATTAATTGCTATTTCGTTTGCTTACAAAATTATTTTTTTAATTCCTCCTCAAATATGTTATACTTGTCTGTCAGGGGGGTGATCTTCATTGACTACGTAGAATTTTAAGAATGTATTTGAGGAAAATTTTTAAGCAGAAAAGTAATACTATTTATTGTTTTTAGTTATTGGATCGACTTTTCACCAATCTTATCTAGACTAGAAATAATTTTACGTGTTGCATTGTAAATTTTTAACATGTACACTCATATATCAAATCATTAAAAATTAATCTAATAACTAAAACAATAGTATATATCGATATGATAAAAGCATAGTTGCCGATTATAAGTTTTTTTTTTTTTTTTTTTTTTTTGGTGGAAGAAAGGATTTGGTTGCGGCTCCATTATTTCTAAATTTTTCAACCCCACATGCAGGAAAACTTCTCTAAGTATGACAACATATTTTATACTAGTTTCTCTCAGTCGTCCATCATGGACCTACTCGATAATCACCAACCTTTAAATCAGCAGTAAAAACTAGAACGAATGCCTAAACAGGAGGAAATGAGACTTGAATCTAATAGACGAAGGGGAGATACTAAATATAGACGGTCATTCTTTATTAACCCATCTACTCTTGTGGGTATGTTGTTGAATATAAGTTTTGCCTTAAAAAAATGTACTTATACACATGTCACTCAAAAATTAGGATTAACCTTAAAAAAAAAAAAAAAAAAATAAGACTTGACGTCTAACACAACTTTTATTATTATTTAAAAACATATTTTAAAAGTAGAGTACTCGTCAAATCATAAAACAAACGTCTAAAAACAAAAAACAAAAAAACAAAACTAATTGGCTGATCCTGAGAATCTTATCTCTATTCCATCTCGGGCGGCAGATTTTTTTAATGCCCACTCTTATTTGTAGTATATATAATAAAACAAATTTGAGCCCCAAAGAAAGGAAAAAAACAAAAACAAAACAAAAAATCTTAAGCAAGTTTCATTCATCAATGGCAAACCAGTCCCAAGAAAGCCTTGAGAAACAATCTTCTTCTTCTTCTTCTTCTTCATCATCAGTTGTGGTAATAGTAGTTCCATTCCCAGCTCAGAGCCATCTGAACCAGCTTTTGCAGCTCTCTCACATCATTTCTTCTCACAACATCCCCGTTCACTATCTCGGCTCTGCTCTCCACATTTCCCAGGTCCAGTCTCGAGCAATTCATGTCGTAAACCAAGAAAGAATCCAATTCCATGACTTCCCAACTCCTCATTTCCTCTCTCCTCCCCCAAACGACACCAAATTCCCTTCACATCTCTTTCCTTCCTTCGAAGCGTCCGTCGAAAGCCTTCGCAAACCGTTTGCCGATCTTCTCACATCGCTTTCCCAAACAGAGAGAAAGGTTGTCGTAATCTACGACCCTGCAACGAGTTCTGTAGTTCACGATTCGTGTCGTTTTCCCAACGCCGAGGTTTACATATTTCATTGTGTCTCCTCCCTCTTCAGCTCGGCCTATATTCGTGACACCATGGGGATTCAAATTGGAAATGACGATTGTAAGCTTGACAACATTCCATCTCTTGAAGGGACCATGACTCCTGAGGTTCTCGCTTTTATGGCTAACCAAAATCAGTTTGCGACGAATATCAAGAAGTCGGGGCATGTTTACAACACCTGCAGGCTAATCGAAAGCGCGTTTCTTGACTTGATGCTTAAGATCGAAAGGGAGAGGAATGAGGATGTGAAGATGTGGGCAATTGGACCATTGGAAACAGTGACAATATTCAAGAACAGATTGAATGGTAGCCAACACAAGTGTTTGGAGTGGCTTGACAAGCAGAGGCCAAACTCGGTGTTGTACGTCTCTTTCGGGACCACAACTTTCATGGAAGATGAGCAGATTAAAGAATTGGCTCTTGGGTTGGAGCAGAGTGAGGTGAATTTTTTGTGGGTTTTGAGAGATGCGGATAAGGGTAATGTCTTTGATGAAGTTAGGAGGCCTCAACTTCCGGACCGGTTCGAGGAGAGAGTGAGAGAGAAGGGAATGGTGGTGAGAGACTGGGCTCCGCAATTGGAGATTTTAGGACACAACTCAACAGGTGGTTTCATGAGTCACTGTGGATGGAACTCTTGCTTGGAGAGTATGAGTCTTGGAGTGCCCATTGCAGCCTGGCCTATGCACTCGGATCAGCCGGTAAACGCGGTGTTTATCACGGAAGTGCTCAAAGTGGGGATGTTGGCCAGAAATTGGAAACGAAAGGAGGAGTTAGTGAGTTCATCAGAGATAAGTGAAGTTGTGAAGAAATTGATGAATTCAAAGGAAGGTGATGAGGCGAGGAAAAGGGCAGAGGAATTCGGAAACGAATTGAGAGAAGCTACTGCTGATGGTGGAGTTTCTCACATTGAGTTGGATTCTTTCCTTGCTCATATTAGTAGATAATTTGGCTCTAGAAATCAGAAATTATGAGCTGTGTCTATAATATAATGGGGGAATATTATAAAAGAGTTTATAAACCCTTTTTTATTTTTTTATTTGTCTTTGTGGTAGATGCTTTGCGTGTGGCTTTGTTTGTTGATGAAGAAAACAGATTATTGCAGTGTTGTTCTTTTGTTTCTTTCTTGTTCTCGTATGAAGCTCAGAGAGAGTAGTCTTTTTCTACGAGTTGTAACTTTGGTTGCAGTTCTATAACTATAGTACTATAGTAATGATAGTTTTATCCTAACAGTTGTTAACAACTTTCTTTCGTCAATGGGCGGATTGAGATGAAAGGAGGTTAACAACTCCGACAGTCAATACGTCGGTAGGGATTGAAGACTATAAGTGGGTTTTAAGTGACATGAGATATCTTTAGTCAACAATTATCTAAAAATTATAACTTAATAAGGTCTACTGTAGTTCTTCTTCCTAAAATCCGTTTTGGTCGATCTGTCTCGTAAGATATGTGTATATGTAACTTGCCTTGTTGTGTATACAAAAAAAAAAATATAAATTAAAATAAATATATATATATATATATAGAGAGAGAGGAATGGATTATGACAAGTGATGGTGATTGTATATAACGACTTCTGGCCTCCATTTTGATACGATATTATCTGCTTTGGGCCTCATACGCGTATGGTTTTACTCTTTGACTCACACCCAAAAGGCCTCATACCATTAAGATGTGATTTCTTTACTTATAAACCATCATATATATCCATCCCCAAGAGATGTGAGACTGCACGGCTTGCCCTTTCCTGTAGGGACTAATGACTATCAAATTGTAAGGGTTGATATCAGGATGTAAAAGAAAAGACAATATATATAAGGTTTATTAACGTTCTAGATGTTATTCATAGAGCTTTTTAGATATTAACAAAATGTTCGTTGAATGTCTTATAGACTAGCCGTATTTTTGATGAGAAGCGTTTCACTCTAGTCTATCAATTTGGCTAACGAAAACAATATGTGTGACCATAATCTCAAAATTTTATATCAAGTATACAAATTGGTAGGATACTTTTTTAAGTTAATTTTTTATAATAATTGAGATTTTAGTTTAAATTAACATTTTATTATTTAAACTCGTGCCATATCAAGTCTTAAATGAGAAAAATATGACAAAATTAGTGTTTTTGTAACAATTTAAAGTTCGAGAAGTGTAAGTATAAGTTTTCAATTTTCGGGAAATAAAGTTTTTCCAAGTCTTACATGACTAAAGTAGAACAGAAGAAGTGTTTTTACTAACAGTTTAGATCTCGTTTGGGAGCACTTTTCTAAATGATAGAATCACCGTCCGGTTTTCATATTAGAGTTTGGGGAACTTTTGGGCTTCCAAAAGTCCTTTTAAAAAATTTACAATTCCACAATTTTTGTATATAAAAGTCAACAAACACACATCCCAATATATATTCTCTAATTATTTTTCCACTAAACATAAAACTCCAAAACAACTTTTTTTTCTCTAAGATTTTTTTTCTTAAATCTACATTTTCAAAACTCATATCAACTCCGAAAATCCCAATGAAAAAACTCCGTTTTCAAAAGTCCACCAAATGGACTCATATAGTTTGAGTAGCATTCTATTGAAAGTTTAAAGGGTTACTCATAAATAATTAAAGTTTGGAGATAAAGTCAGAAGAGAACTAAATTTCATGAGCAAAAATAAAATTTATCTTAACGTAGATGATGTCCATCGAATTGTAACTAATAAATAAAAGAAAACCTAAGAAATAGAATATTAAATTACTATAGAAAAAGAGATACTCACAGTGTACATAAAGGATTTGAAGACCGAGTTTACTGACATACTAGTGTTTTACAAGTCCGAACAGTTTCAAGACAGGAAGTTCATGTATTAAAGGCAAGTCGTCCATGATGTAAGCATTTGCTATATTTGTGGCCTAATAATCTGGATCAAATTAAATTACGAGATTATCTTGTCTTTATTTGTTTACAAGTTTGACAATGCACTTCGCGCGTATGAATAATATGTTGTATAGAAGATATATGGATTTAAGAGAAAATAAATAAAAGAATTGAAAAAAGACAAATGACAAAACAAAAAAAGAAAATAAAAAATCGAAACTCCGTATGAAACTTAAACAATAAAACCAAAAAATTCTTAATAAAATATTAAAAATTTAGACAAAAAACCCTTTTCAACCATATTAATAAAAAAAAAACATAGGTTATTGAATAATTTTATAAAGGATTATGTATATATGTAATTATGTATGTAATGAGAAGCGAAAAAGATAAAAAAAAAAATTAAAAAAAAGGATAAAAGCATAAAAGAAAATAAATTAGAGAAGAAAAAGATAAAGATAAAAGAAAGAAAAATGATGAATGCAAAAAAGAGAAGTAGAAAAAACAATGAGTTGACATATGGTAAAAGAAGGGAAATCATTATTGGCTCTTATATATGTATACACACATTAGTTGTGCGCACGTGCCACGCACTTGTTTAATCAATATATTGAATAAAAAATTAATTATGAGGTATTATTAGAAAATAGTTGTTCATAGAATATTGAGGAGGAAAACATTAAGTAGCAACAAATTGGATAGAAATTAGCAAATCATGTAGAAAGTTAATTTCTCTCACTTTCATTTTCATGAATTTCAATTATTTTTTTTTTTTGAAAGGATGAAATTCAAATTTCAATAGTCCATATTTCATATTTTAAGTCGAAACAAGATATTTCTTTAAATCACTCATAATAATAAGATAAACGAAAGAAAATTCATATTACATTAGTTTTTCGGTATACATTTCAAATTATCACAACTTTTTTATCACAAATATCTTTTTCTAATAAGTTCATGTCATTTTCTTGTTCTTCTTTTTTTTTAAAGAAAAGTGTTCATGCTTAGCATGTTTTTAATGGCCCTCTCAATTTCTACTTTTCATCCAAATTAATTACTTTTTTTTTTTGGCTAGGTTTGCTTACGAATTTTTTTTTTTTTTTTTAATTCGCCCTCAAACATGTTTTACTTTTCTGTAAGGGGCATGATCTTCATTGACTACATAGAATTTTAAGAATGTATTTGACGAAAAAAATTTTAAGGAGAAAAATAGATACCGTTGTTTTGGATCGACTTTTCACCAATCTTATCTAGATTGAAAATAATTTTACGTGTTGTCTTGTAAATTTTTAACATGTATATTCATAGATCAAACCGTTAAAAAATTAATTCAATAACAAAAACAACGATATCTAGCAATATGATAAAAAGTATAGTTAACGATTGTTTTTTTTTTTTTTTTTTTGGTGGAAAAAGGATTTGGTAGCGGTTCCATAATTTTTAGCCCCATAGGCAAGAAAACTTCCTTAGATATAACAGAGTCATATACGTTATACTAGTTTCTCTCAGTTGTTCATAAGGGACCAACCCAAACATCAGCAGTCAAAATTAGAACGGAGGCTTAACAGGAGACAATGAAACTCGAACTTGATGACGAAGGGAAGATACCTAGTATAGGAGGTACTCTTTGTCACCCCATCTACCCTTATAGGTTTGTTGCCGAATATAAGTTTTGCCTTCTCAAAAATTAGGATTAACCTTCAAAGAAGGGGGAAAGAAATAAAGGATTAGACTTGACGTTTAAGTTGCTAACATTACTTTTATTATTATTTAAAATTAAATCTTTTAAAAGTAGAGTATTCTTGTCATAAAACAATTATATAAAAACAAAAAGGATAAATTTCATATTTTCCTCCTAAATTTTAGAAATTATTACAAAATACCTTCTAAATTTTGAATTGTAATATCTATTCCTCTTGTACTTTGAAATTTTTTTCAAATTTCCTGCTTATGTTAAATTATGGATAGAAAATCACACGTGACTATTGTTTGCACAGGGAGTTGAGGGTATTAAATGTATAATTACTGAATTACCCATGAAAACTCTTTTTCTTTATTTTCTCATATTTTCTGTTCTACTTCCAACTATTAATAATTAAAACAAAACCAATCCCACCAAATCCGCAACCCAAACTTATTTCCCAAATACTGATCCACTTTTTGAGAAAAGAAGTACAATTTGAAGGCGAAAAACTCTTCTCTCTTCTGTTGTTGGAAATTTTTACAGCTACACAGTATATATATATATATATATATATATATATATATTTATAGACAACCCGGCGGGGTTCTCACCCCGTCCAACGTGGCTGTTTATGAGGACTCCTGCGGGTTTTTACCGGGCTGGTGTGGAACCATCGAAAGCGTGTTGAATAGCTTTTTTTTTTTTTTTTTCTTTTCCTTAAAAAAAGTGAAAAAGTTAGAGGGGAGAGAGAGAGAGCTCTGAGAAAGTTTACATAAACTTTCAATTCTGCAAATATTAAAAATAAAAATAAAACAAACTAAACCAAGACTTTCCTTTCTGCTTTTGTTATAAGATTGAGACTCGAAAGTTAATCTTTTCTCGTCAAGAAACTAGAAACAATACATTGGAATTTTATCAAAGTTTGCAGTGAAGATTTTGGTTTATTTAATTTTTAAAGAGAGAGAGAGAGAGAGAGAGAGAGAGAAGATTTGGGTTTGGTTCATGTCTGGGTTTGGGTTTGGGTTTGTTGCGGCAGTAGTGGCATTTAAGTTATGGGTGTTTTGTGGGAAAACATATTTGTGGAAGTTTTAGTGGGTATGGAAGCTTCAATGTCTCTGGTATATGGCCATGGAGTTGCAGACACAATCACTACGAAGGAAGAAAAAGACGAGTTTTTTCGGAGGAAAAGTAAACAAAGAAAGAGATTTTTAAGTCCAAATAGCTACAGTCCTTGTGCCAAAAACTGGGACCCACCACTACTTTCGACAAGCAATTTGGTGTCTTGATGGCCAAGACAGATTGGCTTATAAATAGGTTGTTATCCAATGCATTTCTCCACCACCCAGCCGAGTGAAGCCAAAGTTTTTTTTGGTCTTCATATATTTGCTGTTGTAATATTATAGTAGAAATTATTTTTCCCACTAGTGTTGTTGGTCAAAAAAAAAAAAAAAAAAATCCAAAACCAGTTTCATTCATCAATGGCAAACCAGTCCCAAGAAAGTTTTCAGAAACATACTTCTTCTTCTTCATCATCATCATCAGTTGTGGTGGTAGTAGTTCCATTCCCACTTCAGAGCCATCTGAACCAGCTCCTGCAGCTCTCTCACGTCATTTCCTCTCACAACATCCCTGTTCACTTTCTCAGCTCTGCTCTCCACATTTCCCAAGTCAAGTCTCGAGCAATTCATGTCGTAAACCAAGAAAGAATTCAATTCCATGACTTCCCAACTCCTCACTTCCTCTCTCCTCTCCCAAACGACACCAAATTCCAATCACATCTCTTGCCTTCCTTCGAAGCCTTCGCGAACCGTTTGCCGATCTTCTCACTTCGCTTTCGGAAACAGCGAGAAAGGTTGTCGTAATCCATGACCCTTTAACGAGTTCTATAGTTCACGAGTCGTGTCGTTTTCCCAACACCAAGGTTTACAAATTCCATTGCGTCTCTTCCGCCTTTCGCTTCGCCCGTCGGCGTAACGCCTTGGGACTCAAGATTGAAGAGAACATCCCGTGGTATGAAGAGTCCTTGCCTCCGGAGTTTGAAGCTTTTGTAGCTCGCGAAGTTCGGTTAGGGAAAAAGATCAGGACATCCGGCCATGTCTACAACACTTGCAGGCTCATAGAAAGCGCTTTTCTTGACTTCATGTTGACAAAGACACCCACCAGAATTTCAAGATTTGGGCAATCGGGCCATTGGACACAGTGACCATCTTCATGTGTTTGGAGTGGCTTGACAAGCAGAGGCCAAACTCGGTGTTGTACGTCTCTTTCGGGACCACAACTTTCATGGAAAATGAGCAGATAAGAGAATTGGCTCTTGGTTTGAAGCAGAGTGAGGTCAAGTTTTTGTGGGAAATATTTTCGATCTTACGAAGAGCAGCCTTGGCCATTTTGGCCTTTTCTTAAGAAATGATGTTGTCTTGGCCGTTAAAAAAACAACAACCTTAACCGGCACCAAAATGGCCCATGTAAACTGCCAAGCAATATTCTTAAGCAGTAACTAAGTCAGTCAAAAATTTTAATGAGACGTAAAACAAATAACATCAGTATATGAATACTAAATGATACAAATTTCAATAAGAGCCATATGAAAGTTTTTAATTTTGACTGTATAGAGGTTTTTTTTTATTTTTTTTTTTTTTTAATGGCAAAGTAGAAAAATTATAAAATTTTTGAAGTCAAATTAAAAGGAAAAATATTTGATCCGCCTTTGCTCTTTAAGTAAAAACTAGGAAATTTTGTCTCTCAAAGTGGTTGCATATATATTTTAACCGTAAATATTATACATTTGACTTCACCAAAAATATGAAGAGTTCAAATCACATATCCCAAACTTTCAAAATAAAAAATAAAAAAATAAACTTATCTCTCACTACTGTTAGATTATATGTATATAAATAGTTAATTATAACCTCTCTAACTCTCTAAAGACATTGATGCTTGAAGCATTTTTCAGAAGAATCTCCACAAGTGTTGTTGCTTTACCTTCCCCAAGTTCCTCTCTCTCTTTGTGGCTTCTCTCATTTTCTTTTCCCTTCATTCTCATTTCACCATCTGCAGAGCTCTTAAGTATGAAGTTGGTAAGTTAGTTTGTTTTGAATTTTACTGATAATAAAGATAGGTACATGAATTTTCCTCATGTTTTCCTGGAATGTGTGTAGTTTTATAGTTATTCTTACATTTATTTTTGGTTCTTGATTCATAATTGTGTTGAGTGTTCTAGTCATCCCATTTTTCCATTAGCATTTGAAGAGTACAATGTATTATATATATGTATATAAAAATATTTTTATTGATTTTACATCTTTTTTTTTTTCAATGCGCAAACTTTTCTTTCACCTTATTTCTTTACAAAAATATATTTTTAGTGCTTATTAAATCACATGGAAGAGGATGCTAAATTGATTCAATCATAATAGGTTAACACAAAACAAGCCCTGATGAACAAGAATTTGCAAATGTGGATGGTAAGAATTTGAAACATAATAGATTCAATGATCATTGAAGACCTCCAGTACTTTCACAAAAATGTGAATAATAGTTCAATTAATTTTTTTTTAAAATATTAAGACTGGGATCTATTGGAGTTAGATTATACCTACAATCACAATACAATATTGACATTTAAAAGATTCATTTCAAGCGTTTATGCAAGTGTTTATGCAAAAATTTTAAATTTTATGATTATTTAATATTACCAAATTTCCGACAAATTGGGAAGAACTCAAACAAATTCATGGTCAAAGGGAAAACCCACAAAATAGAGAGGAAAAACCAATACTCTGATTTCAATATTCAAAATTCAATAATAGTCAATTACACTTCTTGCCTTAAATTTATATAGCCTTACTAACAATAACTAAAAAGACACTAAAATAAAGAAATGACATATAAATAAAATAACAAAACTTTAATAAAAATAACAAAAGAAGCTAATAGTAATATTCTTCATCCATCAGACTGCCATAAAAATTAAGGCATTTGTTGATAAATTACCGTAAGTTTGAGGTAATTTTAATGTCTCCTGCTACGACACTTTTTAAAAAATTTCCCAAGAAATTCGTTCAGAAAATAAAATTTCATGATATAAACTATCACAATAATATTTTATCTTAATTTGGTGATCAATTGACTTTATTATTATTATTATTATTATTATTTTTGCTTATATTATCTCGGGAGCTAATTTTTATGGTAGGAACTTGAAGAAAAAAAAAATATATATATATATATATATATATATTACGGGTAACATTTTATTTTTCAGATATCTAGTTCCAACGATCAGAATTCAACATGTACTATTAATGAGGTTTTAAGTGTACAAAGACTTTTTTTTAAATAAATTATTAGTTTGATGGCTAAATTTGTTTTTTAAGGGAAAAAAAAACCCCTAAATCAAATGCCTTTTTATCCCTAAAAACCTTTCTCCTTTATTGTTCATCACATACCACTCAAATTAGAGAATTGTCTTTTTTTCATTTCAGTTGCTCCAAATCAAACGACTTTTATCCCAAAAAGCTCTAACTCACGTCCGACGCGCGACACGTAAGAACCAACACGAGAAATGTTTACTCCGAGATCCGATGCTAATGAAATATCTGTCAAGCTCTGATGTCAGTGACGCCTCCCTCCTTTCCAACTGAAGCTTTTCTGGCTTTGGTTGATTTTTCCATGGTTTCTCCCTTGTTCTTCCCTTAATTGGTGATTGAAGTGGCACTTGTAAGAGAATCTTTGCTTATGAGAGAATCAGTCATCCTCCAGAGGCACTTACGGAGCCAGACCCTCGACTTTTTTTTTGTTTTTTTTGTTTTTTTAATCTAAAAGCCTATAATTTTAAATAAAATATCATAGCAACACCTCCCCCTACTCTAACATGAAAACTTGATCATGTAATAGTCCCGAATTATTCATTACATAATTATTGGCCCCCTAATTAAAAATTCTAGTTTTGTCATTGTCCAAAGGTAAATCTTTTATTTCCTCTGATCCGATTAATTTTGTTCCATACTCATTGTCGATTTTGTTTTTCTTTATTTTTCATCTCTATTGTGCGGAATTTATGAATTTTTTGTTAGGCTGGATTAGATGAATCTGTCGTAAAATTGTGATTTCTGATTTGCTAATTTCATTTTTGTTTCAAGTTCTAATTTGTTCTTATTCGATTTTATTTTGATTTCTGATCTGTTATGGTTTAGTTAATTGCAATCAATGTTGCAACATGGTTGACCATAGTGATTTGTTTGGTTACTTCATTTTGATTCACTAAAAATGTGTCCTAATCAATTAGGACATTAGCAATTGTGGGCTTCAAAAAATGTGGCAAAAGTTCAAAAGTTTAACATACATCAATTTTAAGTGTACGAAATATGATAAAACGGGTATTTTTGCTAACTTTTAAAGATTGAGATATGTAAGCATCAATTATAAAATATATGAGTAAGGTTAATAATGTAAAAATGTTTCTACAAGTCTTAAGTGGTCAAAACACAACAAAAATGATGTTTTTTCTAACGGTCTAAATTTGAGAGGCATTTAACGGCTTAAAGTTTGAGGGTTATAAGCACTGGTTTTAATTGTTCATCTGGATCACCTATAGTATTTGGTACTTGATTTAAAAATAAAATATCACATTTTAATATTTGAATGCATGTATTTCAATGGAATGTGCATTTAGATGTCAATGTTAAAATACAATTAAATACATGTAAAAATAAAGGTGTATATTGAAAATTTGATATGTGTGTGTTTAAATGATAAATAGTGTTTGTATTAGGATTTGATCAAACAGTTATGTATTTAAATGCAAAACATTATCAATCAAATAAACATTTTATTGTATTAAAAGATATGGATTCTTTACATATATAGCTGATTTGGAACTATACTCTTAAAATATGTCCACAAATCAACTTATTTACAAAAATAAACAAAACCTATAACTGATTATGTATATATTAACAAAATTATTCCTTTCTCAAAATTGTTGAAAAAATGAAAATCTAATCAGCCCCTAATTTTTAGGCATCGGTCAATATGTTCAAAATTTGGAAATCCCCAATAGGATTTACATTTTCATTTTCACATAAAAAAAACCAATCCAATCCATATCCCCACCCCCCCCCCCCCCCCCCCCCCCCCCAAAAAAAAAATCCCCGTTTCCTTTCCGTTTCCACCGAAAAATCCTAACGTCGTTCCTCTTCATCGTCTTCTCTGGCCACCGTCGCCAATGGGTAAGAAAAACCCAACACATCAGTCACCCATAATTGTGCAAAACCCCATCGAAGTTGGGTCAGCGTCCCCTACACCAAGTCAATATGGGCGTCTCGCTTCAACGTCCAACCGTGCTTCTTCATTTCATGGGGACGGGAATCAGCAGGTATATAAGGTTTGGGTCATTTTCATATCAATTACATTTATATGCTCATTTTGATGTCATGATTCATTTTTTTTTTTTTTAATGAAAAATTCATTATTTCTATACTTCTGTCATTTTCATATTGACCATGTCTCTGTGAGTTTCGTCCTTTCTTCAAAAAAAAAAAAAAAAAAAGAACGGTTTTGGTCATTATTTTAATTTGGAAATTTGAATACCAGTTCATTTGATAATTTTTTGTTAGGTATTTAATCGTTTCATAGACATATTAGTATCAAGCAATTCAATTGATAAAGAAATGGTTGAGCCATTTTTTGGACTCCTGATCGACTCTTTTTTTTTTAAGGAAAGTTTTACCATTATATCCTTATGTCATTATTATATTGTCCCCGTCCATATAGTTTGGGTACCTTTTTGGTTTTTTAAATGTTTTGGTCAATACATTCATTTAACAATTTATGGACTATATACATTGAAATTTTGTTGTGTCATTGATATATTGACCAAGTGTTTATTGACTTGAAATTATATTTTTGTTGTAATTGTTATTGGTTTTCAGTAAATTGATTTGAAGATAATTTGTACAAACTTGATAATTACAATGTAGACAACTATTTTATGTTTGTTTCCGTTTGATATTGAGAACATTGTATTTGGTCATTTAGGATAGTCTCTATGATTTCTAACCAAGTTTTACATTTTTATAAAGTGTTAGATTCAGTCAATAGTTTTCTAACCGATTTTACATTTACAGAAAGTATTATTACAGAAACACGTTCAAAATATACAAGGGAACAAAAAGGCAACGGATTGTTGGAAACTGATGACGAGCGGCCTAAGCAACCACCTACCCAGATGTTTAAAGGAACGTTCCATTGGATGAGCACGTGATTGACTGTGGCTATACAATTTTTTTTAATTTTTTTATTTTTTTTTGTTTTTATTCCTTTTGGTTTTAGTCCTTGAGGATTCTTGGTCCATATTATATTGATCATATTGTTTTATTTAAGATATCACAGACTAACAAGTAAAATTCTATTTAACATATAATAGAATGACCATTATTCTATAGGCCATTTATCATTTCAATATGATATGAAGTATGATATATGTAAGCTGAAATGATATGGTCATTATAATATTATTGTAAAACTATTTTTATAGAACTTTCTGTAGTTTTGGTATGACGAAATAAGTAATACAAAACACTATCCACCACACAAATTATTTGTACCAAGTATTTTTGTCATTTTAATATAGACCAAGTACATATAAATATGAATCTGGATTGTAAGAACAAGTAATAATATTAAAACCCAGGAATAAAGAACCTGGTTTCAAAGAATTAAACCAAAAAAAAAATCTTCAAAACTAATTTCATGTAATTAAACAAAACAACACAACAAGTTAAAACAAAACAAACAAACAAACAAACAAAACAAAGCATTCGTTCGTTAAAAAAAAAAAAAAAAAAAGAAGGAACAAAGTTGCCAAAAAGGTAAATAACATTAAAACAAAAATATTCTTCCCTCAAATTAGAGCAAAATAATTGAAAATATCTAATTAATTTAAAAACCGAACTTCTAAAAAAAATTCCATAAATCATGCATCCATAAAATAAGGGATTATTTTTCCTAAAAAAAAAAAAAACATACCAATAAATCAAAATTTGAAAATGAAACGTGTATACAATTCAATTATTAAAGTTTTTTTTTTTTTAAACAAAAAATTTGATCTGCAAACGCGGATTGTGGAAGGGCAGAGCAGATTGTAGAAGGGCAGATGTGAAAAGGAAAATCATTAAAATTCAAAATTTATTTAAATTTATAAATAAATTACTTTGTATATATATTTTTGAAAGGGAGATCATTTCATGTAAATACTTCAAAAGATATTTTATTGAATAAGAGATGCAAATGCCCTTTATAAATAGTAGAATTCAGGGATAAATACAAAATTTGTCACCCCAAAAAAAAAAAAAAAATCAACATGCAACTGTCATGTACTGCTAAGAATAAATAATTTCCTTCGAGGTATCAAATCATCTAGAGATATTCTTGGCGAATCGCCAATTTGAATGTCATTATACTTGTACTTTTGTCGTGTATTGGTATATTCCTCTAAAAGAATCTTTTGCCAATGAAAGTATTTTGTCCATAAATTTCTGGGCCACGTTTGATTCTTTTATTTATTTTTTCTTATTTTTTGAAAATTTCAACTCTTGTATTTTTAAATAAAGTCGATATGGATTATTATCGTTAGGTTGTATATGTAATTACGTTTAGTTTCTTTATTAAAGATGAAAATTTTGAGTTCCAAAACTTTGAAATCCACATCTTTTTTCTCACACTTTTATTATCATAAAATTTAAATTTCAATAATCATATATATTTATTATTTCATATTGAAATGAGATATATATTTGTTAAATCACTTATAATGACGAAATAAACAAAATAAGATCAATTTTATATAATTTTTTTTGTAACACATTTCAAAGAACCACTCTTTTATCATAAATACCTCTTTATCATAATACCTTTCTTTAATTCGTTCATGTTGAAAAGATTTTTTTTTAAAATGTGTTCATACTTAATATTATTTTAACGGCCCTCTCAATTTCTATTTCTCTTATGTATATCCAAATTACTTTTTTTTTTTTGCTCTGAAAAGTAATTGCTATTTAGTTTCCTTACTGTATTCTTCTTTTTTTTTCCCTCAAACTTGTTCTACTTGTCTGTAAGAGTGCGATCTTCATTGACTAAGAGTCCGTTTAAATTAATAGTTAAGTTGAAATTTAAGAATATATTTGAAAAAAATTCTTAAGGAGAAAAATAGACATTTTTTTTTAAGTTATTAAATCGATTATTCACCGATCTTAGTTATACTTAAAATAATTTTACATGTACACTTACATATATATATATATATATATCAAATCATCAAAAAATTATTAGTCCAACAACAAAAGCAACATGTATTTATAGTATTACAAAGTCGGTCGTATAATAGCTCCCTCAAGGAAACTTCTAGTTGCACTACCGAATAACACCTCTAGCTTCCTATTAGTTGGCTGACACTACTACAAAATAGAGATTCGACGACGGTTAAAAACCGTCGTGGTAATACTTAAACGACGGTTTTCTAACCGTCGTGGAATCCACAGTCGTGGTATATATTTGGATTCCACGACGGTTTGAAAACCGTCGTGGTAGGTAACAATGAAAAAAAAAATTTACGAATGGAGCTACCATGACGGTCGAGTAACCGTCGTGGTAGGTAACAAAAAAAAAATTTACGAATTCCACTAAATCAACATTTTTTTCCGGACATATTTAAATCACAAAATCAACACTTTTTTCAGAAATTTCCCAATCCGTGCCTTACCCAACCAATTTAATTCAATCTAAAACACAACCACAATGAACATTACCGAAAATGTAGGGGACGGATTTTGGCCATTTCGGACAGAATCTTCCCAACTCAACAATTTACAAAATCAACATTTTGGACGGAACATTTTATCAACAACCACAATCACAAAATCAACATTTTGGGCGAAAAATTCTCAAATCCGTGCATTACCCAAGCAATATACATTACAACACTTTCCGGCTTGTCGAACGGCGGTATGGTCGGAGTGTGGCGAGAGAGAGAGGGAAAGCCGCGTGAGTTCCTTGGTGGACCCGTCGGAGAATGGAGGAGGCCGCGTGAGTGGTGAGGAGGCCATCGGAGAATGGAGCCAAGAGAAAAATTTGAGATGTGAGATAGAGAGAGGAGGCGCGGTGAGATAGAGTGAGTTTTTGGAGATTTCAAGTAGGGAGGGAATGGCGAGAGAGAAATAGAGGGAAGAAATTTGGTGGCTTTGGTATGGAGTTAGATAGTGAAAAAGTAAAAAATGCTCGGAATGTAATGGGGTGGGAAAGATGACAGTTTTTTGGGTTTTAATACACGCTCCAAAAAATTGAATTTAATTTAAAAAATTTCAAAATCCCGCCTTAGTACATACCACGACGGTTTTTGGGGAAAACCGTCGTGGTAGAATCCAAAAATTTAAAAATTTTTTTTGAAAAAAGACCATTCCACGACCGTTTTTTTAAAAAAACCGTCGTGGAAAATGCGGTAAAAACACGGAGCGGAACAGAGTTCCGAAAACCGTCGTGGAAGCCGGAGCTTCCACGACGGTTATAAAAAACCGTCGTGGAAGCTTGCAAAAAAATACAAAAAAATATAATATTTTTTTTTATATTTTTTTTTTTTTTTTTTGAAGCTATAGGTTAAAAAAACCGGCGGACAGCTTTTCAAGTTGGTTGTAACCGTCGTGAGCTTTTCACGACTTTTCGGAAGCTTGTTCCGTTTTTTTTATTTTCACACGGTTTTAAAAAACGGTCGTAAGTTCCGTTGATCCACATTTTGTAGTAGTGTGATGCAACGTTTGCCTTATTGGCCGAATGACATCGCTTTGTGACGTTTTTGGTTTTTTTTTTTTTTTTCCTCAAAAAATTAGTAGTTGATAGTCATTTTCCGTTTTGAGACTCTACATAAATAAGAACATTCTAGATTGACATAAAATTCGAACATGCGACCTCTTATTTGATGAGATATTTAAATTAAAATCTCACACTAATCTATTCATAAGGTGGAAGTTATTAATCAATAAGCATCACAGGGACAATTCCCTTGTGATGCTTACTGGTTGAATGATCTGATTGCATCCTTAATATGTGTAGCTTGCTTTTGATTGGTCAAGTGACTAAGCTGCTTCGTAAGCTCAATACCATCATGTGCTTATTTGGCTCTCTTTATGGCCAAGTAGTTCCGCAACACTCTTCACCTTTCAACAATTAATCATTAGTCATCACTGTCAAACAAATTAATTATTTCTCTATGATAAAAATTCGTTTATTCAACCTCTCGAAATTCAGAGAAGAAATCAAATTTGAAGAACTTTTTTCTGCTGTATTATTATTATTATCATTATTATTTTAATTGTTGGCTAATGAAATGAATCTCCTCCATCATGCTTCAAGAATCGACAACTCAACAAACGCTAGAGAAGAATAAAACAAACAACAAAAAAAAAAACAAAAAAAAAAAACAAAAACAAGAAGAGACAGAGAATGAAAAGGAAGAGAAAACGGATGTAACCTTTGGGTAACGAAAGAGTCAAACAACACATCCTAAGGAAATTACCTTATTATCCTCACCTTTTATTTTACGTCATGCTAGGTAAAATAGGAGAGAAAAGTGAAAAGAAAGAGTGTTAAATCACGGAATAGAGATGGGACAGGAAGGAGATCAAATCTTTCCTTTCATGATATTTAATGCGAAGGAAAAAAAAATCGTTGTTTGACCCATCATGTGATTTTGACTAAATACTGTGAACCACGTTTGAGCAAATCATACATGTACATATATATATATATATATATATAGGAAAGATTTTGGGTAGGACAGGCTGACATGTCCAATAAATCAAGCTGAGCCATTAGATTGATGATGGAAGGTCACGATTAGAGGGTGAGACTAAAGGGCGTGCTAAAAATTTTCTAGCAGTGATAGGTGTGTTATGTGTAGGGTGCAACACGCAGGCAGAGTAATAAAATATAGAGCAATGTTATTAAACCCATGTGGGTTTCTATCGGCCGAGTCTGATGCGGCACTTGGGAAAGTGTGCCCTTAACTTTTTTATTTTTTATTTTCCTTTTCTTCCGAGTTAATAGCCCTTTTTTCTAAAATTAAAAAAAAAAAAAAACTAGAAAATAGTAAAAAAAAAAAATGCAAGTGTAACCTCTTTAACAACATGATACAAGTTTTCCTTTTAAAAAAAGACATCTTACATGCCCAAAATTTCTTCTACAACTCTACCTCATACATTATACAAGATTTTTTTTACAACACTAAGAATTTATTTGATGAATAATTTGTATTTGAGATAATATTTAAATTTAAGTTGAATTAATTTTTTAAAAAATAATTAATAATTTTATTAATTTTTTAAAAATAAATAAAAATTGAGATAAAAATTTAAGATGAATTTGAGTTAAGTTGATTTATCAAACCTAAAATTACTTCGACGGTCCTCTTCCGATTATTATGTAGTTCTTACCTACTGCCAAGTTTGACTTCTTCAACCTTTCTGTCATTTCTAAATAGCCTGCTACTCTTTAGCCTTCTACACGTGTGTTGTCATGCACTTGGCTCTAACATCCTTACTCCCCACGTCATCACCAGTTTGCGTCCGATACCGAACCGAAGCCTATGCCTCTATATATATATATATACACACACACACACACACTTATATGCATCTTCAATAAGATTCAATCATCAATGGCAAACAACACCCAAGAAAGCTTAGTGAAACATTCTTCTTCTTCTTCTTCTTCTCTACCACCAGTTGTGGTGGTGGTAGTTCCATTCCCAGCTCAGAGCCATCTGAACCAGCTCTTGCAGATCTCTCACGTCATTTCCTCTCAAAACATCCCAGTCCACTTTGTCAGCACTTCTGTCCACAACTCCCAAGTCAAATCTCGAGCAACTCATGTCGTAAACCAAGAAAGAATCCAATTCCATGACTTCCCAGCTCCTCACTTCCTCTCTCCTCTCCCAAACGACACCAAATTCCCTTCACATCTCATGCCTTCCTTCGAAGCCTCCGTCGAAAACCTTCGCAAACCGTTTGCCGATCTTCTCACTTCGCTCTCCAAAACAGCAAGAAAGATTGTCGTAATCCATGACCCTTTAACAAGTTCTGTAGTTCACGAGTCGTGTCGTTTTCCCAACACCGAGGTTTACAATTTCCATTGCGTCTCTTCCGCCTTTCGCTTCGCCCGTCGGCGTGACGCCTTGGGACTCAAGATTGAGCGTCCTGATTTTGAGAACATCCCGCGGTATGAAGAGTTCATGCCTCCTGAGTTCGAAGCTTTTGTAGCTCGCGAAGTTCGGTTTGGGAAAAAGATCAGGACATCCGGCCATGTCTACAACACCTGCAGGCTCATAGAAAGCGCTTTTCTCGACTTCATGTTGGAGAGAGACAAAGAGACTCACGAGAATTTGAAGATCTGGGCAGTCGGGCCATTGGAAACAGTGACCATCTTCAAGAACAGATCGAACAAAGCGAATGGCGGCCAACACAAGTGTTTGGAGTGGCTTGACAAGCAGAGGCCAAACTCCGTGTTGTACGTCTCTTTCGGGACCACAACATTCATGGAAAATGAGCAGATAAGAGAATTGGCTCTTGGGTTGGAGCAGAGTGAGGTCAAGTTTTTGTGGGTTTTGAGAGATGCCGATAAGGGAAATGTCTTCGATGAAGTTAGGAGGCCGAAACTTCCGGACGGGTTCGAGGAGAGAGTGAAAGAGAAGGGAATGGTGGTGAGAGATTGGGTGCCGCAATTGGAGATTTTAGGACACTCCTCAACAGGTGGTTTCTTGAGTCACTGTGGATGGAACTCTTGCTTGGAGAGTCTTAGTCTTGGAGTTCCCATTGCAGCCTGGCCTATACACTCGGATCAGCCGGTAAACGCGGTGCTGATCACGGAGGTGCTCAAAGCTGGGGTGGTGGTTAGAAATTGGGCACAGAGAGATGAGTTAGTGAGTTCATCAATGATAAGTGAAGTTGTGAAGAAATTAATGGCTTCAGAGAAAGGTGACGAGGTGAGGAAAAGAGCTAAAGAATTCGGTTTTGAATTGAGAAAAGCTACTGCTGAAGGTGGAATTTCTCGCAAGGAATTGGACTGTTTCATTGCTCATATTAATAGATAATTAGGCTTAAGAAACCAGAAATTGTGAGATGTTTTTTATGATATTATGGGGCAATTAATTAAGGAAAAGAATTTGAACCCCATTTTTCTTCCTGTCATTGTGACGGCTGCTTTTGAGTGCAGATTTGCTTGTGTTTGAATAAAACAAGAGAGTTGCCGTGTTGTTTCTTCTTGTTCGAAGCTGAGAGAGAGTTCTCTTTTTCTATTGGCTGAGTTTTGGTTGGAGCTTCTAGACTTTTGTACTAGTAAGGACAGTTTTTGCAATTATTGTAAACCAATAAAGGTAAATTGAAAATGATAGCAATCAAACCCGGGGCTTTGTTAACATGGTTGCAAAAATTGACAATTAACCACTTGTATTTAAAATTTCATTATTTCTCTCTTCTTATTTTAACAGTGATTGCACGTGGGAGTTCAACAAAAAGAGTAACGTTAGCCTATGATTTATCTTAGATCAAATCTCGTTCCGCATATGTTAGTAACACATATTATTATTAGACAACGATCATTTAATTTTTATCATTATCATTTAATTCTTATCGTTAAATTGTAACCGATCGACTTAATCGTTGAGATTAACCTGAAAAAACGCAAGCAAATAAAAATAGAGCTCCTTAGTAATTCTTTGTGATGATTAGTATGTGTAAAATGCGTCTTAAAAAGTGTTCATGTGCCCGTCCTATACAGGGTTGTAGTATAGTATCACCCATATAACATCATCAATATGACATTTTCTATAGTTGTTTTTAAGTGAATCCACCTTTCTTATTTATGGCATGCCCCCTAATTATCCTAAAAAACGAGGAAGATTACTTATTGGGCTTGAAATGAATTTGGGCTTCAAAAAACCATATCTGAATATTGCACCATAGTTCAGATTTTTGTCATTTTATAATGTCAAATTAAAAGTGGTTTCAGGAAAAAAAAAAAATCCAAATTATTAGGCTATTATCACAATTTCCTCTAAAAAAGGGTGAAAAACAAAAAGAAGCATTTTTAGATTATCTTCAATGTATTTGTCTTTGTCAATAATATATTTATTACAAAAAAATGTAACAAAAAAAAAGTATTATCCTACTTTATTCTCCAATGTATAATATTATTTCTAATGTTTACTTTTTGTCATCATTATTATACTTTTGAAACTTGTAAAAGTGAGCTTTTAGTAGTTAAATAAATTAAAAAGGAAAATATTATAATTAGATACATGAAAAAGTTAAGATAACAATTAATAAGAATCAAATGTTAAATTTGATATTGACTATATGATTATGCTCAAATTGTGTCTAGATAAAGCGGTCAATTGTACCATAATGAGTACAGTCGATCTCACGAAAAGGTAACAAAGACACAAACAAAACAAATTATTAGAAATAAACATTTTTAAAAAAAAGCAATATAAAATAAAAAAAGTAAATATTTTTGGATTTTTGAAACAACTAAATAATTAATTAATTTAGAGAAAGAAAAAGATTGAAAAACTTTGAAAGCCTTTATTCAACACCAAAATTCTAATCTTATAACTCAATTACAAATTTCACGTCCCAAACCTGTAATCGGAAAATATGAACTTGAAGTGCAAGTGTTAATAAAAAAGTATTTGATTTAATTAATCTTCTCTCGCTAAAACAAGTACAATTATTTCTAGAAGTTATCCTAAAGAGACAAAATACCACCGATAGAATGTAGTAAATGATATTCTTATAAAAATAATTTTAAAAAATCCACTTCTCACTAGTGATTGTGTGCACAAATTATGATAATTAAAATCACTCTCACTATGGAAATAAAAATCATAAATATTAAATAAAAGAGATGAAAGAAATAAAAATAAGCATTAAGAACGAAAGAGATTAGTAATTAAAGTAAAGAATGCTTGCAGACAAAAATTTCTCCAACTTAGCTCTTCACTAGCGGTGTCTCACTCATAAAAGGGTGTGTCACTCACCTTACACTAATAAGAAAACTAAGGAAACAAGAATTGAAAATAAACTGATATTTATTAACTATTAAAATCTCACAATTCTTGAATAGCTAATACAAGAGACAAAGCCCTCTATTTATAGAGTTTTAGAAGCTCAGCTAATAGGAAAACAAAATAAAACAAAAAATTACAAAGATATACATATATAAATAAAATAGATCCTAAGAGAAAAGGAAACTAAACTAAATTGACTTTTTGAGGAATAAATCCGAATCCCATCGATATTGAATTGGCACAAAAACGGAATATACAGATGAAGAAATTCTGAGCAAATTTGCAGTAAAAGGTTGCCACGTGGCGATCTCGAATTGGAAGAAGATACTGACGACGGCCACATGGTGCATGGAGATTGGGTGCACTAAGATTGGGGTCGATAGTTGAGGCCCAACTGTGATGCACGTGGTGCCCACCGACTAACTTGGGTTGCTATAGATGCCCGCGTGGCACACTCCGATTGGCTGGTGGAAGACGCAGCTTTGCTTGGCTCCCGTGGGTTGCTTTTGTGACTCAATTGAATGGCTTCAATGGCTCAATTGCTTTATTTTTTGTGTATGATTTTTGCACTTCTCTAAAATCTGTATATTTTTGAACTAAAACTACACATTTTCCAGTTAAAATATTTTTGTTAAAAATCATGGAAATGTTTAATTAAAGCTCATATTCGGTAATTACTCAATAATAAACATCAAAGAAAATGCAATTTTGTGTACTAATCACTATACCTTAAGATAAATTTACCACAAAGTTTAGCATATGACAAATTTGACATTGAAGTTAACACTATATTGGATAACACTTTTTTCATAAAAATATTAAAATTTATCGTTAGCAAAATAATTTTGTATTGCATTGAAGACGCTCTTAATGTCTTGTAAAGGAAAAGGAAGAGACATACAGAGGTGGACTGACGGCTGGGCAAGGCAGAGAAAAAACTGCTCCATAGGAGAAGATAAAGAAGGAAGAAGGAGGAGAAAAAGAGAGACAATGGATATGGTTTATATGTTCTCTTGTTTTTAATTCCATTATGTCTTTCTAATTTTTTTAGTATTAAAATTGAGGATGAATCCCTATTTAATGAACTAGTTTTACTTTTATTTGATTAATTCCCTTCACATATTTTTTAATATTAATGGTTCTTACTTCACATAATAATTAAATTGAGATTTCTTTTATCATTAATATCATATATTTTTTATAGTTAGTTTGATTAATATATGCTTAGCTTAAATTGACAGATTAGTATAATTTCATTAGATTCTTTATTTTCGTATCATTGGATTTGATTCATAAATTGTTTAGGAATTATTTGTTAAAGCAAAAAAGGACAAATAAGAGATTTATTTCATGCGAGCTTAATTGTTAAATCTACAAATTGATAGTGGATTGATTTCGAGTTTTCATTTCCGTTTGGGAATTAACTGATAAATTAAAAATTGCAAAATTGAAGAGTGGGGATTCTGAAACCTTGGTAATTTTAATGACTTGATCAGTTCAATTTACTCATATGCTTTGATTTACTTTCTTTCTTTCGTTAGTTTTAAAGTTTTATTTTTTAAACAATTTGAATTTTCTTCAATTAGACTACAGTATTAATTCTCTAAGGTCATGTTAATTTTTTAAAATTTAACAATTCCTGTAAATTTGACCTTGTTACTCATAAGTCTATATTCCAATCGACCCATGCACTTGCAAGTAATTGTAAATTTAACAAGTTTTTGGTGTCGCTGTTAGATGTTGAACCCAAGTCGCCTCATGGCGTTGTGAGAATTTTAATAACTCATAAGTTGACGTTGTCAAAAGATGTAACTGTTCCGGTAGACACAATTTTTGATTAAAATTTATCTTATAACTTTTACAACATATGCATAAGTTAGGTGCATAATTTGTCAAATAGCAATAATTGAATTTTGACTTTTGAACCATAATTATTTGAGTAATGGTAAAAATTAAATCTAAATCCATTTAGTTCTTACTGTTAGCAATCATTTAATTTGAATGTTGCATCATAATTATTTAATTTTGACTTTTATAATATATACATTCGTCCGTGACAAATGCAATTGTCAAACAACAATCATTCCATTTTGATTGTTAGGATTTGATTAACAATAAAAATAAAATCTAAATCCATTTAATTTTGACCGTTAGCAAGAATTAAATTTTAACTGTTAAATCATAATTATTTGATGAATTCTAAAAATTAAGCATAAAATTAGGTTATGCGACATTTATTAATTATCTAATCTAATTGATGACCCAATTTTTTTTTTATTTAGAAAAATGACCGTTTGTCATTTTTCAGAGTGATTAACTAATAATCAATCAGTAATTGACTATGTAAATTATTGATTGACTAATGGTTAATCAACAGTTGATATGAAATTTAATAATTTATGTCATGGTTAATCAGTGATTCACTGTAAGTCAATCACTGATTAACTATTATGTGGTCAATCATTAATTGACCATTTAAGAAAATTAATTAATCATTTTAGAAAAAATAATAATAATAACCTTTTAACTAATTTTTTAAATTTTGATTATTTATTAAAAACTTTTTAAAAAATGTCATTTAGCTATAAATCCCTTCATTTAATTCTGACTTTTATATCATAATCGCTTGAATTAACTATCCAGCTTAAATCCTATGAACACAAACATATTAAAAATAGAGCTCCTTACTAGTTTTCCACAACGATGCATACATAGTACGTCTTAGAGAGCGCTTTTATACATATTCGATACATCCCATGAAGATAACGACAACAAATGTCTTAAAAAGATGGACTCATAATTAGACCTTATTAAGTTACAACTTGCAAGTACTTACTAACAGGAAGAGAACTCGTGACACCTATAAATAGCTCAAAGTCCTTACTTCCGGTCAATGTGGGACTCGCCATGTGGTTATGGTCTTTGATCCTTGGCCTTTTGCAGTCCTTGTTTGTTTGCGCTTGGATGTTAATCCTAAACAGCATCTGGTCTCTATCCCAAAGGAGGCAAAAGTTTTTGGCTACTCTCTTGAACGCTACACCATACTTTTATACTAAATGGAAAAAAATAAAATAAAAAAATAAAAACCTTGAACAAGTTTCTCATTCATCAATGGCAAACCAGACCCAAGAAATTCTTCAGAAACATTCTTCCTCCTCATCATCATCATCAGTTGTGGTAATAGTAGTTCCTTTTCCGGCTCAGAGCCATTTGAACCAGCTTTTGCACCTCTCTCACATCATTTCCTCACACAACATCCCAGTTCACTATCTCAGCTCCGCTCTCCATATTTCTCAGGTCAAATCTCGAGCAACTCATGTCCTAAACCAAGAAAGAATCCAATTCCATGGCTTCCCAACTCCTGGCTTCCTCTCTCCTCCCCCAAACAACACCAAATTCCCTTCACATCAAATACCTTCCTTTGAAGCCTCTGTCAACAACCTTCGCGAACCGTTTGCTGATCTTCTCGGTTTGCTTTCGAAAACAGCAAGAAGAGTTGTGATAATCCATGAACTCTTACTGAGCTCAGTAGTTCAGGATTCATGTCGTTTCCCGAATGCTGAGGTTTACAGATTTTCTTGTGTATCTTCCGTTTTTCGTTTGACCCGTCTGCGTGACACCTTGGGAATCAGAATTGGGCATCCTGTTTACAAGAACATCCCGTCGTTTGAAGAGTCCTTGCCTCCTGAGTTTGTAGCTTTCGCAGCTCACCAATATCAGATTGGAAACAAGATCAAGACATCTGGGCATGTCTTCAACACTTGCAGGCTTATCGAAAGCGCTTTTCTTGACTTCATGCTAGAGATAGAGAGAGAGAGTGATGAGAACGTGAAGTTATGGGCAATTGGGCCATTGGAAACAGTGACCATCTTCAAGAACAGATCCAACAAAGCGAATGGCGGCCAACACAAGTGTTTTGAGTGGCTTGACAAGCAGAGGCCAAACTCGGTGTTGTACATCTCTTTCGGGACAACAACTTTCATGGAAGATGAGCAGATCAGAGAATTGGCTCTTGGGTTGGAGCAGAGTGAGGTGCACTTTTTGTGGGTTTTGAGAGATGCGGATAAAGGAAATGTCTTTGATGAAGGTAGGAGGCCTAAACTTCCGGACGGGTTCGAGGAGAGAGTGAAAGAGAAGGGAATGGTGGTGAGAGATTGGGCGCCGCAATTGGAGATTTTAGGACACTGCTCAACAGGTGGTTTCTTGAGTCATTGCGGGTGGAACTCTTGCTTGGAGAGTCTTAGTCTTGGAGTGCCCATTGCAGCCTGGCCTATGCACTCGGATCAGCCGATAAACGCGGTGCTGATCACGGAAGTGCTCAAAGCTGGGGTGGTGGTTAGAAATTGGGCACAGAGAGATGAGTTAGTGAGTTCGTCGGCGATAAGAGATGCGGTGAGGAGATTGATGGATTCAGAGGAAGGTGATGAGGTGAGGAAAAGGGCTGAGAAATTGGGTTATGAACTGAGAAAAGCTACTGCTGAAGGTGGAATTTCTCGCAAGGAATTGGATTGTTTCATTGCTCATATTAGTAGATAATCTGGCTTCAGAAATCAGAAATCATGAAATGTTTTCCACCATTTTTCTTTCTCTGTCATTGTGGAAGCTGCTTTTGAGTGTAACTTTGTTTTGTTTTTGAATAATACAAGAGAGCTGCCGTGCTGTTTCTTCTTGTTTGAAGCTGAGAGAGAGTTATCTTTTTCTTCTTGTAATGAGAGTTTTTGTAATTGTAGTAAAGTAATAAAGGGGAATTGAAAATGATAATAATCAAACTTGAGGCTTTGTTTACATCATTGCAAAATTTGCCAATTGACCACTTGAATTTAGAAGGATTAATTTCATCAAATATCTCTTCATTTATGTAACTTGTTTTAGCATGTTCTCTAATTATTAATACTAGACTTGCTGACGTGCGATCAACTGTAGTTTCAGAAAATTTATCTTTCAAATCTAGCACCACTTTTTAAAATTTCATTTATAGTTGTCACATCAATATTTTGTCGTTTCCACACATGTACATTTCCAAAGATTCCCTCATCATAAATCCTACACGAATTTTCCTATTAATAACACTTTTCAAAATTTCAATTGCAATAATAGCACTACTTTTGGATACTTTCTTTTGTGACACTTCCACATCATGTTTAAGGGATTACATAGTTAAATTATCGAAAATACCTCTAGAGTTTTAGCTCAAACCCCGTTGCTAGTAATGATAACAATTACATGCAGTAATTAATCCTGAAGTGACCATCAGTAATTATATTGTGACTAAATTGTAATATGTTTATAATTGCATATGAATAATTAAGTTATCATCTACATTTGAATACAAACATTCAATTTAAAAGAACATTCAAATGCAATCTATGATCCAAAAGAGCGTAAGCTAAAATGAAACGAGTAGTCTTTTTATATTTAAGTAAATGTTTAACATCCAGTTGGAAAGAAAAAAAAAATTAATCGAAATTTGTACCGCACTTGTTTTCCGTTCTTCCGGGCATCGATCAAAAAGCTTGTCATGAGTTTGAATTGAAACTTATGTGCCAAATCAGCCTCTCTATTGCCTAGCATCGCACTACTGTTTCTTGCCTTATAAGCCATGCAACCCCAGAAGAAGAGAGAGAGAGAGTCACGAAACTCCATGTTCTCTCCCTCTCTCCCTCCGTCGAACGCACGGCTGCCGCATAAACAGTGTCATCCTACTATAATATATGAGTACGACGAAGTCTTACATTCGATGGTTATACTGGTCTGATGATGTAACATAAGATTACTAACGTGTCATTATTAAGATTATTATCTATAATTTTATTGATACATGATTTTTTCACTAACAACTCCAAATAGCATTATTTTGGGATTTATAGCTAAATAGTCCTTTTTTTATTAAAAAAAATTTAGCAAATGACCGAAGTTTTTAAAAAATAATTAACATTTTTCTAAAATGGGTCGATCAGTTTTCTTAAATGATCAATCAAAAATTGACCACATAATATAATCAATCACCAAATTTCATAGTCAATTATTAATTGCCCATTAGTCAATAAATGTTGACTAACTCTGGATAAATGACAAATGACAATTTTGCTAAATAAAAAAAAAGTTCGGTCATCTACTAGACTTTAATACTAAATAAAAGGCTTTCCAGCCTAATTTTTCTATTTTAAGGGGAAAGCACGTGAATGACACAAATTTAAAGATCATTGCACCAACAAAACATAAAAATTAATACTAGACCAACATGACACAAAATTAAACTAAAATTAACTAAAATTTTTGTGTTATGTTGGTCAAGAATAGGAAATTTATGTCTTATTGGTCAATAGATAAAAAAAAAAATTTGTTATTTAGGTAATTTTCTATTAAATGTATAAAGTTATATTTGAGTTGGGATATTATTATCTTTTCTCATAAATACATGGTGAAAAGTTGTATCTCATCAAAACTTAAGGAGATAGTTTTGGTTTACTAAAAAGAAACCCAGCATTGACTATGAAATACCGGGAATATCAATTACTTGGTTAAAATTTATGAAAATCCTTTTAATTTAAGTTTGAAAACGAACATCTTCCGCAACCTAGGATGAAGTCAACTGTCCACTTTATGATTAAATATTTATTTCATCTTTAACAATTAATTATATATGTGGGTATATTCAATTTTGATGAATCTAAGAATTAAAATGATGGAGATGGTGCCACATGACAAAGATTGCACGTGGGGGTCCAAAAGCGTAACGTTAGCCTATGATTAATCTTAAATCAAATCTCGTTACTTGTACTTTGTTATTAACCATATTTTTCGCCCTTTGTTGATCCCCATGAACGAGAACGAACGAAGTGATATTATAAATTAGTACATGAGTGGAGAAGTCCATGCACTGCCGACTTAATTTGTTTGTCAAATTTGTTACTCTCTATGACTAATTAACGTGTCCATATTCATTGGTAAGCACCTCATCACACGCACATACATACATACATATATATATATATATATATATAAAATTCGACTTCAGAATTTTTAAAAAAATATTTATAAAAAGATAATAATTCATCTATCAAATTTTTATCCATGAAATTACTTATTCGACTTCGTCTGATAGGAGTTTGTTTCTTGTTTATTACTAAGATGACAAAAATAAAATCAGAAGTAAAGAATTTCATGACTTAAAGAAATTACTATGGGAAACTTTTCAGACTAAAATTCCTTTCATCTTGTACTTTTCTTGTAGAAATAACCATCTTGCAAATACCCCTCAAGGCTCAACGGAGGTCGTGAGAGCTGAGCGAACATGTTAGTGATTCTAAATTCAAGCCTCGATATACTTGACATGAGTCTAGATCTGATATCTTCGTTTATCTACAGTCTTCTCTATTATATTTGGCATCTCATCAAAGTTTTTCACATGAGATTTTCTTAGCTCCACTAAATGCTCCGTAAATTAACACCACTTTATGTCGAATTAAAAAAACGAAAATATTGTATGAGTTTCAGAATATTAGTAGGGAGATAGCTGAAAAGACAACCGAACACGTATAATAGATGTGAACTCACTTTCAAAATTGTTGGACAAAAGAACAAAAGGGCGGCGAGATTAAATATATGGTATGTCTGGTGTACCGGTTAAGAAAGGAATTTTTATGTTTAAGTTGGTTGGTTGGTTAACTAAGGAATCAAAAACTAGTAATAATTTTTATTGATTTTTCAAAAAAAAGACAAAAACTAATATGCAAACTTTAGGTCCAGACTGGCCAACCAAACGGAGGCATAGTGTATGTATATAAATATTTTTTGGAAACTATCAGATGTGGTTGTTCCCCTTTCAGGATCATTTGGTATAGTTTTAACTTTTGTTTTTACTTGAGTCAGTAGAAGAAGATAAGCACTTTATGTTGAATTAAAAAAAATGAAAATATTGTACGAGTTTCAAAATATTAGTAGGGAGATAGTTGAAAAGGCAACCAAACACGTACAATAGATGTGAACTCACTTTCAAACTTGTTGGACAAAAGAACAAAAGGGCAACGAGATTAAATGTATGGCACATTTGGTGTACCGGTTAAGAAATGAATTTTTAGGTTGGAGTTGGTTGGTTGGTTAAGAAAGGAATCAAAAACTAGTTATAATTTTTGTTGATTTTTCAAAAAAAGACAAAAGCTAATATGAAAACTTTAGGTCTAGACTGGCCAACCAAATGGTGGCGTAGTGTATGTATATAAATATATATCGGAAACTATAAGATGTGGTTGTTTCCGTTTCAGGATCATTTGGTATAGTTTTAACTCTTGCTTTTACTTGAGTAAGTAGAAGAAGATAAGCACTTTATGTCGAATAAATAAAACGAAAATATTGTATGAGTTTCAAAATATTAGTAGGGATATAGTTGGAAAGACAACCGAACACGTACAATAGATGTGAACTCACTTTCAAACTTGTTGGACAAAAGAACAAAAGGGCGATGAGATTAAATGTATGGTACATCTGGTGTACCGGTTAAGAAATGTATTTTTAGGTTGGAGTTTGTTGGTTGGTTAAGAAAGGAATCAAAAACTAGTTATAGTTTTTGTTGATTTTTCAAAAAAAGACAAAAAGTAATATGAAAACTTTAGGTTCAGAATGACCAACCAAACAGAGGCGTAGTGTGTGTGTATATATATATATATATACATTGGAAACTATTAGATATGGTTGTTCCCCTTTCACAATCATTTGGTATAGTTTTAACTTTTGTTTTTACTTGAGTCAGTAGAAGAAGATAAGCACTTTATGTCGAATAAAAAAACAAAAATATTGTATGAGTTTCAAAATATTAGTAGGGAGATAGTTGAAAAGACAACCGAACACGTACAATAGATGTGAACTCACTTTCAAACTTGTTGGACAAAAGAACAAAAGGGCGACAAGATTAAATGTATGGTACGTCTGGTGTACCGGTTAAGAAAGGAAATTTTAGGTTGGAGTTGGTTGGTTGGTTAAGAAAGGAATCTAAAACTAATTATAATTTTTGTTTATTTTTTAAAAAAAAGACAAAAATTAATATGAAAACTTTAGGTCCAGACTGGTCAACCAAATGGAGGGCTAGTGTGTGTATATATATATATTGGTAAATATTAGATGTGGTTGTTCCCCTTTCACGATCATTTGATATAGTTTTAACTTTTTTTTTTACTTGAGTTAGTAGAAGAAGATAAGCACTTTACGTCGAATAAAAAAACCAAAATATTGTATGAGTTTCAAAATATTAGTAGGGAGATAGTTGAAAAGACAGCCGAATACGTACAATAGATGTGAACTCATTTTCAAACTTGTTGGACAAAAGAACAAAAGGGCGACGTGATTAAATGTATGGTACGTCTGGTGTACCGGTTAAGAAATGTATTTTAGGTTGGAGTTTGTTGATTGGTTAAGAAAGTAATCAAAAACTAGTTATAGTTTTTGTTGATTTTTCAAAAAAAAAAAAAGACAAAAACTAATATGAAAACTTTAGGTCCAAAATGGCCAACCAAACGGAGGCGTAGTGTATATATATATATAAATATATATTGGAAACTATTAGATGTGGTTATTCTCCTTTCAGGATCATTTGGTATAGTATTAACTTTTGTTTTTACTTGAGTCAGTAGAAGAAGATAAGCACTTTATGTCGAATAATGAAAACAAAAATATTGTATTGAGTTTCAAAATATTAGTAAGGAGATAGTTGAAAAGACAGCCGAACATGTACAATAGATGTTAATTCACTTTCAAACTTGTTGGACAAAAGAACAAAAGGGCGACGAGATTAAATGTATGGTATGTCTGGTGTACCGGTTAAGAAAGGAATTTTTCGGTTGAAGTTGGTTGGTTGGTTAAGAAAGGAATCAAAAACTAGTTATAGTTTTTATTGATTTTTCAAAAAAAAAAAAAAAAAAAAAAAAAAAAAAAAAAAAAAAACTAATATGAAAACTTTAGGTCTAGACTGGTCAACGAAATGGAGGGGTAGTGTGTGTATATATAAATATATATTTGAAACTATTAGATGTGGTTGTTCCCCTTTCACGATCATTTGATATAGTTTTAACTTTCGTTTTTACTTGAGTCAGTAGAAGAAGATAAGCACTTTCTGTCGAATAAAAAAACCAAAATATTGTATGAGTTTCAAAATATTAGTAGGGAGATAGTTGAAAAGACAGCCAAATACATACAATAGATATGAACTCACTTTCAAACTTGTCGGACTAAAGAACAAAAGGGCGATGAGATTAAATGTATGGTACGTCTGGTATACCGGTTAAGAAATGTATTTTTAGGTTGGAGTTGGTTGGTTGGTTAAGAAATGAATCAAAAACTAGTTATAGTTTTTGTTGATTTTTCAAAAAAAAGACAAAAACTAATATGAAAACTTTAGGTCCAGAATGGCCAACCAAACGGAGGCGTAGTGTATATATATAAATATATATTGGAAACTATTAGATGTGATTATTCCCCTTTCAGGATCATTTGGTATAGTGTTAACTTTTGTTTTTACTTGAGTCAGTAAAAGAATATAAGCAAAAGTTATAGCTTTTAGAAACTACGTTTTTTAATGTAATGAAATTGATAAGTAAATTAAAGTAATAAAAAAGAGGATTATGGATTCAATTATAGCGTTTACTTGCCTATTTATTAGTGTAGAGGATAAAATATCTTTTACACAATCAAAATGTCATTAACACATGAAAATTAACTTATTAAGAATATATATATAAGTAAATTTGATATTTATTCCGTTTGAAAAAAAATCAGTACCAATGGGATGCAATGATTGACATTCTCCTTATTCGTTCCCTATATCATGTAGGGTATACTAAATTATCATTTCTTATTTTGTAAGTAAACACATGATTAATTGAGAAAGCGAATGACTACTCACTTTTTTTTTTTCCCCTTTGATACAAAGTAAATATGCTCTTAAAAGTCTATTCAAAAGAGTTTTTTTCGGAAGTCACATTTTTTGATTTTAACATGAAGCTTTTTTGAGATGATAAACTCTTTTGATATATCATCCAAACATTTTTAAGAACTGCTTTTAGACTCAGAAAATCAAGAACGGGTTCTACAAAAGCTCTACCAAATACATCCTTCACAACCAAATTAAGCAATAATTAGTACCTCCAAGCCAAGCAAACAAAAAAATATCCATGCAAGGCCATATTGGTTATTTTAACAACTAGCTTTGACTTACAACTTCACACTATTCATCCAATGAAAAAACACCACGTACGACCGTCAATGAAGCCAACGCCAAATCCGCCTTACCTGTGACATGAAACTCGCATCACCATGTTGCTCTCACACACCCTGTTCCTTGGCTCGCACGGCTCCCCAACCGACCCCACGCCCATATCAACCCCACAACTCACCCTGCAACTGTGAACCCGGCCTCTTCACCAAAATCCCACCACAATTCTCAATTCTCAATTCTCAATTCTACTCCAAAATCCAAAATCCAAAATCCAAAATCAGAAATCCAATATCCCATTGTTCGGAAATGGAGAAAAGAAGGAACCCCATCACTGAAATCGCTCCGAGCTGCCCTCGCTGCGCTTCCTCCAACACCAAGTTTTGTTACTACAACAACTACAGCCTCTCTCAGCCTCGCTACTTCTGCAAAGGCTGCCGGAGGTACTGGACCAAAGGCGGATCTCTAAGGAACGTTCCACTCGGAGGAGGTTGCCGGAAGAGTCGCCGGTCCAAGTCCTCGAAGCTTCCCCACAGAGAACGCTCTTCGCTCAGTTCTTATTCTCACGACTCCAATGAGAGTTCCAACGGCGGCTCGGGCTCTCAACCCGGTTCAGCCATTGACTTGGCTGTTATTTACGCAAACTTTTTGAACCAAAACACGAACCAGCAGGTCGAGCCAGATTCGGATGGCGACCAAATTGTGATCACACCTGATTCTGGCATTTCGTCGAACAGGTGTTGTGCAATTGCCGAAACCGATCTGATTGAAGGATTTTCTTGTTGGCAGGACGAGAAAATTGAATTAGACATGGGAAATGAAATTGGTGAATTTAGGTTGGAAAGTTTTCTTGGAGATGATCAAGATGTGGCTTGTTCTGATCCGGTGAACTTTTCATCGAAACCCATTTCTCAGTTGCAAGAGATGGAAACTTTTCCTTCGATGAATCTGGTGAACGATCTCTGGAGCTTCTTTGATTCTTCTGGTTTTGATGCTTTCTCAACATCTTAATTTTATATGTGTAATTTTTTACAAGCTTTCGTCATATTTTTGCTTCTTTATTCCATTATTTTTCTTCGGGAAGTTCCTACAATAACATTACAATAACATTGCTTAATTTTCATGATAAAGGCGTGTTACATAAAATGAAATAAAGTTGGTGAGTTTATGGTTTTATTTTACAATTCTTACATTCAAATTCGCAAGTATTATGGTTTAAATTCGCAAGATTATCATATTTTCGACTTTGATATCAGTAATTATGGTAAGATAAAAAGACATCCAAGAATTACATTATCTCCACTTCATTATCATTAGTTGTTGAGAATTTATATCTTCTATAAGCCTCTCAATTTATATTTCATAGTATTGTATTATATTGTTGTAACTCTTGGCTTTTAGTTTTTCCTATTAAGATTTTTTTTTTTTGGTCTATTTATGTGACCTTTGGGAGTCTAAAGATGCTAAATCTATTTCTTGGTTCTCATAACTAACCATGAAACTTTACGACAAATTTTTTTTTTTTTATGACCTGAAAATGATAGAAGTGATTTTTTTTTTTATTATTATTATTTTTTTAAGATCAGAGAGTAACAAGTTGAAAATGAAAATGAAAATAACATATTTTGTAGATCATTTACTAAGTTCATCTAAAAAACCCTTTCCAATTTTAGAAGAGTTAATATTTTATTGTAAAGATACCGGCTGTGTCCTAAACCATTTAAAATAATTGTTAGAGAGAATTTAAACTCATAATTGCATATTCGGACAATCAGGATTCCGTGGCTTATTATCTTATTTACTTGTTTGATAATTACCGACTAATTAATCACATTGTTTCTTATTGATTTCCTAGTGTTTTTAATTAATTAGCAAATCTTCTTAAATAGTACGATCCGCAAATAAGAATAATAACAAAGCAAGCTTTCAAAAGCGAATAGTGCATGAGCATTTAGCAGCTAGTCCATAATCCGTGCACCACATATGTCACCTCATTGATCTGTTCCATACACGCCTATTATCGACTATCGCTCTGTTTGGTAAGTTAGTTTAACTTCAATTAAACTGTACTTTTGTATCTAAAATTTTAATTTTTTCTGAAAAATCAATAAAATTTATAACTAGTTTTTAAAAAGTCAATCAATTTCAACTTAAAAATTTCATCTCCAACTAACTTATCAAATGGAGGCTATAATACAAAAACGTGATTGTAAGCATAGCCTAACGACGGTTCAAATTCCCTTACCCTCCAGTTCAAGAAATGTATATAATATAAAAACTCACACCCAGAAAAATGGTAATTATATCTTTTTTGCATAAACATTCTATGAAAGCATATTCATCTCATGAATATCATAGGAAGAGTGAAGGAGAGAGAACTATTTCCATATGACATAATCATGAGACCGCTTTGATATTTGTTGGGTGAGATTTGACGGAGATAATACAAAACGCAAGCATAGTAAGATTTTTAAAGATTTTTTAATACACATACTCATAATACGACTCACGATGTCATATAAAATTTAAGGGAAAGGGAAGGAAATGGTGGTGAGAGATAGGGCGCCGGCACTGCTCAACAGGTGCCTTCTTGAGTCATTGCAGGTGGATCTCTTGCTTGGAGAGTCTTTAGTCTTGGCGTGCCCATTGCAGCCTGTCCTATGCACTCGTTCAGCCGATAAATGCTGCGCTGATCACGGAAGTGCTCAAAGTCGAGGTGTTGGTTAGACATTGGACACAGAAAGACGAGTTAGTGAGTTCTTCAGTGATAAGTGAAGCTGTGAAGAAATTGATGGTTTCAGAGGAAAGTGATGAGGCGAGGAAAAGGGCAAAGAAATTGGGTCATGAATTGAGAAAAGCTACTGCTGAAGGTGGACCCCACGTTAAGCAGTAAAACACTTATGCAGCTTCTTCTTCCTCTTCTTTTCTTTGAAAAAACACCTTCATATAAGAACACCGAAAGCCATTTTCATTTTTTTCTTCACATTTATTTTTGCTGATCTATTTGATTTTCAAGTCTACTAGTCCAAATCTACAAGAAGAATAACTTTTAAGCATAAGTTGTCCTGTTGTTGCTTGCGTAAACCCATATCACAATGGAGTTTTTTTATTTTTTTTGTTTTTCCGATTTAATTTCTCTCCTTTATTCTGTGCGTTCAACTTCTAGTACATAACTTCCTTGATCATCTAACTTCTTTGTTGAATTTTCCGTTTAGTGAAGAATTTGAGTGAGAAATATTACTTTTGATTTTAGCAAAATTTTCATAAAAAAAAGAGTAAAACTGAGATGCAAATAATTTATTGAAACCGCATACCAAAGAGATTAGCCAGAGAGAGACTGGTAGATCTGACAAGGGGGTTTCAATTTCGAAGAGAAAAGGCAAACAAAAAAAAAACAAAAAAAAAGGCAGTTAGCCTATATTTGGAATTGTAAAACTCAACTGTATTTTATGGTTGATTTTTATCTGAAAAATCAATAAAAATTATAATTAATTTTTAAAAAATTAATCAACTTCATTCTAAAATTTTTATTTAATCTCAAATTCAATCTAAATACTAAATGAACCCTTAAAGTTACGCAAGGGAACCCAAGTTTAGGTTCTCCACCCCCAAAATCTCGGTGGATACATGCAAGTTCCTCCCTTTACTTCGCGCTGGCGTTGGGGTCCAAGTGATGGGTGGGTGGGTTCGCTTGAGGATGAGGAAAGGGTGGGTTCACCAATTTTTTATTTAAACTGAAATTGCATTGGAACTATTCTAGATTTTTTGTTGAATTTGGAGTGAATTTGTTATTGGAATTTAGATTCCGACATGCCCTAATTTTTTTTTTTTTTTTTTTTTTTTTTTTTTTTTTTTTTTTTTGCTGAATAGGATTGATGGTGATTTTGAAAGAAACGTGAAGTATGATTTGGAAAAAAAAAAAAAAATGAAAGAAGTGTGTCAAAAGACTCAAATCTGAAAAAGAAAGAGAGAGAAAATAGAGATGAAGGAAAAAAGAAAAAAATTAATTATTTGTATGTTTGTGTAGTTTATCATTAACCTTTCGTATCTTGTGTTTGTTTATTGTGAATTTGTCATACTCATAATAAAATATTTCTTAAATTTAGTAAGTAAATAGTTTAATTTAGTAAGTAAATAGTTTAATTTTGTTAAGTTTTTCGTAAATTTTACAAATCATTATTCTCTATTTTACGATCGTCGACTGTACATTACTTACCAATAATTAAGGACGAATCGTCGTTTTTTATTTTGAGATCGTTAAGTTTTACAATCGTCAAGTAAGTTTTGTGATCGTTATATCTTCGTTAAGTAAGTTTTGCGATCATCAACTATACGTCTTGCGATCGTTATATCTTCTATATGAATGTTAGCTAACTTATGTAATTGTTAAAAATTTATGTCATTGGCCTTCTCATGATTTTGCACTATATCAATTATAAGACACCCAAAAAATAAGTTTTGAACTATAGTTGGTAAACTAACTATTTTGCCATCGGTAAGCAAATTTTTTTGTGAGTTTTTTTATTTTTATTTTTTTTTATCAAACTTTATTTTATCATTTTTACTAATGAATTACTTGTTAATTTCCTTGTTATCTCAGGCATTAGGATTTAAAAAAAAAAAAAAAATATCCACATTTTAAACTCAGGGATAAGAATCAACAACCCAGTTTAGAACTGTCAAAACTTCCACTCCGACGACCCTCCAGCGAACAACATCAATTTCATCTCCACCTTCAAAAACGATCTCTCTAAAACCACAAACTCATCTTCCTCTCTCCTTCTTCCTATCTCTCTAATTGTTTGGGGTTGCCATTTATATAGACACAAGTTGTTTGAATTTCATCCTAATTTTACATCTAGATCTGAAAAAACTCCCTCTTCCTCTCAATCACCAGCACCCGACCACCTCCACCACCATCTTCTTCAGTGACGAAGAGCTCTGCCTTTGTCACCCATCTCTTCAGATCTAAAGATTTTTCTCTATTCTCATACCTATAAGGTGGAGATTTAAGAAAATTAAAAAAAAAAATTTCTCAAAAGTTTTTAAAGAATTTGGCTCGGAAAGTGGACTTCTACTTGGGAAGCCACCAGGGACAAAGTTTCCTTAACCTTACTCTTTTTTAAACCTATTACGTGGATCCCTTATTATTTGGTTTTTTAATTTCCTTTACGAACAAGCAGGTTGTCCTTTTTTACTCTCATTTTATGTGTCACGTATCGCACGTTTATTTTCCGGTATGATGTCGGGATTTTCAATTACGGTACCATAATAGAAACCCTAAATGAGAACTTAAGAATTTGAACTCCAGTGTCGAGAATTCTCCGCGTGCTTAGGCGGAAATTAATTCATGAACCTAGCATCATGGACCAATTCTTCAAGCCCTATTGGTGCTACCAAAAAACACTCCTACAACAGAATTCTTGTTTCTTTTCAATGTAATTTAAAAATAAATATATAAATAAAAAGACAGACAAAACTGATGTCGTTGCAAATATAATTTAAAGTGTTAAATTTGAATCCCCTTGTCCAAGTTCAAAAACAAACAAACAAACTTGATCTTTGTACAGCACCAATTTGTTCCGGGTAATAATAGACCAACATACATGAACGAAATCTTTTAAAACTTGCAAAAATGGGCCAAATGTAACAATTAGCCGGCATAATTATTCATGTCAACAAGTATTGTAACTTCTAAAAAGTACAAGAATTGTAGGAGAAAAGTTTCATATTAACACTTTTTGGCAATGATTAGTGGAACGGATACAGTACCAAAGTTGCAAAAATCGGTCCCAATAACCTACCCCGTTGCCGTCCCCACCCCATAGCTCATGACAGGTTTATAATCCAAACCCGTTTAGATCAGGTTTTCCCCATCTCATTTAAGATGAGTCCTCACAGGTTAATGGGTTAACAAGAAAAATTATCATCCCTGGACTCATAGCATAAACACTTTAACGGAGAGAACCATATAGCAGTCTTCGAGTTACATAAAGAGTGCACCCTTATCAAGTCCGAAATCTTTAAAAACTGCAGACTTTTTGGTCATCATTCTATCCGGCATCAATGTTCATATTCAACAGCAACAAAATTACTTTGAAAACACAATTCACAAGATCATTTTGTGGTACAACAATCATAATCTTGCAAAGAACCAGAATACTTCAGGTAGATGGTAAAGCAGAATTCTTGGCTTTACTATGTAGCAACTCCGTTATATTAAGTACGGCTAAGAGCTAGGAGGTATTTTAGGGCATTTAAGCACGCGATAGAAGCTACAGATATTACACAATACTATAAACTCGAACCCACAAATTCATAAAGATTTACAAACAGCCTAAGCAATAAGGAAAGGGAGTACTGTGAGCATGAAAGCCTCGTAACTGAAAGTCGCTGAACCCGAGTACATGGTGTCCTTCTCCTTAAATTTCTCCGTCAACCCCTGCAAGCGATGAGCAAAACCAACGACCTGTTAGATTCTCAAGCAAAGTACGCATTGTAAATCACAGGAGCGGGGTTTTTTGAATTGGGGTTTTACCTTGACAGTGAGACAGCACCTGGATTCACAAGAAGCAAGAAAACGAAGCAATTTAGAGATTGAAAGACAAACCGATAGAGAAAATATTGAAGAAACTGGATTGAAAAAAGAAAAGGAAATGGGTTGTCGAAATATACTCGATGAAATTATCATATTCAATGGCCTTATTTTTGCCTCCGGTCTTGTCGAATTTAGAGACCAGCAAATCCAAGACGACCGGCGACACTGAAAATCCCAGGCTCAACAGTGCCTCCCTCAATTCATTTATGTCAATTTTTCCACTCCTGTCTCTATCAAATTTCTCAAATATACCCTGTAGCAACGTAAACCATGTTTACAACCCAAACTTAATAAATAATTAATTAATACTTTTCACACTAAATCCAATCTTAGGCTCACCCTCCAACTCTGAAGACTGTAGAACAGCGAAGTGAATTCCTTCGGACCTAAAGAAAAAGTTTCAAAAACAAATCTGTCAACATTCAACAACATTAACTTAAGAATTTCAACATTTTGAATCCTTTTTCCCCTTAAATTAAAGTAAGAACAAGAACACATGGCCATCACATTCTTCTTCTTCTTCTTGTTCTTTTTTTAAGAGAACTACACGGATCTCAATATTTTGCTTAAATTATAGAGACACCTCATTAAAACATTTTAGGTCAACACCCCTTCACCCTAACTTTAACTTTTGATGCAAATTTACCAAAATACCCAAACAATCTCAACCCTCAATCACTTGTCCAATTAATCTTAACCACTTATTAAAAAACCAAAAAAAAAAAACCACCATAAGAATGCAAGGTATAGTTATGACTTGTGAGTGTGCAAAAATCACTGGAGCTCGTCTGTTTCAACTAAAGAAGGGTTTAAATGCCATTCAGAGCCCTGCCTGAACCTAGGATTATTCTTTTCGAGCCTATGCAGTAAAAGGCAGGTTTGCCATTCAAGAAATATTTACCGATCAAACTACACTTTTGCATCAAGTTTGATAACAGCAAGGGTGGTTTTCCCAAATAAAATAATAATAATAACTATAAATAAATAAATTTAGAGGCCATTTGGAATAATATTTCCAGATGGAATCTAGTAATTCAACTCTAAAACTTCCAAATCTACGTCTCACTTTCTCTCTCTACTATTTTCAAAAAAAACTTAAATTTCAAAAGTCCGTAACTTTCTTATTTCACATCAAATAAAATTATCCATAACAAAACACACACAGAGAAAGATGAGAAAACGAAATAAGATCTTATATTTTCCAAACACGTATCAAATTTTTATATTATTTTTATATCATATTTCATTTCTAATTTCCACTTCAACCAAACACACATTTCAATATCTTCAACAACAAAAACAAATGCACATTTCAATTATAACTTACAAAACTCCGATTCCAACCATTATTTCCAAATCTAATCATTATTCCAAACGAGTCCTCAGCGATAATAGTGTAAAATGCTTCAGTCAAGGGATGCCAATGTAATATAGGCAAACCACAAGGGACCTAAGTGTGAAAATCCCTTTTCATTTGGGTCCAGCTGGCAAAACACGGTTTTGATTCTCTGGGCCCGCACTTCAAAATAATATATTATCCTTGACATCTTTTTTTTATTATTTTTTAATTTATAAACCGCTATTTTCGCGGTTCTCTTTAATTACTACTGGGGGTTACAACTAAGCTTCATAACAACGCCACCTGCAACACGTTGCAAGGAAAGGCAGAGGGCATTTCTGTCATTTCAACTCATCTCCTCCCCGAGTCAATCTCTCCGATTCTCCGATCAGACCCGGCCGAACTCGGAAACCCTAGATCTCTCCCCAATTTTACCACGAATAGATCGAAATTCAAAGAATCCCTAATTTCAATCCAAAGATTATCACACACACACACACACACACTCACACACATATATGTATATAAATTTGTGTATATATAGTGAGAGAGGTACCGATCTTTCTGGCGTTGGAATTGGTGAAGAGATACATGAGGAGATGAACAGTTCGGAGGCTGAAGCTCTGGTTGTACGACGAGAGAGCCCTCTGCAGCTCCTTGTCGTCGATGGATCCGCTGCCGTCCTGGTCCGCCAGCTGGAAGCACGCCACCACGTTGGGATCCGTGCCGGGCGGGAACGTTGACGGCACCAGCGACGCAAATGGGCTCGCGTACCCCGAGGGCGCCGGCGGATATCCACCGCCGCCGCCGTAGTGGCTGTGGCTGTGGCTGTCCTTCGGGGGTTTGTCGGGATTATACGGCGCCGATGGCGGAGGAGCGTACGGAGTGGCGTAGGGCTGGTTCTGCTGGTGCTGGATGTGGTGTGCCTGTGATGCCTGCGGCGGCGGCGGAGGCGAGCCGTATGGAGGCTGCGCGCCGTAGGGTTGGGCGGTAGACGGCGGCGGCGCGCCGTAGCCGTAGCCATAGCCGGGAGGAGCGTTGGGGTATCCAGACATTGTTTTTAGGCGTGCACAAAGGAAAGGGAAAATGATTTTCGTTCTTTGGTTGAATTTGGCGGTGCTTATATAACGTCAACCTTGGTGGTTTTTTTTTATTATTATTATTATTCTTTTTTGGGTTTTTTTTTTTTAATTGGATTGGATATTCGAATTGTAAGCATCATTTGAAAACACAGGTTTAAGAAAAAAAAAATTATATTGAAGTTGATTTATTTTTTAAAATTTAATTATAATATTTTTGTTAATTTTATAGAAAAAAAATTAAAATTAAAATAAAAAATTTATATTCACACTTGTAATATCATTAAAGTCTTATAATTTTTAGTTAATTAGTTTATTAAAAGACAAGAGAGAGAAATTAAATATATAAGTAGGTTTAAGGGTCCGTATGGTATGTTAGTTTGAGTTGAAATATTTTAGTTGTAATAGTAAATTTTTTTGAATTTTCAGAAAAGATAAAAAAAATTTGGGAAAAAGACAAAAAAATTTTAAGAAAAAGACAAAAAAAAAATTTGAGTTAAATTGGATTGAACCAACATACCAAACATCCCCTAATTAAAAAATGCTTTAAAATGTCATTTTCCACATATCTCCCGAAGGAGGAAAAAAAAAAACCGTTTAGATTAACAACTAATTAAAATGATTAAAGGAATCACCTTTAGACAAGTGACTTTTAACTGTGTTGTAGTTGGGCTACTCTTTTGCCTACTTGCTCGTCATCTAATTCCTTTTTTTCTTTTTCTTTTTCTTTTGAGTAAATCTAATTCCATATTTGATTTCTTTTATCCTCGTGTCAAAAAAAAAAAAAAATCCCAACCCATATTTGCATTAAAAAAAAGAAAAAAAAAAAAAAAAAAAGACTCCCAACCCATAATATCTTCCTTTTTCAACCCATAAAAAGTTTCAAGAAAAACGTTCAATATGTTATTTTCACATGTCATGACATGCTTACTTGTCTATTCATAGGCATAAAAGATGTTGGTTTGCCCCTAAAACATTACTAAACTTAATACAAGAAGTTCTCAACGTGGTCGAACATTTTTTAGTGCCCATGAAGTAAACTCAAATCAAACACAAACTCCACTCTTAAAAAAAAATTAAAAAATATATATATATCTAACAAATTTTGTTCTCATTGACATTTTTTTGTGCTAGTACTAAAATTTTGTCCTCAGTCGCATTTGGATAAAGAGTTTGAATACATATCGTTTTAGTTCAAACTCATTTTATAATAGTGCTTTATTTCACAAAAATTTTAAAAAGAAAAAGAATTTGTACAAAAAATTCTATAAAAATCATTTTTATAAATTTGTATGTCGTTTTTGTCCTTCCAACAACATTGAGGGGGGGAGGGGGGGGTGGTTTGGAGATAAGATGCATAAAAGTTATTAGGATCAATCATTTTGGTGTTCCCTGTTAAAATTGGGTGGATGTTTTAATGAAACACTCAAATTGTCCTCATTACAAAGAAAAATATTTTGAGTAGATAAATTTTCTTCTTATTCAAACAATATTATTTCAATTTTTATCTAATAACATAAATTCTCTCTCGATTATTTTCCTCTCTTTTTATCCAAGAGATACTATAATAGTCTTATATGGAGAGGATCCGCATGAAGCAAATAAGTAAAAGAAAATCATGGTGGTAAATTGTTTAAAATAAATTTCCCTAAAATAATTAACAAAAATGGAATCACTTACCATGCATTATAAAAAACGAGAAACAATTTTGACGGTGTCTTTCGTTCTCTTTTAGGCTATCACGGGGTGGATCCAACATTTGTCATGTAATATTTTTTTTTATTTTTATTTTGTTTTTGTTTTTGTTTTGCTTTGTTTGTCGTCGAGTTAGTAATAATAAAAAAAGAAAATGCAATTTGGTATTAATGAAAGCTTATTCTTGCAAGTTTCAAAGAACAGGGACACCTAAATGGATTAAGGATATTGTGGAGAGTTTAATGCAACGCATCATTGAGTTAATGACGCCTTGCTTTTTAGTGAACTTTGGAATATAACCTTTGTTGACGTTGAATTTAATCTCATTATCTGAAAATTAAAAAAAAAATTTAATAACAATTAACGTACTAATCTATAAGAGAAGTCATTACGTGGGTTCACCTTCCATTGACGGTGAGAATAAAGTTAAATAATTCATACAAGTTGTCATTTCATTTTTTTTTTTCCCCAAAAAAAGAAATTTTTTTTTGCTGGTTTCTCAAAATAGCTCTATTAAAATGTGTTAAGATAAATTTTAGTAACTCATTTTAAGACGTAATATCAGTGTCCTCAATGTTTTCCGTTGGTCTCTAAATTGTTATATTTGTGATATTTTGATCTTAATTTTTTAGGTGAAACATCTTAAACTCTTTAAAAGGATACACAAAGGTCTCTTTTCAACAGAAACTATCAACTGTTAATGAATTGGCTTAGTTACACTATTGATTCTTAAACAATTATATTTGTGACATTTTGATTCCTAAATTGATACAGCTTTTTTGCCTTCTCTGTTAATTTAAAACATGAATACTCCATGACACATTGCGACTTGTGATCTAAGGAAGAAATTAACTTTTATAAATGATTATTTTATCCTAAATAAAATGTAAATTACAAGATTAAATCTAGATTGAAGTTTAAAATATTTTAGTTATAAAGAGAAAAATAAGACTAATAATTATTGCGGGAACTCGTTCATATCAAAACAGACGCTGAGATACACACTAATTTATAAGCACATGCTACACAAACGTCATAAATTTGTAAAAAAATTGGATAAAAAAGATATATTAAAAAAAGGATGTATCTGAGAAAAATAAATGATTTTATCAGGAATATATCATGAAGAAAACATAATTTGATAAAGCATAGTTGAAAATTTAAAATTCAAAGTAGATAAAGAAACTATAAAGAAAAAAATATAAGCAAAAAGAAAATAAGTTGGATATATTTCAAAAAAATATTTTAATAAGGAAATATTTAAAGGGAAAAGTGTTAGGTTTTAGGGGGAAAAAAAAATCACATTAAATGACCAGAATAAATAGATAAAATGGTTGAATAGTAACTAAACGAAACTACCATATAAAAATTAAATAAAGTATATAAGAAAAGGATGTTTAAATGGGGTGCTTCTCTATCTCCGTTCCGCTTTTAATTCAGGAGAAAGACTTCGTCCCTATTCTCGAATACTATCGCTCATCCCCATCATGTTTTGATCAAAACCCGTAAACCCCGTTCCTACGAGGAATATTATCATCCCTATATGTCATGTTTCTTTTTTTTATCATTTATCTAAAAAGTTTCTATTTACATTTTATAAAATATTAAAAAAGATTTAAATGTTTAATGATAATTTCTCATCTGACTTCGTTATAATATAGAATTTGAATCTCTCATCCCAAAATTAAAAAAAAAAATTTATATGTATACAATGTCATATATGTTCGGAATATGTTTTTATTGAAGAGTGGTAACATACTTGTAATATAACAAAAAAATTAAAATAAAAAGACAAAAGGATGTGTGTGTGATAAATAACGTCTACACAAAATGTATAGAAGAAAAAAAAAAAGTGTGCAATGACATTTACTAAACAATAAAGGAGGAAAGAAAAAGAAAGTAACAAATGTATGTATAGAATAATAATAAAGAACAAAAATGTGAAAAAATAGCATGATTGTAATTTTATGACGCTAAAAAGTATTTGTCTCTGAAGAAAAAAAAAAAAAAAAGTTTTTGAGTTGTTATAGAAAGAAAACAATCGGCTATGAAATTTTTTTAACACAAATAACAAAATTAATAGAGGAGTGTTGAACATCAGTTACACCTCTAACTTTTCGAATATCAATTTATGTAACGATAAGTAATATACCACGTAAATTTATAAATATCATGTTTATCTTTTATATATTTTATATATTTATTGATAAAAAAATGAAAACTAATATACCACGTAAATTGATATTCAAAATTGTAATTATTGTTTGTGTCTCTATAATTTTTAAAATAAAAACCCATTTAAGATTATCTATTTATAATGAAGAGAGTGGCAAGGTTGAACTAATAGAGAAAACAATAGTTTATACTTAGAAAAATGCAAGAGATACTAACTATAACCCAAATTTTTGAGTAGAAACGTAGATGACATGCGAATTGTCATTTGTTAATTGGTAGGTGTATATTGCTTCATTTGGATCACCCCTTTAATTTCAATTCAATGTAATGATCATTTGGTTACTCAAATATTGTATTTGGATACACCTATATTTGAACAGTACACTCACTTATTTTTCTATTTATCTATGTCTTTTTCTATTACTTGTACTAAATACATCACATATCCCCTCTATCTCTCTCACTAATACACATTATTACTAAACATACATTGTATTTGAATAAAATGGTTAAATGTGACATCCGAACACATATTGGAATACTAGTAAGACCAACACATGCCTTGCATGGTTAATTCTTAGCCTCCCAAGCAGCACCAGCCTCAACCCCACCACACCGCACACCTCGTCCACCACCAACATGTTCACCACCTCCACCTCCACCTCCACCTCCACTGACACCGGCATCGGGTGTCCTCCTCCGAGCACCAGTGGCATCGCCACCGTGCTCTGCCGCCTATGGAACAGCGGCGACATCATTATCACCTGGTTCCGGTACTCCACGAACACGGTGAGCCGGTCGTAGTAGATGGAGACCCGCCAGCGCAACCAATTGCATAATGGAGGAGACTAGTGGCGGTAGTGACAGTGAGACATTGAAGCTATACATGGTGACGCCGATGATGACGAACTGCGGCTTGTGGAGGCCGTAGACGAGGGTAGAGGATGAGGTCAAGTGACATTGGCTAGGAGGAGGAAGATGCCGCGGTGGGCATCATTGTTAGAAATAATATGGCAAGAGAGACATAAACAACGAACAAGTAAATTCAATTGAAAATAGAATATAACGGAAAATGATTACAATGAAATCAACCTCAACTCGAAGGAAACCAAACAAAAGCAGAATGTCGAGGCACGTGTATCACGTTTTCCTTAAAACAGATTCGTCCCCTCCGGTAAAGTGCGCGAGGCTTCAACGGACGTCTGTCTCCCAGGATACAACGACAGCAACGGTAGTCTAGCACAATCAAAAACCGCTTCCGACGAACTTGAAACCGAAGTCTTCCCTCTATCACCGAAAACTCAAAACCCCGAACTCGACCACTACAAGAAAACTCGAACAAGAAAAACAAGGAGGAAACTAGTGCTCTCGGATTTTGTGTGTGTTCAAGGTTGTATCTTCATGCATGAGGAGGCCTCCTTTTATAGGCTCCAAAGGAGGTGTTATAAAACCAAAGGTCTTTAGCTTTATTCCAGATTAATGCACCATTAGTGCTGCCCCCATTTACTCCATTGGAATATGAACAATCTTTTCAGAATATGAAAAGATGAGGCTGTTCATTTCCTTAAAAAAAAAATTCGGAATTGTGTTGGAAAGAAAGAAAAAAAAAATTTTCAAAACAAAGCCCGCGCAAGCCAAGCTCAACGAACCGGCATTCACGTCGCCCACGTCGTGCGGGCGCACACATTGGGCCCCTAACCCACGGGGCTAGGATTTGCACCCCCCCCCTGCGCGTGAGAGAGCATCTTGGGTTCACAATCTTACCCAAGTCCAAAAGTGCAAATCCTTATAAAGTCCATCATGCTTTCATTCCTAAGCAATGTGGGACTCCACATTTACAACCAACTTTCCAACAAAATTCCATTCCAATGGGCACACTTTGAGCATCAATTTCTCATTCACCCGAATATCATTTTGAGTGTATGAATATATGAATTTGATCTCCTCGCGACGGAGAACGCAAATCCATCAAGACCCGTTTAATTTTACGTAGTGGGTCCCACTCAAATTTGGACCTCAAAATGGTTCCTTAAAATGATTTGAAAACCATTTTTCCAACAATCATTGGTCGACCTTCGGTTGTGGTGGAGGTTGAGGAATCTTCGGTCATTTTGTCGAGGTGCTGCGCGGGGACAACCAACTAATTGATGCAAGTATTCAGCCAAAAAAAAAAACTACTACTAATTGATGTAGGGCAAAAAAGAAAAAAAAAAAAAAGATTGACAAAAAAAGTGATCAAGGCACTTAATAGTGTATGATAGACAATCATTTCATTGGAATAGAATACCAAGTTGGATGAGACATCCAAATAAAATATAATGATTATCATATTAATTAATTGTCTCTATTAATAAAAAGATAATAACTTATTACTATATAGTTGGTATAAAAATTTGATATTAGAGTTATACTTTGTTCAGTTCACAGGTTTAATTTCAATTAAATTGTATTTTTTTGGCTACATTTTTGTCTAAAAGTCAACAAAATTATAATTAGTTTTTGAAAAGTCAACTAACTCCAACTTAAAAATTTCAACTTTAACCGGTGATCCAAATGGAAGTTTAATATCCATGATATGACTCTTTATATTTATGTCTCATTTTAATAGTGAAATATGATGAAATGCGATAGAAGGAAAAGTAATTGCTCGTTTAGATTATGGATTGCATAATATTTGTATTCAAATGTAGAATTTAAATTATGTATTAAAATAAAATGTATGTTTGGACAGTTTTTATTGATGGTAACATTTGAATAACGTAATTATAGAACAAAAAAAAAAAAAAAAAAAACTAGCGTGGTACAGATTAAAAAAAAAAATAGAAATCTGTATTTTGATTATGAGTTGAATTATTGTGAAATATTAAACATTCAAATAGTTCACTCTAGTAGTGGCCCAAACCAAACACATTTTGTGTTTGAGTACAATAATATTTTTTCTAATAGCTCATCCAAATGGGAATGATGAGAATAAGACACTAATGTTATGTTTGGCAGGATTGAAAAGAGGGAGAAATGAATGGGAGAAGGGATAATTAGATGGAAAATGGTGATGAAATAAGTTGTTTAGCAAGAAGGAAAACAAGAGGGAAAAGAAAATATAGTGAAAAATTTTAATAGTGTGACTCACTCATTTTGATCATTTCAAAAATAGGTGAAAATCCATCTGACGATTAATAAAATTACTTTTTTATCCTAATTCTTAAGTCAAAACAATGCAAGTATATGGATAAAATAGTAATTGTACAAAGTTTTTATTTTTCTTTATTCATTTTTATCAAACAACATAAAATTAATTTTTTTTCAATCATTTTAATTTTTCATCTTTTATGTAAGTTTTCTTTCTTTCTTTCTTTTTTTTAATTTTATGTTCTTCCTATCAAACCGAACGGAGTCTTTGCCTTTGGTGTTAAGGTTTGAATTGTAGAATTTGAGTTTGAATTGATTGTGCGTTTATAGAGACGTTTCAATTGCTGGAGTTAAAAGTGTAAAAACTTGAAATGTGTTCGGAAAAAAATATGAATATGGAGTTTGTTTTGTTCGTATCGAAATTTTATACAATTTATATATATATATATATATAAAATATCATTTGAACTTGTTTATGTAAAGTTGTGGACTTTTAAAGTTTGAGTTATAAAATTATGTGAATAATTAAAATTAAGAAAAAAGATAAAAATTAAATTGTAATTTTAATATTTGGAGTCTCACACCCAAAAGAAGAGCATTTATATTCTCAAATTAAAAAAAGAAAAAAAGAAAAACGACAGAAACAGCTTAAAAACGACAATAAACCGAATTTCCAAATCCACTCTCTCCTCGAACCGTCTTCCAGGCAAGGACCGTTTCGTTTCAGTCTTCCTCTTTTCTTCAACAACAAACACACAAAAATCACCAAAAAATTTTTAATCCCCACCACACCCAAAAGCGGCGCACGCTAGCAAATGTCACCCACCGTGCGCACGTTAGCACTCCCCAATGTTCCCCCGCACCGTCTCTGTGCTGTGTGTCCACCACGGCACCTTCTCCACCTTATCCTACGCACCCCTACCCCATCTTCCTACTCACCTCTCTCCTTTCCCTTTCCTTTTACCTTTCTCCTCCTCCTCTTTCCTCTAGGGTTAGGGTTTCCTTCTCATTCTTCTTCTTCTTCTTCTTCATGCCCTTTAGAGAATTCCTTCTTCTAGGGCTTCCTTCGCGCTCATGGACGTTCCCCGGCGGCCAATCCAAGGACTTTCTTCCCTACTCCAATCTCTTCAATCTCGAGGTTCGTCTACGAAATTTTCCCGAAGCCTTTTGATTTTCTCGGTTGTTTCTTCGATTTTTTGCTTCTTTTTCTGTTTGGCTTGTTTGCTTCGTCTTTCTTTTGTGGAATTTTTCGTCGATTCTTGGAATTTTGGCAATTTCTGTGATAACATTGTGTTTCGTCAGAAATTTGTTCGGTTTTTTTTTTTTTTTTTGGGTAATTTGTTCTGATTTTTGGAGTTGTGTTTGTAGTCTTTGGTGAACTTTCAACTTCCTCAACCAGATGATGACTTTGATTATTACGAAATAGTAGTCAGGATGAGAGTAGAGGTAGTCGAGGTACGAAATTTAATTTTGTTTTATTCTTTTTTTTTTCCCTGATTTTTATTGTATTATTTGAATTTTTTTTTTATTATTTTTTTGGTTCTTGAACTCTTAATCATTAATTTGGAAAATTTGTTTGAAAAGTGTTTGAATTTTCACAAATTGTCTGTTTGTGTTTGTAAATCGAAAATATGTAGATATAGACAGTTATATATATATATATATTTAAACGGTTGCCATTGTAGGTGGGGCAATGGCGAGCCAAGGTAATGGGCTAATTTCTGAAAGGGAATTAGGCTCAGCAAGGAAAAGACGGCGGTCTCAAAACAGCGAGTACGAGGACGAGGACAATTATTACACCGCACGCATTACGGAGGAACGGTATCGATCAATGCTTGGAGAACACATTCAGAAGTACAAGAGGAGGTTCAAGGATTCCTCCACAAGCCCTGCTGCAGCCAAGATGGTGGTTCCGGTGGCAAAGAGTAATTCAGGTCTGAAAGCTAGGAAGTTGAGGAATGAACAACGGGGAGGGTTTCTTGAATCAGAAACTACACCTGATTGGCTCAATGATATCAACCCCCCGAAAATGGGGAACTTCCGCCAAGCGGATTTGCAATGCAAAACGGCATTGATAGGTTGGTTTTTTATTCTAGTTGCATTAGAAGAATGGGATGTTCTTGAATGGAAATTTTATTCTTAGAGTAGTTGGATAAAATAATTCTTTAAAAACTTGATTCTAATTTCATGCAGAACGATGTATGAGCCTCCGTATTTGGATATTGGGGATGGTATCACCTACAAGATTCCTCCAACTTATGATAAGTTGGCAACTTCTTTGAACTTGCCCAGCTTTTCTGATATTCGAGTGGAGGAAATTTACTTGGAAGGCACATTGGATTTAGGTTCCTTAGCAGCAATGATGTCTACTGATAAAGGTTTGGGACTTTAAACCGGGCGGGGATGGGGGAGCCCCAACCGCAGTATGATTCCCTTCATTCAAGATTGAAGGCACTGTCAGCTTCCAATCCGGCTCAGAAGTTCAATCTCAAATTCTCTGATATAGGCTTAAATTCTTCCATCCCAGAGGGGGCAGCTGGAAATATAAAGAGGTCGATTTTGTCTGAGGGTGGTGTTTTGCAGGTCTACTATGTGAAAGTTTGGAGAAAGGCGATACATATGAGGTTTTATCCCCTTCATATCCAATGGGTTTTTTTTTTCCCCCCCTTTATTCTCTCTCTTGGTAGGATGGGGGATGGGGGATGGGGATGGGTTCCTTATGTGAAATGGTTTTTAATTCGGTTCTGGTCTCTTAACTGTAGATAATTGAAAGAAGCTTGCCTAAGAAGCAAAAGGTCAAGAAAGATCCTTCCGTAATTGAGAGGGAGGAAAGAGAGAAGATTGGAAAATTTTGGGTAAACATTGTAAGAAGAGACATTCCGAAGCATCATAGGAATTTTACAACTTTTCACAAGAAGCAACTGATTGATGCCAAGAGGGCTTCAGAAAGCTGTCAAAGAGAGGCAAGTGAATGTGTTCTTTTTACAAATTTTACTTTATTTCTTGTGGCATTCGGGATGTACCTTTTATTTTGTTTTGTCTTGTTTTTTCCTGCAAACTTAGTAGATACCGAGGCCTCATTTCGTTAATACATATGTTATAGTACTATGTTTTGAAGCTATGTATTTATCCGCTCATCAAAACTTTTTAAGGACTGAAGATATGCTTGTATCTTTAATCTTTTTCAGGTGAAACTGAAAGTCAGTAGATCACTTAAGTTGATGAAGAGTGCTGCAATTCGCACAAGGAAGTTAGCCAGGGATATGTTGCTCTTTGGAAGAGAGTAGATAAAGAGATGGTAACCTTTTATTTTCCTTCTTCGAGAACAGTGATGTTGGTTACAAAATAAAATTAGTTTGGCTATAATTGGCACCATACCCTACCAAGTCAGCAGGGGGCTTTTGGTCTCATGTTTCAACAGTAGGAGCACCGAGCATGGCAGATACATTAGTCATTAAACTGGAGTGGATTTTGGGAGTCAATTTTTCGAGTTCTGTTTCAGGATCATAAACGTGGCTCATCTTCTCGGAATTTACTTACTGCTTTTTTGTTGCAGGCGGAAGTGAGGAAAAGGGAAGAGAGAGAAGCTGCTGAAGCACTGAGGCGCGAACAAGAGCTTCGAGAAGCAAAGAGACAGCAACAGAGGTTGAATTTTCTTATTCAACAAACCGAGCTTTACAGCCATTTTATGCAGAATAAGTCAAGTGCACAGCCATCTGAAGCTGCACTTGTAGGGATGAAGAAATTAAAGAGCAAGAAGCGCTTGTGAGTTCTTCAGATGCTGGGCCTGTTGAAGAGGAGGATCCTGAAGAGGCTGAATTGAAGAGAGAGGCTTTGAGAGCTGCTCAGGATGCAGTCTCGAAACAGAAAAGACTAACAAGTGCATTTGATAGTGAATGTAATGTGTTGCGCCACACTGGTGAACCTGAGGCTTCACAGGAGGTTGCAGGAGCTAGTAACATGGATCTACATGAACCGTAAGTTAAATCTTTTGATCTTTTCCGTTTTCCATAGGTTTTACTTAACTTTGGGACAAATTAAGCAGTTGGTGGCAAAGCACTTTTGTGTCGAATTGATCGAATTTTTGTTTCTGTATTTGCAGTTCTACTATGCCAGTGACATCAACTGTTCAAACACCACAGTTGTTTAGAGGTTCTCTTAAAGGGTATCAGCTAAAAGGTCTTCAGTGGCTTGTTAATTGTTATGAGCAGGTTGTTAATCTCATTGGCAAATGCATATGTAATAAAAAATATTGCTGCTTGATTCTTTTCAATTGTTTGTTTATTTAGGAGTTTGTTGTTGTCTATAGGGTTTAAATGGAATTCTTGCCGATGAGATGGGTCTTGGAAAGACCATACAAGCCATGGCCTTTTTGGCTCATTTAGCTGAGGTAATTACTTGACTTGTTACCTAATGGATATTATTTTCTTCCCCTTGATTGTGACTTGGAATGATTTTTCCATTCAGGACAAGAATATATGGGGGCCTTTTCTGGTTGTTGCTCCTGCATCTGTATTGAACAACTGGGCTGATGAGATAGTCGTTTTTGCCCTGATTTGAAAACTCTTCCATATTGGGGCGGGCTTCAAGACCGTGCAGTACTTAGAAAGAAAATCAACCCAAAAACTCTTTACCGTAGGTAAGCATAGTTTGTTATTGTTATTTTTAAGTGCAAGAATGATTTGGTAAAAAGAAATGGGTGCCATTCATCTATTTATATTTAATACAAATATAAACATCTATGGTTAATTTGTGTTCTAGTATAAATGTTTGTATTTCACGAATACGTTTCTATTACAGACATTTAAGTCTCTAGTCTGTTCTGTTCTTTCATGTCTGTGCAAAAATGTTTTGGTAAATATATATATATATATATACACATAGAACATTTGGATTATTTTTGCTTTGTTTTTGGAACTCATTATTCATTATAAGCATTTCTGATTTACAGTAGCATGATAAATTATTATTTTGATGTATTCGTTTATTTTCTCCATCTCTTTCCAGGGATGCTGGGTTTCATATCCTCATTACCAGCTACCAGCTGCTGGTTTCTGATGAGAAGTATTTTCGGCGTGTAAAATGGCAATATATGGTGTTGGATGAAGCCCAAGCAATCAAAAGTTCAAGCAGGTTTGATTCCAGTGCACTTGATGTTTATTGCCATGTTCATTAAATATTAGCTTTTTTTTCCAAGTCAACTACTGGCATTATCTATTGCTTGTATTTGTTTTCGGTTTAGACCTAACTTATACTTGTGCAGTTTCTTATAAAATGGAACGAAAGTAATAGACTAGAACAAAATAATTTCTGTTTGTTATTATGTTTATAATACACTACTAGCCTCTAGAGAAAAAAAAGAAAAAGAAAAAGAAGTGAGTTCCCATTTTCGTATAATCTTTTTCTTTCTTGCATCTGAACATCAACCGATTTCTCTCTCTCTCTCGTTTTTTTCTTGTTTTATATCTATGTCCTTCAATGATAGATATGGCTGCACAAAATTTGTTCTTGTAACTGCATGTTATCGGTTTTGTGGTATTGGAACTTGTTTGCTATTTATAGTTTGTTTAGTCAGCTACATCAATATTCTCAGTCTTTTTATATTCTGCCATGTTATTATGTAATTTATGTATTCTCATACATATTCTGTTGCTGATTTGACAGTATAAGATGGAAGACACTGCTTAGTTTTAATTGCCGAAATAGGTTACTGCTGACCGGTACACCTATCCAAAATAATATGGCAGAGTTGTGGGCCCTACTACATTTCATTATGCCAACCTTATTTGACAGCCACGAACAGTTTAATGAGTGGTTTTCTAAAGGGTATGTGTCTTTGTTCAAGTTCACTGAGTTGATTGATAACTAGCATTTGTTAATTAAGTTTTCTTAATGATAAATGTATGACATGTTACCAGAATTGAGAGCCATGCAGAACATGGCGGTACGCTGAACGAGCACCAACTTAACCGACTGGTGAGCAACTTTAATGCAGCATAATCAATAGTTGTTTTATTTATTTGTTTATTTATTTTGTTGAGATGCCATCTTTAAAAATGTTTTATTACAAAATCAAGTCAAATATTTCAATTCCTGCTTGAGACGAGAATTCAGTGAGGATGTTGGTTTGTCTTATCTCTAGACCTCTTGGTGAACATTCAAATATTTTGCTGCTTTTTATTTTATTTTTAACTGTTTTTAATATTCTTACAATTTACATTTAGTAAATCTTTATTTTGTGTATAGTATTAATCATAAGATTTATCATCAGTTGACTTCAAAGTTAACAGTAAATAATTCATAACAACTGCTGTGTGACATGTTTTCCGTGCTGCGGCCATTACAGCATTCAATATTAAAGCCTTTCATGCTGCGTAGAGTTAAATCAGATGTAATTTCAGAGCTAACCAGCAAAACTGAGATTATGTTGCATTGCAAATTGAGTTCTCGACAACAAGCTTTTTATCAAGCCATCAAGAACAAGATATCGCTAGCTGAGTTGTTTGACCGCAATCGTGGGCATCTTAATGAGAAGAAAATTCTTAATTTAATGAATATTGTCATTCAGCTAAGAAAGGTAAGCTGTATATGTGATTTTATCTTCACTGTTTTTTATATTATAATACTGCCACAAGAAATTTGTTGACAAATGCTAACAGTGAAACTCGTTTGTATCATAATTTCTTCTCAATTCACTTATTTTTGCTTTGCCGGATTGAAGGTATGCAACCATCCAGAGCTATTTGAGAGAAGTGAAGGGAGTACGTACCTCTTCTTTGGTGAGGTGCCTAATTCTCTTCTGCCCCCTCCCTTTGGGGAATTGGAGGATGTACACTACGCAGGAGGCCGTAATCCTATTATATACAAGGTGCTTTGCAGCTCTTTTACTTTTCCACACATTGTCGTTAAGTCCCATAATTTGATAATGAGAGAGTTACTGTTTTTCTCAAATCAGTTCATTCCCACGTTTCTACGCCTCTCTCTTTCTCTCTAACAAATCGTTTTTGCACGTCATGCTTTTCACTGCCATTTGGTTGCTGGTTTTACATTATGCTCAAGTCAAAAAAATATGTTAGCAAGTTCTACTAGCTTTACTCTTGTCATGTCTGATAGACAATTTCTTATGGATTTAGGGCTTTTGTTAGAACTTTGCTTATATTGTTATTTTCTTTCTGAGCAATGCTGTTCAGCTCCGCTGGAGCCGGGAATTTTAAGACACAGGTTGGGTGGGCCAGGCCCCTGTGTCTGCCATGCTTGGCTCTATTGGAGCTGCATAACATTTTTCTTTCCTTCTAGTTTCTGCTTACCAGTATCTTAGATTGAAAGATATGAAAGCTCTGTTATTTGGCTGTGTGTGTACATCTTCGTTTGGATACTTATTTTTATGCATCAGTGGCCCCAAAAATTGAGGAAATCTAATCTTGGCTATTTTTCTTTTATTTTCTCAAGCTCCCAAAACTTGTCTGCCAAGACATTCTCCAAAAACGTGATATATCTACTTCAGCAGCTGTACGTGGTTTAAGCAGAGAATCCTTTGAGAAATATTTTAATATATATTCTCCAGAAAATGTTCATAGATCGATATTCTCAAAAGAGGATAGCTCAAATGGCTTGCGTGTTGAAAGTGGTTCTTTTGGTTTTACTCATCTAATGGACCTGTGTCCAGCTGAAGTTGCATTTCTGGGAACTAGTTCTTTTATGGAGCGCCTAATGTTTTCTATTACTAGATGGGACCCGCAACTTGTGGATGGAATAATAGATTCATTTATGGAAACTATGGATGACGATCATGAGCTCAATTACCTTGAGGATGAAAAAGTGAGAGCTGTAACACGAATGTTGCTGATGCCATCAAAATCTGCAACTAACTTGCTTCAGAGGAAATTCGCAACAGGGCCTGGTGATGCTCCTTTTGAGTCTTTAATTGTCTCTCATCCGGACAGGCTTCTGTCAAACGTCCGACTTCTTCATTCAGCATACACATTCATTCCTCAAACTAGAGCTCCCCCTGTATGTTCTCTTTTAAGTTTTTAATGTATTTTTTTTTACACAAAATACCGACTTCATCTAAAGCCTTCTCCTCTTATGATCAGGTTGATGCGCATTGTTCTGATAGGAACTTTGCTTACAAAATGGTTGATGAACAACATTGTCCTTGGATTAAGAGATTGTTTGTTGGGTTTGCACGGACATCTGATGGGAATGGGCCCAGAATGCCAGACGCTCCTCATCATTTAATTCAAGAGATTGATTCAGAATTATCCATTTCACAACCCGCTCTTCAGTTGACATACACGATTTTTGGTTCTTCTCCTCCCATGCAGAGCTTTGATCCAGCGAAATTGCTGACGGTAAGTCTATTTCCTTTAGAGTTCCCTTTTCATTATTCGGTCACTGTATGTTTTATCTTCCGGCCTTTTTTAAGCATACGGCATAATAATGTTATCTGCTTTCTTCATAGGACTCTGGGAAACTTCAAACACTTGATATACTGTTGAAACGCTTGAGAGCAGAAAATCACCGTGTTCTTTTATTTGCTCAAATGACGAAGATGCTTAATATACTTGAGGTAATTTAAATCGTTTCTTTGAACTTCCTTGGTTGAGTTTAGTTTAGGTTCGCTATGGTTGGGTGCTGATTTTGTCATGTCTTACTAACTTCGTGACTTAAGATACGGATGTTGTCATTGAGCCTAACAAATTAAGTATTCGATCTGACTCGATATATGCTAGTTGGTTTTCCATTTGGAACTGTTATAGCACCAAATGAATTTACTTTTCTTTTATCATAACTAATTACCCATCTTACTGGAACATGGAATTTTCTTTGGTACTGAGGAATGCACATGTGCAGGACTACATGAACTATAGGAAATATAGATATCTGAGACTTGATGGATCGTCCACTATAATGGATCGGAGGGACATGGTCAGGGACTTTCAGCTTCGGTAGGAGCTTATTCATGTAGATTTTTCTTGTAGTGATCTTTCGATCAGGCTTCTATTTTCCCCGTTTATTACCATAATATAGGCAGGTGACCTGACATACGTATGACGTGTGACATGTTTATGTTGCAGGAATGACATTTTTGTGTTCTTATTAAGTACAAGAGCTGGTGGTCTTGGCATTAACTTGACTGCTGCCGACACCGTCATATTTTACGAAAGTGATTGGAATCCAACTTTGGACTTGCAAGCTATGGATAGAGCTCACAGATTGGGTCAGACCAAAGATGTGAGTTTATTGGCTTCTATCTTGCTTGTTATCTCATTCTATATATTTGTTTTTGAACATGAATCTTTTGCTTTAATTTAATATAAAGTACTCGCTTCCCATGCTGTAGGTTACTGTGTACCGTTTAATTTGTAAAGAAACGGTTGAAGAGAAGATTCTTCAGAGAGCAAGTCAGAAAAATGCTGTACAGCAGCTTGTGATGACAGGTGGACATGTTCAGGGCGATCTCTTGGCTCCTGAGGATGTTGTGTCTCTGCTTCTGGATGATCCCCAGTTGGAGCAAAAATTGAGAGAGATTCCTTTTCAGGTGGGGTTTAAATTTGATCATCTCTTGACTTCTTTTTGGGGTTAAAATTTGGTTATGACTTGACTTCATCCCCCATGGTTACATCTCAGCTCGTCATTTCTGCATTTCATCTAACAAACAATATATTGTTTTTCTTAGCAGGCAAAGGATAGACAGAAGAAAAAACAAACGAAGGGTATACGGGTAGATGCAGAAGGTGATGCGTCTTTGGAAGATGTAATAGATAATGGATCTCAGGCTGCTGAATATGAGGACTCCCCAGATCCGGAGAGACCCAAATCCAGCAACAAAAAGGTATCAGTTTTTATCCCGACTTGTTATGATTAATAAACTAGGTTTTAAATACCGAATCTAAGTCAAACTGCCTAAGAGGATAGAATGAAGTGATCATTTTTTGCTTTTTTTCAAGCATTATCTTGGTTATTTTGTTACTCGATGATAAGAGCTGGCATAAATAGAAGGTCGCCAGTTTTTTCTATCCTGGTTGTCCTAGCTCTGATTCACATAATGCATGCACGCAGAGAAAAGCAGCTCAAAGTTCAAAATCAAGGAATGCGCAAGCCGCAGATGAACCGAACTCCATGTTGGACTACGATTTGGATGCTGCCCCTCAAAATACAGATTCAGCACCGAAATCTAAGAGGCCCAAGAGGCCAAAGAAGAGTGTAAATGAAAATCTAGAGCCAGTGTTTACACCGATGGCGGTTCCAGAGCAGACTCAACACACGTCATCATTGCCCAAGTCAAGTTCCAGCGGTTTCAGAGCACAAGCAGGTGATGATTTCCCCGCTCACAACAATTCATTAACTTGAGTATTTTTTTTAAAATCAAGCTCGGCATTTTTTGGTGGGAGGATACAAAGATTGTCCTTGCGGAGTGTGTTTGCTTTCCTGGTCTGTTTTTCGTCGTTCCGTTTTGGCGAAGTGAGACGGGAATGGACTAATGGAAAGAAAGCATACTCTAGATGCGTGTTAGTTTTGTAAATAAGTAGTTCTATTGATGGGGCTACTCGACCAAGATAAGGTACAAGTGGAATCATTCTCTACTTTTGGTAATTTTTTGACTTGCATGAGCCATAGATATCTTCTTGATTTTGCTGAATTGCTCCTCAAGAAAATCTCTCCTTGGAAATATAACCCCCCACTCTCTCTCTCTCGACTCTCGTAGGATTTAGATATATTGATGTAAAAGACCTCTTATTTTACACTATTCAAATAATGCTAAATATAAGGTTATCACGCATGTGGTGCTTCTTTTCAGCTCCTTATATTCCTTTGTCATTGATGCAAAATATATGTTATAGATTATGCAAACATATGTTTATTTATTTATAATTTTTAAATATAACATCGCATGTGTTCTATAAACGACAATTGAGTTATATTCTCAATTTTTCGTTGATTTTTGACTTTTAATTTTACAGTTATACTATTTCAAACTTTTTTATTGTTATGTAAACTGTCTTTATGATAGTATTCCGTTAAAAACTTGATGAAAATTAACTTAATGAAAATTGAATATGTTCATATCACACAAGTTTTAATTAAGCAAAAATCATAATTAAATATTTTTTGAAGGGAAATTGTATTGTCAAAAAATCTCGGATGGCGTTGTGTATATTTAATAATAGTACAGTTTATTTCTAAAAACTTTGATGAAATTGCAATTTTTTCGGACAAGTGTTTAATTAAAGATTTTATCAAAAAATAGGAGCTTGTTCAACTTCTAATAATTGGACCGTTGGCATAAATTCTAGGGACTGATGTGTAAAATGAAAAATGAGAGGTCAACATGAGATGGGTGATAATGTAAATAATATAGGATAAATTGCTCATTTAGTATATAAATTTTTAATATTATGCAGTTTTGGTCTCTGAAATTTTTTTTTTTTTTTTTTTTTTTTTTTTTTTTATAGTTAGAATGTCTCTATAGTTTTAAAATGTTGCTATAATAATATTTTTTATTAATTTTTTAAACGAAATCTCTTAGTAATTTGGTCAAAAAGTGACTAACTTCGGATTCTATAAAAAAAATTAACAAAAAAAACTACTGTAGCAACGTTTTTAATAGTTCATGATCATTCTAGTTACGAAAATGAATGCCCATAAATCATTAAATATTGCTACAATAGTCATTTTTGTTAATTTTTAAATGGAATTTATTAGTAATTTGATCAAAAAGTAATGTTAACCAACATATTACGTATAAAAATTAATATAAAGGATTATTTTAGCAACATTTTAAAAGCTTAGAGGCATTCCAGCTACGAAAAAAGTTCATGAACAAAAGTTGTACAAAGTTAAAAATTTAGGGATCAACCTAATAATTCACCCTATAATATATTCTGATGTCATGTCTATAATACTCTAGCTATATAGAGTAAAATACGTATATAATTTGTTAGAAACGAGTTCGTCTTTAGATATAGTGAATGTAATCTGGATTATCTCGTCTGTTTTTTTGCAAAGAAAATTCTCTCGTCTGTTTTTGGTTTGTCTTTCAATTTAGTAATATTAGTGTATATTAATAGTATGCATGCATAGTTTCGCCTGTGCCAGCAAATGAAGAAAATAGTTTAAGATAACGGATTCGTTACTCTAAGAATGTAATTAGCACTTGATTTTGAATTTAAAGTTATTTTACTTTTTCCGCTCAGATTTTGAAGACTCACTTTTCCTTAAATTTTGAATTTATCCCAATTAATTTCTTCTATAAGAATCTATGTTAAAAACATAGAGAAAATGGGGAATTAATCACTTGGATGAGATTAAAACAAAAACAAAAACAAAAACAAAAAAACAAGTAGAAAAATATCATGTAGCTACACCCCCTCTTTTTTGTTTATTTAATCGAAATTGTAATTAAAAAAACGGTTAAGTCAAGGGTAAAGTGAGTTTTAAAAAATTCACAGGATAAAGTGATAGTGACCATAACATTGAGGGGTACAGGCAAAGAATAATCCAAGCAATTTATATGCAATTCAATAACAGAAAACGGATCAAAATATATAGATAGCTAGATAGCTGGAAAATCATGTAGCACAAAAGTAGTGTATCTTTGAAAAGGCTTTAAACTCCAATTCATATAATCACAAACTCGAGTACTTAGAGCAACATCCTGACTACTAGTGCCTCGCGTTCACTACCAACAAAGTTACCAGAAAACCAACTCGTTGTCTTGGAAGGATATATAGATAGCGACTACATTCGACAGAGGTTTCCTGGATTCGCCCACCTTCATGGGAGGTTAAGAGCTTGAGCGTGGTGGCGGATGTGATCATCGATGAAGGTGGCGATGAAAAAGTAAGAGTGATCATATCCGGGGTGCAATTGCAGCAGCAGTGGAGCATTAACTGCCCTGCACGCCTCTTCAAACTTGTGTGGCAGCAGTTGATCATGCAAGAATTTGTCATCCTCTCCCTGCATAAAAGAAGTTTCGTTTTAGACAACAATGAGTAAGATTTATCGGAACATGGCCAAGATCAGTCCTGTTTTTGCACTCGAAAAGGAAGATTTCAGGGTTATTTTACGAGATCCAATGAGGTTGAATGTTCCTCTTGATTATATGTCATGAACATGAGATTCCTTTGTTGAAATGCAGTGGTTCAACCTTTAAACTCTAATCCTAAAGTGTGAAGATTGAACAACAGTTTCGTCCCTCTGTAATCCGAGAGTCACAATATTTCGTGGTGTGAGTGATGACCCCGGTTCAGCTCCCTTCCTCTAGTCTAAACAAAACTTGCCTTGATTTTGGCAAAAAGTTTTCACGGATTAAAGCTAGGTTTAACATGTTGCAATTTAGTAATTTGGAAAGCATCATACACTTTAGACACTGTTAGTTTACCAAATCTCCCAAAAGCTTGTTGGTTGGACAATGGGCAATCATGTGCGAATAGTTGAAAGGCCCAATACGTGAATTTATAAAAACACAATATGACAATTTTGGAGAGGGCAATAGCAAGGCTTAGAATTCAGGATCTCTGATACGATGTTAGTAGTTTATCAATTCTCGTAAAAACTTAAGCTGTTAGGAGGTGGGCTAACAATAATTTAATATTTTAAAAAGGCACCTTGCCGGGATGCACAATATATTGCAGACAAGGAAATAGGAAAAAAGTATGTTTGATGAAGATTAAAAATTGGACGTCAGATAATACCTGATCAATTAGGATTGTAGCTGACACATCATGGAACTTCGCTACCAAGCTAGTAGCATCATATTCCTGCGTGTTTACAATATTAGTCGCCATAAATTACGCACCTCAAACTATAGAGAATTGTTGCATTTAGTAGATTTCCACAAAACTAACCTCCCAATCAGCTTTGTTGCTGCCGAGATAATTTGAGAAAGCTTTCTGGCCCCAGGGACAATTAATGGGGTTCACGATTGGTGAAAAGGCAGATACTGACTGCAACAGCCAATAGGCAATATTATGAAATAGGGTAAAGAGTAAGAACGAAACTAGTTGCAAGTTCTGCTACGGCAATATAAAGTCTGCAGCCTCAATGCATCACAACCAAACTAGATTCAATGATTTCAAATTTTTCAGAACTTTTTTTCTGAAATTAAGCATCTCCCCCCACATAAACACAAGAATTTCTGCCTCAAAATACAAAGAAAAGGAAACATGGTAAATGCTTATTCCCATCAATTACCTTATACTTGTCAAGATTTTTCAGGTAGATTGTTAGAGCACCATGACCACCCATAGAATGACCAAATATCGAAGCCCGTGATGTATCAAGTTGTGGGAAATTCTCTTGTAGAAGGTTTGGCAGCTCCTTGACAACATAATCATACATACGCCAGTTCTTCCACTTCTCTTGTGTGGCATTGAGATAAAATCCAGCACCTGTTTGAGGAAAAAAAAAAAAAAAGTTTTGTACTTAATCACAGCTCCTTTAACTTTTAAATTCTCTCCATATTTATCTTTTACAGATGGAGAAAAGGCTGTTTAGAAGAGTTCATCACAACTGAAGTACAGAAAAAAACAAAAAAAAAACAAAAAAAAAAAAGAACGACAGAACTTGCTCGCAAGATGAGCTTATGTCATCCTAAATAAGAAACCAACAACGAAAAAACTCCAGGCAGAAGTTTGGTTTAATAGCCAACAGAACATGTCTCACATATGACAAGCATGGCACAAAAACAAATATATTTCTTTTATTTTTTTTCAAAAAAAAAAAAAAAAAAAAAGAAACTCAAATTATGATAAAGGACAGTGTCACGACGAAAGAAATAAACCCTAAAGAGGTTAATACGGCTGTGCTATTGTTGAATATTCATATGTTCTATAAGATTATAACACAAAATAAACACTCAACAGCTTCAGCTTACCTACACCAAAATCCCAGCTGTCCGCCTCTCCTTCCACATTTAAGCCTCCTGTAAATTTTACATAAGATGTGAAAACGATACATTTAAATACCACTTTCATTTGTAAAGAATTCTTCAGTAGGATCTGAAGTTAAATTCGTTTTCCTTAATCTTATATGATCTGACATTAAAAATTTGTCCCAAAGATAAGGTGTTTTCTCATACCCTATCACAGTATTATCCGTAAATTAATTCCAGAAACGTTGCTCACTTACTTGGAGACGTATCAGGTGCAATCAGAGCCACACCCGCGGCTGAAGCAGCACGTTGAGCTCCTGACTTGATTATAAAATTCTCATCTGAGCAGGTGAGGCCTGAGAGCCAGTATAGCACCTGCTCATCAATGAAACATGATCTTTTACGCATGATGATAACACATTCTTAAGCACAAACTGCGACTTCGGTATGTGGTATGGAAAATATCCAAATCGCAAGATATATAATTCCAAAATACTATACAAACTGCATTCTTACAAATCTTAAGTAAAAGTATATCTTTTTATAGCACTAAAAAAAAATGTTTAACTTGAAAACTAGCGAGTCTAATCATAATTTGCACAGGTGCATAAACTGAATTCTCTTCCTGTTGTCCATAGCAGCCTTAAGTTCTACAAAATCTCCTTATTCATTCATTCTAAAAGTCAGTTAATTTCAGCACAAACTCGACAAAATTTTCCTCAGTAAATTCATGAGGAATATTTGCCAAAATGACAACCTCAAAAAGTGAAATTAGCGAAATAACCTTCTTTCATTTTAACATAGGAACATCCATCTAAAACCTGGTTGTTCCTGGTTGTTGCTGCTGGTTGTTCCGAAATCATTTTGCTAAAAAATTAAAAAAAAAATGGATAATTTTTAAGAAAGTGTGAGTTATTTTGCTAATTGACTCTTCTACATGCAAATAAATTTCACCCGCTAACCAAAAAAATAAAAATAAAAAATAAAACCATTAATCCAAATGCAGCTTAGAAAACCCAGATCATCACAATTACTCATATTGGGCAAGAATTTTTCCAAGAAAATTGATATGGGTGAGCGAGGAAATTGAGGAAAGAAGGAGAGAGAGAAGACATACAGGGAATTTGTGGGAAGGGGAAGGAGAGGGAGGGAAGTAGATGTGGAAGGTCATGGAGCAACCGAGAGTTGGGCTGAAATGTTTGTACCTCCGGTTGTACCCTCCAAACATCTTGGAACTGCCGATCTCTGTCGGTTTCGTCTCCATCTTTTTGCTGCAGCTTTCGCGATGGGTCGATCTCCTCTTCTTCTGTAATGAGTGTTACTGTGTAAGAGTCACTGAGGGGGTGGTTGCTTTGTAGATGCAAGGACGAAAATTTTAGCACAAATAGTTGATGAAAATTGATATTTTGTTTCTATCCAATGACATATCCAATGACATAATTAGACCGACTTTTTTTTAATTTTTTTTAATTTTTATACACAAAACATTGTAATAAATATTAAAAAACTTCGTGAAATTAAGACCCGTTTAAGAATAAGTGTTTTGAAAGTTAGATTAAAAATATGCATTTAGATTAAATACTTTTGAAAAAATTTTATGACATAGAAAATATTTTAAAAATTTGAAATATATTTTAAAAATATGTAAAATAAATATTTTCTTATTTGATTTGTCGTTACGAGTATTTTGACATAAAAATTTTTTTAATTTTGATTTAAAATAAGAAATGTATAGACTTTTAAAGTTATGTGTTTTTTGAAAATGAAATAAATAAAAAGTTTGATATAAAATTAAGATTTTAAAATTTATATAATGTTTTGCTATCTGAAAATGATATCACAAACAGACTCTTAATTAAATAGTTGGTTTGACAGCATTTCAAAAATGATTTTATCTTCGATAAAAAAATAAAAATGATTTTTTTAAAATGATGCATTTCATTTTTAAAATTGTGTTTAATTATAATTTTTATAATATCCTATTAAAATAAGACTTGGTCATTGTCTGAGGTATTTGCGTATATCTATTACTTGAGTAGTTATTATTATTATTAATTTCTTTTTTTGAGTAAAAGAGTAGTTATGTAAAGTACAGAAAAATTATTGAAAAAACACGCGCAAATAAGATATTTAGTTAAAAGATCAAAGAAATAATGATTTTCTATTTTACATATATTATAAGTAATATAAAATATGATTAAAATTACATCTGTTACTAATCTTCTATTATATATAGAGTGTATAAATAATGTTTACAATCTGAATTAAATAAACTCCAAATTGATCCGTTGATATTAGCCATATATATAAATAGTCTAATGATTTAGCTATAGGCCATTCGATTGAAATTATGTAGGGATCAACTCCATATTTATTATATTAACATAAGAACGAGAAAAGCTTCGTAGTGACGGTGCCAATGGAGCTAGCATTCTGTTTGGGATACCGGCTGTATACCATTTGGTGACCACTGATCACAAATAGATTACTAAATTGACTTTGACATTTGGGTGAAAAAAAAAAATGTTGTCCAATGGAATTTAACATATACAAAGTTTGGTGTCAAATTTGTACTAAGGTCAATACCAAATTAAACATTTAATTATTATTAATTATTGTCTTGATTTTTTTTTATATAATCGTTATTATATATCTATTTTTTAATATATAATTCACTTTTACGAGTTTCAAAATATAATAATAACAAAACAAAAAATAAGGTATAATTAGTAGACATGCCACACAGAATAAGGGCGGATTTTGTCATCACTTAAAAAACTATTGTAGAAAATATCATGTTGATGATGTCATATTTAATTTAATTGAGTAATTAGGGTAGGTGACCTATGTTTATCACCTAATCTAATAGATAACCTAAATTTCTTTTATTTAGTTAAATGGCCTAATATATGTTTTACTTAATTAATTTTTATTTTTCCTAAACACCTCTTTTCCTTCTCTCTTTCTGCTCTCCCAGCGACTGAGATCCACCATCGGAGGCGGCGCAGCTCGCCGACCAAATCTGTAGTTCAGCGGTGTCTGGGAGGAGATTGCGGCAGTGGGAGGCGATCGCGTCGCCAAGCAGTTATCGGAGAAACTACTGTGATTCTATGAAGTCGCAGATTCAGTGCCGACGGAAATGAGATCGAAAAGTCAAGAATTTACGGCCATTTTCGTTCTGATTGCGGCAACGGTTTTCCTCAAGATTTCGACAATTTTCCTCGTGATTATGGCTGGGACGAATAGACAGACGACGGCGAGGAATCACGCTCCCTCATGCTCGCGACGTTGACAATAAACGAAGTCAGGATTGTAAGATTTCATCGCGATCTCCTCCAGCGCGATTGCCGAAGTCAAGATCGTGAGCATTCAACGTGAACTTCTCTGGGGCGCGACCTCCTTCGGTTCGTGATCGTTGGAGTCGAGATCTAGAGCTTTTATTGCATCCTCCTTTGGAATTTGAGCTTGCTTGACCATGACTTGGACAAATCTGGGCATTCTGGCGAGGTCATTGCTAGAATCTGGTGTCTTATAGGGCTGTCGTAGGTGAAGGTGAGGGAGAGAGGAGATGAGAGAGAGTGTTATATTTTTATTGTTTTAAATGATAAATCACTGATTGATTATAAAATTTGTAAGTTATATCAATCAATTAGTGAATGATCACGGTCAATTAATAATTAATTAATGATAAAAAAATTCTTTTAACTAATTTTTAAAAATTAAAACTTTTTAATTAATTTTTAAAAATTTAGATAATTTATTAAAAAACTTATTTAAAAAAAATGTCATTTATCGATAAATCCCTATCTAATTTTAAAACTATTTTAAAATCTCTCTCTCTCTCTTCCCAAATTCCTCTCTCTCTCTCTCTCTTCCCTCTCTCCCACGTGAGCGCACGCCCCATCCCCCCCCCACCCCCCCCCCCCCCCCCCCCCCCCCCGGCACTCTCCCTTCCCTCTCTAAGCACAGCATCCCCTCCCACTCTGGCGCCGGTTCCATGCCCATGCAGCCGCGGTCGCCGGAGGTTCTCTTTGTCGCCCGATCCCGAGCCGCCCTCGCTCATCCGTTTTCGCCGGCCTTCAAAGCTCCGTCGCGACCTCGTAGCTCGGAATGCGCTCTCGCGTTTGGAGATCCGGCCGCCATGGGTTCTCTTTCACCGATCCTGAACCGAGCCGTCGGAGATCCTGGCGCGGAGTAGATCTCAGTTCGCCATAAAGATCTCCTCCATCTCTTCCGATCTAGGTCGATGGCTCCGATCACGAACACGGTTCGATCGTGGCCCATCTCAACCACGCCGCCGGAGTATACGAGCCGCGCGACTAGATCTGAAGCTCCTATCCCCGTTCGAAGACCGATTCAGGTGGCGTATCTGGTGGAGGCACAGAGGAGTTGAGATCCAGTGCGATCGCTGCTTCACAACTATTGGCGGCGGCGGCGACGACGGAGCGGTGACTATTCCGGCGTTCTCAGTTTTTTTTTTTTTTTTTTTTTTGAATTTAACAAATTTTTTTCTATTTTCTTGTGAGTATGTAAAATTTTTTATTTTTTTATTTTTTATGTTCTTATAACATATTTGTTTATCAGGAGTATGAATAGAGAATAAGAGTCAATAATTATTTACTTGCTCATTTTTTTTTAAATGACGGGAGTAAAAATAGTGAATCTCATACTAATTTGAGATTAAAAAATGAGATTGATAATCTCATACTCCCTTTGAATTATGACTATCATTCCTATTATTAACATTAAATTATCATTTTATTCTTAATTCATTTGTAAAATATTATATTAAAAAAATAATAATAACCTATAGTAATTATTTTTATTAACTAAATATAATATATTTTTTTATCAACTTAATATTATATAACTATCATAATTACTATTAACGTTATTATTATTAAAGTAAATAAATAATTTTTTTTATCATAATATATTATTATGTTTCTGTTTTTATATTTTTTTATACTTTATTTATTTTAATTTATTTTTTACTGTTTTTAATTTTTTTAAAAATAAAAAATTACACAATTTAATTTTATTTTCTTATATCATAATTATTATTTTACTTTTGATTAATAGTATGATAATAAATAAAAAAAATTAATCATTTTTTTAATTTTTGAAAATAAAATAAATAAAGGAGTATACAAGTAAATTTATAGCAATTAAATCTGATTTTTGTTCTAAGTAAACACATAAATGAGATTAATAGTGATTCGATTCCGATTCTTTGAACCCAAGTAAATAATATATTCTGACTCCGAATCCTAATTCCGAATTCAGCCCACTCCGAATCCTATCCACTCCGATTCATACTCACTCCGATTAGGCGTAAGTAAACATGCCATTAGTGTATTTCAACAAACGATACATATAAGGTATAAAAGGATTCGATTAGTGAATCATAATACTCATCAACAGAAGAGCAAACGTGGGAGTTACTCGTTGCACACAACGCTTTAAAACGTGAAAATGTTCAATACTTGTTAGTTTTTTTTTTTTTTTTTGGTGTAATTTCCAATGACTTTTTATGAGTTCTTGTGGAATGTTGATGGATTTTTATTAAAATTTTTTATTATTTCAGTCACAAAATCTAGGTTTTGTTAAATATTTCGGTGATGGAAATTCAAAAATCTAACTTGATAATCCATTAGTAACTGACTAGTTACTGCATGTTAGTTACCCACCGGTAGCCAACTGGTTACCATTTGATGACCAATCGATAACCCACTGACGGTTGGTAACCAATTAGTCACCAAATGGTGACCAACTGATAGTTCGTCGGAGGTCGATAATCAACTGGTCACCATTTGGTAACTAATTGGTAACCTATCGGAGGTCAGTAACCAACCGGTTACCATTTGGTGACCAACTGATAACGTGTTGGTGGCGGCGGTTACTGATTTGAAACCTGTTGGCAGTCGGTAACCCAAATGGTTACATTATAGATAGCAACTAGCAATTATAATTAGTATGTTAAAAAGAGAAAAATAAATAATTATGTGTTTCCTAAGAAATATCAATCCAAAACTTATTTTTGTGACATTAATCAAAAGGTCCCAAATAAATATAACATTAGAAATAACATTATACACTGAAATATAAAATAAGATAATATTATTTTTAATTTTTTTTTGTTTTTTTATAACAATCTTAAAGATAGAGTCGATTATTGAATTACCGTTTAAATATAAAGTTCATCACGAATCACGCATTGTTATAAAGTTCATCCGGAAGCCGTGGGCTAAGCATGACCTCTACCGGAGTTATTTTACTCATGGTCAATCCCAAGCCTTCTCTCATATCAATCGGCTCATTCCTTGGTGTATTATTGATCATGTTAAATCCCTGTAAAACACGAGCAAGCGTCAAGGACATCACTCTCATCGCCAACGAAATTCCGGGACAAGCCCTTCTACCGGAGCTGAAAGGGATGTACTCAAATTGGTGACCCCTCACATCAACGTCCGCGTGGGCGGCGAGAAACCGCTCCGGTTTGAACTCCTCTGGCTCCCGCCAAATCCTCGGATCGCGGTGCAGCTTCCACAAATTGACTAACAGAATGGTGCCTTTTGGGATATGATAACCAGCTAAACAACAATCATTCATGGCCTCCCGTGGGACCGAAAGCGGTCCCGGAGGGTAAAGCCGTAGGGTTTCCTTGATAATGGCTTGAAGGTAAACCAAATTTTTTGTATCTGATTCTTCAACCCACCTTTCTCTTCCAACAAAATGGTCAAGTTCTTCTTGTGCATTTCTCAGCACTTGGTTGTGGTTTAGTAGCAATGAGAGTGCCCAATTTAAGGTCACAAATGTGGTGTCTACGCCAGCAATTATGAGATTCTGCAAACAAAAAATATATATTTACATATATAGATTAGCAAATTTAAATGTCACATCTTATTGTTTTTTAATTTTTGAAATTTAAATAATTGATAAACAACTATAATATATTTAGCTTTCATTTAATACCACATTTTAACTCATTTTTCAAAATTTTTTTAACAAAAATTTGATTTTATTCGTTGAGTTATGAGTTAGAATCTATAATTCAAAGGGTAAGTTAGTAAGTATAAAAGTTATTAAAACTTCAATGATCAGTAAACCTGATACCAAAATAGAATATATATTATATGAGAAGTTAGAAGCTGTTTCACATCATTAAGTTATTGATATGTTAAAAAGGTGTTTATATGTACATTGGGCATCCTCTCCATTTAAATTAGATTTCAAGGATGATTTTTATCCAAAATTCATTTAACATGGTATCCGGGCAAGGCTTCACGTGGAACTCAGCTCAGTAAATTTTGTCCCACATATTGTTAGATTACTGTGAAGCTGTTAAAGGTGTTTGTATGTGAATTGGTCATCCTCCCCACTAGTTAACACTTGAGAACGAATTATACTCAAGCTCATTTAACTTGCTACACTTAGATGCTGAATTTGACACTAACTATAGCATACATCAAAACACGCCATTGAACATGTAGCTTTCGTTTGGTTGGTTAGTTTGAGTTAAAATATTTGTATCGAAGTTGTTTGACTTTTCAAAAATTAATTAAAATTTTTGTCGACTGTTCAGAAAAAGACAAAAATAAGTTGAAATATTTTAGTTTAAACTGCAGGCCAAAAATAAGCGTAGTTCTTTATTTGAGAATAATTCTCTTCATCAGAAACATTAAGCTTCATTTTGGCTTTCAAGTTTATTTTTGTCTTTTTCTGAAAAGTTAACAAAAATTATAACTAGTTTTTGAAAAATCTACTAACTACTTCAATTTAAAAATTACATTTCAAACTCGTATATCAAAGGAAAGCTAAATAATAATTCCTAAAAATGGATAAACAAAAGTGAAGGAAATGAAAAACAGACCAGTGTTGTTGCTTTGATGACGTCTTTACTCTTGTATCCATGTATTAAAGCATCAATATTGTCACCAAGTAGAGATAGAAGTGCATCTATGAAGTCACGTTCTTGTAATTTCTTCACACTTTCATTTCTCTTGTATTTGTGGAGATGCTCTTCAAGCCATTCACTCATTATCTTATCCAATTTCTCAGCGTTTCTCTTCATAGACCTCACGTACCCTTGCAGATCCAGCCACTTCACGGACGGTATGAAATCAGACATCACAAACACCCCGCTTAGGTACATGAACTCTTCGATGGCTTTCACAAATGTCCGAGATTCGACGTTACCGAGACCGTCATCAACGCCGCTACATCGTTTGCCGGAGATCATCCGGACCTTGGTGTTCATAGTCACGCACGAAAGCCACCAGCTCATGTCTACCCTAGCCGAGCCATGTTGCTGTTCTGCGGCCGCGAGACAAAGATTGTACAAGTGTTTGATGCAGGATTGCAGCTCCGAAGCCCTGACGTCGGCGAGGAGATCGAGTCGCCGGTTCGAGAGGAGCTCGAGGGTGCATATCTTGCGGATTTCGCGCCAGTAGGCTCCGTACGAGCCGAGGCCGAAGAAGGCGTTGCGGTAACCCATGAAGGTCGAGGCGGCGGATTTAGGGCGAGTGAGGAAAACTTGGTCATGGGTGGTGAAACACTCCTTGACAGCCTCCCAGCTACTCACAACAAGTGCTTTTCTATCCCCAAGGCGGATTGCGAAAATCGGGCCGTGTCGGTCGGCGAGGATGCCTTGGGTTCGGCAAGGCGGGACTTGTCCCCCGAGGAGGCGCAGGTGACCGATTACCGGCCACGCACCGGGTGGTTCCGGCGGTTGTTTAGCTCCTTGATCAATGCTCTTGCTACTGTGGCCTCGGATCATTTTGTATACTAATTTGTGAACAAGTAAGAAAGCTAGGAAACTTCCAAGTGCTTTCATAAGAGGAAATAAACATTCCATGTTTGTTTGAAGATTTTGTTTTTTTTCTTTTTTTTGAGGGATTTTGTTTGAAGATTTGATGCGCATATTAGCTTATGATATATAAACGAGTATATAGTTGTTGATCATTGTGTATCAAATACACGTACCTATCACACTTAACTCGTTTATGAGTCGGTTTGGTAATGCTTTTGGATTTACCAATACGATGCAACTTTGTGTTTGGTAAAAATACTCAAAGATCATTTACACAAATATCTATATATTTTTATAGTTATTTACAGAAATTAGAATTTATAACTTTTGCTTCTAGCTTCTACTTCTTTTTTTGCTAGAAATAAAAATTGAAATATTTTGGCAAAAGCACAACAACCCCAAATTAACCCTATATTATAAAGGTAATGTTCAGGTGCATATTCAGTATGTGTTCTCATTATGCTTTCTCTTCGGGTTTGATTCTTAAAGTATCTCCAATAAAGTACTAAATTTAAGTGTTAACGGTAAATTTTAATATTTAGATTAAAAAAAAAAAAAGAAGTGTTCTCGAATAGAGTCCTATATATTATGTTAAATTTAACATATAACAAATTTTGTGGTAAATTTGCCACAATAGATAGTCAATGTCAATGTTAATAACTAATTCTAATTGGTTATTGCATTTTACTTTTCATGTATTTATTCCAAACATTTTTAATTTATTCATTTAGTTTTTGAATTTAAAGGTGGGGGATTCAACATTTATATCTTTAGATGAAGTCAAGATGTATATTACTTCTCAACTATACATGCAATACAGTTTTAATTTATTTGAATACTAGAAGTTCACTTTTATGAATTTTAAAGTATAATAATCATAAAAAATGTAAATATAACTTTAAAATTTACATTATATAGTGGAGTACAGAATAGAATAATGATTTTTTTGGGGTACTTTTTTATGATAAACATACCATTAGCATGAATATATATATTGGAGGTGGTGTTACAAGCTTCATTTAGTACTTGCCACCTGAGCTCTAAGCCCAAGGTTATGACATGTGGATTTTTGAGCTAAATCACATACCACCACATTTCTGATATCAGTAAATTCATATTATAATGTTAATTCGAAAACATGAAGACATCAATAATCTCTTCTCTAGACATTTTCCCTCCTTAAATCTAGTCTTTTGTTTTTGTTTGTTTTGTTTTTTTTTTTTTTTTGTTTTTGCTATAATTAATTTGAAAATACATCATCCGTTAGAATGTGTTTCATGTTAATTTCAAATTTGGTCTTCCTATATCATACTTGTCTCATTTTATTCCTATAGTTTAAAAGGTCACATTATTGATACCCAAACCTAATCAAATATTTCACTATTTGTCCCTTTATAACACAAAACGTGAAAAAAGTGATGGAGTGAAATAAAGGTGGAGGAAAATTTGGTAAAATTAATATTAGGTGGTTGATTAGAAGGATGAATTGAATTAGGTCTACATTATCTAATTAATCCAACATATGAGATCCACAATTTTGAAACAGTTAGATAACATAGACACAATTAAATTTACCATCTCAATCAATCACCCAACATTTATTTTACCGTATTATCCTCCACACACCTATCATGACATAAGTCTCTTTAACTTTGTTTACGGGCTTCATTCTATCATTTTTTTTTAACATATCTATTAAAAAAAAAAAAGAACGACACACTTTTTCTTTATTAAAAAAAAAAAGAAAAAAAAAAAAAGAACACAGTTCGGGACCATAGACTCTGTATAATGTCTATATAGATATATAATGTCTATATATATATATTACATTAACTTAAAAAAAATTAAGCTTCAATGGTTACTCTAGTATTTATCCATTCATGGTTACTGTTATTTTAGCTATGTGATATAGATCAAACGGTTGTAATGAATTAGGTAGTTAGCCAAATAAATTTATGATAATTAATGAACATTGAAGTTAGAGATATCACTAAATGTTATTTTGAATAGACAACTTGTTCTTAACCTACTAACATGACTTTTTAAACACTTTTTTTTTTTTTTTATTCAAATGGAATTTAAATAAATATTTTTTTCCCATTTTTAAGCTCACCCCTGATATTTATTTATGATTTTTTATAATTTATTTAAAAAAGGGTTAAGTAGCCAATACTCTTATAATTGTATGTTTTGATCAACCTCAAATAATTCCCTTTTCTCGCATCTTTTATCTTTCTCTCTTTATATATATATATATATATATATATATATTAATTCCTTAATTCCTTCAAATGCCCCCTTTCCTCCATATTTCTCTATACCTCTATCTATTTTATGTACTGTTCTCAACTTTTTTTTTTTTTTTTTTTTTTTTTTGGAATTTGGAACTTGTTTGTTCTCAATTTATTGACTATTATGCCGCCCACCTCTCCCTTTTGCGCCTTCCACGAATCCAAGTAAGAAAATATTTTTCTATGTACCAAAGAAAAAAAAAAAGAATTATTTTCTACAAGAAGCACGTGACGATATTCTAATTAACTTTTTCACATGTTTTTTTTAGGTAAAATTAGTAGAAAAGAAAATAATAATAAGGAGTTTGCATAATTTGATGTAAACAAATATCAGAAGGGAAATTGAAAACAATAATAAGTACAAAAGGAGAAAATAACACTAATATTAATCAATCACGGCAATTTTTCCCTCATCCTAGTATGTATGAAGAGTAATTACAATTCCTTAAAAAAAGAGTAATTAAAATAATAATCCTGATATTTATTTTTCACTTCCAATAAAAAAAAAGAGAAATATTTTTAATTAAAGTTTAAAATAACCAATTATTTAACTTGTTATATAACAAGTCATATAAAATGTCACAGTATTAAATATAATTATGACATGTACTTTATTTTATAATTTTATATGTAATCATCGATGGTTACTAGAATAATTATTAAAAACTCTTATATATATATATATAATGTACATTTTGAGATTTCATTAAATAGTGTGGGGGGACTATAATTGACAGTCGAGGATAAGATCCAATTCGTTATCAAAGAGATGGAGCAACTTTTTGAAGACAAATAATAATCAAAGATTCTATGAGTTAAACGTGTCTTTTGTACATACTTACCTAATCACCAACACACATTTATTGAGCATTTTTTTGGTATCATTGATAGGTATAATTTTTGTGATATCACATCGATTTTTGTTGAGTTAAAATTTTCTATTTTAATTCAAAAAAATTAAAAAAATCTTAAATATTTTCGGTTAAAAAAAATCGAGAAATTTATATAAAGTGTTATCACACACGCAATGTTTATATCCCTAGTAATAAAATGTTAACTAACATTTTACGTACTCATTTTCTGAATTTGAACTTTTGTATAGTTTTTTTTTTTTTTTTTTATAACACAGAGTGTAATAATTTTAATGAATTGGATCATTTCAGACATGAATCCATCAGTAGTCTCATCAAAGTATCTAATCTAATTTATAACTCATCTCACAAAATTCTAAAAAGAAAACATGAGATGAAGTATACAAGAAGAAGAGAAACAAAAAATAAAACACTAAAAACAAAAAACAAAAAAACAAAAAAAATTATTTGGGGTTCGTTTTTGTTACCCAAATTTTAAGCACAGTTGAATAACTCAATAATTCATCACATAGTACGATATGACAACTTTCATGGGCCATCCTTATCTTTTTGTAACATGTGTATTCACATGTCTACCAAGGAAAGTTTTTTGAAATTCTCTTGAAGTTGACATCCTCACAAACTCGTCAAAATAATATTAATAAAATTTAATGTAGGGTAAGAAAAACTATACACAGTTTCTAATCATCATATATTTTTTAATCAAATCTTGTGATATTGTTTTACATCTTATTTTGTGAAATATCATAACTATGAACCCAGTGTTTTATCCTTGTAGGAAATTGTGGGACAATGCACATATTATAGGATTTTTGGCTTATTATTTGGATTTTTTTTTTTTCTGTAAACCACTTTTTCTTTGATATTGTAAGAGAGTTAAAAATCCGTAAGCCATTGTAGATCTTGTCACAATGTGTTTAAGATTCGATATTATATAATCTCGTTTTGAGATCTTTACTAGGTAAATAAGCTATGCGTTGGATTTGTGTACTAAGGAAAGTTTTTTGAAATTCCCTTGAAGTTGACATAATAACAAACTCGTCAAAATAATATTAATAAAATTTAATGTTGGGTAAGAAAAACTAAACACAGTTCCTAATCATCATATATTTTTTAACCAAGTCTTTTGATATTGTTTTACATCTTATTATGTGAAATATCATAACTACGAACCCAGTGATTTATCCTTTTATCCTTTTAGGAAATTGTGGGACTAACACTTTTAATGCACATATTTTTGGCTTAATATTTGATTTTTTCCTCTGTAAATTACTTTTTATTTGACATTATAAGAGAGTAAAAAATCCGTAAGCCATTGTAGAACTTGTCACAATGTGTTCTCGATATTATATAATCTCATTTTGAGATCTTTACTTGATAAATAAGTTATGTGTTGGGTTTGTGATAACGGTACTGAAAATAAATCCATTATTTGAGTACAAATAAACAATAATTATTGTGTTCCATTTTAGCTATTTATGACGGGGATAATGGATGTGATGTTACCATCAATGATATTTTTTTTATCAACAATAATAAATAAAAAAAGAAATGGATTATTCTTATATATAACTCTTAATTTTCAGGATCATTCTAATTTTGTCTATTAAACTTTAAAGGAAATTATAACTAAATAGCTTCTTCTTTTTTTTTTTTTAAGAAGTTTTTTAACAAATAGTCCAAGTTTTTAAAAGCTAGTTAAAAGACTCCGCCCCCCCCCCCCCCCCTCCCCCAAATTTTTTTTCTTCAAATGGTCAATCAATTTCGTAAATGATCAATCAGTCACTGACCATATAATATAGTTAATTTGATCAATCAGTGATTAACCATATAATATAGTTAGATGAACCATATAATATAGTTAATTTGGTCAGTATAAAATACCGTTTTTATAGTTAATCACTGAATGATCATAAACAAAATCAACAAATTCCCGTTCAATTAATGATTAACTATGATAAATCACTAATTTATCATTAAAAAAAAAAAAAAAAAAACGTTGTTCTTCTCCCTCACAATCCAAACTACCCTTCCAACTCAGAAACCCATCTTCTCCAACCCAGAAACAAGCGGTAGTCGCAACACCGACCTTACACCATGAGAGAAAGAGAGACAGCCACTAGCATGATTGGGTGTACTATAGAGAGAGAGAGAGAGAGAGAGAGAGAGAGAGAGCCCATCTTCTCCAACCCAGAAACAGGCCGTAGTCGCAACACCGACCTCATACCAAGAGAGAGAGCCACTCAGCATGATTGGGCCACTAAGCATGATCGGGTGTACTCAAATTGATTGACTGGAACAATTTGAAACAACTATTCTCCTAAAAAAAAAAAAAAAATGAAATTCTGTTCATTTGGCCATCCAACCTAATTATCCCTTTAAAAACTCTCACTTTTAGTCCTCCTAATATTGAATTAGTTGTATTTACCCCCAGTTTTTAGAATTATCATTAAATAATAAAGAGGGTGCATAATGCGGATATGTGATCCATTATTTTTTAGCATAATGGATTAAGTAAGACTAATTTTCCTATCCTTCACTTAGTTTTTACAAGAGGTTTGATATGCGGTACTCCGTTTTTGCCGGGACATGAATGGCAGTTCATGTGTGGCCGTTGGATGCAAAAATGGAGGGAGGTGATAAGAAGGAGAGTGATAAACAGAGAGAGAAGGTGGAATACAACCCAGAGAGACAGAGAGTTTCAGGAGAAAGAGTCACCGGAAGAGAGAGAGAGAGAGAGAGTTTAAGGAGAAATCGTTGACGCCTCCGGCTGGGCTTTTCTCCGCCGATGGGCTCTCTCTCTCTCCCTCTCCCTGTTCCTCTCTCCCTCTTTGCCCCCACCATTCATGTCTGGCAATTTTGGGCTATCGTATTCGTGAGCTTTCCTTAGTTTTTAACATAAATTCTAATAAAAGGACTTAACTGGGACTTTTTCAAGAAATGAAACTTTTGAAAGTTCATAAACAAAGTAAGAATGATGTTAAAATTTAGGAGCACACGTAAGATTCTTTGATATTCACAAATGAGACAGATCGACCAACAGTCCTTTGGGCCTTCAAATGGGTTTCATTCGGACTCTTTTTTCTGAAGGCATTGTGATCGACCTGCTCATGGGGAAATGCGAGATTGATTCAAAAGAAAGAAAGGAAAGTGAAAGACCATACAAGATGGGGTGTGGAAGAGCACATGGGATAAGCAACCGTCCAGAGTAATCCAAACATTAATGACCGTTGGGGAAGTTGGCCACATCCCTAAACCAAAACTTTAATGCTTTGGCACCCAACTCAAACTCAACTGTACTCCATCAATTCCTCTTCTTCTTCTTGGCTTTATTATTTTAAATTTATTTTTCACTTTTTTTTTTTAATTTAAATTTTCAAGTTCCATATGCACTTTTCGTGCTTTCCCATATCACTCTCGAAGACTTTTGGCCACAATGCCCTATTTGGGAGTCCTAAAACGTTTTCCTTTGTTAGGTAGGAATTGAAAGTCCAAATGCTTTGTAGTTTCAGCCACGAAAGAGGTTGGTTTTCTTTTTTCTTTTTTCTCCTTTTATTTTCCAATTTCAATTTTTTAAATGAAAAAAATCCCATTTCATTTTTTTTTTTTTTTGGTTTTGTGATGTTTCTAGTTGGGTAGATGAACCAACTTTGACGGAGAAAACAAAGAAACAACTTGGGTTTATCTGGTTTTCATTATTTATTTAAAATACATTAAAAAATGTATGTTAAATATTTATATTTATATTTGTCATGAGGCTCTTATGACCCATTTATAAGAAAGGAGACTTGCAAGTATGACATTATTACCGTTGAATTCAAAACAAGAGGAAAAAGAAATTTGTCATTTTGTGTTTCTGGAAAATACTAAAGAGTTAGCTTTAGATTTGGTAGAGAAATCTACCAATAAGATCTTATTCTTTCATTACAAGACTCAAATTTTAGGAGCACAAGTTTTTCTCATGTCAATAATTTAGTGGCATAAGCGTTGATGCAATTGATCAGGTTCGCGTTCTCGTTCTCATTGTCAATCGTGATCGTGATCGTGATCGTGATTGTTACCGTGATCGGTTTCATTGGATAAAAAATGGTAGGAAGCATTGATTCTAGGAACCAAAATGTGTACTTAAATGGGACACCTCAGAACTTCAATGGTTTGGACGAGAAGCTTGATGAGCTGAGAACCCTTCTCGGGAAGACTAATGGCGATCCGTTAAGGATTGTTGGCGTCGGGGCTGGCGCTTGGGGAAGCGTTTTCGCTGCGTTGCTACAAGATAGCTATGGACAGTTCCGGGACAAGGTGCAGATAAGGATATGGAGAAGGGCGGGAAGAGCGGTTGATAGAGCCACGGCGGAGCACCTCTTTGAAGTGATCAATTCAAGGGAGGATGTGCTTAGGAGGTTGATCCGCCGATGCGCGTACCTAAAGTACGTAGAGGCAAGGCTCGGGGATCGAACTCTCTACGCGGACGAGATCTTGAAGGACGGATTCTGCTTGAACATGATCGACACGCCGCTTTGCCCTTTGAAGGTCGTGACGAACTTGCAAGAGGCCGTTTGGGATGCCGACATTGTGGTGAATGGCTTGCCTTCCACCGAGACGAGAGAGGTGTTCGAAGAGATCAGCAAGTATTGGAAGGAGAGGATCACGGTGCCCATCATAATCTCCTTGGCGAAAGGAATCGAGGCCGCATTGGAACCGGTACCGCATTTGAAAACTCCGACGCAATTGATTAAGCGGGCAAGTAAGTGTGCTCTGATCCCCTTTATGATTCTTTGCATTATGAATTGTGGTCGTAATTTGTGTGTCACAAACAACTTGCAGCATGATCAAAGTCCATACAATAGATATGAAAACGAAGCAGAGTATTTTGGCTAATTAGATCGACTTATGTTAAATGGGGTCTCTATCGCTTTGCTTAAATCAAACATGAAAAATTTTGCCCTACCTTTTGCATCATTCTTTCATCCAAATAAATTTTGATAAATTTTAGAGTAAATTGCTCGTTTAGTTCCTAAATTTTTGCTCACCTTTTACCTCATTTTTTCATCCAAAGAAATTTGGATAACTTTTAGAGTAAATTGCTCGTTTCGTTCTTAAATTTTTAAGTTTATACAGTTTTAGTCCCCTATCTCTTTTTTTTTTTTGGTAGTTTGAATAACTGTAAACTATTAAAGTATTGTTACGGTAGTCATTTATATTAGTTTTTGGACAAAATTCGTTAATAATTTTAGTAAAAAATTGATACTCACTAACGAATTCCGTGTAAAAATTAATGAAAATGATTACTGTAATAACGTTTTTAATAGTTTAGTATCACTCAAGCTACAAAAAAAAGAATAGGGACTGAAGTTGTATTAACTTAAAAGTTTAGGGATGAACCTAACAAATTTATTCTGATTTTATAAATCCCCCGAACTTAGATCACTTTTTCACTTTGCCCCTGAACTTCAAAGTATCAGCAAATTTGCCCCTTTGGTCACTTAATGGATGCAGCACTAAATTTAAAAGATTAAAAGCTAATAAGATACAAACTCCAATTACTATAAAAAAAAAAAAAAATACTGATAAAAACTATTCAACATTGAATAAACAGTCTTAGAGTACTATAATTCAGTTTTCTTACATAAGAAAAAGGCTCATCTTCTTCCATCACTATAAAAAGAAACCAAGTTAGTTCACCAAAAATCATATGATTCATTGCTGTCACTCTCTCTCTCTTTTCTTTCTAGTTTCTTCTATAACTTCCAATGTAAAAAAAAAAAAAAAAAATACGATACAAACCATTTTCCCCTCATTCTCTAACCTTCTAAATTTTTGCCCGGCCGGTAGCTGGGATACCTATAGAGAACATACTGTATCTCGGCGGACCAAACATTGCGTCCGAGATCTACAACAAGGAGTATGCGAATGCTCGGATATGTGGAGCGGAGAAGTGGAGAAAACCTCTGGCAAAATTTCTAAGGCAACCCCATTTCATAGTCTGGGACAATAGTGATCTTGTCACACATGAAGTCATGGGAGGCTTGAAAAATGTCTACGCCATTGGAGCAGGTAGCTAAAATTTGTACTATCTTTAATTCATTAAGTAACATTTTTAACATAAAATAAATTCCATCGGAGTAAACTAATTATAATTCGTTATCGCAGGAATGGTAGCAGCGCTAACAAAGGAGAGTGCTACTAGCAAATCAGTGTATTTTGCACATTGTACATCGGAGATGATATTCATCACTCATTTGTTGTCGGAAGAGCCCGAGAGACTTGCAGGACCTTTGCTGGCCGATACGTACGTAACCTTGTTGAAAGGGCGTAACGCGTGGTACGGCCAAATGATAGCAAAGGGTGAATTAAGCCGGGATATGGGTGATAGTATCAGTGGTAAAGGGATGATCCAGGTATCGAATTGAACATGGTTTAACTACAATTCTTTAGGAATTTGAGTAATTTATGTTACAGCCGTCGATTCACCAATGTAAAACTAAATGATAAGAGAATTACGGCTAATCTTCTCGTACGAATAATAATGCGAGTCATTGGCCTCCGAGTGTCCAGGGTGTCTCGGCGGTGGGAGCATTTTATGAACTTCTCAGTCAGTCGAGCCTAAATGTCTTGCATCCCGAAGAGAACAAGCCGGTTGCCCCTGTACAACTCTGCCCCATCTTGAAGACTCTGTACAAAATACTCATAACCGGGTAATTTTCTGCAATCTATGAACTTGATCCTTGATTCTAATTTGATTTTTCTTACTTAATTTCTAAACATCTAGTTGACATAGAGAAAACCTTATGCTCACAAAGGTACAAAATCAAATTTTCATAACCCAATTTTGCTTCATGTTACACATCCACAATACATTCCAATGTATCTGCTGACGACTAATGCAACACAAAAAATAGTAACATTAGAGTTTGTTTTGAACCGCAGTTTAGTGTATCCTTATCAGTAGTGGATGTTTCTGAACGTTAGATCTGATTAAAATCATATCGAAACTAAAAAAGTAAGTAAAATGGATAGTATCTGATACAAATATGACGGTTCAAAACAGAACCCTGTTGATAGGGTATTTTGTCATACCGTACCATAGAAATATCAGTTCAGTAATAATTTTTTGTTTTCAATTGTTTGATTTCTAGGGAACAATCACCGCAAGCCATTCTTGAAGCGTTAAGGGATGAAACCCTGAACGATCCGAGGGAACGAATTGAGATTGCACAAAGCCATGTTTTCTATAGGCCTTCACTTCTTGGACAGCCTTGATTAGTTTGCATGTTGCCAACTTATATTTTGGTACCAAATAATATATATATATATATATATATATCTATATAAGTATACTAAAAGAAACTGGATGGTGAATGGAAACATCTCGGTCTTCTTTTAAGTGAAATGTGTACCCTTTTTTTTTTCAACCATATGTTTTCAATTTCAAGTTGATGAACTCAACTATGGAAATGATTTTTTTTTATTTTTTTATTTTTAAAATTTGAGTATGTGACCGATATGTTTTCTCTTCAATCACGAAAATAAATGATTTTTTAATAGTGGCATGGAGTGCATAATCCACAATTGTAGGACTTACCTATATAAACAGAGCTTACAAACTTTTAAATAAATGTAGGCAACATGTTTAAAAATAAAAATAACAAAAAAAAAAAGGTCCAAGGAGTGTATTCCTAGCTGTGATCTTTTTGAATAAACTTTAATTATGTTAGGTTATATTTATTGTTCCTGAACTTATCATCCTTTAGTACCTTGCCTCCCAAATTTTTTATTTTGATAATTCATCTTTGAATTTTCTAAATTATTGCAATGTACTCCATTTTGTTAACTTTACATTAAGTTATATATTTGAAGTTGGAATGCATTATGATTCGTATTAGATTTAGAAATTTTTTTTTTTAATCAGAAATGAGATTTTCTGTTTTCACATGAGGCATATGTGGGGTTTTTATGACCTATTTAATGGGAAGTTAAGTCAAATGAGATGTACATTGTAACAATTTAGAAAGTTCAAAAGGTAAATTGCTAAAATTAGAAATTTGGAGAAATGGTGAAAAGTTTAGGTAGCAATAATACTAAACACTTGTTACTTTAGTCAATTTAAATCCAATCATTTCCTGTCTCTGCACAAATTTGTACACCAGAATTTGCAAAAAGTAAGTAATTTGAAAGTGTAAAATGGAAAAGTGAGAAGGGACAGCAGAGGTAAGGAAGAGATTGAAAAACATAATATTAACTAAGACATTGTTTATAATCTGGTTTCTTTTCTTTTCTTCTCTTTTTTTTTTTTTTTTTTAATTTTTTGAAAGGGGATTTATAATCCGGTTTCAATGGTTTATTCTTACATGAATAAAAAAAAATAAAAATAGATAAATAAATGAAAGAAACTTGACTGCTAAACTATGAATTACAAGCTATTTTCTTACTTAAAAACGACAGATAAGTTTCAACCGAAAAGTTTTATATCGTGTTCCAACACTCAACGGCAGCAAACTTTAGCTTATGAACTACATGTCGTTTATTCAAGTGTAAAAACATTTTAAACTAAAAGGCGACTTGTCGTATAAATTCGATGACAGCAAATAGAATAAACTGCAATGACTTGTCGTATGAATTCGATGACAGCAAATATTAAAAACCGCAATGTCGTTTTAATCGGCAGTCCAAGATTTTTTTTTTTTTTTGGGGATTTAGTAGTTTTGCCTTTAGGATTTCATGAATTGAGAAATTGTCTCTGGACTTACAATTTGTTTAAATTAATCCTTAAATTTTTATAAAATCGTAAAAAAAAAAAAAAAAAAGCACTTTTAAATCGGTGACGACTTGAAATTTAGAAAAGAGTAAATGAGTTCATTTGGAGGACAAATGTTGTGAATTCTGCTAACAATATATTAAATCATGTAACATTCACAAGATTGTTTGTGTCTAAATTTTAATAGCAAAATTCAAAGTATCGTTAATATTAATAAGAATAACAGGTTAAATCATAAAAAATTCAGGAAGTAAAGTGCAAAAGCTTTTTCATTTTTTAAAATGCAAAAAGCTTTTCTTTTATCCTTCTATTAATTTCATTTGTGTACTAAACTTCACATCTACAGTTTTTACATATCGGGGTTAAAGTGTGAATGAGCGTAAAGTTTCGGGGCATAAATGAAATATATATTTTTTTTTTCATTTTTTTTCTCAGCTGGAAAAAATTCCAACGCCAATAGTTTTTAGTCGTCCCATGAAGGTGGGAGCTTCCAAAAGTAAAAAGGTTTTAGGGCAGCTACCAAAAAAAAAAAAAAAAAAAAAATGGCGGAGGCTGAGAAAGGAAGCCATATCAGAGAAGAAACCTTAAAGCCCTTCTTCCAGAGAGCCTCTGAAGCAGAGGTCTGTCTCTTTTCCCTTTACCCTTTTCTCTTAAAATTGTCTAATTCTCGTTTATGCTATTAATTTTCTGGCACAGCAATAAATGTTTATCCTTCATTGGAAAACCTCCATTGAAAAAATGTTTGTGTTTTTAGACATAGTTTTGGATTTTATGAGATGAGTTTCTATTAAATGGAATGTCTATTAGAATAGAAATGGGGAATGGTTAGAATTTTTTTTATTTTTTATTTTTCCGATTAATGACTTTATTGTACTCTTTCATACTGAAATTTGTTTCTGATGTGTGTATACTGTGCAAAAGAAAATTTGGACCAAAAAAAAAAAAAAAAGGAGAAAAAAAAGTTTTCTATATAATTTTGTGCATCTTGTTTTTGGATTTAGAAATTAAAAAGTCACCGTGATGAAACTATTTTTGGTTTTTCTAACTGATAGCTTGTAGAAAAAAAGGTGCTTTAGACGATCGGAATTTTATTGGATTGCTTTTCCAGAAATTGAACAATACGCTATTCCGCGCATGTTGCCGAGTTAGTGGACTGTTATGGTCTCTTGGGGAAGGAAAATTCTGTGAATTCTATGATGCAGTTATAAGTCCTTTGTAAAAGAAACAGGGTATGTAACCATTGTTTTGGAATTTTTTTCCGTGTCACTTCCACCTATCAGATAAAACCTTTCGAAACCTGAGGATTGCTAAATGCCCGCACGAGTGCAACGTCTACAGGTGATATCTTGCACTCGCGCCAGTCACGAGTGCATTTAAAATTTCTCTTTGGATCCCCTGTGGCTTTTATACTTTTTTTCCAGCTGATCGACTATAATGGAGTTGTGTAAAAATAGCCTGCACTGATTCTGTATTTTATCCTTTTCTTTGAGGATTTCTCGTCTCCTCTGTTTCCCTTATTCTCTTTGTATTCTTGATAAAATGTGTTTTTCTTGTCCAAAAGAAAAGCTTCACCAGCTCTGTACCCGATACCTCATACCTAATGATTCGTCGATATCTTATTCTCCCTTGCAATCACCAACTTTGGCAGAACTAACAACTTTTCTGATCTCATGGGATACAAATGAATCTCTTATAATCTCATCCGTTGAAACCATGACTGATCTGTTGGAAATCTCGGTAGTTGGTGTTTCTAGGTCCCAGGAGTACTATGAAATGAAGCAGATGTATTCTTCTGTTTAAATCGAATTTGCTTTCAAACTGGGAAATATGTAATGTTTTTCCCTTGATTTCTGCTCTATTTGAATACAAATCCTATGATATACAGTATTGTGGCCATTTTCCTATGATTGGTAGATACGATAATTGGGCACTTATTGTCAATGTGTATACTTCTTGAGTTTTTCTGCTTGAATCTCACTAACGGCATCTGTTCATACCAAAGGAACGCTTGTCAAGACTAGAAGCCGCCGTTGCAAGTAAGAAAGGTAGGAACCCAAAGCCTCCGTTCTTCATATAGTGTATTGTTAACCGACATGATAAGTTTGTACTAGTTTAATCTAACATGGAAACTCATTCAGATACTGGAAGTGAGGAACATTTGAAGACAATAAGTGAACTTCAGTCTAAGCTAGAAAGTGCAAATGCTGAGCTAGTATCAGAGCGGAAAAAGGTAGCGTATGTTTGCATTTTGCTCTTGTTTCATATTTGAAGTGGAAGTGGGAGCTCTGAGGGTTTTAATGTCAACATGCAGGCTGGGAATCTTGCTGCGGAAAATGCTAAACTCCAATATCGGATTAAGCATCTTGTTCAGGCAGTCGAGGAGGCTGATCTTAAGTTGGAGCAAGCCAAGTGAGTCCTACTGATTGTTATGATAAACATCACAAACTTATTTCATGTATCCACGTTATTTTTCTGATCTCGCTGAAAGGGTAAAATCAAAATCATTAGATCCAGTGACTTCATGGATGATATTTACTTATCCGTACATTTTTTAAAAAGTTATTTAGAAAGAGAGACCTCCAATTTTCACTCTCTCCCAGTTACAACTATTGTTTGTCAATTCTCCCTTTCGGGGGATTTTTGTTATCTTTATCCCATTTCTTTTTGTTAGTTTGGCAGTGTGTTAAAAGGATATCTAACTTATTCGGATATCTCATTTCCCAATTGTTATATGCGAACGACTTGGTTTGGCTTGTATTAAGTGAGACCTCTTCTGTGCTCAGGTGATGCCTGCAGTGATGAAGAAAACTACTTTCGCAGTTTGTGGCGTGAATACTTAAGAAAGCAAGGAACTATTCGATTTGAGGCGGATAAAAATTTGTGACCCTTGTTATCATTTTCTAATACAACTATATTGTCAAAGAGACCCACCCTTGTGATCCAACATGACTTGCATGATGTCAATGATGTATTTTGGAAATTGCATTAATAAGAAGTATAAGAAAGGACATTTTATATATACATTTCGAAGAGTATTTGGGTGAAGAGAAGAGTTTGCCCTACCCAAGAAACATGAATGGGGATTTTCGCCCTGAGACTAGCACTTGTTATTAAGCTACCGGTTTCTATTCCTTAAAATAGTGGAAGACGGGCGAAACCGAGCACAGATATCAACCAACCCTCGGAAGAAATTTTGGCTCGCGTGAGATAACTGTAAGCATGACTCTTTTTGAAGAAAATATCGCTTGTGTCAGCTAGCAGTTAAGTTTTCATTCAATTGGCAAATTACTTCTTTTATTTTTTTTAATTGTGGTGAATCACCTTTTGAATTTTAAATAAAATGTTGCATAGTGCTTCCCTATCGATGAACGCCGTTTCAGTTCAGATAGAAATGCTCTTACACATGTAACAGGACATAATTTGCTAGTCAAATTTAAGTTGAAATGAGCTCATGGAACGTGGAAGAGAGCAATTTTTTATTTTTTTTGGGTAAAAATTTGTTAATCATCATCGATTTTAGGATACTCGGCAACACTTTCGCAAATTCATGGAGTAATTTTTGCCTAATTAAAGGTTTGAGAGAGCAATGTGTGAAAATTTTACGACGCAAACACGCCAAATATCCTACATGCATGGGTTTTTATCAAGCATCTTTAAACATTAAGATGGTAAATTCTGCTAGGCAATCAAATGAATGTTTTTTACTTTTTCATTTTGGATTTAGGATTGCAGGGATTCAAACATTTTAAGATGCAGTTAGGTGTAGAATTACCACTAAATTATATCTACAACCACATCAAATGAATGTTTCTGTTGGTAGAATCGTTCGAATGAATGCTGTCGAACGAATTTGACAGCCCAAAAGATTTAAGATACGAAACAGAGACGCACCTATAAAGCTCAAAAGCAGGATTGTTTCAAGAAGCAACTCTTATCATACCATTTACAACTTCCTCTTGCTTTCATATTCATTATCTACATAAAAAGGGCTCGGTGGACTCGCCATCTAATGCCGGTTGTTTTTTCACTAAAGTCTATATAGTTTTCTGTCAAGTACTATGTCATCACTGCACAAACATATTTGCAATATAAAGCACGGTGTCATGTAATCCTAACACTAAAACCTACTAAGCTTCTTTCTGTACTTTCTTCGTTTTCGCCATCATCCTTCTAAGATCCTGCGAGAGGTGGTAACAACGTTATGGGCAATGAAAAAGCACGCCATGGACAGACATACCGAATGAAATAACGGAGCCCAAAATATGGAGATGAGAACAAAGTAAAGCTGTACGCTACCTGAAAACTTGATGTCCTAGTTGTTCGGCCAAAAACTGAATCAGAGGGCCTTTCTTAAGCTTAGAATAGCTCTTCAACTTACAATCTCTTGCAATGGCCTTCAGTTCAGTTAGTTTCAGCTTGCGCAATTTCTCGAGCAATCTCTCATCAGCAGTAGGTAACTGAACTAAAGGCTTAGACTGGGGATCATAATTGACAGAACCGCTCTGAGCTGCATGCCTGTTTGAATCTGAGAAGTTCAAATTAATACTCGAGTCTTTCATATGTGCACCAAGAGGCAAATTTGCAGTCCCCTTACTTTCCAGTGGCTGCGAAAATAAATATTCTACAATAGCAAGTGAAGTGCCATTATCTTTGTTTTGACATTCAAGCAGAGCCGGCCTCAAATGCTTACCACTCATCAGCTTCTTTAAACTAGCATTGTCATCATCAGCATCGGCTTTCAGTCTTTTGAATGTTGAAATGGAAGACGCATTCAATTTGCTATCTTGATTACGAAAAATATGCCCAATGATGCTTCGAGAATCAGACTGAAATTTCCTCTTTGTCCTTCGACTTTGTGGTTGCTGCCCGGAGTTTAATTGGGACTTGTCGTAGAGAACAACAGCTTTGTTGGATACTTCATTTATTGGTTCTTCTAACACCGGCTCAGCCTTGATTATAGTTTTCCCAAACTGGGCTTGCAAAGACAAGGCCAAATGAGTAGTGTTAGTCACAACTTGCAGATCATCTCGATTGTTCATCACCGTCTTTGACCATGGATTTGAAGAGTTGAACTTGTTGAGCACAAAGACTTTCGAATCTTTGAAGACTTCTTTTCGAGCAGCTCTCTTAATGTCAATTAGTTTTTGATCCATATCACAATTTACAGTTTTTGCTGGACTCAAACTACTTGCTTTAAACTCAGAAGTTTTATTCATCGCTTTGAGAGCAGCTAATTCTATTAAAGCATCAGGGCCGATGTAGTTAACAATAGCATTTGAACGCTGCTAGTTGAAAGAGAAATAGGCTTAGAGGCTAAAGAAAGGAAAGGATCAGTCAAATTCAAATTTGTGTTCCGACAGTCGCATGTAGTGTGAGATAATGCTTCACTTACCTCAGTAGTTTTTTCACGGGCTTGATTTCCTTCAGGATGTGAATCTTCTATAGCCAGGTGATGCTGTTTCCTTACTCCATTTACTTTTACATTTCCAGTTGATTTCAAACCCGTTTTGCACAAACTTTTCCCAACACTTAAGCTTGTATCTGAAGATTCTCGAGAACCTGAGCTGGAAGCTTTGACAATAGCCTTTGCAGTCTGTTCATTGCAAGAGGGAACAACAAGTTTGTAAAGATAACCTAATATGGAAAACATACCATGCAAGGCAATGGAACAAAGATTTCTAATATCATTACAACATAAATTAAGAAAAACGTTAGGTCAATATTACTTTGGGTTTGCATCAGCCCAATATGCGCTGAAATTTAAGCATACAAATTAAGCAAAACATAAGGCCAACTGAAATAAATGGAAACTTTGAGGAAGGGGGATAAACCTTAGCTACTTCAATCTCAGAGTTCTTCTCTTTGGGCTTCGAAGATGCATTTTCTGTAGCATTCTCATCTGCGAAACTAAGCTCTTGTTCTATGGTCTTCCACTGCTCGGTTATGCCCATGGCCTCACTCATGACCAACTTTTTTCCCACATCAGAGGAGCCAGGTGCACGTCTCAAACAATCCTGGTTGGAACATGGTGTATTTGTTTCTGCAGGCTGTACATCAATAAACATGAGTAAATGAAGAGCTACAATCCAAGCATATGATGATACAAAGATTGAACCAGAGCCAACATATGCTAGAGATAAAGCATAAATATCTTGCGAAAATGTCATATATTTAAGAAATTCCAAGATAATAAATATAATAAGAGATTATGATAAAATAGATGGGTAGTTTTTCATAGGTAAGCATGCAATTTTGTAATTAGATACTATCAGATCGCGTATGTCAATTGGTGCATGACCGCATGTCTATCTGTGGTCCAGAAGCCATCAAGAGAAACGAAAAGTGATAGATTGGAAAAGCTTAAAAATGAGCATCTCTCTAAGATGTGGAAACCATCAAGAAAATGCAAAAGTAATATAATTACTAACTACTTAAAGCATCGTGGGATAGAGCTTCACAGACCTTTGTATTTGGACAATTTGTTTTCTCTTGAAAGTTTGAAGACGAATTTGTGCTTGTACATCTGTCTGTCGGAGTATCAAGCTCTCTAGTTTCCTCCTTTGTAATGTCAGACTTCAGTTGCCTAGGTTCTCCATTTTCACAAAGTTCACTTGAATCTGCTGTATCATCTGATTTCAAGTCTAAGATGGTGACTTGTGAAGGCTGATTCTTATAAATGGAAAAAAAAAAAAAAAGGGGAAAAATTGTGGTATGAGTCGTTAGAAAAATCTAGAAGATCAACACTGCAACAAGTAATGCAGAAATGAAAACTCGACCAAAAAATGATGAGGGTAAAATTCATTGCTTTAAAACTAAAAAGATAAATTGAAAGGAATTCTCCACAGTCATCAAAATCTGAAAAGGAATAGAATCAGTCTCTGAAAATAAAGCTGAATCAATAAATACAATAATGATAAAAAAAACTATATATACACATTCATTAAAGATCCATTTCTCTTTGCATCCAAGGGACAAGAAACGTACTGACTAGGAGAAATGAAAAGCCACAACCTACAGAACAACCAACGAATACTTAAAACTACGGAAAAAAACATCGTCATCATGCAAACATAACACTACACTGAAAAAGAAATGGTTTGCAAAATCTGTTGGTTAAACTTTTCAAAATTCATAGAGGTCATAAACCTTTCCCATAAACTTCTTACTTTTGAAAGCAGTTAAATTTCAAGTATCTAAAGAAGGGGAAACAAAGATATACAAGTCAAACCTGTTTATTTTTCTCTTGGAAGAGTCTGCTTAGAAGACCCTTAACTAAGTCATGGATTGTCTCTGCAGGTTCCCCGAGGATTGAGGACTGAAACTCATCATCCTTCTCACACATATTCCTCAAGCTCCTTATCGATATTTCAAGACTGTGTATCTTATCTCTCAAAGAATTACAACATAGTTTGGAACATTCTTTATCTTCAGCAAAGGCTAATTCAGTTCGAAGAGAAACCAGGGTCTTTTCGAGTTCATCAATTTCTGTGTTGGCCTTTGATATCAGTATCCTCAACACTTGAATACAAGATTCCTCATGCAAAATGCTTTCTTCTATTACATCTATGATCATAGTAAAACCCAACTGTAAATATGTATTTATATCTGTATTTATATATTCATAGATTTATGGATATCCCAACAGTAAATATTGAAATAAAAAAATTAAAAAAAAATTGTGTGACAAGGAAAAACACAAAAAACATACCATGTCCATTACCAAAGTAGAAGTCACACTGGCATCCAGAGTGCATGGAGTCACCTTCCGCAGGAGTATCTAAAAAACAAGCGATCTTTAAGTTGAAAGATTGCAAATGGAAAATTCAAAAATGGAAATAGAAGGGACTTCAGAAACCTTGATCAAGTGGCAGTTCCCACAGACCCCAAGCCATGGAACAAAGAAGTTTTACCTGAGATGAAAACATGACAATATCACATTACTTAACACATATTAATATACTTCGTCATATATTAAACGAGCCTAATCATTTACCAATGAGAGCATGAAAAAAAAAAAAGAAAAACAAGCACACACGAGATTTCATTATGATTCACATCAATGCAAGAGGAGTTTTGCCAAAATGACACTCACAAATTGAAAGTAGCAAAATAATCTTCTTTCATTTGTGCAATAAGCGACACATACCGGTTGCGCAATGTAAAATTGGGTTAGTCAATATCGCGCCAAAGTCATTTTACGAACAAAAATTTTTAAAAGTCATTTTACAAATTAGTGTTCCGTTAAAGTTATTTGCAAAATTTGTTTGTCCACTTTCAGCCGCTGTAAGTTTTCACAGCGATGAAGAAAAAAAAAGACAGATTACGAAAAAATATTAACACCTCTCAGACTCACTGTGTTTTTGTCTCTCTAATCACACACATCGCGATCGGCATGTTAACTCTGCCTCAAGGTGATAAACACCCCAGTACGTTAACTGAAGATCCATTTCGACTTCAGGAAATATGTCAATCTAAAAGATATTTTCGATTGCGGAAATTTCTTCGTAAATGGCCCTCTTAAATGGGAGAAAACACTAATCTTAGATTAACAGTAAACAGGATTAGCAACGTAAACAAAGATTAGGGGAAATAGCTCAAAACAGAGGGAGGGGTGGGGGTGGTGTGGGGGGCGGAAAAAGAGCGTGGAAAATAGTATAAATCAAACTCTAAAATCCGAAACAACAAATAATATATCAAACTTCATGCAAATTCTAGCAAAGAAATAATAATAATAGATAAATAAAAATATTAAAAAAATAGTCCATTAAAAAAACCTGAAACTATGACATAATAATAGAGTTCTATTAAAGAAAATAACAACAAACTGACCAGAAAAATGCAAACTTTCAAACAAAATGACGAGTTTCCATTACCGACTGTAGTGATTGTTGGTCGACCATGCATTCCACCTACGATCAATGATCAACCACTCAAAACCTCAAAAGGGAAAGTTCGATCATCGTTGCGCGTCGAGAAATCACAAAACATGCTCTGGCTTAGAGAAGAAAAAGAAAAAGAAAAAGAGAAAAGAAAAAAGTCAGGAGCTTGGTCTTGGAAAGCCAAAACATGCTCTGGTATTGAAAGAGAGAGAAAACGAGGGACATGTGGTTTTCTCGGATGCCAAACAGTACGGAAAGAAAGTGAAGAGACACAAAGGGAAAAGTAAAAAAGAAAAAAAAAAGTACAGAACCTTGGAGAGAGAGAGCGAGATTATGCTCTAAAATGGCAGTGGCGATGGAAGAGAGAGGAGAGAGAGAGAGAAGAGAGAGAAACTCACCTCCGATTGAGCAGAACAATCTCCAAGCAGTGACTGCTTAGGGTTTCGAGCTCAAGAACTCAGAGGAGAGAGAAAGAAATGTTAGAGAGAGAAACCTCTAGACAGAGAGAGAGAGAGTGGAGGCAATGAAGTCTGGGAGTGACAGAGGAAAAGGCTGCGTCTGAAAGCGACGAACTCTCCCTCGCGCGTGTATTAATAATGTCTGATAATTAATAAATAAACGACCAAAAAAATTAAAAAAAGGGCAAAAAAAAAAAAAAAAGGCTGGTTTCTTCGGGGGCACGTTAGTTCTATATGTGGACTGGAAGATGATAATAACATCATTTCAGTCCTCTCAAGGCTGACGTGGAGGGAAAGAGAGAGAGTCGGACCACAGAGTGAGATTCTTTATTACCAACTTTGCTCGCCACGTCAGCTGATTTTGGACCGTTGATTTCTCCTTATTCCTATTTTGGTAAAGAAAATCCCGGCGATTGGACCAGAATTTGCGGGGTCCACCAGATCTCTGGTTAAAAGCTTTACCCTTTTTCATTTGCTTGACCATTCTTTTTATTTATTTTTGTTTTTTGTACGCTTGGACCCCTGCTAGCTGGAGATGAATTTGTGGGCCCTTTTAGGACCTTGATCGGTGTGGTCAAAATACGATTGACTGCTGGATTTTTTTTCATTTCACCAAAAAAAAAAAAAAAAAAGAGCTAAATTCAAGCTCGCGGGGTGCATGATTTGGACCGTTTTAAAATTGATCATTTAATGTCATCTATAAAAATAAACGATCCTGATCCTGCACTGGCGAGCGACACGATTGCGATTAGCGTTCTTTTTTTTTTTTTTTTTTTTTTTTTGTTTTTTTTTTCAGTTTCTTTTGTTTTTCATTATAGGATCGTTTTAGATTTCAGAAAGGTGTGTGTAAGTGGAATACATTTTATTGACATTAACATATTAAGAAGGGAGAAATGGTTAAAAGTGCAAAATGACGCGCGTTTGGCTATGTGGGAAACTGTGTTGTCGTTGGGTACTTCGCTCGTCTGGTTTCGGTTTCAGAATCAATTTTATGATTTTGCAAAATATATATATATTTTGATAATTATGCTCAGACGGATTCTTTTATGGGTTCCACAGAAATGAACAACCCTGAATCCTGCATTCGAGAGCGACGTGTTAACAAGAAATAAATACTCTTTGTTTTTCTTTGTTTTCATTTTAGTAATGTCGCAGTTGAGAAAGATGTAAATAGATGGATTTCATTTTTAATTACATTACCATAATGAGAAGAGAAAAGTAGTCAACTATACGAAAGGACACGAGTTTTGCTTTGTAGGAAACGTTTTTTTTTTTTTTTTTTTTTTTTTTTTTGTCGTTGGAAACTCCGTGGTTTTGCTTTCGATTTCGAAATCATGTTTATGATCTATAAAAACAAAAAAACAAAAACAAAAACAAAAATAATTGTGGGGAAAAAAAGAATTTGATAATTTTATTCTAATGGATTTTATGGGTTTCTAATATAAATAAAAAAACATTGTCTCTGTATTCCAGAGCAACGCGTCTGCAATTAACAATCTTTTTTCTTTTCTTTCCTTTTCTTTTTCTTTTGTTTTTCATTTTAGGATTGTTGTATTTGAGAAAGCTGGTTGAGCAATTGGATTGCATTTTAATCATATTACCTTAACAAGGACGAGGGAAAAGTGGTCAAGAAACTTCGTTGTCGTTGGTGTCAAGTGGGCTTGGAGGAAGAAATAGAAAAATGTGGTGGAATTAGTCCTAAAATCTTCCAAAACACTCAGAATACGACTTATAATATATTACGTCAAATAAATAATCATTCAATATAACTGTACGTAGCTATCGGGTCCTTCGTCTTCAATCTATCTCCGGCGTCCTTGCGATAGTTGACCTTCTCTATTTTTTTTTTTTTTTTTTTTTTTTAATCTTCCTTGCTACTTTTCTCTCTAAAATTCAATCGGTTTTTGGGAACCGTCGAATCACCCTAGGCATTAGTATTTTTATTGGCTATCACTTTCTTAACTCTTAGGAAGAGAATCTAAAGAACTCAGTTGGAGGCTAAAAGATATGTAATTCTATTATTAATCAAATTAGACACCTCTAATCATCTATTTATAGCCATAAAATTTCAGGTGGTAGGAAGGAAAAATTCCATTCCTGCTCCATCATGATTGTGCCCACTCCTTGTGCCTAGGGGTAGGTGTGACAATTATCAATCCATACAAAGAAATGATAAGTTATACAATCTTACATCACTTGGGAATTGATATATGTTATTGTTAATTAGTAAAAAGATCACCTCCTAATAATATAAGGACTTTTAGGGTAAAGCCCCTGAGGATCAAGTGGACAATATCATATCAAAGGGAGCTATGGATCGTTATAAATGGTGTTAGAGCTTATACCCAACCGAAAGTGTGGCCAATAAAGACGTTAGACCCTAAAAGGAAGGTAATTATGACAATCATCAGCCCCTACAAGGAAAAAAGTTAGCTATACAGTCTCACATCACTTAGAAATTGAAATATGGGATGATCATAAGTAAAGAGACTACTTCCTAATAATATGAGGCTTTTAAGGTAAGCCCAAAAGTAAAACCTATAGGCATGAGGTTCAAAACGGACAATAATATACTAAAAGAAGGTATGAGTCGTTACAGTGGGTGCATGCAACTCCTACAAGGGGGAGTGTAGGGGTTGATATCGATTGAGACCAACTTTATTTTAAATCAACCATCATCCATCATGCAATCCTATTATATATGAAAAAAAAATCTTTTCAAATCCAATCAAATCAGTCCAATGCATTCTATCACATAGTCTAATCCCATTCAAAACCTATTAGATTGGATGATTGAATTGTACTGATCTTCATAAGAACTTATTAAACTTGCTAAATTTCATGAAATTTAATAAAAATGACAAATCACATTTTCATGACATCAAGCTAGTGGTGTTTTATGATATGACAATAACGGAAGAGAAGATGATGTGTTGGGCAGTTAAGCTTGTGGATCTTTCGATGGTGCAAGAAATGGGTGTTGAATGATTTAGATAATTGTGAGAGACAAATAAAATGATATATAATTTAGGGTATATTAAGAGTGAACACCTTTTGGTAAACAAACCAATTTTGCCGGTTTCGGTTCATTGACTAACGACTTCATTTTCAGGGGAAGAGGAACTGAACCACCGAGCTGAGAAAATGAGAGCTCAGTCAGTTCACCAATATCAGTTTCCAAAGAGAGACAGAGAGACAGAGAAAGAGAGATTAAAGGATTTCAGCTTAAGAGATATGCTTTTTCAGATCTAGATGGAAAGACGAAAGAGATGGGAAAGATCGAGATCTTGATCATAGTTGATTTCACATCGTCGGAGATCAAGAGAGATATTGAGATCTTGACCATAGTGATTTCACATCATTGGAATCCATGTAGATTTCACATTGTCAAAATCCATGGATATGCAACCTATGGGTTATTTTAGTTTGAAACTAAGACACCAACCCCGCCACTTAATATCGAGAAGCCCCCTACTTTTTTGATTTCAGTTCATCGACCAATAACGTCGGTTTTTTCATGACATTAACAGTGTCGATTTTCTACGGACGATTTGACAATTTCCTATGGACGGTTTTGGTCTACGGTTATTCTTTAACACCTATAATTCTATGGCATTGAATTTTGAGATAAAGAAATTGATGTTTTATTTATGAAGGAAAAGATAGGAAAAAAAAAGTCAAAGGATACATGTTTAAAAAAAATAAATATTTCATATGTAATATGCATGTATAATTACGAGGACTCTTGTATTTGGCAGTGGAGTAGTACTGACAGAGAGATCCGGAGCCACTGGACACAAGATTGGAGCCATTGGACACAAGATTAAAGGGCAAATAGGAGAGGGAGAAAAAGAGCTGGAATACTATGACAGTCATCAGTCTCTACAAGAAAAAGAATAAGCTATACAGTCCCACATCGTTTGGGGATGGATATATGTGATTGTTTATAAGTAAAAAAACCACATTCTATGGTACGAGGCCTTTTTGGGGTGAGCCCAATAGCAAAACCGTGCAGGCACAAGGCCCAAAGCAGATAATATCATATCAAAGGGAGGTGTAGGTCAGTACAAATGGTATTAGAGTCTATATCCAACCGGAAGTGTGGCTAACAAGAATGTTGGGCCCCAAAAGGAAGGGTGACTGTGACAATCATCAGTCCTTATAAGGAAAATGATAAGCTGTGCAGTCCCATATTGTTTCAGAATGTATTTATGTGATGATTCATAAGTAAAAGACCACATTCTAATGGTATGAGACCTTTTGGGATAAGCTCAATAGCAAAATCGTGCGGGCACGAGGCCCAAAATGGATAATATCATACCAAATGAAGGCATGGGTCGTTACAGATATAATTCAAGAGAGTGTGTGTGGTAGGAAAGAGTCATACCGGATAATATCATACCAGAGTGGCCCCATACACTGTTGCTCACCCGGAGAGTGTCTCATCCTCGCCTTCTCTCGTATCCGACACTGTTGAAGAGCCGTCATCTACCTTTTTTTGCTTTTCGCCATGAGTTCTAGAGACGATCGCCATGATTTCCGGTGAAATCATCGAGTGCCTCCGAAATGGCTTTTTTGCCAAGTCCATTGAAGGGGGAGAGAGAATGCAGTTACAGTATTAAGGGAAAGAATATTTTTCTTTATTATAATTCCTTTTTTTTTCTTTATTGTAATTATTTGTATTAATTCTTTAGGATTCTTTCTCATTGTAATTAGTTTCCTTTTTTCCCTTTTCCCGTTTACTTTCCCATTATTTGGTTGTATAAATCTTCTATTTTTGTTCATTATCAATATACAGAAAATTCTACCCAACGTTTGTCTTCTTCTCTTCTTTTCTTTATAGAATTTTACATGATATCAGAGCTTGAGGTTCTATATCGATTTCGCTGCAGCTTGGAAGAAGAGAAATCAAAGAAGATGATGGATGACTTTTCAGACCCTCTTTTGCTTCATCACTCCGATCATCCCGGACTTGTTCTCGTGTCCAAAGTCCTTGAAGGCGACAACTACGGACAATGGAGCCGTGCCATGAGGCTTGCTTTGAGTGCAAAGAACAAGCTTGGATTTATCAACGGAGATTAGAGAAGCCGACGTCTACCGACACCAAATTTCCACTATGGGAACGATGCAACAATATGGTACTATCTTGGATCCTTAACTCTGTCAATACTAATATTGCTGGGAGTATTATATATGCAGAATCTGCAAAGGATGTTTGGAATGATCTCTATGATAGATTCTCACAAGGGAATGACACCCGGATTTATCAAATCCACCAAGAGATCGTCGAACTACGACAAGGACATCAATCCGTCTCATTACTATACCAAGATGAAAGCTCTTTGGGATGAATTGGCTTCCTATCACGATCCTATTTCTTGTAGTTGTAGGCATCAAGTTTTTGGCTGAACGAGAGGAAAAGGAAAGGGTCATGCAATTCTTAATGGGATTGAATTCTTTTTCGACGATACGTGGTTCAATTCTCATGATGAGTCATCTCCCCGACACGAGAAAGGTACATGCTCTTATTTTACAACAAGAAAGACAGCAGATGTTGTTATCAAGCGAGACAATGGAGGGTCACATGCCAACTACCAATCTATGACTCCTTCCAACCCTACCAACCAAGTGGCTGCTAGTGAAAGAAACCACTTTACCATTGCACCATTGCGATATGGATGGACACTCCATCGAACGATGTTTCTTTCTCCATGGCTTTCCTCCCGGACATAAATTCATGGGAAAAACGTCAAACCAAAGAAGAAGGCAGCCCACAATGCGCAAGCCATCGCTAATGATGCCACAAGCACTCAGGAAAGCAAAGTAGCCACTTTCACACTCGATGAGTATATCGTCTTATGAGCCTTCTTCGACAAAATACCGGTAACACCCAATCTTTTGCTAATACCACAGGTATACATTCATCCCCTACTCATCAATGGATAATAGACAGTGGAGCCACAGACCATATTTCTAAATATCCCCCTGCACACAACAAAACCAACACAAAACCATCCTTTTGTTGAACTACCTAATGGAGGGAAAGCCAAAATTAATTCCATAGGTCCCATTCATGTTACTGATATGACTCTTGATGATGTGTTATTTGTGCCGGAATTTAAAGTCAATTTGCTTTCTATCAGTAAACTTACAAGGCCTTAGGTTGTATGTGACATTTTATCATGATTTTTGTGTGGTGCAGGATTTAACTACGAAGAAGACGATTGGACGGGGCAGGCAGAATAATGGTTTATACTTCCTCTCCATGGATCGTCATCCTCCTCTAGCCAACACCACCAACCGCAAATCCAACCTTTGGCACAATCGACTTGGGCATCCATCGATCCTTCCACTTCGTTTATTATCTAAAAACAATCCAGCTATTTCTTTTGATTCACATTTTTTTTGTGACATCTCCTTTGGCTAAACAAACTCGGTTATCATTTTCCAATAGTACTATTTCCAGCATTGCACCTTTTGATTTGATTCATTGTGACATTTGGGGGCCACATAGAATACATTCTTATTTTGGTGCTAAATATTTTTGACTATTGTGGATGATTTTTCCCGATTTACTTGGCTATTTTTCATGCGTTATAAATCTGAAACACAATCTCTCTTACGTAATTTCTTTGCTTGGGTCAAAACGCAATATGTTGTACTATAAAAAGTCTTTGTTCCATAATGGGGGGGGGAATTTCATTCTTTACAACCATTTTTTAATGACAATGGCATTGATTTCACACATTCTTGCACTTCCACACCTCAACAAAATGGGGTTGTGGAGCGTAAGCATCGTCATTTGTTAAATGTAGCCCGAGCTCTTCGGTTTCAGGCTAATCTACCATTAAAATTTTGGGGAACATGTTCAAACAGCTTGTTACCTCATCAACCGATTGCCCACACCACTTCTTTCTAACAAAACTCCATATGAAACACTTAACAAAAAACCTCCTTCTTATTCACATATCCGAGTCTATGGGTGCCTTTGTTTTGCCACAAACCTTACTGCTACTCACAAATTTGACACACGAGCAAGAAAATGTGTTTTTTTGGGTATCCTAAAGGACAAAAGGGGTATCGAGTCTATGATTTAATTGACAAAAGATTTTTTCTCTCGTGATGTCGTTTTTCATGAAGACATTTTTCCTTATTCTACCTTACCACAAAATGACCACACCACAATCACCATACCAACCTTACCTATACCTCTCGACACACCCATTGATCTACCATCCACACCATAGACCCAAAAATCCCAGAATTCCCACCAAATCCACTTCCAGACCTTAGCGCCGTGGCCCACCTACTCCAAACCGCGGTGCTGACTCTTTGGACCAACCCATTACGGAAACCATACTCGATGTACGGTGCCAGAATATACAAGTCGCGGCACTGACCTTCAACCAACACCTCCATCCGACGCTCCACCCGTCAAAGCCGACCACCATCACCTAAAGATTACCATATAAACCATGTTCTGCCAGCACCGAACACGACTCTTCCGGTTAAATCCTCGACTCACCATCCTTTATCAAGGTATGTGTCATATTCTAACCTTTCATCGGCTTATCGTAAGTTTTCTTACACTATCTCTCACATGGTCGAACCAGATCTTATGAGCAGGCTTGTCAGGATCCTAAATGGGTTGAAGCAATGCAATCCGAGATACGTGCTCTTGAAGCCAACAAAACCTGGTCTCTTGTCCCCTTACCTTCTATCATCGTCCCATTGGATGCAAATGGGTTTACAAGATCAAGTATCATTCTAATGGCACAGTGAATGATACAAAGCTCGCCTTGTTGCCAAAGGCTTTACCCAACGAGAAGGCATTGATTACACTGAGACTTTTGCTCCGTCGCCAAGCTCACTACTCTTCGGTGTCTCTTAGCCATTGCCTCTACTCGTAGATGGGGTCTCCACCAAATGGATGTTCAAAATGCTTTCCTTCATGGTGATCTCACTGAGGAAGTCTATATGCATCCACCTCCTGGTTTCCGTCGGCAGGGGGAGACTCTTGTATGCCGACTTCACAAATCTTATATGGTCTCAAACAGGCTTCACGATCATGGTTTCACAAGTTTCTCACAGCCATCACCAAGTTTGGTTTTCAACAATCCCGAGCTGATTATTCTCTTTTCACCAAGGTGTGTGGAACTAGCCATATACTTTACGTGATGACATGATTATCACAGGAGACATGAGGATGCAATCAAAGACTCAAGAACTTCCTTGGAACCTGTTTTAAACTCAAAGATCTTGGGTCGCTTAAATACTTTCTTGGTGTTGAAGTGGCTCGATCTCAAGCCGGTATATCCATCAATCAACGGAAATACACGCTTGATATTCTCAAGGAAGCAGGTTTACTTGGGGCAAAACCAGCCAAGTTTCCCATGGAGCAAAACTTGAAACTTAGTCCTACCGGGCGAGTTACTTAAGGACCCTACTCATTATCGACGATTAGTCGGGAAATTAATTTATCTCACCATCACTCGACCAGAGATTACTTTCACAGTTAATGTGCTAAGTCAATTCATGCAGATGCCTAGGCGACCTCATTTAGACTCCGTTTATCGTTTATTGCGTTACTTGAAAGGCTCTCCAGGACAAGGATTACTTTTTCCTTCCAAGAACGATATGAAGTTGACAGGTTTTTGTGATGCGGATTGGGCTGGTTGTATTACTACACGACGATCAGTGACCGGATATTGTGTTTTTCTAGGAAAAACACTCATTTCCTGGAAAAGCAAAAGACAAACTACAGTGTCCAAACTTCGGCTGAGGCTGAGTATAGGTCAATGGCTTCCATTACTTGTGAGATGACTTGGTTACGATACTTACTACATGATCTGCGGATTGATCATAACTGCCACTTTGTATTGCGACAACCAAGCAACTATGCACATTGCTGCTAATCCGGTGTTTCATGAAAGGACAAAGCATATTGAGATCGACTGCCATGTTGTACGGGAACGGATTGAAAGGGAAGAAATCAAGACGGCATATGTGTCAACCGGAAATCAAGTGGCCGATATCTTCACCAAAGCATTGGGACAAGTGCCTTTTCACTCACTACTTCACAAGTTGGGCATTCACAACATACATGCTCCAACTTGAGGGGGAGTATTAACGGAAATAATATTTTTTCTTTATTATAATTCCTTTTTTTTTTCTTTATTGTAATTATTTGTATTAATTCTTTAGGATTCTTTCTCATTGTAATTAGTTTCCTTTTTTCCCTTTTCCCGTTTACTTTCCCCATTAATTTGGTTGTATAAATCATTCTTATTTTTGTTCATTATCAATATACAGAAAATTCTACCCAACGTTTGTCTTCTTCTCTTCTTTTCTTTCATAGAATTTTACATACAGAGCTCGTGGAAGACATGGCCGTAGATGGAGATGGCTTAGAGATCTTTGATGATGGGCTTAAAATCCTCTTGGTGGCAGTGTTGGGCATCCTTTCGGTGGCAGCGTTGGGTCTCTCTCTATCCCTTCCCCTCCCTCTCCCTCTTCATCCCTTCCTCCCCCTCTATCTCTCCCCCTCCCTCCCGCTCCCGCTCCCGCTCCCATCTCTCTCTCCCTCCCTCCATCCCTCCTTCTCCACCTCACTCTCTCTCTCTCTCTATCTCGCTCGCTCCCACCCTCCTTCCTTCTCCCTCGGACATCAGGTTGCTAGACGTGAGACCTTTCCCATATAATAAATATTCTATAATAATAGAATATTGGATTTGGTGGCTTTATTATATTTTTAAAATTCATATTTAACATCTAATCTAGTCAGATGAACAAAAAAAACCATTTGAATCTAATATAATAGTATTTGGATATCTATTTTTTCTTTTATGGATTAAATTAGTTTGGTTGGATAAATCAGAGTATTGAGTCTTATGCCACCCCTCGTCATTATTGGCTACGGCTACACGAATTAACACATCGGAATATATTTGAATAATCTTTCGCCTTTAAAAAAATTATTAAGTTAAAATCAGAGAGAAATTAAAGAAGTGAATATGTTTTAAAAAATTTAGAATAAATAACAGTAAATAGCAAATCTAGTTACTAGGTGTATAATCTATTTTCTAGAAGTAAATTTGTTATTTATTTAGTAAAATTTCTATCAATTATTATTAATTTTAAATTTTTTAAAATCTTGTTATTTACTTGTTTAGTTTGGTAAAAACGTTATATAATACAATGTTTGTAATTACCATATAAATAACGCTTTTTTTTACACTGTATAAAAGTCTATATATATATTAATTATTTTAAAATAGGTAAATAAATCTGAAAATATATGCATTTATTAAGTAAACTCATTAGGAAATATTAGAAAAGTTCTTAAAGAAAAAACTTACGACATTTTATTAAAAAATGCTTTAAAAAAGTCATTTTCCTTTAGACTCCTAATTTTTTCTTTTTTGAAAAGACTCCTATAAATTTTTCTAATAACAATTATGTTTTTTTCATTACTCTTGTTATAATAAATATTATTAGTGATTGGAGACATAGTCTAGTGGAAAATGTCACACCTAACTTTATTGAAAATGTAGAGTTGGAATTCCCATCTAAAATTCAAAAAAAAAAAATGATAATTTTATTATATATCATGTGCTACTCATTAACTTGCATATTTGTGTTTATTAAAAAAAAATTGCATAAGCCTAATCACATGTGTATAAGAGTTTTTAATGGTTATTCCTTTTTGGTATTCATGGGTGGTTACAAATAAATTATTAAGATAAGTGTATGTATCAATTACATTTAATGATGTGATATTTTATATGACTTATTAGCAGGTTAAAAATAGGTTAATCTTATATGTTAAATTAAGTTTATTTTTAAATTGGAGAATAATATCCGAAACGATTACAGTAAGATAAGGAATAGAGTAACGTCAGAAAATACATACATATATATATATATATAAGGAAATATATGTGATCGAGGTTGTTTTTTAAGGATTTTTTTGAATAAAGTTCAGTAACGTCAGAAAATACACACACACACACACATATATATATAAGGAAATATATGTGATCGAGGTTGTTTTTTAAGGATTTTTTTTAATAAAGCTCTATTTTTTTAGCATATGTAAAAGATGGTTATTTCCAAAATATACATACACATATATATATGGTTAAAATTTATGAGTTTGGTTTCGAAAAATATGAAAAAGATATCAAGTATACATATAATAAAATGTTCACATTCATATATTAAACGAAAAAATTTCATGAAAGATAAAGATCATTTTGTTGCTATGAAAACGGAATCATACGGTGAATAATGATTATTAAAAAAAAAAAAAAAAAAACTAGAAGGTTGTTCTTCTTGGCCTGTTGGGTCTCGTAACGGTAAATGAGGTTAGTAGAAAGAACAAGGAAATTTGTTTTGCACATACTATGTTTGAAAAACCACATATGGCTGTGATTAAAAAAAAAAAAAAAAAAAAAAACCTTTAAAAAGCCATGCCAAGTAAGTAAATAATAAGTTTCTATCCAAATATTTAATGAACTCTCTAAATTCAAGGCTCGTTAATTTTTTAAAAAATTTTGTTCTCAACCATTCAATTTGTTATACCTATTAAATCTACATCAATTGGTTAAAACAACCGATACCTAACAATGAATAAATATTGAAGCAACCATTAAAACCGCACCAGTATATATATATATATATATCCACACAAGCCTTTCTCTTCTTTTTGTTCATGACAGCCGCAAAAGCAATATTTCCTTTCACGCGTTTGAAGTATCGGCATTTTGCTGCCTGTTTTCCGATAATCAATCTCTAATTCCCTATTTCGTTTGTCTTCAGTCTTTCATGAATCATAACCATGAACCCGTGTTGCTTGCTATGCTACGTTCCTAGAATTTGAGTTGTCGATTTTCCCAACTTGTTGTCGTTTTTGATATCATGTCGAGAAGAACTTAATTTATGTTCCTCCGTTTCAGATGGCAAGAATGGCAAGAGAAGCCGCTTTCAAAGACGAAAACAGGCTCGGTAATGAGATCACGGGTGGCATGTCCATGACTTACCGACATCTGTGCCGCCCTACTAGACACCATCAAAGCCAATTTTTCCGATGACATAGCCAAAATGATTTTGAAAAAGGTTGCCTTGCAGCGCAAGGCAAGCCTACAAGTAGAACGACAAGCCCCGATCGTGGCTGCCATTAAATTCATAGCGAATTTAGTGAACCAAAGAGTGGCTCGTGACATTCTAGCCTTGAACTTCTCACCATCTTGCTCGAAAACCCTACAAACGACAGTGTGGAGGTCGCTGTGGGTTTTGTGACCGTGTGCGGGGCTATGCTGCAAGACCTTTTCCCTAAAGCGTTGCGCGGCGTGTTTGAGCGTACGCGAGGGATTCTCCATGAGATTGAGATAGAGAAAAGGGTTCAATTTCTGATTGAAGGGCTGTTTACGAAAAGAAGAGTGAATTTTTAGGTTGTTCGTCCGGAATTACACCTTGTAGAGGAAGAAGAACATCATGATCCGATGATTGTTTTGCTAATAGATTAGAGATCCAGAAACCAGCCTAGATTTGTACCAACCAGACTCGAATTTTCTCGAACACGAGAAGGAATTCGAGAGAATAAAGAAATGTGATTTTGAGGTAAATAACATTTTTTAAAGAAGTTTTTTAATAAATAGCTGAAGTTTTTAAAAATTAGTCAAAAAGCCTTTTTTTTTTTAATAGTCAATTAAATTTTTTCAAATGGTCAATCATTAATTAGCCATATAATATTGTCAAGGATAAATTGCTCATTTAGTCCCTAAACTCTTAACATTATGTAATTTTGATCATGAACTTTTTTTTTTTAAGTTAGAATGTCCTTAAACTTATAAAATATTGTTATAATAGTCCTTTCCGTTAATTTTTGAATGAAATCTATTAGTAATTTAGTTAAAAAGTGACGCTAACTTTGGATTCCGTAAAAAAATTAACAAAAAAATCTATTGTAGTAATGTTTTTAATAGTTTATAATCATTCCAACTACAAAAGGGAATGCACCTAAACTATTAAAATATTGTTACAATAGTCATTTTTGTTAATTTTTAAATGGAATGTGTTAGTAATTTTGTTAAAAAGTAACATTAACCAACAGATTCAATCTAAAATTTAACGTAAAAGACTATTGTAGTAACATTTTAAAAGTTTAAGGGTATTCGAGTTACAAAAAAAAGTTCATGAATCAAAGTTGCACGAAGTTAAAAGTTCAGGGACCAAATTAGCAATTTATCCTATGTTAAATTGTTAAATCAGTAATTGACCGTAGTCAATCATTGATCTACTATAATGTAAATCATTATTTTTTAAATCAATTACTGATTGACTATAGTTAATCACTAATTAATTAAATGTAGAAAAAATGGCAAATAGTCATTTTGCTTAAAAAAAAAAAAGTTCGGCCATTTATAGACCTAGCCTAATTTTCTTAAAAAAGGGAAAATCCCTCTTCGGAGAGGAGTTCGAGGAGCATCACAGTAATGAATCCGATGAAGAAGAAGAAGAGGATTCAAGGAAAATAAAAGATCAAACAGACGCAAACCTTGTGAACCCTAGAAAAACAATGTACTTGACAATAATTGTCAAGTCTAAGTTAAGAAGCTGGTAAAAAACTCCTGAAAATCAACCTAAAACCCAGCCAAAGAGATGGAGTTTTGCATCATGATTGACAGGGAAAGTTCTCAAAAACTGTTAGCTCAATAGTACTCCATGGTTCACCAGCTCGAAACTCTCAAGCTCCGCAATGCGGCGTAGTTTTTCGCGCATTTGCTGGCCAAGGATGCTCTGCCTTGGGATGTTTTCGGGCACATCTGCTTAACTGAGAAGGCCACGACTTCCTCTCCTAGAATCTTTGTGCAGAGACTCCAGGAATTGGCAGAGAATGTTGGGATTTAGGCTGCTGAAGAAGAGGCTCAATTCGGAATCCGTGTTTCCGAGGGACAATGCCAAGGACTTGAGGTTTGTTATCAACTTTCTTACAAGCATTTGGCTTGGAGGCATCACTGAGGATTTGCACCAGGCTTTGAAGATATGCAGAACAAGACTAGTACACATAAGAATTTTATTGTTACTAATCGTATAGCACAAGCAAATAGTCAGGCAAAACAAGACATTGGAAATAAAAATAAAAAATAAAAAACCACGTGACAATTTATTACTCGTCACATGACAAGTAACATAGCTACTATGTGATGGTGACAACGCTACCATAAGACAGCCTGACAGCCTGAGATCAATGATCAAAAACATTATTCATGTGTTATTGGCTCTTTTATAATATGTTAAAGATTAATAGTAATGGTCTAACAAAGACCATATTTAAGAGGAACTAACTTCAGAAAAACTCTTACCTGTCCAATCTACCCAAAATGGTATGGTGATGCTGAAATGAGCTTTGAAAAAAATCATTTTATTTTAGAAAAGGTGACGAATCATGGTTTTTTTTTTTTTTTTGAAAGGGGAATTATATTTAACTAGACAAAATGTACAAACATCAATACAAATGACATACAGTACACGAGAAAACCCTCAATTGAAATCGGATCTATCACTAAAATCTGATGAAACTCATGAAAAATGACGTATATCAAGACCCAACAACAGAAAGTTCATTCACACCAATAATCGAGCATGCATAAGACTCGTTTTGACAAGATTTCTCCAATCGATAGAATCGTCCGATCGATTGATATCCAGTAACTTGTAACACTGAGACCAACTACTACTACAGTACATAAACAAATCTAGCAGTACTCTGTCACCATTAAGAAACAACTCAAATGATCGGACACACAAATCAAATCGGAAAGTGAGGACCACCTCCGTTATTTATTACAAAACAAAAGGAAAACAAACCAATAACAACAACAATGTATAGAGGAAATAACACCGCTGTAAAGGATCATGTTGAGAATGTTGAATACATAGACCTGATTAACGTATAAAACTCTAAGCTCTCATTTGAATCATAAGTTCAATTCGAAAATTCAAACTTTTTGATGTTTTTTCTCACAGTAATCTAATCTTTCTATTCAAATCTATTGTTTAAACTTGTGAACCAAAACAAAAATTTTTCTAATTCTTTCTCCGAATCATTTGTCAAGCTCCAAATGTGACTTTTTTTATTTTAATACACCATTTTCGCACCCGGATTATGACTATTATTTTATTTGAAGATTTTGATGTGTTTATTGACGAAACAACTAGTCAGTTGTTTTTATTTATTTATTTATTTATATGTATTCCATGTGTTCAAATGCTTAATTCCCTCTTTTATCTTTGAAGGAAAGCTTAATTCCTTAGGATGTGATTAGATTTTAGAGTTGTTTACACTTTTTATTTTAACTTTAAAATTTTTATTTATTTAAAGAATGTTGAATTATTCACTTAATTAATCCTTTTTATTAGAATCTCCAATAAAAACTACGAAAAGATCACGTAACAACATTTAAATGCTCCCTCCCCTCCCTTTTTTTTTTAACAGAATTATAATAAAGAAGGTTAAATGAAACTAATTCAAAATTTAAGAAAATAAATTAGGAGTTTCAAAAGTCTGATGGACTATGTGATAATCATCCTTAAACTCAAAAAGTACTGGTGAGAATAAGCCTTCACCTTTTATTAAAAAGAAAAATATTGTTCAATAATACCTAGAATATACTTGAATCTATAACCATAATCTTGTAATTTAAATCCTCTTTTCCCTAAGTTAAAAATAGAAAAAAAAAAAAAAAAACCTTGAATCTTTTCAGGAACCTAATAATGTGCCTCCTATTAATATCATTTAATATCTTTCGACAAATAAAGTTGGCATCGGGCTCCATCTTATAAATTATAATTACTATCTTTTTTCCTTTAATTTATGTTGCATCACACATACTAAACAATTAAGTACATAATAGATTATTCAAATGGAAACCAATGCAACTAATTAGCATAAGCAGAAAAAAAAATGTGTTACAAACTCAATTGTAAATAAATATCAAGTTCATCAAGTTTTAATTATAAATAAGACATAGTTTAATGCTAGTGTAAATAAATAAAAAATAAAAAAAAAGTGGTTGTAACATAGGGTACGATAATACCACACCACTCTATCTTAAGGTACAGAGTTCGAATTCCCTGACCATCCAAGTTCAAAAAAAAAAAAAAAAAAAAAAAAAAGATATTCATTCTATACCAGTTACACGGTGCCATGTGATGGAAAAACGTGAGGAAATTAGACCGCAACAATTCAGTCAGGTGATCCAATCCAAATTGTTGTATCTGAAATTGTGCACTTCTTAAGATCGACTGGCGAACTTTCCGCTTTGTTTCTTGTTCAAGAAAACCGATTGCTTCGTGGTGGGTAGGTTTCTTCTTCTGTAGAGATATCTAACGAGTTACGTTCCTCGCGCATATTTGCAACCACGACTTCCTGCAAATATTGAACGGAAGTAGTAAGATGTGTGTAAATTTATTATAAAAAAGGTTTTTTTTTTTTTTTTTTAATAAAAAAAGCAAGTATGAGAATTACGAGCATAAATACTCACGTAATCCTTCTCTGCTCGAGGGCCACACGAATTTGCGTTTGCATGGCAATGCATGGCTTATCATTTCCTTTCCTTCACTTTACTAACGTGTTCGTCAAAATCTTCACCATATAAATCAAGGCCCTAATTTGCAAAATTCTTTCATTATCTAATTAAGTGTGCCTCAGCTACATGCAGAAATTGTCAATAGACATTGTAACAATCCGGACATGGACATCTAATCTTTCCAAAGCTACTTAAAAGATTCTGAGCCCTTTCGACAAATGATTTCACCCCAAGGCGCTATCATCCAAAATTTAAAATCAATAAAAATCTAAGCCTACCTCCAAGCAAAGCGACACCGATAAATCGACTCCGGTGACGATGGCGCAACGGCAGCTCCATGGACTCCAAGGTGTGGCTATGAAATTTTTGAAGGTGAGGACGTTTAACACAAAAGGTGGAGAAGAAAGAAAGGGCTCTGTGATTTTTAAGCTGTAGACCAAACCTATAGCTAGGAAATTATTCCTTGCTATAACTAATTTCAAAATTCAAATTCTTACGAAAATTGCACAACGCCGTCTACTTCGCGCCTTTAATGAAATAAATACTTTAATGGAGGAAAAAATTCCTCGCTATAGGTTACTAATTAATATATATATATATGTATGTATATGTCACTGTGTAAATAGTTAAGGTGGAGAACAGTTATTGTATATTTATAGCTAGAAAATATTTCCTCGCTACACCTCTCTTATACACTGCAAATAAAATTAAAAAAAAAAAAAAAGTAATCTAGGACAGTCAAATTCGTTGTAACCACTTGTTCTTTCTCCTAAAAAGTTTGTGATCGATCTGTCTTGTGATAAATATGTATGTGCTTATTTGTGCGTACTAAAAAAACCTCTTATAATGGTGAAAAAAAAAAAACACCTCTAGCATTTCATTCGGTAGAAGTGAAAGAAAATTAGAGAGATAGAAAACCTATAAAAAATAAATTAAAATGACTTTTCTTTTATGTTGTTTGAAAGATAATAAGAAGGAAAAAAGATGAAAGATTTGTAAAACTATTTTATCATACAATTATATGGTTTCACTGTAAAAAAGGGAAACAAAAGAGTAAATCTAATCATTACAGGAGGGATTTAAGTATTTCACCTACTTTTAAATTGACTAAAATAAATGAGTCCTACTACAATTGTTTTTCCTATCTTTTTTTTTTTTTTTCTCCCATCTTTTTGTTCTTACCAAATAACCCACTCAATTATTCTCTATCCAATTATCCCTCCTATGGCTTCTTTTCTCCTCCTTTTTCATGTTACCAAACATAGCATACAAGTTTTCTTGCTACTTCTTGCCATTCTTTTTTGAGGAACTAATTCTTCCCATTCTTGTTGTGCTAATTGGGATTTTCCAGCTTCTTTTGAAATCAATTATCTCCTCTAACTTCATTAAAAAAAAAAAATTTGAAATTACAAGGAAAAGGTTATTAGTACTGTTGGCCATTAGTTTCGGCACTAACTCACAGTTCGGTGTATTTATCACTGTCTGCTGTCGGCGACCTTATCGTTTTCGTCGTTTTTCAAATCCACGTGGCATTTGTTCATGTTAGTCATGTAACTCCTGTTCATCTTTTTTGAGCCAAAAAAAAAAGAAGAAGAAGACACAAACAATTGTTTTGTTTGTCGTATCGTGCTTAACAGCATGCAAAACGACGATGCTTTAAGATGATTACCACCTTAGAATTACTTAAAATTTTTAGGATATAGACATTTTCTAAAACTTTTGGAAATAAATAAGAAGTTTTAAAGATTTCTTTACTTTAAAATTTAAAATCTACATCAAAAAAAAAAAATTCAATAGTAATTTCACACTTAATTTCGTGATAGATGTAGATTTTAAATCACTATCTTCATGTTCAAAATTTTTTTTTTTAAATGTACGATTTATTCCTTTAAGTCTTTCTTCTACAATGTTATTTAGCTATTTCTCCCTTAAAAAATTTAATTTCCTATACTCATCTCCTTTTTAATGCATTAAAGATTAAAGAAAACAAATCTGAAACGTTAGATCTTAACGATAAATGCATGATGTGTGAAATCAAACTATTAGAATATAATTTTTGTGATTGAAAAATTATAATTCTTTAAGCACAGATATTTTGAAATTAGAAAACTATAATCAAGTCACCAAAGAAAAGAAAACAGTATATTCTGTTTTTGCTGGAATGATTCGAAACAATATAGTAGTCAACTATATATAAACAATTGTTGTTTCTTTAGATTTTTTTTTTAATTATCTTCTTTATTCAATGTAGTTGGTTTTTTTGTTTTGTTTTGTTTTTGTTTTTGTTTTTGTTTTTGTTTTTTTGTTTTTTTTTTGGGGAAAAGGATCAAGCGTTAGCTTAATTTGTTAATAAACTACAATGAGTATGCTTTAAACCAACTAATGATTCAATGAATACATGAAAATTATGGTTTAAGTAACTTCCAAAAGCAAAAGGTTGTAGATCTAAAAAATTTGAAAGAAATTCAATTAAGGATTCTAATGAAGGCCGTATATTTCTCGAAAGCTGATAAGTGAAATGTATTCAAATTGTGAGAATTCTATGCCAAATTCTACTATAAGATTAAGATGCATAATGTAACTCTCCATGTCTAAGTTTAAAAAAAAATTGTATTCAAATTACTAAAGATCCTATAATAATTGATGAGTTAATTTAATTTAGATCACAACAAACTACGTATTTTTTTAAGGCTTTTTTTTTAGAACGTTATAATATTAGGCCGATAACTTTTTGACACTATTAGAGTTTGTTTCACAAGTGTTATGAAAGGAGTTGAATAAGAACTACATCCACAATTTAAGAGAATTTTTAGTTTTCTTTCATAAAAATTAAAAAAAAAAAAAAACCCCATACCCCTAAAAATTTATATTAAATTATCATCGTTAATATTTTCTATTTATATTTTACCATATATTTGCAGGTAATAGTGAAATATAGGTCTTTGTAAAAATAAACTATGCACATGTTTTGGTATAATGTATTAGCACTCTATATATTATTTAAAATAATATGATGTTTGGAAACATTAATTCAATAATAAGTTAATATAAAACAAAAAAAATTAATATAAAAAAGTGTGATTTCTAATAAGAAGAAAAAAATTTGTATTAGATCGTAGTGCATCATTTATATAAAATGATAATATTCAAACAACAGAAATAGGGTTCGGGATGAGAGTTCAGTCGAGTTGTAGATGAGATTGGTGGATCGGTTTCGGGACCAAGTCGTTGTCGGATTCGGGACAAGTATAGGAGTCGGGTTTTTGGGAGGGGGTCAGGGTCTAGGTTTTCGGGTTGGAGTTGGATTTTGAGTTAGGATCAAGGTCGAGTTTGGGTAACCAATACAATACAATACAAGTACACATATGTTATATGATAAATATGAGCAGAAGGTTGCTAACAAAAAAAAAATGTAAAACAATAGCGTGCCAAACAACCCTAAAGTTTAAAATAGAACTCCTAAGATTTTGTTGTTTAGTACTGAAAATGAATATGAAATTAGTCATTTTCATTTTTCTCTGTTGTTTGTCATTCTTTTTTTCTCATGAAATTGTTAAATGAATAATTGACCTTATAGTCTCTGAACTCTTTTGAAGTTGACGGTTGTGATCCCTGTTCTTTTTTTTTTTTTTACTGAGATAACCCTAACTCTTATTTTTTACCATTACGGTCATTTCCTTCAATTTTATTAAATTTTTAATGGAATCTTGCTGAAATAGACTTATTTATAAAAAATACTAAAATACTCTTAAATCTCCAAAAAGTCCCTCTCTCTCCCCTCCCCCCACTCCCCCACCCCTTTCCTTCCCTCCCCCACCCTCTCTCCTCTTGTTGTTCTGATTTAGAATCAAAACAAGACCAAGCTTTCAATCTGGCAGCCCCTTCCCCCCCCCCCCCCCCCCCCCCCCAGGCTTCTGATCTAGTTCGCCTCCCTAGTTTCCAATCTAGTTGCCCCTTAAACCTGATTGGATAGAAATTACCTATTTGACCTTCAAAAAACAAGAAACATGCTTCTCACGTGACCGATCCATTAGTTTTTTTACGAAAGAATTGTAAAGGCAAAAAAAAATAAGAGTTTAAGATTATCTCGGCAAAGAAAAAAAAAAGAACATGGACCAAACTGCCACTTTTAAAAGAGTTTAGGATCTATTTAGGTCAATTACTCTTTCTAATTTTAGAGTTTATATAATAATTTCCAAAAGACGAGGACACAAACACAAAATAGACGTTTCCTCTCTTCCATTCACCTGCATCTAAAAAAACACCACATATACATGACACACCAAAAATACCTGTCATAATATTTTTATTTTTTCAAATGAAAATTGCATTCAAAAATTATAGAATCAATGACAATACGAATGATTCAGCAATTTATAAGATATGATTATTAGTACACTAATAAGAGGTTATTTGATTGGTACATTTGAGTTGAATTTGAAATTTATTTTGATTAACTCGCAAAGATATTAATATAAATGTTTAATTTATCTCAAATATTATATATTATTTTAAATTTATCTTATTTCGATTTAAAATAAATAAAGTTATGAACATTTAAAATTTTAAATTTTAAAGAGAGATATAAAATAAAACTGAATTTATTTAAAAAGTAAAAATAATTTGAATTATTTAATTAGAGCCACAACCAAACACATTTAATAATAATAAGACTCCATTGAGTTAAAATTAATTTTAATTAACAACAGAGAATAAGAATCTACGACTATATATACTAATTACAAAATCACTAAATAAATAATAACACCAACACCAAAATAGGCGATTTCCATTGAGCTCAATGCGAGCTTCTTCTTCTTGTTCCTGTTGTTCTTGATTCACAAACAACAATGGCTCTGTCGAAGAACGCCATTTTCATATCTTCCCTGGTGATCCTGTGGTACTCGTCGACATCGGAGTCCTCCTCCTGAACAAGTTCTTGCTTTCCAACTATGGCTTCCGCTTCCCAATCTTCCTCACAATGTGTCACATGTCGGCCTGCGCGATCCTCAGCTACCTATCCATCGTCTTCTTCAAGGTCGTCCCTCTCCAGACGCTCAAATCCAGGCCTCAGCTCCTGAAGATCGCCACTCTCAGCCTCGTCTTCTGCGCCTCCGTTGTCGGCGGCAACGTCTCGCTCCGCTACCTCGCCGTCTCCTTCAACCAGGCCGTCGGCGCCACCACCCCCTTCTTCACCGCCCTCTTCGCCTACCTCGCCACCTTCAAGCGCGAGGCCTGGCTCACTTACGCCGCCCTCGTCCCCGTCGTCACCGGCGTCGTCGTCGCCAGTGGAGTACGCTTTCATTTCTCTTTGTCCTTCAATTTATTTCATTGATTTTGGTTTCGAATTTGTTTCTCCATAAATGTGGGATCTTTTCTGGTTTTAATCTTGTCTAGTGATTTTGTTCAATTATGCTATTACAGATCTGAAGTCTTCGTTGATTTGGATGAATTTTTGTTGTTAAAATTTTTTTTTGTCGGTTTTTCCTTGCCTTGAAACAAAATTTGGTTCAATTATACAACTTCAGATCTGAAGTTTTCGGTAATAGGATTGTCTTTTATTTATTATTTTTTTTCTTTTTTTGGTTCCCAAAACAGAATTGGTTTGTGTATAATGTAGGAACTTTCCTGGTTTATCTTGGTGTTCGGATTCTTGTTTTGGTGATCAAATTCGGAAAGTTCTATTTCTCTAAAATTATAGCGACTTTTTATTGTTGAACCTTGCAATTTAGGTAGTTGTTCAGCCTGACAGATCTGAAATCTTGTTTATACACTTGGTCCAAACTATGTCATCTTCTAGGGAGATAATATATATATATATATATATAGATTATGTAACGAAATGGAGGTGAATTTTTTTTTTTTTTTGGAGTATCGTTCTATTTTTAATTTACAATATCAGATTGAGGTAGAAAAGTAGATGGAAATTGTAGCGGGAGAAATTGAAAAATAATGGGTGAAATTGAAAATAGCCTTATGAATTGTCTATAAGAATATATATTTTTTATGAAAATTGTATCTGCTAAGAAAATTCTAGGATCTCTGTTTACATATAATTTAATCTGCAAGGCTAAGGCAAAAAAGCCTCAGGCTCAAGGTATAGGGTAGAGATGGATTGTCTCGGAGTGGATTGGATCTGTGGTGCTACTTGTTAGCTGAATCAACGGGTTTCTTTAGTCTCAAGTGTATCGTTATGTTATTCATATCGGTTGAATGGCGTTCCTATGTTGAAATGGTTGTTGTATGAAGTTGCATTTTGTAACGGTGGCTGCTCAATTTCTGCCTTGTTTTCGAACAATAGTTTTTAAATTAATCAGATTTCTATGAGTATTACAGTCAGATTGAACTTGTATCAGAACTAGTTCCTTCTAAATAGAAATGGTCTCTTCAAATATGACTAATTTGTGTTTTCGTCTTAATCTTTGCATTATATTTCTGTATGTGATGTAACTTTGGGAACGAACTTTTCATTTTACCTTTCCATTTTTAGTCAATCTCTCTTCTTTGTAATCTAGATAAATAGAGGTGAGTCATGGCATACTTACAAACATCTATTGAGCTGTTCCGTAAATCAACTTGTAAAGAAGTCGGATTTCGATTGATTTTAGCATGGCCTTTCTTTATGTTTTTCTTCTTCCTCCATCGTTCCATCTTTTCACTGGAACTAAAAGAATGTGTTGATTGGTGATAGGGTGAACCGGGTTTTCACTTGTTTGGCTTCATTATGTGCCTAAGTGCGACTGCTGCAAGGCCTTTAAGTCTGTTCTTCAGGGCATCCTACTTTCTTCCGAAGGGTAAATACTCTGTTTCTCAGTATTTCCTTCCAATTCTCTCTCTCATCATAACAACTTACCGTTCTGGATTTTATCGTCCTACCCCATGTCGTGTGTGTGTGTGTGTGTGTGTGTTAGAATTGTACATAAGATTTGGAGCATAGTATCTGTCGGGAAACTTTTATCTGTCTGGCAGTAACTATGAAAGTACTTAAGAAGTATTCTCTTGTTATGTTCGTATGTCTCATACTGCAGGGAAAGTTAAACTCAATGAATTTGATGCTCTATATGTCCCCTATCGCCGTGCTAGTATTATTGCCTGCATCACTTGTAATGGAGCCAAACGTCTTGGAAGTCATATTAGAGCTCGGAAGGGAACATAGATTATGTGGTTATTTTTCATCAATTCGGTACTGGCTTATGCAGCTAATTTGTCAAATTTCTTGGTCACTAACATACAAGTGCACTAACACTCCAGGTTTTCATTCCCTTATTACCCTATTTCTTTCTGTTTTTTTTTTTAATGGTTTTCATTCTTAACATATGCTTCTGATTTTCCGCTTCTGTTTAACTCTCGTATTGATCCGCCACTGAAACCATGTCATGATCAGGTATTAGGCAAAAAGGTGCTGTGGCTGTTTGAATCTCTACTCCTGTTCAGAAATCCGGTCACTGTCATGGGCATCGGCGGGTACACAATTACTGTCATGGGGGTTGCGGCATATGGGGAAGCAAAGCGGTTTTAGATGAGTATCCCTGCATTAACCAAATTTAACTGCGGTTTATTTCGATTGAGAATTTTCTTTGATGAGACAGTGACATAATCTCCAGCATTTTGTTGTGCGTGAGATAGAGAGAGATACAGAAAGCAAGAGATGGAGAGAGTATTATTTTAGTCTAGTCTTGTATTTATCATTTTCTAGTTTTAATCCCTTCTCATGATTATAGTAGTACCCTGTCCTTGCCATTGTTATGCTATAGAAAATGTCGTTGTAACTATTTTTAGCTACTGGTCTTTATTTCCAGATTATATTATCGTTAAGAACTCATTTTCCATTAATAAAAATTATGGTTGCTAGTTGCTACCAGTATTTTTAAGTGCCCGTTTGGGGTAATGTCTGTTTTGGAAGTTGAGTTGAAAATATATGTTTGGAGGGAACTTTTCAAAAAGTTTGTGGACATAGAAAATATAAAAATTTGAAAAGTGTTAGGAAAAAAAAAAAAATACAAGATGGTGTCTTGTTCGTCTCGTCGTTACGGGCCTTTTGATATAAAATCATCTCATTCCGATTGAAATGGAAAGTTACAGACAAAAGTCTGAGTTTTTTTTGAAAATAGAAGAGAGAAAAAGTTTGAAAAAAAAAATATAAGATGGATCTTGTCTAATTCGTCTTGTCGTTGCGAGTATTTTGATATAAAAATTATCTTATTCCAATTTGAAATGAGAAAGTTATAGATTTTTAAATTTGAGTTTTTTTGAAAATAAAAAAGAAAAAAAGTTTGATATAGAGTTGAAAATTTAAAATTCAGATAACAAATGTCATCTTCATATGGTAACACCAAACAACTCCTAAATGTCGTAATCGTAGGCTCTTTATTGTGAGGCATATTTAATGTGGATGGACATCTCCTGTTTAATTTAGTGTCTCAAATGATATCTGATCAATTTATTTTGACACATCATTAAAAAAATAAATTTTAATATAAAAAAATCAATTATAAAATATTTAAAATTTTTTAAGATGACGTAATATAATATTATTAGTTAGATATCATTTGAGACATCAAAAATTATACAGAAAATCTGGATCCATTAATGTCTAATCACCTGATAGCTTATGATATATTCACGATATGGTATTATTAACGGAAATTAACGAGACTTGACCTCAATTCTTATGACCTTGTTGAACTCCTGTCCACTGAACCAGACCCTGCAGTTTCGTACTCCTCAAAACACCAGAAGACAGTATGGCCAACCTGATGAAGTGCTTTACAATTTCTTCTTGAGCCTGTGCTGTGCCCACATCGCGGGAGAAGATGACGATAGAATTGCTTATAGCCCAACAATTGAGTAACATCCACTCTATCCCATAGGACATATGGGACAGAGAATTGGAAAAGCAACTGTTCCTAAGGAAAAAAAATAATCCATGTTTTTTTTATAAAACTATTTTCGAAAACGATTGCAAAATAGCGTTGTTTACCCAAAATAAAAAAATATTTATTTTTGAGACCAATTGGACTAGTTAGTCTAGTAGTTTTTTTTTTTGACATTTCAAATACTTAAAACTCCCATTTTAAATGAACTTTTAATATTTATAAAACTTCGAATTTACGGTTTGAAGTTTAGGGAATACAAACAGACTTTTAACTTCAAGGCTTTAAGAATGTAAAATAGGAGGTAGGTCCCACATGACATGTCGGGGCCACTCGGTTTGTTTATAGATTTGCTGCTTTTTACCGTTTCAAGCCTCAAGGTTTGAGGGATGGACTCACATCCGTTATCATTTTTACGTGTCCCTATCTGTCCCTCCAGTCATATTTGAATACTTCATTAAAAAACAAATCATATTAACAATCATTTAATCCAACGGTTTTTCTGATTGTGTATATCCTCTCTCTCTCGGACCACTAATTAAATATGAGAGATTATCTCTCCTGTTATCTTTTTAATTGGGACCTATAGTTATTTTTAATTAAATTTTTTTTATTTTTCCTTCATTGCCGAAGGAGTGACGTTTTAAAATCGTTTTAAATTCTTCCAAATTAAACAGATTGCTTTTTTCTTTTTTCTTTTTTCTTTTTCGTTTGTAGGGAAGACAAGAAACTAGATTAAAGGGGAGAAAGTGGTGCAAAATTCCTTATCAAATCATCCGAGGAATTTATCCCAAAAAAAATTGTCACGAAGAAAAACGTTTGGTTTAAAATAAAATAGCAACCCTGATGTAGGAGAACGTCGTTTGCCATTAGTCCTTTTACGAGTTTAATACCTATACATTACACGGGGAAGGAAGAAGAAAAAAAACTGAGTATTATATGATAAAAACAGTTGATTAAGATAAATATTATAATTATAATAAATATAATTCTTCCTAAAAATCTCTCCCAACAGTGAAGATGCAAATCAAAATAAAATAGTACTAACAATAATAAAAACGAAAACAAAAATTATGTAGTCATACTCATTTAAAGAAAAAAATTAAACAAAAATAAAGCAGAAAAAAAAAAAACAAAAATTTAGATTCAAAAGAACCGGAAAAACTAACTCTAACAAAAAAAAAAAATTATAACAAAATAAAATATATATTCCATTTTCTTCATTTTTTACTGTTTTTAAAAAAATAAAAAAAAATTTATTAGGTTATATACATGCAAAAACTAAAAAAAAAATGATTTTTAAAATATAAAACAAAACAAACAAAAAAATCCAGAAAAAAAAATCCGAAATAAAGACAAAAAATTTAAAGTAAAAAATTGTTTAAAGAAAAAAAAAAAAAACAAAGTGAGCAAAAACAACAATAATAATAGATCAGAATGTAATGTCTAAAATTAGGGTAAAAAAAAAAGCAAATAATATTAAGAAAAAAAAAAAACTCTAAATAGGGGTAAAACCGACAACACATTGTAGGAAAAAGAAAAGGAACTAAAAAGAGGCGTAAAACAGTAATTATACTGTGTGGGTAGCTGGTAATTTCTGCAATAGGGTAAAAATGTCACTCACTGTAGATGAAGGAAAACCAACTAAATCAGAGGGGCAAAAAATTATCTGCACTGTAGACAAAACAGTAAAATATGTGAGGACAAACCGTCCTTCCACTGTAGATAAGCCAAAATCAGCACATAGGATAGGGGCAAAATTGACAGTTTAATGTAGAAAAAGCAGCTATTGTGCATTAAAAAAAAAAAAAAAAAAAAAAAAAAAAAAAAAAAAAAAAAACCGTACAGCAAAAGCACAAAAAAAAAAAAATAACTGTTCATTAACAGTGAAATATTGCATCCATTTACTGTAGCAAAGCATCAAAAGTAAAAAGCAAAAAAAAAAAAAAAAAAAAAAACAAACGTACAGCAAAAGCAACAAAATTAAAAAAAAAAAAAACAAAATCACTGTTTATTAAACAGTGAAATATTGCATCCATTTACTGTAGCAAAGCAGCAAAAGTAAAAAAAAAACAAACAAAACAAAAAAAAAATCACTATTCACTGAACAGTGAAAGGCTACATCCCTTTGTAGAAAACAAACAAAACAAAAATAAAAATCACTATTCAGGTATATTAAGTAATTTTATTTGTTTGTCATCCCTGTAATACTTGTCGTTTTGTATATATAGCTTTAGTAAGCAACTATGTTAGTTGGTGTCATTTTTATGGAGCTTAAAAGCTTGTGTGTGGTGGGAGGAAAATCAGATTTTGGGACATTTGCATATTGAGAAACAGAGGTGCGCCTCCATTTACCTTCCAGCCATGGATTTGGCCTATTTCTAAGCTTCTTGCTGCGTCAAACCCCTTGCCAACCCTACTTTTTTTATTTTTTTTATTTTATATATAACAGGTGAAAGACTGCGGTAGAGACCCTTTTATACCCTATATCGATAGAGTTTCATTTAAGACCATTTAAATTTAATCAAACGGATAAGAAATTAAGAATGCACAAGAACTACAATACACACTGATTTATAGGATTGCAATAAAAAAATTTTTTGAACTCCTTATGATTTCTTCTTTGTCAATCAAGGGAGGGGGGGCTAGTAGATGGTCGACAGTGTGGGCGATTCACCGTCGCAGGACCTAAGGGAAGACGTCGCATGTCGGGTCTAGGGCAGGCTCGCCATCGCGAACGTCGTGGGGAGGGAGTGTGGGTGAGGGGTGGGAGTGTGGGTTGTTTGCAGGTCCGGTCGCTGTCGCCAAACATGAGGGGGGAGGGAGGGTGTGGTTGTTTCACGGGTCGGGTCTGGGGGCTCGTCGAGGTCGGGAAAGAAAGGAGGGGCTTGTCGTCATGGGTGGGGGGGCTGGAGGTGCGGAGGTTTGGGGGGGGGGGGGGGGGGGGGGGGGGGGGGGGTGGGTTGCTGATGGTCTTTGGGGGGACCTTTCTCGCCGTCGCCGAAGATGGACAACTTTGCTGAAGGTCACGCATAGGGGGAGGCCTAGATCGTCTGTCGGGGGGATATGTCTGCGGGGGCGTCGTCGGGGGGCTCGCCCGTTTTTTTTTATTTTAATTTTCTTATTTTTTTGGTATATAATCCTATGAGTTAAGGTATATCATAACTATCATATACAACATCTAAGTATTAAAATTTATTAAAATATCTATAAAATGAGCTTTACTGATAGTGGATGAATACGGTACAAAATAAAAAAAAGAGAGTATATTAGCGGGGAAAAATCGGGGAGAACAAAAGTTAAAAAAAAAAAAACCTTTAATTACAAAAATAAATAAATAAATAAAAAGAATAACCACGGTACCCAAAAAAATTATAGTGCTAATAGTTTAGCTTATAGCCGACTTGCTCAGTTCATGTATTGCACAAGTATAAGAAGAAGAATTTCTTGTCTTAGAAACTGGATACATAATAATCGTACTGGGGGAAAAAATGCAGAGAACAAAAGTTAAAAAATAAAAAAGGAGTAAACTTTAATTTAAAAAAAAAAAAAAAAGGGAATAACCATGGTACCCAAAAAAAAAAATTGTACTACAAAATTGGGGATGGTAAAAAAAAAAAAGAAAAAAGAAGAGAAAGAAGAAGACAATAGAGAAAATAAATTCCAAAAAATAATTAATGAGAGTTAAACGTAAAAAGGAAGAAGACATAAATAAAAGAGTTAAAAAAATTCTTTTAAAAATTAATTGTGGTCCACCACAAAAGATAACAAGAGTGAGAATCTCTTACATTTAGACAGTGGTCCTAAGAGAAAGAGAGAGAAGAGAGAGAGAAAAAGAAGTGGATATAAAATAGAGAGATAAAACTGTTTAGGTTAAAAATTGTTAAATATGAGTTGACATTTTCACTAAGATGTTCAAATATAATTGGGGGATACAGAAGGGGACACATAAAAGCGTCATAGGAAGCCACGACCACAAAATTGTTGAATGGTAATGTAAATAAAAATACCATCCCATTAGCTTGTAAAATCCTTTTAATTTTTTATCCAAAAATAAAATCCGTG